>CM059782.1:17189952-17789952 GCA_030435695.1 Brachymystax lenok tsinlingensis
TCCTCCTACTACAGCCTATAGGGATCTACAGAAGAGCACATTAAAATGCAGGAAGATAGGCTTGTTGCAAGGCTCTCTCACTCTTCCTCTCTCTCTCTGCAGCATAGGATTTTAAATCATCCGACCTCCCTCTATTAGAAGAGAGACTTATTGAGGTAGAAACCATAAAAAATGAAGGAGGGAAATTTAATCCCTGAAATATTGATTTGCACATTAATATCAGATAGACAGAGGGCGATGAGGCTGGGTGGAAATGACACATTGTCGACCCCTAAGAGAGGCTGGAGCCAATCTTCCTGCTGGATATGTCTGCACGGGAGAGTTATAGGAGGGTTCACCTCTCTCTCTCTCCCTGCCCCTCTCTTCTCTTATCCCTTCTTCCTCCCTCTGTTCCCTTTCTCTCTGGTAGCACCTCGATCACGGCTGTAATGGTAAAATGTGTGTTTTACTGAGAAATATGATGCATCATATACTGAAGAGTAAAAAGCTATGTTGTGTGTTTTGACTACAGTGAAACTTTAAGCCACAAACAGAACAACCAGGAAGGTATCTTGTCTTGTATCCCTGCCTGCTGTTTTATACACACTAATAAACATGTTATTATACAGTACTAATAACCTTAATGCACTGATATAACCTGCCTCTGCCTTCACCTTTTCCTACTGTAAGCATCTTGAGGAAGTCAGATGTACTGGTTTTTAATAATGAACAATATTTTTCTCTTTCTCTTCCATTGTCCTCCCAACCTGGCAGTATAGCACAAACACATCCTGAATCCCCTATCAATGCATGCTTTATACCCAGGCTAATGTGCTTCACACACACACAAACACACACACACACACACACACTTATACTGTAAATATAATCATAATAATAATCTTCATAATCACAGAAAAAAATAAAAAATAACGCCCAGTCCCCAAACAAACTGAACATCTATTACATAGACTTAAGAATGGGACTGAGAGAGATGAAGGAAGGATGTAGCCAATGTTCTGTGAGACAATTACATCATTAATAGCGATGAAACTGCAATTATATTTTTCTATCTTTTCCCATAATGTGGGGTTTTCAACAGATTAAATGGAGTGTTACCATAGTTGATCAGAAATACAACATTAGTAGCAGACATGAAATTAACTACACTACACTGCCCTCATCGCTGGAGTTATATAGCTTAGCATTGAACCCATTGCTCCCAAATCACCAGTATTCAGACAAATGTTTAAAGGGATCAAATATATCAAGTTTAATTCTCAGAATCTTTGAGGGAATATTTTTTTTAAATGCCATTCGTTGGAAATATCCCTAAAATATGTTAATCATAGTCCCAATCCACTGTAGCAGTCTAATGATAATAATATTTATTATTATTATAATTTCATATAATACTTTATCCAAATAATTATATTCTAAATTGTACAATGGTTTAAATAATTTCTGCAGTCCTCATTGTTGCTTTAGCCCAACAATCCGTGGAAAATCTCGTATTTCCTTAAAATACAACATTTGGATGGATTTATTTCCAAAGTTATCTAAAGATCTATAAATAAATATAGCTGATATGATTTTTTTCTCAATCAAAGCAAAAACAAAGAAATGTAAAAATCGTCCTAATACGCCGAAGAAGGGAAATCCGTAGATTAAATCCAGTAGAATCTCATATTGCTGATGTGCGGTGAAAGAGCGAGCAGAGAGCGCAAACATACACACTCACACACAGTGTAGCATAGCCTACCGGAGTTTGAGACTGCCTCTCGTGTCACCGTGTTTTTTCTGCTCTCTCAGTGCAAGCGATCGATGTCCCTATCATTGTCGTGTCCCAATCCCAGCCAAGATTCTACCTCAAACCAGCCACCATGCAAAAAAACACCACAGCCCCTCTCCTCGACTCTCCTCTCTTCCCCAAGTTACACTAAACAATCACCATGCATCGACAACTCACCACCGAAGCCTGGGGTAAAACCTCATCACTGGCAATGGAAGGACACTTCATTATGTGGAGAAAAAATATGACCCCACTAAAGCGAATGAAGGTGACAAAATGGATCTTACGTTTCGGCAAGAGGACAGGAGTAAAGCAAAAATATAACCTATATTCAAGAGTCTGGGCCTCTTACGCTCTTTTCCCAGTGCCTGTTTTAATATTTTGTCAAAGGGAAATAAGAACCGTGAGTTTTTGGCTCCAGGGGACCTGCGTGCTATCAGTAGCCAAACGACTGGTCTCCTCTCTCCGCGACACAGCCACCCACGCCTCCGTGCATGTCTACTCCTTTAGACGCAGCAGGTAACAACGAATGTATAGGACCGTTATACATTGATATGTATAGTATCGTCTAAAAATACATTTAATGCATCTATCTAAACAAAAAACAATATATAGGCTAAATGTGGAAATCGTGTTGCTCTTCGCGTCACTTAAGAATGCACGGTGGGTGTTACATGTAACAATAACGTAATGAAGAGATCGACATTGTCAGAAAATATATGAATGGATACAATGTAGCCTAACTGCCGAACCGTCAGTTCCAGCTTTTACAAGTGGTCCAGCACTGAAACTAAACAGAACACTTTCACGGAAAACAGGGAGAAAAAAGTCAAGTAGCCCAGCCTAGAAAACCACGAGAGATCGGACCTCGCGACGTTTAGTCTTGCGCGGTAATTAACCATGCCACACCGGGGAAATACGTGATGTCGTGTAACGATTTGTTTTACGGTGTATTGGACAGACCGTATGGCATATGATCAAATTCAGACAAACAATAGTAAACTTTGAGCGCAGATTTGTCCGAGGTAGCACTGATACTCACGTAAATGCCTTCGTCTGCCCCCTGACAGTTCTCTGCTAGTAAAACCAAAGCAGGACTTCCACAAACACCTCGATAGGCGATGTTTTCCAAGGCAAAGCCACTCACGAAAACATACCGCATGAAAACAGCTGTTATGCGCGGAGCGCTATTCTGCGGGATCCACTAAGAAAGATAATCGATACTTGACCTAAATTTAACACCAACTAGCCTACTCAATAAAAGTTATAGAAACAAAACTTACTTTCTTCGCCCCGCAGTTCGCTCCCCTGCGTCTTTTGATTTTGGTTTAAAAACAGTCACATCCAATGGTTGCGAAATATGATAACACAAAAATTTAAAAACGGGAAAAATTGATAATCCTCCCAACTTTATTGGAAAAAATATACAAATGACAGGCGGTGTGAAAGCTATCCTTTGGGTCCGATCGGTGAAAGATGTGTCGACTGCAGCCTCGCAGTTTCGGTTGTGGAGGGGTAGAGAAACGGCGGAAGGGAAATGAAAATCCGATATGTCTTTATTCTGCTAATTATTATCGTTTTAGCCCTGTTTAAAAAAATGGCTGATTAAGTTGAGTGCGCATGTCTTTGTGTGTCTATTCCCGATATGCACTCTGGGAATGGAAGAGAGAGGGCGAATGAGAGAGGGAGGGGGGGAGAGAGAAAGAGAGAGGGAGAGAGGTGTAATTAGCGAGCTGATCAACAGTCTCCACATTGCAAATGACGGGCTGAGCCCCTGTCTTAAGCAAAGCCCGTAGGACGGAACGCGTCAGATAGACCAAAGTGATCTTAACAGGGGGGAATCTTTACGTTTTACCGCCCGGTCCAACGACATGCAGAACAATAAAGAGCCATTTCCTCTTAACCAAATAGGGTAGAATTACAGAGAAGTCATGTTTTTTTTTTATAAAGGTCTGCAGATGAAGAATAATAGCCTGCTGGTTCATATAGAATATGACATTATGTTAAAGCCTTCAGAATGTCAGTGTATATTCCAAATATATTGATGTGTTTGCTTATTTTGGTGTCCTGATTTGAATGAAAATAGGATAATATTTGATCTAGTGGATTAAATAACCTACATTTAATCTTGAGCGATGCACAAATTGAAGGGCTTCAGTAGACGCTTGTTACAGATAGAAAATCATTTAGTGTGTTTAACTGTGTTGTACATTTTTAAACTGATGGAACACCATATGTTAACAAGGGTATGTTGTCAATATATTGAACACAACATCGACATGTTTATTACATAGATGTAAAACTATGACAAAACAATAAAGGATATGTCTGGCTATGAAAATCAAAAGACAGCGTGCTTTAGGCCTATATACGATTTACAGAGGAGGAAAACACCGGCCTTAACCGAGAGTGTGATATTTATTTTAATATCAATTAGATCCCAACCTCGTAATTTGATGCAAAATCAATAAATTAAGATTATACGTCAACCTAAATTACGTTCTTCCTTCAGTGTTTCTAAAGATTATGTAAAAGGTTGAATACTGTAGCATGGATTTTACTTATTGTAGAGGCCGAAGAAGAACACAGATACGCGTCAATAGATGTCACGAACATATATATCAGTATTTATATTAAATGGTAGACTAATGCATGCGCCTACATTACAAACAAAGAACCAGCCTTCAGAAGATATGGGGTAAAAAAAATGGATAATGTGTTTGTGATGATGGTAAAACATATCTCTCGTGATGAGTGGAGAGCATAGTCTGTACATGCATCACCTAAAGAAAATATAAACTGCAAATAGTCTACATGTGCATCAAAGTCCACATCTTACAAACTCCCAGTCCACATAAGATGACAATGGGCCTAGCAGAACCAAGCGGAACATTTCAGATAATGTTAGAACCATTAAATCAAACAAACCATTAAAAGAAATACATGTATGTATTCATAAGTTGCATACGTCCGTAGTAGGCCCATTGCTCTATTCCCATCCACCCTAACTCTTTTGATTTAACCTTTTCTGTCTCTTAATAGTCGTTATCGAGAGAGACCTTACACGGTGTTAATCGTGAAAGGAATCAGGAGATCCGTTCTCCTTCATGAAAAAAATCGAAGGGGGTGAATTGACTGAGCCGGGGCTTGGGATCGTACGATAAGGCTGTTGGCAGTCAGCTACTTCCTACTGTAGTAGCCTACAACTGAATAGGACCCACCCGGACCCAGCCCGAACCAAGCCCGACCCAGGGCTGTTGGAACCCGGACTACTGGGGCCTGTGACCCGGGTTAAAGGTGTTCAACCGAGGCGTCTCTGTTATACCCTGATCCGAGGCTGTGGCTCTGGCGTCCTCCGGGGATTCCAAGCTCTTCTCCCTTGAGAGGCGACTCACTCAGCGGTAGAAGCCAGACAAGCCGCTGCCTGGTTGGACAAACAGCATGGAGCAAGAAGCAACGGACGGAGCATTTCTGGTCTCAGAGAATCTTTAGGCTATAGTAGCCTATAATGCAAAACCTGGTGCAATGGAATAAAGGTTGTTTTGAATCTTTACCGTTGACGGTTTTATTTCGCATGGATGGAGGACTTTGTAACTGTTGATTGATTTTGTTTTTCAAGTGGTCGCTTTTTTTGGGGGGATATAGAGTAGACGCTGGCTGGAGGCCAGACTGGACTATTACACTTTTAGTAGCCATAGCTCTTAGGCGACTGCGAGGGACTTGTCCATATTGCATACTTTCGCTTGTCTTTTCATTTATTTTCACGGGGGAAATGAGAAAGTAAGACGGATTTAAGGGACTGATACTGCTTATCTTAGCCTCATGCATTTTTAAGTCCCGGGTCGCCTCCCTCTCCCTCTTCCCGCATACGATGCTCTTTCTCCGGGGGCTGCTTGACAAAAGACTGCCTTAACTAATATTTCGCCCCATTGCCATATCGCAGTATCCCCAATTAATAATAGATTGTTATCTGTGAAGTCAGTGTGTGTGTGTCCTCAGGTTAAATGATAAAAGGACCCTATACCAATTGAGCTTTTATCAGAATGACCATTTGCATGTGTTTAATTTTCAAACGAAGAAGAAAAATATAACTACTTCTGTATTGCTTTTTGTGAGTGGTTATTACAATAATATGACAATAATTTTGAAAACTAAGTTTTATATGATCAAATTCCTGATCTTTCTCTCTGGGTCATTGTGTTCCACTGCTTTGAGACATATTTAGCCCCCGGTAGCGGTACTGGGACCGTCATGCCATAAGGGACTAGGAGGCAGGGTGGTTGGGGGTTCTCCCTGGTCTCAAATCAGATGGTTTCAGTCCAAAGCGTCGGCGCCCTCTGGGGTCCGTTTGACCCTCTCCTCAAAACACACAGACCCACTGGCAAACCCTCTACCCAACACAATGGCTCATCTCCCGACACACAGAGCCAGACCCAGAACAGTCTACATTCACAACAAAGTGCCAAACACATCTCACAACAGTCAGAGAAGCAACAGAACACATGCATCGTTTGTAAGCAACGGAAACAAGAGGGTAATATTTCTTACAAATAAAGTTTTATTTAATCAAAATCCATAACTATCAATGGAAAAATATCGCCAAAATGAATGCATTCATGGTAAAATCATGTGCATCAAAATCGTCAGAAATTAATTACACAGGCCTATCAGAAATCACGTAGTAAATTTCATATTTGAATATTGCGTGGCACAGGGAATTTGAATAAAACAAAGGCTTATGACGCAAATTAATTAATTCAAAATGGAAATAATATGCAACCTCTTTCATATGGTTTCACTTGCAAAACACGTTTACCGAGAGAAACAAATAATATTCCCATAATTTACAATACACGTTACGCACATACATAACTCCACAGAGAAATCTCAAATGTTGTCTCCTTACATTCAAACATAGAAAATTTTAGAAAATCCGCTACAAATTAACTTTTTCCCCACAGAAACCCAACCTAAACCTTCATGACGTTTTAATGGCATAGACCCTAAACCAGACAACTCGCATCCATAAAAACTCAATATGTTTCAAACTTCCTTTAAATTCCCAAAAGCACAAACTCACGCAGCAGCAGAAGATAAATAAAAAGTACATGTACCTTTGGTAAAATAGCATTCCGCTTTTCTTCTTTCTCTTACTCTCTTACGCTCAGTAGCGATCCGCTTATAGCATATGGAATCTGTTTTGAAAATGCCTAGATTTGGCACATTGTCATTGAAAAGAGGGGAGCGAAGTGATGCCACTACAGAATAGAGGAAATGAGTTGCGCATTGGACGCAGCCTCCCCTCCACGCGGATTTATCCAACTTTAATTTAATATTCCGCAATCACACAGTGATGGCATATAATTCAAGGAGAATTTCAGAGGAAGGAACTGCTTTGTGTTTTTCCACTAGTATTTCATCTGCAGGAGAGGTGGACAATGTTTTTGTGCCTATTATCTGTCCTCTTTCTCTTATTTTATGATATTTCACAGCAAAACAACATATGCTTATTTGTTTGTATTTAGATCACTCGTGAAGAACTTCCGTCTTATCTGTGGCTCGTGTCACGCTGGAATCATTCCCAACATAAAATCGAGACCCATAAACGCTTGTTTGTAAAACACTGAGCCCAGAATCAATGTATTGGGACGTTTCGATCGATTATATAAACGAAAATCCATACGCAACATGAGGCCGATATCAGCCCACTCTTCCGCTCTCTTGAAAGCAGAGGAAAAAATAGATAGGAAAGAGAAAAGACAAAAAGAGAGCTACAGGGATCAAAAACAAAGTTTATATCAATGTTGTGGCTACTCAGAGTAGCCTAATTCCAGATGGGAAATTATAGTACAAGCCCTGATGACAACAATTAGACTAGTGCGTAATCAAAGCGACCACACGTATTACGGATACATTTAAAGGGTCAACTAGCAATTCCAGCCAATATCACATTTCAGCATCACATCACAATAATCAGCCGGTTCTAGACGGCCTTTCATCAGGCATGAATCAAAAATGCTAAATCAAATGAGGGGCTATGTATACATTTCATAGCTTGGTGGCATCGTTACCAGCTGAGAAGAAAACAACAACCCAACACGCTCGTTTATTGCATAAACTGTCGATTAATAATATGCGATATGATTTTAGGGAGAGAAGAGAGGGGAGTTAGAATCACTAGATGTCAATCATGTTAAATTTACATGGAATCACAGCTGCTTGGTTCTCCGAACTAGGGGAGGGGTGCGCGAGAGGGGTTAAGGAGGTGTATGGAGGGGGTGGCCACGCACGCGGTGCCATTCTCTTTATTTGATAAGAGGAAATCAATGGAAGAGATTGTAAAGTCTTTAATGGGGCCAGACGCGCGAGCAACGTGCACGGTGTTCCGGGTTTAAAAGGGGTGCTTGGTGAAAAGTGACTTGCAGAACAGCGGCGCGCGAACGGGTCGATCTGGTGAGGAAATCTACACTAAACTGTACACTCATACACTTGGTCACCTCGCCTCCACCACACACACACACACACACACACACACACACACACACACACACACACACACACACACACACACACACACACACACACACACACACACACACACACACACACACACACACACACACACACACACACACACACACACACACACACACACACCTCTGTCTCCCCTCCATCCCTACTTCCATTCAATCTCCCTCGCCCTTGTGCCCCCTCCCACTTGGCCCGTGGTCCTCGCCATGCGCGAGCTATTCATTGTTGTTTAATAGACACGCGCGCAGGAGTGTCCTTCTCCTATAAATCTATGGACTCAAAAAGGGCCTCTCCCATATACCTCCACATACCAGACACAAACCTTATCAAAACCACTTATAACCTATAGCACAATAATTCACAAGTCCCGTGTATTTACCAGAAATATGAAGGTGATAATAAGAAACAAAATTCATCTGGTAGACGCACCTGCACTCTTTGTCCCTGTCTTCTGACATACACACACCCACAGAGAGAGAGAGAGAGAGAGAGGGAGACAGAGAGAGAGAGAGAGAGAGGGAGACAGAGAGAGAGAGAGAGAGAGAGAGAGAGAGAGAGAGAGAGAGAGAGAGAGAAAGCGAGAGAGAGAGGCTACTGGCTATTGTGAAGGAGAACAATAGAGGTTGTATCTTCTCCACCGATACACATCTGATACGGAATTCACTAGGATTATTTAGACGTGACATGCTGTCTCTGAAATGTGATCACTCGTTCAGAGTGAATCAAATTAGAATAATTACATCTGCATTTTGGAAATTAACTTGAATATTTAACGAATTCATTATGTAAATAATTAATATTAACAATAAAATAATAATACAAATAAAACAAAATAATGATTATGATAATATCGTAAATAATAATAATTAATTAAGCAAATCATTAATGTATTCACTTAAAACACACAAACAACAGCAACTGAGATTCAGTCTATTCATTAATAATAATTAAAAAACTAATTAAAATCTGCAAATGCTTTTATGAATTAAAAAGTTAAAGCATGGGTTTTCTTTTCAAAATCTTATTCTAAAACTCTCCATGACAACACGAGCCAGAACATGTCAATTTGCTGGACTGCCGCTGTCGACTCTACAGATTGTCCTCAGATCTCCCCTACCCCTCTCTTGAGGTTAGCCTGTACCCCTCTTCTGGTACTCAATGGGCCGTCCTCGCGCGGTAAATAACCCGGTTACTATTGGTCAGCACCGCAAAGGCGAGAAGTCAATTCCATGGCAACAGATTGAAAGCTAGGAAACTCGAGCCATCAAAGCTAGAAACGGACCAAATCAGAGTCAAGTCAACCAAGCCAAGCCAAGCGACCAACGCAAATGCACAGACTCAGTTGATGCCTATTAGACAATTGGAAATTCTTGAAGTGAGGCGTCAAATTAGAAGCAATGCACTGACCTTGTAGGTTAGATTTATAAGCTACATATCATCAAACTATATTCATACATGACAGCCTAATGGTCAACAAAAAATGACCAACAATTATTGTGATTAGCATGACAGTCAACTACCAATAATCAACGTTTTATGCAGAGTGATCAACTTGCAATTAGCTATACAAAAAAAAGTTGAATACCAGCAATATGATTATTCTCTAGCCAGTGACCAACAGTTGATGCTCTGAATAAGAAAAATCTCCTTATTCCAGGTTTCCATAATTACACTGAGGCTATGAGCCTACAGTAATAATAGGGCCATCATCAAGTAATAATCATGTAATAATAATCACATAATACTATTAAGTGAATCTTTTTGAGTAAGGATACATCTAGAGCTGAGGTCTACCAGATAATGATAACTGATAGTCAATGCTGTGAGAGGATATCTTATACCCAAGTCCATATGGACTAACACACATATGCTAGCTATAGACTAAGGCCTGACTGACAGCACAGAAGGACTACATATTAGAGAGGATACATCGCATGGGGCCCTATGAGTGTTGTAAAGCTGAGTCTGTCTATTCATTGATTATCTATGTTCTGCTACAGGTTAGAGAGAAGTCTAGAAGGAATGTCAATGTAAGTTCTTTATCATTACAATACAGAGAGGATGAGAAAGAGAGAGCAAGATAGATACTTGACATGTTGAACACACCCTTGTGTAACTTTTCAGGAGTTTATGCTGGTATGTTTTTTGCGTTGAAATTGTGAAAAGGTGACATTTTGGCCAGTTTCATAAGAACCATCCAGCAGCATCCCTCCCTTCAATTAAATACACTTCCTCCAAACAACATGTCACAATCATTTGGCCTGGGGAATTTACTGGCTGATCTGTTATGAAGGCTATGTGTCGTACTCTGGGTGTATGTGTTTGTGTGTGTGTGTGTTCTGACCTCAATTCTACATGTACTCACAGAGAAAAAGGTGCCTAAAAATACATGTATTTTCACAATCAGTCATCTGAGACGAGAATGATAAATCCTTTCAGAACATCCTACTGAGGGGCAGGATTATGACACATGGCACACAGACAACACGGATGGGTCTATATGCCTCTGCATGTGCCTGCACCTATGAAATATGTTCTACTATTACTATACTTATTATGCTTATTATTATTATGATTATTATTATATTCAAATTCAGTTGAATTAGGTTCTATTTTAGGAATTTACGAAAAATTCACAAAAATACACAACGTCACATAAAAGGGAATGACATGATCACAGAGAAAGGTAGCACAGAAAGTAAAAGGTTTTATAGAGAGCCAAACTAAAATGTATATTTCACCAGAACCAATTAATACTTTGGAGGCTTAAACCTGTCCAATGCTTATAAAGGGTATGGTATTCACAAGAGCTACGATGAGTTCTCATGCAGAGGCCGAGGGAAAGTCCTAACACCACAGTTTATGGTTCAACTCGTCAACAAACAGCACACTGTGGCCCTGAACCAATGACTGTTTCCTCGAATAGAAGAGTAAACCACGGCCTCTTCTTTCCCTCTCCCTCCCTCCCTCTCTCTCTCAACCTCTCCACTATCCCTCTCTCTTTTCTCTCTCTGCTATCCCTCTCTCCCTCGTTCCCTCTCTGAGGCGCTGATACACACCCCTGGGCAGAATCGTGGAGAGTATGGAGGGTTGGCCATGCACAAGGTAAGGAACGCGCTTTGCTTGAATATGCTGGGGTTTTGGGGGGACGGGGGCAGATGGGTGGGCTGACAGTTGTTGGTGGGGTTATTATTCAAGGCAAGCATGTGTGTGGGTGTTGTGTGTGAGTTTAAGAGAGAGGTAGGGGAGGCACTATTTTTTAGGCATGTCAAAGACCAAATTAGATAAGATGTGATGTGTTCTATTGTCTGCTGCAGTAATAACTCATTTTGGCTTGTGTCATATCTATAGCTTAGTTTACGGCTCATTAATACGACACATGTTCATTGTAAATAGTGAACATATTATACATATTGCTAATATGATGGTGTTATCTGATTAGGCCTCAGGCCTCCCTGATTAGAATTCAGATTGACTCAGACTCCATCTTGTATTCTCAACATAACACACAGTACTGTAGCTACAGCAGCTCACCTGAACACTGGCTATACCTACATCAGGACCAAGAAGGAGGGAAAGAAAGATAGAGAGGGGAAGAGAGGGACCATTTCACCATTCCCCCCAGTTTAATAGGAGGACAGTTAATAGCCCTTTTTTTATCCCACTCTGCCATCAATCAGAAGGTGTCAGCGCACTGCTGAATCCCGGCTACAGCGGTGTGTGTGTGTGTGTGTTCTTCACAGATGACTGATTAGAAAGCCAAAATCACCTGATCCATCTTCTTGGTCACTTTTATTACAGTCATCTTTAGACTGACAGCAACCTGCTCAGTCTCACAACACTGGCCACAGCATATATATTCTCATTCTCTCTTTTCTCTCTCCCTCTATCCATCCCTCTCTCCCTATCCTTCTCTCCTGCTCTCTCCCTCTATCCATTCCTCTCTCTCTATCCTTGTCTCCTTCTCTCCTGCTCTCCCTCTCTCTCTCCCCCCCTCTGTCTCTCTCTATTTCACTCATTCTCTCACTTCACTGGGCAGGATGAAGGGATGCAGCAGCAAGGAGGTGTGGAGAAGGAGAGAGAGAAGGCGAGAGAGAAAATAATCTCCCTATTGTTTGAGTGAAGTGTTTTGCATCCCTATGCATTTTTCCAGAGATAGGGAGAAAAGTATTACTTCTGCTGTCTTACACTGCATGAATTCAATGCATGTGTTCTCAGGTAGAGAATTGATGTAAAATGATGTATTTCAGCAGGATACTCTGGTCATGGTGTATTTACAGTAATGGCTTAAGAGCATGTCTGAAGTACATGTACAACTGTAACTAAAAATTCTTCACAAATAAATAGCATAATATAGCTTATTTGGTATGGTAGCTATGTCGTATAAGGAGAACGGTTGTTAGTTCTGCTTACCAAGAAAATACATCAAGATTAAAGCTAAATCAAAGCTGAAGTTGTAAGTACTGCTTAACTATAGGTAATTAGATAATCACATAGGTTAAATACCTACACTCTTGAAAAAAGGTTCTATCTAGAACCCAAAATACTTCTTCGGCTGTCCCCATAGGAGTACTCTTTGAAGAACCCTTTTTGGGTCCAGGTAGAACCCTTTCGGTTCCAGGTAGAACCTTTTTCATTTCCATGTATAACTATTTCTGCAGAGGGTTCTACATGGAACCCTAAAGGGTTCTACCCTGAACCAAAAAAGGGGCTCCCATGGGGACAGCTGAAGAACCTTTTTGGAACCCTTTGTTCTAAGAGTGATACATTCCATAGATAGCTACACTGTAAAGTCCATCTCCTATTAGCAGTAGATAACACCTCTCATTCTAGAATATTATCAAATAAAATCTTTCAGATAGTCTTGTCTATTAGTTCTGAATAATCAGATCACTTTGGCCAAAGACGTTATACAAGAAGAAGCAGCGGGTTCCATGTATAGAGAGATCGTGTGGTAATCCTGCCCATCACATTCTGAAGCCTCTTGTCTTGTCTGAAGGGTAGCCCGGCATGGTTTACCCTTCTGTGTGTGTTAGTATGTGTGTGTCTCTCTAAAGAACACCCCTGTGCCTCCACAGAGCCAGAGATATGCTAATACTAACTGACATGAATCTGAGGAACATCAGCAGAGGTAACATGTGTCTAAGATTACATTTACAACCATCTGAGTGCAGACACACACACACACACACACACACACACACACACACCAACGTGCACAAACACGCACACACATACATGCATGGACACACGTGCAAACACACATGCAAGCATGCACGCTCACACACACACAGAGTAAAAGTGGGTCACGTAAAACAAGCAATCGTGTGTTTGGGAGACAGCCTGCCATTTGCAATGTCCTCAAAAAACAACTGATTGAACAGCTTGTCGAAATATTAAGACTCACATTTGAAACCTTCAGAGTCATCTTAGAGGCCATAGTATTCTATTGAACGAATGGTTTCTTTGTTTTGTGGGCTTTCTGCTTAAATACTGGTTGCTTTGATGGCTGACATAAAATAATATTTCTCTCTTTCTCCCTCCTTTGTTCAGTGTTTAAAGTTTGAGAGTTTTTTTGGGGTGTAACTACGTCATCGGTTTATAGGCCTGTGATTTCCATTAGAAGACAACCTGGATCACACACACGCACACACGCACACAGGCACACAGGCACGCACACACGCACTCACGCACTCACGCACACACACACACACACACACACACACACACACACACACACACACACACACACACACACACACACACACACACACACACACACACACACACACACACACACACACACACACACACACTCACGCACAAACACAACCATATTGGATCCATAAAGGTCTGACTTCAGAGGAAAGGGGCTGGTGTAAAATATATATCTCGCTGTAGAGACAGTGACTTAGATGAACAAGCGGATAGGCAAAGACACGCAGACACACACACACACACACACACACACACACACACACACACACACACACACACACACACACACACACACACACACACACACACACACACACACACACACACACACACAGTGTATAGGAAGTAGTAGTAATGGTAGCAGCAGCTGTGGCCAGATAACTAAATGCACATGATTGTGTGTCAGATCCCATAGACCTTCTTAACCATAGGGGTTAGATTAGTGTGTGTGTGTATGTGTGTGCAGCCAGATCGCTCAAGATACACTTTGAAATCCAACGTCCGCTTAGGTACCCAGGACGTCGGGAGATGCCTTCAAAGCCGGGCACTAGGGGCAACGGGGAGCGCTATCACTATCAAGTAGACTTGGGTTTTGCTAGGGCATTATGGACGGGGGTGGCAGATGGGCATTAGCAGCGAGCTCCGGCTCCAAGGGTCACATGTTCAAACCTGGTTAAAACCTATCCCAAACCTTCATTCTTAACTTAACCATTCAGAATGAATGCCTAAAGTCATGAGGCATCGGCGACACCAGCGGTGCAACCAGGGGGGCAGCTGCAGCAGGAGGAGCAACCCAGGCTGTCCAAAACACTTCAAAATGTAACGTTTGGAGAAACGTCTAAATTTGACGTTTGGAGAAACGTGGAGAAATGTCAGCATCTGAAGTGAAATTGATCAAACAGAGATCTTGTTGGTGTGGGTGTGTTAGCTCACTGCAATTAAAAGGAGCTCACAGACCTAAGGAAGTCCCTGTCAGAAAGTTCAAATTACTACTCACACATTCTCACTTACATAAACATTCAGGCCTACACATTTTCTCATGGATGCACATACAGTACACATGCCCTCACTTGAAAATAGTGACACTAAATGAATGCACGTGCATATACAGTATGCAGACACAAAACACACTTTGGAGATCCTTGACACTAACCCTCTCTATACACACTAGTAGATGGAGGCCATATATCTACCTTCAAAATGGATTCAGAAACCTACATGAGGTCTCATAGTGTTAAGTTATTATTTTCTGTATGTGCAGCTTGTATTGTGAACAGCCCGGTCACCCGTGATACAAGTCAGTATTTGACGTCCATCCATGTCTGAGGACATCGGGAGATACTCCCGAGTTTCGCAGAGGTCTAAGGCACTGTATTGCAGTGCAAGATGCGTCACTACAGACCCTGGTTAGTTTCCAGGCTGTGTCACAACCGGCCGTGATTGGGAGTCCCATAGGGCGGCGCACAATTGGCCCAGCGTCGTCCGGGTTAGGGGATGGTTTGGCCGGGGGGGGGTAGGCCGTCATTGTAAATAAGAATTTGTTCTTAACTGACTTGCCTAGATAAAGGTTAATATTTTTTTTTTAAATGCAGTGGAAACCGGCCACTAGGTGCAACAGTGAGCGCTGTTACTTTCAAGTAGATTTCGGTTTTGCCAGTGAGTTGTGGTCAGGGATGGCGGATGGGTGAATTTGCCTCCAGCGATAGAAAGTTGGTTTAGATTTTTTTGTTTTAGGCCTATCCCAAACCTTAACCCTTACCTTAACCATTCAGAGTTAATGCCTAAACTTAACCTTAAATTTGATGTTGGTAACAACTTCAAAATTTGACGTTTGAGAAACATGGATGAACGTCTAATTCTTACGTGAGATTGTGAGAGCTGGTAGATTGTGACACCACACATATTCCCACACTAGCCAGGGGATGAGGGGACACAGAGGAAGGGTTTGAGTCAGTTGATGACAAGCCGTAACTAGCGTGAAATTCCCTGTAGATTAAATGTCCTGGGAGCAGTATTCCATTCTTCCAACGCACGCACGCACGCACGCACACACACACACGGACAACACACACACACACACACACACACACACACACACACACACACACACACACACACACACACACACACACACACACACTCCCTTTGGCACAGGAAACACAGATAAATCCTGGGGAAACACACACACAAATTCAGACACACAGACAAAACTCGCAATGCTCCGAGGCTTGCCGAGACAAACAGCACATCCAACCTGAGCCGGCAAAACTCTTTCTTTATCCCACTGGCATGGAACATACACACACACACACACACCCACACCCACACCCACCCACACACACACACACACACACACACACACACACACACACACACACACACACACACACACACACACACACACACACACACACACACACACACACACACTAGCGGGCAAAATACAGGTGGAAACTTAAATGAGAAGCATGTTTAGTTTCTAACCACTGGGAGCACACAGTAGTTCACAGCCATGGATTTCATGCAGTGGTGTAAAGCACTTTAAATTACTACTTAAGGAGTTTTTTGGGTATCTGTACTTTACTATTTGTATTTTTGACAACTTTTACTTTTACTTTTCTACATTCCTGAATACAATAATGTACTTTTTACTCCGTACATTTTCCCTGACACCCAAAAGTACTCGTTACATTTTGAATGCTTAGCAGGAGAGAAAATGGTTCAACTCACACACGTATCAAGAGAACATCCCTGGTCATCCCTGAGTGCTTTGTTTGTAAATTATGTCTGAGTGTTAGAGTGTGTCCCTGGCAATCCGTCTGGTTTGCTTAATATAAGGAATTTGAAATTATTTATACTTTTACTTTTGATACTTAAGTATATTTTAGCAATTACAATTACTTCGATACTGTACTTAAAATATTTAAAACTTTTACTCAGGTAATATTTTACTGGGTGACTTTCACTTTTACTTGAGTAATTTTATTAAGATATCTTTACTTTTACTCAAGTATGACAATTGGATACTTTTTCCACCATGGATTTAATGTCATACTGTAGTTCACCAGGCAGGTCATCCATGATACAAGTCAATATTCCATCCATGTCTTAGGATGTCGGAAGAGGACGAGGCAACTGGCCACTAGGGCCAACAGTTAGTGCTGTTACCTTCAAATAGGCTTTGGATTTGCCAGGGCGTTGTGGACAGGGATTGTGGATGGGCGTGAGCATTTTACCCTTACCTTAACCATTCAGAGTTAATACCTAACCTTAAGAATTCGGAGTTGATGCCTAAACTTAAACTTGGAACGATAGAAAAGTAACCAAACACGTTTGGAACAACCATGAAATTTGATGTTTGAGACTGTGAGAGCTTGTTGAAATCCTTTATGCAGGTTTGTGTCTCTGCTACCTGTGGTTCTCTCTCGTTCTCTTTCTCCGTGGCTGTCTGCTGGCTACTTTAGACCTGGTAGAGGGGGACAGAGGGATAGAGTGAAAGAGGGACAGAGGGAGAGAGGGAGACGGAGAGAGGGAGAAGGGAATAGAGGGTTCAGTCTCAGGGCATGTAAAATGCATAAGCTGCATTTGAAAATAATTAAATTCGGCTGGCAAGCGCCTCATCGCACAACCTCTCCCTTCCCTCTTTCTTGGTTTCTTTCCTTACCCCCCCTTCTTTTTGTGAGTGAATGTACCTTTTGTGACAGGCAGGCTGAAGGCCCAGGAGACAGATAAATGTGAATCTCTGGTTGTGTGTTTGTAGAAATGCTACTAAGTGCATTCACTTTTTTGTTATTGTTCATATTTGTGTCTTAATATATTTTTTATAGTACATGTGGCTCACATACATTTCAAATTGATGTTGTTGGTATATGCACAAAAAACGAACTTAACATACAATAGGTATACTTACAGTATATACTGTATGTCCCTGCTTGTTAAAACTATCCAAATATTATCCAAATATCTCACTGGTGTGTCAAAATACCAAGCATTCATCCACAAAAATAATTATAATTGTCATGTTTTGCAGGATAACTGATAGAATGTTCCTATGTTTCCTTTCTAAACAAAAAAAAGCATATTTGGCTTGATATACAGTTGAAAGTACTAAGTGAATTCAAATGTGCATTTTTGCAATATAAGAACAGTGCTGATTTTCAAATACAATCTATCTGTAGATTGTTCTAAGGTAAACATTTATACAATATTAATTTCTAACCAAAATGTCACCCACATTTAATTCCCCGGTGATTCCCCTGTGAGTCAGTCAGTCAGTTCGTTAAACCTATTGATTCAGCCATAAAAAACATTCTGCTTACCAAAGAGAAAAAAGGCCTCGTTTACAGCATGTATTTTCATATCATCTCCCTACCACGTGTTTCCCTACCCAGAGTAATGTACTATAATTATGTTAGACTTATGACCTTTTGCAAACTGAAAAAAAAAATTGCTTCAACATCTTAATTTGATCCATTTCAAACAAGGGAGGTAGAATCTAAAGAGGCCGCATTCTACATATTAAAAGTGGTTGGTTGCCAGGGAAAGAGACTCTGTTTTATATTTTCACTTCATATTCTTCAATAAAAGGCTCTTTGTTGTCTACTGCCTGACTGACTGTAATGAGAAACATTCCATTGTAACAAACATTATTTTTGCAAAACTGAATTTCATCCAATTTCGTCCAACTTATTTTTTTTTCTCACTAGATTCAAAGCACTCAGCGCAAGATACACATGTACACTTCCAAAAACAGACACACACGGAGGGAACACACACGGCAAACAGTATGGTACTGGGGAGAGAGAGAAAGAGAGAGCGTAGGCCTCAGCTGGCTCCTTAGGCAAGAAGAGACATTATTTACAAGCCAATAATGCCAAAACATGGTCAAATCAATGAGGAACACACTACTAAATGAGAGACAATGTGACGGCTACTTACACATGCGTTTCTAACCTGTCTGTGCTCGGAGGTTAAAGGTGTTGCATGCATTCACTGCATATTGTGACATCATATTCCTGAATCTACCTGGAATGCTGGAATGTCTTTAGTGATCCTCCCGTTAGATCACATACATTAGATACAAGGTGAGTGCATGCATCTTTCTATGCCGATAAAGAAACAATGGATTACCCATAACATTAGACAGTTTGAACTCGGTTTTAAAATTACTGTATGCCATGTGTGGATTCATATTGAATTGAATGTTTAGAGAAAGGCAGGCTCTGCTGTGATTATACCACTGATTTGTGTGTGTGTGTGTGTGTGTGTGTGTGTGTGTGTGTGGAGGGGGACAAGCAGGTACTTGTAAACTCTCACTCTCTGGTTGTTAAACTATGAGTGAATCTGAAGTTGTAAAAACACTGAGACTGGATTTGGTGCACACGCGCGCAAGCGCACACACACACACACACACACACACACACACACACACACACACACACACACACACACACACACACACACACACACACACACACACACACACACACACACACACACGCTGTTGCCATGGCGTCTGCATGTGTTTGCATGTTCCTGTCACGTGTGTCATGTTCTGAAGGGCGTGGCTACCTGCATGGCCAGCACCTGTCCACACGCATAACATACCTATTACACGCTGACAACACAGACCAAACCAGATTGCAGCCTCTACCAAACATGGACCATACATGATATGAGTAGCCTCTGTCTTAGTGAATACCTGGTCATTTTGCCATCGTAAAATCATACCATTATAATGATAGAGTGGTAGATCATTGCTCAAACAGTCACAATGGTTATGATTTCAGGAGGACTAAAATAAGTCTCAAACTACATTGAGAATCCCAACACCCCTCTGACGACATAAAGAACCCTTCTAGGTTAAATGCAACTACTGCATTATACACATTATACGCACTTTAGGAAATCTATATTCACAGAGAACAGGAGTGTTGTGTTCAATAGGGTACAACGCCCCTGCTCTGTTAATGGGATATCAAGGAGGGGTGATTGAGTGAAATGTGCTGGAGAGATTGGGAGGAATTTCAGTGCAGAAAAATGAGGAGGAGATTGGTGTGAATAGGAGTCAGCCTTAACGTAGCGTTCCCTCTGTGATCAATGTGGCCACAACAAGAAAATCCACTTAGAGAACCATCCTGCATCAAGCCTCCATGTAGAACCTAGCAAGGCCATGGAAAGCATTGAATATGATCATGATATTATACAGTTGAAAGAAACCGTAGTTTTCAAAAGATAATATTGTAGCACTGACTAAAGTTTGTCTTGCAATGATCGCGTTATGTTGTTGTCTCACCGTCCTTTGTAGTATACATACACACTAAATTACTCTGGATTAGTGCATTTGCTATATTACTAAATTGTCAAATATTTTAAAGGAATAGAATACAAACCTTTGTATTTTGTTATCATAGTACAGCCAACTCAAAGAAATAACTGTTTCAAAGGAAAAAATATAACTCTTTCTCTGAGTTCAAAGTCAGAGTGGACATGCTACCATTACATAGCTCTGGATGACTTGAGAGGCCTTCTGTCATGTGAATCTCCTCTCCTTTCTTCAGTTTTCCATAATTTTCCGGCACGGGCGCACAATCAGCTTCTTTTCCCCCTCTCTCCACGTGCATTACCTCCAAAGAGAATGTTTCAATGGGATTGCGATGGAAGTTAGCTCTACTTTGATCCACACTGCTCTTTGAGGACTACATTGTTCCTGATTTTCTAGGTGTGATTTTCTATCCTGAGCATACAGAGAAAGACTACCTTTGGCACCCCGGACGAGGGCTGTGTTTGAAACGCCATCTTATTCCCCTACCTCTATAGTACACTAGTTTACACACTGATTTTTCTCCTGTTACTATGATCTCATTGGTAGTCCCTTCCTTCAAGATATGTGGCATAAGATATCTTTAGTTATCGTACCTACTGGAGATATGTATTCTCTGTTCAGTTGTTTTTGGCGTGGAATCGAGCCACTGCTATGCTAATATAAGTGGAAAACAGTCCTGGAGGTGAACATTGATTAGCTTCATTCTCATTTACACATTTGATTGTCTGACTGAAAGACTTACAGATTTAACAGAAGTCAAAGAGAGTGTTCTTGACTCACACTTCACACCAGACGATAACTCCCTCTTTTAGCCAGGGAGAGAACATCTAGGTCTCCTCCCAGATACAAATGAACAATTTATTTTCCATTTCTTCCCCAAACCCTCATCCATAGCTTTATGCTTTGAAGTGGAAGAGAGAGAGAGAGAGAGAGAGAGAGAGAGAGAGAGAGAGAGAGAGAGAGAGAGAGAGAGAGAGAGAGAGAGAGAGAGAGAGAGAGAGAGAGAGAGAGAGAGAGAGAGAGAGAGAAAGAGAGAGAGAGAGAGATGGGTGGAGCTTGGAGATGGCATGATACTGTGTTAGTCTTTAAAGAGGCCTCACATGGTTGTTGCATCGGGGAACACAACACCTTCAAGGTGAAACTGATCAATCAAACAGTCCACTCCCTCGTGGTGATAAGTTGAAATGTAGAAGGGGTGTGTATGGATTGTTAATGCTAATGTTGGAGTCAACCAACAGGTGTAAAGTAAATTGAATTAAACAAACTCAGGAGGGCATTTTCAAAACAACATTGAAGTCCATGTTATTGTTTTCATCGACAGAGGTATTCTGGTTTCTGATCTAAATACACACAGACCAGGGCGAGGAGTTTCTGTTTCCATAATTACAGTATATCCTACAAACCAACCAAAAAAAATGATAAATTGCCCAACTCTGATTAATTTGGCAAGCTAAACCGCACATTCCGTTCGATCCACATCTCAACCTTCTCGTCTTTATGTTGAACCGGGGAGGAACTTTTCTTAGACACTGACTGAACACAAACAAACAAGCCAAGAGGAAAAAAGAGAAAGATAGAAAACTCATCAATTGTCCATCTGAAGGATGACATCTTTTGTAGTCTCTCTGTCATCTCTGCAGTCTGCTAGAATGGACAGCGCATCTCCTCTCTGGCAAGACTGCTCCCCTGATGTCCCATGAGACACCTCTCTCTCCACCCCACTCTCTCTCTCTCTCTCTCTCTCTCTGGCATCTCAGGACTTTATGAATTAGTTACTACGTCCTTTCTTTTCTCTCTACTTCTTTCTTTTTTCATTTTCTCCCATCGCATCTGTGAGCCTGGAAGCGTGAAACCAACACCTGCCCTGAGACAAAGAGGTTGGAAGAGAGAGAGGCCATCAGAATTCTCTCTCTCTTTCTCTCACTCTCTCTTCGTCTGTTGAAGTGCTCCCAGGAATAAAAAGCTATGTGGAAAAAACTATATAGATGTATTTTTTAAAAAGAAGGAAAAAAGTTATCTCGCATTTGTAAATGAAACACAGCTGTGTGGAGGGAAGGCCTCCACCTCCTCCACCCCCTTCACTCCATCTCTCTGTGTGTGTATGAGATGGATCAAGTCCTTTGTGACCATATGCCTGAACCTAAACTAACTGGCGGGGGATGTGGCGAGCGGGATACACACACACATACACACAGTTTTACAGTGCGGGACTGAATGTTAAACTTATATTTAATGTATGACATTTCACACAAATCATCCGGCCACAGACATGACCCTGGGGTATGCTGCAGATTGCTTTTTCAGTGCCTCAGCAGCACAGCATTATCCATCCCAGAGAAAAGCCTTTGAGTTGGGAGAGGTGAGACGTACTGCTCTGGCCATCCCACACTGGAACACAGTCACTTTCTCTCTCTCTCTCTCTCTCTCTCTCTCTCTCTCTCTCTCTCTCTCTCTCTCTCTCTCTCTCTCTCTCTCTCTCACACACACACACACACACTCTCTCTCTTTCTCTCTTTCTCTCTGTTTCTGTCTTTCATTGCTACCCTACCCCTCTTGTTCCCAGTCGTTCTCCCCCCCCTCTCTGTCTCTCTCTGATATCATGATCGCAGGGCCGTGCCAAATTGAAAACATCTTGGCAGTCTGAAGGCTGTATAAAATAACCATATATTATATATAGTAAAACAGCCCATTGGCTAGCTAAACAATTATACTGTCGTGCTGTCTCCAAAGACACTTTCTTTCTCTTCCCTCTCCCTTCCTTTCTATGTAAAGTCTTTTGAGGTAGTATGAAAATGATCTTGGATGTGTAAATTCCAGTTGGAAGTTTTTTTTCCATCACATTTTAATATGAATAAGCCTCAGTCTACAACAATTTGTAGTGATGTGTAACCTACATAGAATGACCATCTACACAGATTAATAAACAGTGTAAATATCTCTTATTCAATTCCCTTCTGAGAAGCATTTTCATATGATTATCATATGGAAACTGCAACCTTCCCAATAAGGATTCATGAATACACAGTAGAGAACACATCAGATACCCAAAATGAACCAGAGGGATGGATAATACTATAGCATCCACCATGCAACATGAACCAGAGGGATGGATAATACTATAGCACCCACCATGCAACATGAACCAGAGGGATGGATAATACTATAGCATCCACCATGCAACATGAACCAGAGGGATGGATAATACTATAGCACCCACCATGCAACATGAACCAGAGGGATGGATAATACTATAGCATCCACCATGCAACATGAACCAGAGGGATGGATAATACTATAGCATCCACCATGCAACATGAACCCAACACTGCCTGGCTCTGTGCTCTGTGTTCGTTCATGCTGGCAAAACAATGTATTTATACCAATGAATTCTCCGGCAGGGTCATCCATTTTCGAGGAAAGACATTTTTCTACATTTGGAGGAGACGCTAGGTCTGTCTGATGGCCACTATATCAGAGTCACTCTGCACTCTGAAGGTTAGGGCCTGTCATAGTGTAACACTGTGAGGCCAAGAATACCTGTACACACACACGCACACACACAGACGCACGCATACGCACGCACGCACGCACACACACACACACACACACACACACTACCAGTTTACGATCCCCTGGTGAAGCCAGAAGGAGGAGCTCTTCTTCATAAAATTATCTGTTTCTCCGATAACTCTAAGAGATAACACCATTACGACTGAATAAAGAACAAACAGATAGAAGTATTATGCATATTAACTGTGTAAGCTCTCTGCCAACCACACACACACACAACACACACACACACACACACACACACACACACACACACACACACACACACACACACACACACACACACACACACACACACACACACACACACACAACCACAGTCAACATTGTAATTAGCAGCTTCACCTCAGGGCATAAAGAAACCTGTTTCTAATTGAAATTCAGCTGGGACTTTACATGGATTCAAATACATGAGGTTTGAGCAACAGTGAAAAACACAAACTACTCAGTTTGGTTTGCACTGCATTTATAACAATCTGGAATGATCCCCTCTGTTTCCCTCACAAACAGACGGAGCACCGCTCTGTGCCTGTCTCCCAAGCACAGTTACACCCTTTCTTTTTCATACTGTTGTTTTAGTTTCCTTTTCTTTTAACTTAAGCTGTTGTTTAATGGACGGCGGGAGGCGTGACAGAGGGAAGGGATCAGATCGGGGGTCTGTTGCCCTTTTGCCAATTTGTGAGACGGACCTCAGAGGTTGAGCGATAGCCAATTAGCTTTCGTTCTGACAGATGGAGGGTTTCTCACTGCAGCCAATTAAACAGGGATCGGTCGGTCGGTTGGTTGGTGTGTTAGTGAGGAGCGTGTCTAGTTCTCACCCCTGCCCCCTCCCTCTCACCCCTATTCTCACCCCTTTCCTTTGACCACAACATCTCTATCCTCTCCCATAGCTACTCTGACCCCTCATCTCCTACCCTCATTCTCGCGCACGTCTCCCTCTGCCTCATCCCATCCCCATCCCCATTCCAAATCCTAAATCCACCTCCCCACCCCACCATTACCTCTACCCTCACCTCTTCCTCATCACCCAGGTTCTGAGCCCTAACACCCCTGGGGATCTCCCCCCCACCCCTCTGGGTACACCCCTGGTCCTAACCCCTGGTCTCCAGTCCCCACCCCAAGCATTTGTTTCTCCCACACCACAGTCTTTTAAAGGGCAGCTACAGCCCCATTCCATAACTATACAGCCACGCCCCAGGTCACGTTCAAGAAGATCCTCCAACAGAAGACAAGAGGTCAATCCGGCCCTGGACTTGTAAGACCCATCTATACCCTTCAGTACTTTGTTGAAGCACCTTTAGCGGGCTATTACAGCCTAGAGTATTCTTGGGTTTGACGCTACAATCTTGGCACACCTGTATTTGGGGTGTTTCTCCCATTCTTCTCTGCAGATCCTCCCAAGCTCTGTTAGGTTGGATGGGGAGCTTCACTGTACAGCTATTTTCAGGTCTCTCCAGAGATATTAGATCGGGTTCAAGTCCGGGCTCTGGCTGGGCCACTCAAGGATATTCAGAGACTTGTCCCGAAGCCACTCCTGCGTTGTCTTGGCTGTGTGCTTAGAGTCGTTGTCCTGTTGGAAGGTGAACCTTCGCCCCAGTCTGAGGTCCTGAGTGCTCTGGAGCAGGTTTTCAGCAAATGTCTCTCTGTACTTTGCTCCGTTCATCTGACTAGTCTCGCAGTCCCTGCAACTGAAAAATATCCCCACAGCATGATGCAGCCTCCACCATGCTTTACCATAGGGATGGTGCCTGCTTTCCTCCAGATGTGGCGCTTGGCGTTCAGGCCAAAAAGTTAAATCTTGGTTTCATTAGACCAGAGAATCTTGTTTCTCATGGTCTGAGAGTACTTTAGGTGCCTTTTGGCCTTTTACTGAGGAGTGGCTTCCGTCTGGCCACTCTACCATAAAGGCCTGATTGGTGGAGTGCTGCAGAGATGGAGGGTTCTCCCATCTCCAGAGGAACTCTGGAGCTCTGTCAGAGTGACCATTGGCTTCTTGGTCACATCTCTGACCAAGGCCCTTCTCCCTCGATTGCTCATTTTGTCCGGGCGGCCAGCTGTAGGAGGAGTCTTTGTGGTTCTAAACTTCTTCCATTTTAGAATGATGGTGGCCACTGTGTTCTTGGGGACCTTCAATGCTCCATAATTTTATCAGACAGCCTTTCCAAATCGTGTCCTTTAATCAATTTTAGATTAAGGCTGTAAAGTAACAAAATGTGGAAAAAGTGAAGGGATCTGAATACTATCCGAATGCGCTGTCTATATATATATTGGACCAGTGAAATGTTTGGACATATTCTACCGGTGAAATGTTTGGACACACCAACTCATTCAAGGGTTGCTCTTTATTTTTACTAATTTCTACATTGTAGAAATGTAGAAAATTCTACATTATTCTATGTAGCCACCATTTGCCTTGATGACAGCTTTGTACACTCCTGGCATTCTCTCAACCAGCTTCATGAGGTAGTCACCTGGAATGCATTTCAATTAACAGGTGTGCCTTGTTTATAAGTTAATTTGAGGAATTTCTTTCCTTCTTAATGCGTTTGAGCAAATCAGTTGTGTTGTGACAAGGTAGGGGTGGTATTCAGAAGATAGCCCTATTTGGTAAAAGACAAAGTCCATATTATGGCAAGAACAGCTCAAATAAGCAAAGAGAAATGACAGTCCATCATTACTTTAAGACATGAAGGTCAGTCAATATTGAACATTTCAAAAACTTTGAAAGTTTCTTCAAGTGCAGTCGCAAAAACCATCAAGCGCTATGATGAATCTGGCTCTCATGAGGACCGCCATAGGAAAGGAAGACCCAGAGTTCATTAAAGTTAACAGCCTCAGAAATTGCATCCCAAATAAATGCTTCACAGAGTTCAAGTAAAAGACACATCTCTACATCAACTGTTCAGAGGTGACTGCGTGAATCAGGCCTTCATGGTCAAATTGCTGCAAAGAAACCACTTGGACACCAATAAGAATAACAAGAGATTTGCTTGGGCCAATAAACACAAGCAATGAACATTAGACCGGTGGAAATCTGTCCTTTGGTCTGATGAGTCCAAATTTTTGGTTCCAACCGCCCTGTCTTTGTGATACGCAGAGTAGGTGAACGGATGATCTCCTCATGTGAGGTTCCCACCATGAAGCATAGAGGAGGAGGTGTGATAGTGTGGGGGTGCTTTGTTGGTGACACTGTCAGTGATTTATTTCGAATTCAAGGCACACTTAACCAGCATGGCTACCACAGCATTCTGCAGCGATACGCCATCCCATCTGGTTTGCGCGTAGTGGGACTATCATTTGTTTTTCAACAGGACAATGACCCAACACACCTCCAGGCTGTGTAAGGGCTATTTTATCAAGAAGGAGAGTGATGGAGAGCTGCATCAGATGACCTGGCTTCCACAATCACCTGACCTCAACCAAATTGAACTGATTTGGGATGAGTCGGACCGCAGAGTGAAGGAAAAGCAGCCAACAAGTGCTCAGCATATTTGGGAACTCCTTCAAGACTGTTGGAAAAGCATTCCTCATGAAGCTGGTTGAGATAATGCTAAGAGTGTGCAAAGCTGTCATCAACGCAAAGGGTGGCTTCTTTGAAGAATCTCAAATATAAAATATATTTTGATTAGTTTAACACTTTCTTGGTTACTACATGATTCCATATGTGTTATTTCATAGTTTTGATATCTTCACTATTATTCTACAATGTAGAAAAACCCTTGAATGAGTAGGTGTGTCCAAACTTTTGACTGATATATATAGGTATATATATATATATATATATATATATGTGTACACTGTACACTATATCACCTCTAACTCTAAGTTTGATATTATTTTGACTAGAAAAGATACTTGAAATATGTGTAATTGAGGGGCATGCAGGTGTAGAAACTCTACTTGTTACAGAAACATCAACCAGGGTCCAACTAAAATGGAGAAAGCAATGTCGCAGCGGGGCTCTGCGTCGCTGCAGATGTCTCCGAACTAAAATGGAGGAAATGGTTCCATATTTATGTGTACTGCTGATGAAAGATACAAATCTATCTTCTCTCTCTCTCTCTCTCTCTCTCTCTCTCTCTCTCTCTCTCTCTCTCTCTCTCTCTCTCTCTCTCTCTCTCTCTCTCTCCCTTTTTCTCCCTCTCTCTGGTCTCTCTGTTGATGTATTCTGACATTACAGTGCATGTCAGCTTGAGCAGAAGGGAAAGAGGGAGCGGGCGGGTGGTCGGGACAGAATAACTGAAACAGACTTCTTTTAAATTCAACAGACAGGAAAAGAAAAATACTGTCGTTCTGTGCATTGTTATTACTGTGAAAGAGTCTGTTGTTTATACAAACGGAATATCCAACTTTGACTAAATGTTGGTTCAAACAACACCATAAAAACACACAGATATTACCACCAATACAACCAATATAAAGAATCAATACGTCAACTATAATTAGAATTAGAATTAGAATTTAGAATTATCGTTTAAAAAAATGGGAACGTTTACAGAAGGAGAGTCCTTGTTTTACTGTGATATCAGAAATAAAAATGTGTAAAAAAATAATATTATTTTATGCTAAGATGTATTTGCAATGTAAATGCAATCTGCATTTTTATCCACAATACTTTTTAATTAATTTCCATTTCATTCATCTGAGAATATTTCTGAAGCCAAATGAACACAAAGGAACTTCTTGTCTCAGTTCTCTATAATTATATAGTTAAGAGAGTTTGCTAATTTACATTTGCCATCTGCATCAAATCAAATATACATGTTTGATCTCAGATTTTCCCTAATGGTTAAATGCATTTAATTATATTCTGAAAATTTACTTTCTATGAATAATTAGCAGTCATGACTTTCATTTTTAAATATATATTCTCTATTCTAATGCTTAATTTGTTCCAAAAAACACTGTAAACAAAAACAAACTACAAATGAACTATACCACAATTAAAACTAGTGACATTCTGTATGCAACCACAACATTGCACAATTTCATCTCTGTATACATTTGACTAAAGACTAAATCTTAAAGCTATATTATTTGTTGAATATCTAAGTGTCACTCCATATTTCTCGAACAAAACAACACAAAAACAAAACAATACAATGGTAGAATGCCTGTATGTGTCACAATGTGTAATTTCAGAGTCGGACAGTAGAATAGGTATGACCTACACATGTTCTCTGCAATAAGATAACTTTTCTATTCCTCATTATATTTCTCCATAAGACCCCTCTCAATCACACATGCACACATGCACACACACTTCACACTTCACACACGCACACATATTCACACAGTAAGGAACCTTCTCCATTCCTCATTGTAGAGCCCTATATGATATTAGCTTCTCTATAGCTAAACAGAGCTCAAACAGTGCGTTATCTTTACCACCTTGCTACAGAGCCTGTCATGCCTCCTTCCTGTATGGAAGTGTGTCTGTGTGCAATTATATATGTAAAACTATGGATTACGTTTTGTATGCGCATGAATCCTGCATTCATAGATGGGGACAATATACATCCATGCATGTAGGGGTTCATTGCATCTCTCTCTCTGCATCCATCCATCAACCATCTATAGGGCTATCAGCGCCTGGGTGGAGGGCCGAGGAGAAATAAATATACCCCCACGTAAAACATGCACATACATTTCCATACATTGGAGTGTCTGGAAGGAGCTTACATCCCCCAATTCTACCCCCCTCCACCCCCATCCCTAATCTGCAGCCCCCCCAAAACAGCTAGCAAGGTAAGATGAATGTGTGTCCCCCAATCTGTGGGTGCAGGGGGAAATCTGCCCAGCGCTATATTTATCTTTATAAGACCAGAGAAGTGGGAGTGGGAGGGGTGTGTGATGGTGGGAGGACAGTGGGCTTCTATAAGTGGCTACTGCAACACCTGTACAACACCTGTAAAACACCTGTACAACACCAGTGCAACACCTGTAAAACACCTGTGCAACACCTGTACAACACCTGTAAAACAAATCAGAGGTTTTAAGAGGATACAATCCAGGCGGAACAGGACTTGTCAGCATTGTCGATAATTCAGGAGCATTTATTTTCATTTGATGTAACTTATTTTTATTTTTCGTATCTCGCCCTTAAAGAGCTTTTATAAATTCAGTCATTCCAGCTTCCTCCTCCCCTCATCCCTACGCCTCCTAATTTAACACCTCCTTTACATTGTCTCTGTCATCTAACTACGCATCTGGAAGCCAAAACATCAACCCTTTCCCCCCTCAACCCCAAAAAGAAAAATACCCAGCTAGATAATGAACGTGAGTGTGAGTGAAACAGAGTGAGGTATTAATAGATATGACTACTACTGCAGGCTTGAAAAAGTTCATTTTGCTCTCTGTCTCTCCCCAGGAGACGTATACAGGCTAACTCTGGGGAGGGTTGTTATTTTAGAACTTAAATATTCTCCCTAAGCTGTCTGGCAGTTCACACGAGGCAGCAAGCACACGCACACACACACACACACACACACACACACACACACACACACACACACACACACACACACACACACACACACACACACACACACACACACACACACACACACACACACACACACACACACACACACACATCAACTAGCTCTCACAGTCTCATGTCAGAATTAGACGTTCATCAATGTTTTTCAAACGTCAAATTTGTACGTGTTTAAGGTTAAGTTTAGGCATTAACTCTGAAATCTTAAGGTTAGGCATTACCTCTAAATGGTTAAGGTAAGGGTTAAGGTTTGGAAAAAATTAAAATCTTAAAAATAACTTTTTAGCACTGGATTTAAACTAGCAACCTTAGGAATCAGAGGCAGATGCTGAAACCCATTAACCACTGCTGTCCACAACTCCTTAATAAAACCGAAACCTACATGATTAATCCCAGCCCCTGTCCTCGCAGGGGGCATTTTGTCGTTTGGTAGTCTGTCATTATAAATAAGAATTTGTTCTTAAATGACTTGCCTAGTTATATAAAGGTTAAATAATATAAAAGGTAACAGTTGCCCCTAGCGGTTAGTTTCCATGCCATCTCCTGACTTTCTTAAACATGGATGGACATCCAACATTGACTTGTATCACGGGTGACTTGGCTGGAACACATACTTATATATACCCACACACACACACACACACACACACACACACACACACACACACACACACACGCATGAGCACCACGCACATACACACATGCACAGTTCACAGAGCTAGGCAGCATCTGTCATCATAGCGGTATCTGACTTGGGGTCAGACTCGCTCAAGTGGAACAAACTTGCGCCTTTTTTTAAAGCTGAAATTAATGTAATTGAGAAAACAATGTGTCATAATGTACTTTTGGGAAAACATCCTATCTAAATGGCAAAGTAATCCAAGAAGTAATCATCTAGTTTTTCAAATGTATCTGTATTCTGATTACAATATTTTTTTGCTGGTAACATAACCGATTACAGTTACAGTTTATTTGGTAACCAGATTACATGTGACTGATTACATGTAATCAGTTACTTCCCAACCCCGAACAGACATGTATATGTACAAATATCCAGTAGCCTCAGCAGACAGACAGACGGACGGACAGACAGACAGACAGAGGCAATCATTAGGCCGGTTGTCCAGAAGATGGCAAAGACTGGAGGATTTGGGAGAAATAAATAACATTTAATCCTTCCAATGGTCTTTACATTAGCATGTACGCTCTCTCCCAGCCTATCTCTCCCCCTCTTTCACTTCCTCTCTCCCTCATTCTCTTTCTCTCTTCCCCTCTCTCTGTCTCTCTCTCTATCCCTCTTTCTGTCCTGTTGTCCCCTCCCTAACTCAGTTGGCAGGCAGATGTGTTGTCAGTCTTGAGTCATGGTGATGTATTAGCGCGGGTGTTGGACCAGTAATATGAGAACAGTCCCTAAGTACTGGACATCCCATAATGCAACACACAGAAAGCTTCTCACATGTCTCAGCTGGAGCCACCAAAACCTTTCTGACTTCACTGTAGCTGATTTATGACATACAGTTGAAGTCGGAATTTACATACACTTAGGTTGGAGTCATTAAAACTCGTTTTTCAACCTCTCCACAAATTTCTTGATAACAAACTACAGTTTTGGCAAGTCGGTTAGGACATCTACTTTGTGCATGACACAAGTCATTTTTACAGACAGATAATTTCACTTAGAACTCACTGTATCACGATTCCAGTGGGTCAGAAGTTAACATACACTAAGTTGACTGTGGCTTTAAACAGCTTGGAAAATTCCAGAAAATGATGTCATGGCTTTAGTAGCTTCTGATAGGCTAATTGACATCATTTGAATTAATTGGAGGTGTACCTGTGGATGTATTTCAAGGCCTACCTTCAAACTCAGTGCCTCTTTGCTTGACATCATGGGAAAATCAAAAGAAATCAGCCAAGACCTCAGAAAAGAAATTGTAGACCTCCACAAGTCTGGTTCATCCTTGGGAGCAATTTCCAAACGCCTGAAGGTACCACGCTCATCTGTACAAACAATAGTATGCAAGTATAAACACCATGGGACCACACAGCCGTCTTACTGCTCAGGAAGGAGATGCGTTCTGTCTCCTAGAGAGGAACGTACTTTGTTGCAAAAAGTGAAAATCAATCCTAGAACAACAGCAAAGGACCTTGTGAAGATGCTGGAGGAAACAGGTACAAAAGTATCTATGTCCACAGTAAAACGAGTCCTATATCGGCATAACCTGAAAGGCCGCTCAGCAAGGAAGAAGCCACTGCTCCAAAACAGCAATAAAAAAGCTTTAACTATGGAGTTAAAGTTTGGTCGCAAATGGGTCTTCCAAATGGACAATGACCCCAAGCATACTTCCAAAGATGTGGCAAAATGGCTTAAGGACAACAAAGTCAAGGTATTGGAGTGGCCATCACAAAGCCCTGACCTCAATCCTATAGAACATTTGTGGACAGAACTGAAAAAGCGTGTGCGACGAAGGAGGCCTACAAACCTGAGTTACACCAGCTCTGTCAGGAGGAATGGGCCAAATTTCACCCAACTTATTGTGGGAAGCTTGTGGAAGGCTACCCAAAACGTTTGACCCAAGTTAAACAATTTAAAGGCAATGCTACCAATTACTAATTGAGTGTATGTAAACTTCTGACCCACTTGGAATGTGATGAAAGAAATAAAAGCTTAAATAAATCATTCTCTCTACTATTATTCTGACATTTCACATTCTTAAATTCAGTGGTGATCCTAACTGGCCTAAAACAGGGAATTTTTACTAGGATTAAATGTCAGGAAAAACTGAGTTTAAATGTATTTAGATAAGGTGTATGTAAACTTCCGACTTCAACTGTATATCATATTGAGCATATTACATATTATATTGAATATACATTTCACATACATTATAATGTTTTAATATATGGTCTATTTTGGAAGAGGAGCGTATTTTGCTTATGAATGAAGGTTTATGTGTGACAGTGATATTTGTATTCCTTTTTATTTCATGGTAGCGTGTGTGCATTGATGTGTGTGTGGATGGTTACAGATGTAGGATATTAATTTGATCACCCTGTTGCAGGAAAACCTTGCTGCAATGCAGGAAATGTAAAGCTTGTAGTGTATTTGAGGTTAAAAGGCTTCTGAAGTTTTTAATTTCCACTTTGCAATTTCAGACTTTATTTTCCCTTACAAAAAATGTATCAACCCCGACAAAAATGTCCATAAATTATAATCCACATAATAATTACCTGTTGCTACTAGATTATTTTCCTGTTGTAGCAAACTGGCTCAAATTAAATCCAACATCTATAGATGGCCCAGTCTTCTTTCATCAGGCGAGGAGTGTGATCCTGTTACCTGGAGCAGTGTGCATGTCTTTCAGTAGCAGTGTGTGTGTGTGTGTGTGTGTGTGTGTGTGTGTGTGTATCTGTGTATGTGCCCGTCTGTTCGTGTGCTTGTGTCTATGTGTGTGTGTTTTGCAGTGTGATCCCCTTACCTGCAGGCTGTGTGTGGACATGTGTTTCTCATGAAGCCTCATGCCGGGGCAAATTCATTCTCAGAAGTTACGTGGCGGGAGCTCGCCTTCTCTTTGAAATGGGGCACACATAGGGCCCTTTCTCTCTGTAATCAATAAGGCAGGCCTTCCCATCCCAGCCCCGGTGTACACAGCTAACCCCCCCGGCACTACACATGAAGAACTCCAATTTACTCATCATGAATTCTGATTCACACAATAAATATGAAGGAGAATGCCCATGAGAATGAGAATATCTGAAATCATTGGGGCTTTTGTAATGCGGAGCGAGGGAGGGAGCCAGCACCCCTAGACTAGGGCTATGGTTGAGCCCAGTTTGTGGTGTGGGATTGAAAGTGTGTTTTAGATTAAATAATTGTCCCTTTTATTTTAAAGTTTGATTCACAGGTATTAGTTCAGAGATGATAATACAAATGTTTGATGCCTTTCTAGATGACTATTGCATTTTATAGAGTAGAAATTAAGTAAGAAAGCTTTGAATTGTAAAAGTATTAAACTGAGCATATATCCCCCCGCACACACAAATAAATGATTATATAAAAAAGTACATAGAAAATATTTGAAGAAAGACCTGAGATAGAGAATACCTTTCTAACAGGCTATGGCTTCACCTCCCTGAGAAGCAAAAAACAATGTCTGCCTAAAAGAACAGATCTGACATTAAGTTAAACTAATGTTAAATACATCCACAGTCTTCTGTTTTAGCCCTGCCTAACAGACTGTTGGGTAAATCTAGTCACATTACAGAGGCTCCGGGAGGGTGGACCGTGGGTAAAATGTGACACACCTACAGCAGAATAGTGAGGGGAGAAGGGAGAGGAGGGTGAATGTACTCGTTGACACAGTGTTGGGGTTAGCGTGCCCCTGTAACACGCACACACAGGCACACACACTAACACTTGACCCGGGAGGGTTTAATGAAAGGGGCCTGATATGAGACATAACACAACATGGCGTTCCTAACACCAGTGGCGCTCTTTCTTGGCACGGGCTTCCTGTTTTTAGACGGATCCGTCGTTACATGACATTTATGGGCTTTTCATGAGGAACGATACATGTTGCCCAGACAACTGTGATGGGCTTAGCACCATGACAACAAATAAATAACACAGCGGCGACCAAGCTAGGCTAGGAGGAGAGGGGAGGTTCCAAAAGATGAATAACAAAACAATGCAGAAGATTCAACAAAAGCATGTGTGAGATACCAGGAAATAGATAACATATCACAACTTCAAATTCAGAAAGTTGTAGGCCTATGGTGCATCACATTTACATGAGACAGACAGCTTTAGCTTGTGGTTCATTAATAAACAACACAATTAAAAACTACACGACTTACTGTAACACATCTGACTTGTAGGAAAACAACTCCTCAAAACAGCGCCACTCTTCTCCCCCGGCACCTTGGTTATTGTTTTGGTTTTGTTGACGAAACAGAGGTGAGGAGTGTCCAAACAAATCAAATCAAACAGAGGTGAGGAGTGTCCAAACAAATCAAATCAAACAGAGGTGAGGAGTGTCCAAACAAATCAAATCAAACAGAGGTGAGGAGTGTCCAAACAAATCAAATCAAACAGAGGTGAGCAGCGTGATAAAAAAATCATCTGTACATATTCTACTGTTCTATCGTGCGTAAGATGTTGTCCGAGGGACATCGCTGTTTGCAGTCAATTCTTTGTTGTTGTGGTATCCCAAACCGACGTGTCAGTTTCACCATTAAGGATTCCAGCTTGAAGAAAAAGCACCCATTTAGGTGCTACTCAATATTGCTGTCTGTGTGTGTGTTAGGGAGCGTTAAGTACACTAATAACCTGTTCCCTACATCTAAGGGAAGAGCCTGGGAGTGCAATAATCTATACGCTTCTCCCACTAAATGGGTCATCAGTGATGCAACGTGAGCTCTCAGGATCGAATGGCAGCGATTAAGACGTCTAGATGCTTAGCTAATTGTGTTGAAACTTTTTCTCCCACACAGAGACACATGCACGCACACAGGGATACACACTCGTGCACGAGCACGCACACACGCACGCGCACACACACACACACACACACACACACACACACACACACACACACACACACACACACACACACACACACACACACACACACACACACACACACACACACACACACACACACACACACACCGGCTCGCACGCACCCACATCTCTAAATGCTCAGCTAATTATTGTGAATGTCGTTAGCGGTCTCTGACAGCTAACAGCAGCAGCTTAGAGTAGACAAAGCTATAGGACATAGAGATTTACATTACCAACACTGAAGTGGTGGTTCAGCTTTGTATTATCTGTGGTTTTGAGTCAGTTCACATACAATTTACACACTGGTAGAAGTTGTGGGATTAATTGATCACTAACCAGATAGCTGTCTGTCTGTAGCTGGCTAGCTAACTCGCTAACTAGAGGGAAAAAAACTCACAGATATCTGTATATTTCCTATAACTATTGATAGCTTGTCCTGGAGGTCTTATGGTGTGTAACTATATTACAAATGTAGGATCTTAATTTAAGCCAGTTTGCTACAGCAGGAAAATAATCCTGCAGCAACCGGAAATGTAAATTATTACGTGGATTATAATTAATTATGGACATTTTTGTAAGGGTTGGTCCATTTTTCATAACGGAATATCAAGTCTGAAATTTCAAAGAGAAATTTACAAACTTCAGAAGCCTTTGAAACCTCAAATACACTACACGTTTTAAGTGTACTGCATTGCAGGAAAGTTCTGCAACAGGGTGATCAAATGAAGATCCTACATCTGTAGCGTCCATGACGAGTGTTGCTGTGAGGAGGTTTTAATGTGTGTCAGGGTGCAACGTGATACTGTCTCCTCTCCTCTTGGCCCCTTTCCTCGGGTTACAAGTTTAAAAAGCAGAGCAAATTGTGACTTAAAGTTAATGATACCGTTGGAATGTTAATGGCAGGGAATATTTCTGAGGTAGAATCATCTCTCTTCCGATGGATGGAATGGATAGTCCTAGAGACTTTCACATTATTATATCTTTTATTTATCTTTTGAGAATTACGAAGAATAGTGTGGATTTGATTTTAATTCCAATGGATATCATCATGACGGACTTCCAGTTATATTCTTTATATCATTGTACAATTCTAAAAACACTCCATAAAAGGTTGAAAAGAGACAGCTTGGATTGAAATAAAAACATACAGATGAGTGAATATTCCATTGTTATTCTCTGAAGGGGAAGTTTTCATTTTAGAAAGGAACATTTCTGTTGGACCTACAGATTTTTTTCTCTGTTCTATTATTATAAAGCAAAAATGACAATCCCCTTTGTAGAGACTAAAATTAACATATAGCATAACCAACTCTAAAATGTTCCAACTTATATTTCCGTATGACAACACTAGTTATTTTCGAAATAAAGATTACTGTTGTTGACCTTTGTGACAGAAATTGGTTTTAGGCCTCCGAGCTCTAATGCAACAGGAAGAACAATGTTTGAGAGTCCCATAAAAACACAAAGGGATTGGCCCAACAGCCCTCTGCATATGGTAACCCCTGCCTTACACTGAACAAAATGACTGGTTACGTTAGTGGAAAGAGAGAGAGAGAGAGAGAGAGAGAGAGAGAGAGAGAGAGAGAGAGAGAGAGAGAGAGAGAGAGAGAGAGATCGATAGAGAGTTTAGAAAAAAAAGGATGTTACAAGGACAGAATGTTTCTAAATTAAATCATGCCCCAGTTTCTAGCAGGGATGACCTCTTTTTGACAGAGTTGACTTGCATCAATCACAGCCACATGTTGTTGAGTAATGGATACATCAGGACACTTAATATTCGCCTTTCTGATTAGTTCTCTCTTGCAGAGAAAGAAGAACCTCTGAAACCTCTGGCCTGGTGCGGAGGTAAAGTTAGAACGCTCTGGGCTCCATGTCACAAACATGGAGGAGAGGTTCTCTCACACTCTCTCTCTCTCTCTCTCTCTCTCTCTCTCTCTCTCTCTCTCTCTCTCTCAAATTCAAGCTGCTTTATTGGCATGAAAAACATTGTGTCAATATTGCCAAAGCAACAATGTATACAATATACATTGTAATACAATTTATAATATAAAATGGTAGTAAATAATAATACAAAATTAAATACAAAAATAATAACAATAAATTGTTATCAGTCAATAGTAGAAATGTAATAAATATAAAAATCTAAATATGGAAAAATAAACTATAACTAACTTATAACTAAATAACGGGCATCTACATCTGTACTACAACTACCATCATCATCACTACTACTGCTATTCTACTGCTCTCTCTCTCTCTCTCTCTCTCTCTCTCTCTCTCTCTCTCTCTCTCTCTCTCTCTCTTTTGCTCGCATACTCTCTCTCTCTCTCTCTCAAATTCAAGCTGCTTTATTGGCATGAAAAACATTGTGTCAATATTGCCAAAGCAACAATGTATACAATATACATTGTAATAAAATTAGAAACAATAACAAATAATAATATAAAATGGTAGTAAATAATAATACAAAATTAAATACAAAAATAATAACTATAAAATGGTAATAGTCAGTAGTAGAAATGTAATAAATTGAAAAAAAATCTAAATATGTAAAATTAAACTATAACTAACTTATAACTAAATAATGTTAATCTTCATCTGTACCACAACTACCTTCATCATCACTACTACTGCCATCACCATCATCATTAAACTGCCATCATTACCATTACCACCCATACCACTACTACCATCATCATCACTACTACTGCCTTCACCATCATCATTAAACTGCCATCATTACCATTACCACCCGTACCACTACTATACGGAATGATAAACAACCTCAATCTCTCTCTCTCTCTCTCTCTCTCTCTCTCTCTCTCTCTCTCTCTCTCTCTCTCTCTCTCTCTCTCTCTCTCTCTCTCTCTCTCTCTCTCTCTCTCTCTCTCTCACTCTCTCTCTCAATATATGTCATACAGATTGACATTATAATTGTATATATTAAAGCAAATGATCTGTTATACATTTTGTGGTATATTCAAAGATATTCAAAGATATCAAATTTGGCCATCAGTGCACTCTCAAAAATAGTATGATGCCTCTGTCTCTGTTCTTGGTGAAGCAGTCCTGGGTTGAGAGGTATAGTTAGAGTCACAAGTAAATATATCCCTCAGGTGGATTGTTCTTCACAATGATCAAAGGATAGAGTGATGTTTTATAATGACTGCACTCAGCTTTCTCTCTCTCTCTCTCTCTCTCTCTCTCTCTCTCTCTCTCTCTCTCTCTCTCTCTCTCTCTCTCTCTCTCTCTCTCTCTCTCTCTCTCTCTCTCTCAGGGTAGCAGTAGTTATTAGTGAGATCTTAGTGACTTTAAATTGCATTAGCATGGTTAAGAGAGAGAGCCACATCCCCCTGTGCTGTAGGAGAACGCTAGAGAGAGAGGCATCTAGGGTTACAGGTATTGATTTTGTAACTGCTACATCAGAGGGTGTAATGCTTTCATAATTTCAAATAAACTGTCTGGTACAAACAACTAATGAACCAAACGTACTGATGGACTGAACCAGGGATGGGGGTTGCTTTCTGAGTGTTGATACCTAACTCAACATTAGAAGGAGAAATGACCAGACAATGTTCTGGAAGGGTTAAAGAAGTCTATCAGAGATAATACAAACCTTTTACAGAATTGTATTAAAAAAAATCTAACCAAACAGTTGCAAGTTGAAAACGCAGTTTTGTTGTATTGAAGACAATGTTAGTTCAAATGATGTAGTACATATCATTTAGTGATCAGTTGCCTTTTATTTGTTTTCCATCTACATATCATCAATTAACCAAACTCATGCGCCATCATTTTCGAAAGAAGACAATGGTTATATTTATTGAGGTCTTAATTGGTGTGAAATTGCAGATTTGTCATAACAAATGATCAGACAAATGAAAAACAAAAACATGTTTGGATGATGCTTAAACTCTGTTGTGCCCTTATTCTCTCTCTCTCTCTCTCTCTCTCTCTCTCTCTCTCTCTCTCTCTCTCTCTCTCTCTCTCTCTCTCTCCCTATCTCTCTCCCTATTTTCCCTTAACACCACAGACCGCAGGCTGCTGAAAGCAGCTTAGAAATCTCTTACATCTGGAGGAGCCATAATTCATGGGATTTGGCCTGACAGCCATGACAGCAGTGTGTGTGTGTTTGTGTGTGTGTGAGTGTGCTTCTCTCTCTCTCTTCATCTGTATGTGTGTGAGAGAGGACGAGCAGAAGCGGTGGACACATCTGCTCTCTCTCGCTCTCTCTCGCTCTCTCTCGCTCTCTCTGTCGGGCTCTCTCTCTCTCTCTCTCTCTCGGGCTCTCTCTCCCTCGGTCTCGGTCTCTCTCTCTCGGTCTCTCTCTCTCTCTCTCTCTCTCTCTCTCTCTCTCTCTCTCTCTCTCTCTCTCTCTCTCTCTCTCTCTCTCTCTCTCCCTGTCTGTCGGCTCCTCCAGTCTCTTTCATGGCATGCCAGACACTCCCTGTGTAGGCCCTAAATATTACACAGACAGTAGCTATCGCTTCCAACACCAGATCCCACATTCCAGATTCCAGCAGTGAGCTATGTGTGTATTTGTGTGTGTGTATCAGATTTCAGCAGTCTTGCCTGTTAAGCTGTGCAGCACATGAGGACCCATTGTTCCAGAGATGGGGGTCATGTCTCTCTCTCTCTCCTTCCCTCTCTCTCCAGATATTCATGTGAAGATTTTTTCACGTTATGTTAGATTTATGGGCCCAGCCGGCCCCGTGCAGTGAGACAATATGATACCATCTACCAAGCTGATTGTTTTGGTGTGTTATGGGGTTGTGTGCTAAGTCAGTGTTTGTGTGTCTGTGTGTTTGTGTGGCTGTGTTTGTATGCCCGTGTCTTTGACAGGGATGAAGAGGGTGACATTTACAGGTAGGCCAGTGTACGTTATTGTAGTGGAGCCGATAGGTGTGTGGGGAAAGAGGGAGAGAAAAGAGAGAGAGAGAAAGAGGGATGATGCAGAGATGTAAAGGGTACTAACCTATGGACGCTAGCTTCTTGCATACATCGAGGAATGCATCGAGGGGCGTTTTTTGGTTCATTTCTCTCAAGGACCCATTGCCAAACATCGGTGTTATAATTGATACACTGTTGCGATTGTAGGCACACCACCTGTGGTCTAACATACATCAGCAGGACTCAATGTTTTCTGCATCTTATTATTTGTGACAAGGCCCTACTGATCTGATTAAATGAGCACCGTCACATGCATATTTCAGTGGCCATAGGCAGCTACTTGTTGTCTGTTTACAAATGTTTCTTTGTGTTCTCTTTTCCCTTCATCCATTCCAGAACTGTCACCCAAATCAACGGTCGGCATTCTCAAAGAGATTTTGCAGAATTCCGGATCAGAATATTGTAGGTAATGTCTGATGTCTGCCTCCTTTTGATGTGGAGCGAGGAGTGAATACACACATGCAACGAGGGGATCTAGCAGTGCAAAGTGTGTGTTATATCATCTGAACATGACATTAGCCTTGTCGGGGGCAGAACTTCTCTCCCATCCTGGAGAGAAAGGGAAATTGGATGGAAAGAAGAAAGGAACGAGATAATACAAACAAAGAAGGGAAACATAAAGAATCTGTAATCCTGTGTTTGTTTGAGTGTTGAACGTTGTTTGTTACTGTTTGAATAAAGGTGTACACAATCCTTTTATGTAATACCACTTTGTGTTAGTATTTGTCAAGAGGGTTTTATTTATTTTACCGTACACTTTTATTGATGAATGACTACAGGAGAGCGTATATGTAGCTCAATAATACTTTTGGACTATAACCACACAATTGTTACAACATTTGTGAATTTGTATTACATATCAAGTTACATGTTTCTATATTGCTTTTTGGTCAAAATAAATGAAAAAACTAAATCAAACAAAGAAAATGATTATGTTTGTGTTATTTTTACAACCGAGGGATTCCGACGGGATTCCAACCCTGTCGTTTTCGATATGTTCCATGATGACTCAAACAGATTTATACAACCACTTCTGTTCTCATCCCTCATTTCCTCTGATCCCTCTCCTTCCCTCCTTCTCTCTGTTTCCATCTCTTTCTCTCTCTCTCTTTCTCCATTTTATCTCTCTTCCCCTCTGAACAGCTGCTGGCTATAGCAGACACATGAAAAGAAGGATGGAAAGGTATTTCCGAAGCTCAGACATTTGCTGCTACTGTCCTCTCTTTCTGTCAGATGAGTACTCCTATATGACTTTAACATACAGACTACTAACACACACACACACACACACACACACACACACACACACACACACACACACACACACACACACACACACACACACACACACACACACACACACACACACACACACACACGCACACACACACACACACACAAGAATGTACGCAAACACACACACGCAGGCAGGCATCTCCTCTACTCTCTTCTCACCAGGAAATTAGCCTTGGCATTTCCCAAAAATATTCCTTCTAATAAAATGAGTTGGGTAAATAAATAAACCTGTGAAATATTTATGGCAGGGAGCTACATATAAGATCTGAAAGGGAATTCATCCAGAGGGACTTCAGCGCTTGTCTGCAATCTTAATATATACGCAGTCCAGCGAGAATATATGAAGAAACTTCTCGAGACGTTGTCTGTCATGAATATTCTATATCCAAGTCACAGACCTTACTTTGGTACAGGCACTTAGCATAGCTGCTCAATGCACAACCTCAATGCAATAGAGCCCTACCAGTGCTTGTGATCATTTTTTTACTGGACAAAAGGTCTGAGTACACATTTGCATCAATATGCAGGATTATACATACCATATAGTGAAGCAAACAACACCAGGTAATACATTGGTTACAGGCCGCTTTCAAGGTGATGGAACACAAGAAGTCTAAAGAAATGAAAGATACACAGGTCATATGGCAACCATAAACCATGAAAGAGAGAGAGAGGGGTGGGAAGAGAGAGAGAGAGGGGGTGGGAAGGAAGAGAGAGAGAGAGAGAGAGGGGGTATTTTGCTTTGCATATGACGATGATTTCAGTCGAGACTGAAGCTGAGTGTGTCCACTAAAGACACCATTACACCCAAATAACAATGGCCTGCACTAAATGTGCCTGTGTGTGTGTTTGTGTGTGTGCTCACTCCCTCCCTCACTCCACACACTCCTGTCATTCGTCCTGTGAACATGTGTGTGTGAGTGTGTGTGTGTGAGAGAGCGTGTGTGTGTGTTTGAGTGCCTGTGTGTGTGAATTTTAACATACACACCACAGTCTGTGACCATTCCAGATTGCTCCCCTACTTCGTCATGCATTAGAATAAAGCAGAGTGCTTCTCCGTGCTACTGCTGTGATTGCTGTGTCTATGTGGTGTATTATGTTGATTAGTGTGTGAGTTTGTGTGTGTGTGCATGCATGTGTGTTGTGTTTGTGTGTGTGCGCTTGTTGGTATCCGTAACAGAATGGGAGAGAGAGAGAGAGAGAGAGAGAGAGAGAGAGAGAGAGAGAGAGAGAGAGAGAGAGAGAGAAAGTACATAAAATAACACCGTCACAATTTGCCATCAGCCAGCTCATTTCAGGACAACGTGACTGCAGAGAGAAAGAGTCAGAGTCGATCCAGTGCCTCAAAAAGCCCCCTAATGTTTTTATTCATGACCATAATAATAACAACAGAATTACATTTTCAATGTTAATATTAGGGATGAAAAGAAGGATGAAATGGACTGTTTCTGTGTGTCTGTGTTTCTGTGTGTCTGTGTTTCTGTGTTTCTGTGTTTCTGTGTGTCTGTGTCTGTGTGTATGAATATGTGGGAAATTGAATTGTACGTATATTACTTTAACAATATGTATATCTCTGTGTCCATACCTGCCTGTGTGTATACAATATGTGTGTGTATGTCCCTGTATTCATGTGTGTGTCTCTGTGTGTATCCTCTATGTGTGTCCTCATCCAGATCTCATCTTAAACCTTAATTAGAGTCTATGTTGGGTGAGGGGGAGGGGCTAAGCTGTCATACCATGGATCATTTAGCTATTTGATTTTGAATTCCATAAAAAAAATATTTTATAAAATATAGATTTCGGCCTTTACTACGTTGAATAACACATTAATACACGGCAAGGAGGACAGTCAAAAAATAAAGGTTTTGAAGTGTCTGTCCTAAATCTAGGAGACCGGTGCGTCAATCGACTCTGGGGTTTTAAATGAAACACCTCTAATCATCTCAAGGTGTTACTCTGTCTCTCGGCCTCATCACCACCACTTCCTTTTGGGGCACGTGTCATATCCTGCTGGGCCTGACCACCGTAACCAGGTAGCAGGAAAAGGGTGTTCTGGAGATTAAGGCACTCTCATCTCCCCGGTGACAGAGGCCTTCACCCTGACAACCAGATCTCTGTCAAGATATGTCACCTAAAAACAACAACTCCATAACATCGCAAAGAACAGCTATTCAATACATGTATAATATCTCCTCGGAGTATAAATCTAACTATGTAAACACATCTTGAATGGGTAACATATTTCTGTGAAATCTACAGGTGTAGCACAAATACAATTTAAAGTTAATGGCTGCATGACAAGTACTTATAGCCTACACAAATATGTACATAGCCTGTATATTTCACTTTTTTCTGTTATGGAACCATAGCGATAGTATCAACAGGCTTTCATTGGCTAGCCTCTTAACCCTCAGTGCTTGGTCCTATTCACATCAACCAGCCACTTCCACTTTGTATTTTGCCACTAACCTTAACGATCCTAAGTCCTAATGATCTATTAAACTCAGTCCTAACAATCAATTAATAGAGCTCTGAGGATGCGCAGTCACCTGTTCATTAATAATTGCGACTGAGGTGGCTCTTTAAGGTAATCAATGGAGTGATTCTGCTGGATCTAGAGCTGTAACCTTGAGATCTGAGTGCTTTGGGTATGATATGAGGTATGATACAGCAATATAGTATACATATAGTACATACCGTATGAATTACACAGACACACACACACACGCACTATACCAGCCAAGAGCAGGCCTAATTTGATAAGTCTGTCCCTGTTGTCAGACCCTGTTGTCCCCTGAATCCCTCAGATCAGAGGTGTGAGGATACTGTTGACTAACCCACTATATGTCCAGTCACCTGCCCAGCCAACAGTCCAGCCAGCAGCCCAGTCACCAGCCCAGCCACCAGCCCAGCCAGCAGCACTGTCAGCAGCACAGCCACCAGCCCAGCCAGCAGCACAGTCACCAGCCCAGTTACAAGCCCAGCCACAAGTCCAGCCAGCAGCACAGTCACCAGCCCAGCTACAAGTCCAGCCACCAGCACAGCCACCAGCCCAGTCACCAGCCCAACTACAAGCCCAGCCACCAGCACAGTCACCAGCCCAGTCACCAGCCCAGCCACCAGCCCAGTCACCAGCCCAGCTACCAGCCCAGCTACAAGCCCAGCCACCAGCACAGTCACCAGCCCAGTCACCAGCCCAGCCACCAGCCCAGTTACCAGCCCAGTTACCAGCCCAGCTACAAGCCCAGCCACCAGCCCAGTCACCAGCCCAGCTACAAGCCCAGCCACCAGCACAGTCACCAGCCCAGTCACCAGCCCAGCCACCAGCCCAGTTACCAGCCCAGTTACCAGCCCAGCTACAAGCCCAGCCACCAGCCCAGTCACCAGCCCAGCTACAAGCCCAGCCACCAGCACAGTCACCAGCCCAGTCACCAGCCCAGCCACCAGCCCAGTCACCAACCCAGCTACAAGCCCAGCCACCAGCACAGTCACCAGTCCAGACAATTATTATCATTGTTGGATTACATCCTTGCTTTGCTAACAAGGGAATCAAAAGTATTTGGACAAATTCAGAAATTCACTTACATCTGTATTAAAGTTGTCAAAAGTGTAGTATTTTTTCCTATATTCCTAGCACACAATGACTACATCAAGCTTGTTATTAGACACTTGTATGCGTTTGCAGTTTGTTTTAATTGTGTTTCAAATTATTTTGTGGACAATAAAAATGAATGTTAAATAATGTATTGTGTCATTTTGGAGTAACTTTTATTGTAAATAAGAATATAATATGTTTCTGGCCTCCTGAGTTGAGCAGCGGTCTGAGGCACTGCATCGCAGTGCTGAGGCGCCACCACGGCCTGGGGTTCGACCCCCGTCGGCACACAATTGGCCCAGCGCCGTCCGGGTTAGGAGAGGGTTTGGCCGGTAAGGCTTTCCTTGGCTCATCGTGCTTTAGTGGCAGGCCAGGAATCTGCATACTGACTTCGGTCGTCAGTCGAACAGTGTTTCCTCCGACACATTGGTACAGCTAGCTTCCCGGTTACGATATGATATGCAGATATGCATCAGATATGCATTCTGAAGACTTACCGGTTCTCATTGTGGAAAGTTCTGATGATTGAGGCCACGGTTGATCTTCTGAGGTTTGGTTGAATCATTGTAGCTGCCTCAGTCATTGTCATGCCATGATTTACGACATGTTCTACAACATGGTGGAACCTGACATTATCCCACACAATGACATAGGTCACGCCATCAGCTCTACAGGCCTGATTTAGCTCATCAAGGAAGGTTACAAGGAGAGCTGCATTATATGATCCAATACGATGTCTGCGTCCCACCACACCATCTTCCGATATAGCCGCACACATGGTGATGTTGGCCCCACGTTGTCCAGGTTCTTGGATGGTTGCCCGCTGGCCAATGAAATTCCGACCTCTCCTCCTTGTCTTGGCCAGGTTGAAGCCTGCCTCATCCAAAAATAGGAATTTGTGATGGTTTTCATCAGCATCCAGCTCCATCACCCTTTTAAAATACATTTTGGAAAGAGAATTACTGATTACAATGATGTAGAATTGTTGGGGAATTTTTCACAACAGGCATCTTGAAACTGAACATACCTGAACATACTCAGTCCTCAGTTGCTTCACTCTGTCTGCATTTCTTTTAAAAGGTACACGGTATATCTGTTTTAGAAACACCTGGTGCCTTTTCAGCATGCGTGCAATAGTCGGCAAACTTATGGCTTCCACATTGTTGAACATGTCGTTATTGTCCAAGATGTGCTGCCGAATTTCTGTAAGGCGAATATCATTTCTGTCCCGAACCAAATTGACCACAGCCCCCTCTTGATGGTCAGTCAGAATTTTGCCTCTGCCTCCCCTTTTTGGCCTAGTCCCAATTATGTTGGGAAAATTACAGTAAGAACACATTTAGTCACATCACCTACTGTGTGGTACACAATGGCATGCGGTATACGGTCATTTGACAATTGAGAGTAGCCTAATGTTTAGTGCATTCTGAAGACTTACCGGTTCTCATTGTGGAAAGTTCTGATGATTGAGGCCACGGTTGATCTTCTGAGGTTTGGTTGAATCATTGTAGCTGCCTCAGTCATTGTCATGCCATGATTTACGACATGTTCTACAACTATTGCTCGAATTTCATCGGACACTCTTTGCTGTTGCTGCCGCTGTCTTGGTCCGTGGCCTTGTCCTCTACCACGTTCCCCCACACCTCTCAAACGAGGCCCACGACCACCTCTCAAAATGGGTGCTTGTCCCCTGCCGTTCCTTTGACCACCACATCTTCCTCGTCTTCCTCCTCCCACTGCTTGACCTCTATTGTGACCTGGATCACCTGCCTGCTCCATGTTATCACTATGTTGTTGTAGGTGGATACCACTCATTTCACTATATACTCGTACCACAATGTGAAATCAATAATCAGTAACAAGTTGGCAGAATTGGAAAAGCAATTATAAGGGCCTGCATACGTACACTTTATTAGGTACACCTGCGTGTTTTCGCAAATAGCCTGCTCCTTTGAACAGCAAATCATGTGGCTGCCTGCAACTCAATATATAGAGTAGAGAGCTTTAGTTGTTGTTCGACCAAACATTAGAACAGGCAAGATGTGTAACTTTGACAGTGGTATGACTGTTGGTGCCATACATGGTGGTTCCAGCATCTCAGAAACAGCTGCCCTCCTGGGATTTTTATGCACTACAGTCTCTAGAGTTTACAGAGAATGGTGCGATAAACAAAAGGCATTCAGTGAGCGGCAGTTCTGTGGGCAGAAACACCGTGTTAATGAGAGAGGTCAGAGGAGAATGTCCAGACTCATTCAAGCTAACAGAAAGGTCACAAATGCTCAAATAACAGCCGTTTAAAAAGTGGTGTACAGAAGGGCATCTCTTAACGTACAACACCGTGAATAATTCAGGCTGTTGTGGAGGCAAAAGGGGGTCCTACCCAGCACTAGATAGGTGTACCTAGTAAAGTGAGTGTACAGTAATGTCAAATCTGAAAACATGGTCTGGAAAAGTGATAAAGAATGATGATGAAATATTACATCCATAGATAATCTAGTCCAATTGGTTCATGTTCCACGATGTTGGTGTCAACGGATCTCGTTACCCTGAAACTTTCATGATCTAAACATGGAAATTGTTAGTCAGTTTCCTTACAGTTTTTTACAGTCGCTAGGACACATTTCTCAATACTTAAGTCACTTTTTCAAAACTCTTCACACAGTTCTCCTAACCAACTTTCAGCTCGGCACAGCAGTTCATTTCACATTCAAAATGCACTAAAACTACCAAATCACTTCATACATGTCTCAATTCAACACATTCTTCCACAACACTAGCAAAGGTTGACAGCCAACAAACACACTTTGTCACCCACAAAACAATGACCTAAAAAACACTAACAACATGTAGCATTATACAATGTTTTCTTGTGTAAAACAAGGACACATCTCTGTTTATAATTCACTGCAATATATGTTACTGGAATGAATCAGACATGATGCAGAATGCTTCAATATATTTTATGTCTTTTATTTATTTTGATTTTTTTGCAGTGAGTAATTCCAAAATACAAGAGGTTGTATACACACCATCAACTGATACAGATACAATAGTAATGCTAATCTACTCGGTCTTCTCCATTTGGCCACAGGTTCTCATCCCCATCACATCTTATGTCATCTAGGGCAATACACCTAGGAAAGAATCTTCTGGCATGCCTGATCCATCCCTGGCAATCTTCTGCTGATATGTCCAGGCATCCAGCATTCATTGCATCCAGGAGGGACATTTGATCATGTGGATGGTGGTCATAAACCTTCCACCTCCATGAGGAAAATAATTCCTCTGTGGGGTTGAGGAATGGAGAGTAAGGTGGGAGGAAAAGTGACCCCATTCTGGGATGGGCTGCAAACCACTCAGTGACTGCACGGGAGTGGTGAAATGTCACATTGTCCCATACAATTATAAATGTTGGCTGATTTCTTCTCTCTGCATCCCTTTCCTCACCTAGCACAACCCTTCCATAGAGATCATGAAGGAACGCAAGGAGACATTCAGTGTTGTATGGCCCAATTAGTGGTTTGTGTAACAGCAGTCCATCAGTGGATATTGCTGCGCACATTGTGATGTTGGCACCCCTCTGGCCCGGGACATCCACTGTGGCTCTCTTCCCAATCACATTCCTCCCTCGTCGCCGTGTTTTGGCCAAGTTGAAACCCGCCTCATCCACAAAGATGAAAATGTGGGGTGTTTGCCTGCCTTCAATCTCCATGACTCTCTAAAATAAATCCACAAGGCAACATAAGCTGTTACAGTAGTAAACATTACCTAAAAATATGTCTTTGTGTGTGTTTGGTTTTGTTTAAAAACAGTTCTGTATTTTATTGTGATCTTACCTGGACATATTGGTTCCTGAGTTGCTTGACATGTTCAGAGTTCCTCTCAAAAGGCACAGTGTACAACTGTTTCATCCTGACCTGATGTTTTTTCAGGACTCTAGAAATAGTTGTTATGCTTACACTGTGAATATTTGCAAAAGTAACGTTGTCTGCCAAGACTCTGTCTGTTGGTTTGCCGGAAAACTCTAACAATAGATGCCACTGTTGAGCGTTGCAAATATGGCTGCACTCTCTGACCAGCTTCTCTCATTGAGAGACCATGATTTACTACATGAACAATTACAGTAGCTCTGATCTCATCTGAGACTACAGCTCTTGATCTTCCTCTTATTCTTCTTCCACCACGCATACGTATTCCTCGCCCCCACCCAGCCACTCTTCTTCCTCTTTCAGCCACTTCTCTATTTCTGGCTGGGTCCATGTTTACATCACAATACAAAACTATTCAGCAGTTGTCTCCTTTTGTAATGAAATTGAAAGAGTAACACCTGTGTAGATGTTCATCTACAATGAGAATCAGCTGTGGTTGGTCCAATTGTCCAATTGTTTTTATAGCATTTAATTTTAAGATTTAAAATATATTTCATTAAAATATTACTGTAGAAATGTAGCAAATTGCTGTCTTATTCAGTTTTGTATTATGTTATTGTTTTGAACATAAGTTTAACAGTTTTGAAAACAGTATATAAGCATGTGCAAATTGGCCTGTAGGTACACAGAGTTTTGGCGGTTGTTGTGTCGAAGTGAGAAAAGAGTTCATGTAATTTGAAAGATGTAGTCATTGAATGCATTTTGTGCCAAAGCAATGATAAATGATCCACAGTTTAGCCCACATATACTTCTGTTGTGCTCACTGTGTGAAGAGTTTTGAAAAAGTGACCTAAGTATTGAGAAATGTGTCCTAGCGACTGTAAAAAACTGTAATAAAAATATGCATTAAGAGTAATGCAACAGCTACTTATCATTTTGAGCAGTTGTATCAGTTGATAGTTAGGTCATTGTAATGAAATGAATAGACAGTCATCTCAGATGTAATGTGTGAATCGCATTTGGAAATGGTAATCCTTTGATGTTAAGTTGTGTAATTTTTTTAAATTAATTTTGAACAGGTGATTTTAGTTCAATGAACAAATGATAGCTTTATGTGTATTTTATCCAAGCAATTGGAAAAAGTGTTAAGAGTTTAGAAAAACGTGCATTTTGTTAATCGGTTGTGAGTTTTGTGTCTGGAGTTTTGAAAAGTGACATCAAGGTTCTGTAATTAGTGCCAAAGTAATTGTAAAAAACTGTAAAATAGCCTTTGTCCTCATGGGGAAGTGGGAAATGTCCCCACGAGGGAGAATTTTCCTTGTTTTACTATCCTTTTGGACACACACACATGAGAGGAGATTAAACAAATTAGACTGGGCACGCAGGGGCTGAGACCTCCATGTCACACAGTGGTCATTAGGAGTGTGTGTGTTTGTGTGTGTGTGTGTGTGTGTGTGTGTGTGTGTGTGTGTGTGTGTGTGTGTGTGTGTGTGAGATGGAAAGAAGTAGAAAGAAGGGGAGAAGTGAAGAGGAGAAGAAGAGAAAGATCCTACCTGTGTTTCAGCAGAACCTTTATCTTTGCCCTGTAATCTCCCTGAGGGTATCAAAGCAGACAGCCATCCCTACAACAACACCATATCCCCACATCCCAGAGATGAGTGTATGTCGGGGCCTTTGGAGTGGCTGGGGGAGAGGGGGAGGAAGACCCAGGGGTGTTAGCTAAAGCTACCCTGAAGAGATGCTCTGAGGCTGGGCTTGGGTGACAGGTTGGACTGGGTGATGTGCCAAAGCCCTGATCCTGTCTCAGTCATTCCAAAGGCCCCAGTGTGTGTCAGGCTCTATTAACCTGGAGTAGTCTTATCATATTTATCAGTCAGATCACACACATCAGATACCTATGCCTTGTCAGATTTGGTGTATGTGTTTGTGTGCGCGTGTGTGTGTGTCGGGACCTTCACACAGATCAGATTCCTTTGGTTTGATCAGATTTTAGTGCTTTATTAGATGTAGGGTATCAGAGGCTATGGAGATGTGATGGAGTCAGTGACAGCTAGGATAGACACAAATGCAGATGAAAACACACACTGGGAAACTAATATGAAAAGGGTTGCCTCTTCCTCTTTCTCATCCACACACATGAGGAATCTTCCCTGAGACCTGAAGACTTGCATTAGCACCCTGAAGTAATGCCTAAGGTCCATGACAAAACATAGTATTGTAGCACGCCAAAAGGTTAGAGCATGACAACAACATTGACAACGTTATAATAGAGCAAAAAATATGTTTTTAGAAATACATACTGAACAAAAAATATAAACGGAACTTGCAACAATTTCAAAGACTTAACTGAGACATTTGTGCACACAATTTGAGAGAAGATTTTTGTGTGTATGGAAAATTTATATTTTTTAAGGGATATAAAGGGATAGCTTAGAGCCAGCCAAATAACCACACTCACTCACACACACACACTCTCACACACACACACACACACACACACACACACACACACACACACACACACACACACACACACACACACACACACACACACACACACACACACACACAGACTTTTTGCTCCAGCAATCCCAACCCTCATCAACATCCCTCTCGGAAAATCACTGCACCTCGGAAAAGCCATTTCAGCTGCTGAGCCGTTCAGGATTCATATTCCTATTTACTGTCTGCATTGCTCCCAATCACACACACACACACACACACACACACACACACACACACACACACACACACACACACACACACACACACACACACACACACACACACACACACACACACACACACACACACACACACACACACACACCATAACCATCCCAACAACCCATTGGGGTCAGGCTCATGAATAAAGGAGGGAATTAGAGAGGACCTGGAGAAGAGAGGGGAGGTGGAGAGAGGGGAGGTGGAGAGAGGGAGGTGGAGAGAGAGGAGGTGGAGAGAGGGGAGGTGGAGAGAGGGGAGGTGGAGAGAGAGGAGGTGGAGAGAGGAGGTGGAGAGAGAGGAGGTGGAGAGAGGGAGGTGGAGAGAGGGAGGTGGAGAGAGAGGAGGTGGAGAGAGAGGAGGTGGAGAGAGAGGAGGTGGAGAGAGAGGAGGTGGAGAGAGAGGAGGTGGAGAGAGGAGGTGGAGAGAGGGAGGTGGAGAGAGGAGGTGGAGAGAGAGGAGGTGGAGAGAGGGGAGGTGGAGAGAGGAGGTGGAGAGAGGGGAGGTGGAGAGAGGGGAGGTGGAGAGAGAGGAGGTGGAGAGAGAGGAGGTGGAGAGAGGGGAGGTGGAGAGAGGGAGGTGGAGAGAGGGGAGGTGGAGAGAGGGGAGGTGGAGAGAGAGGAGGTGGAGAGAGGGGAGGTGGAGAGAGGGGAGGTGGAGAGAGGGTTGCATCTCCTCTAAAATTACCTTTGTTTCAGTCGTTTGCTGCATTTGGAGATATGGGATGTGTCTATCTACATAGGGATCATATAGGTGGTGCAAAGTCATTAGGACTGTTTCTATCTAGAGGGATATATATATATATGTATATGTATATATATAGAGAGAGGAAAAGAGGAAATGAGAGAAGGAGAGGAGGAGAAAGGAGGTGTGTTTCAATATAGGGATTATAGGTGGAGGAATGTAACTATGCTAAAGGAACCAGCATCACTGAAGCACATGCAAGTTATCATGCAACCCAAACACCAAGCCCAACCCCATGCAGCCCTAGCTCTGCCCCAGACCTAGCCCTAGCTCAGCCCCAGCCCCAGCCCCAGACCTAGCTCAGCCCCAGCCTCAGCCCCAGCCCCAGACCTAGCCCTAGCTCAGCCCCAGCCCCAGACCTAGCCCTAGCTCAGCCCCAGCCCCAGACCTAGCCCTAGCTCAGCCCCAGCCTCAGCCCCAGCCCCAGACCTAGCCCTAGCTCAGCCCCAGCCCCAGACCTAGCCCTAGCTCAGCCCCAGCCCCAGCCCCAGACCTAGCCCTAGCTCAGCCCCAGCCCCAGCCTCAGCCTCAGCCCCAGCCCCAGACCTAGCCCTAGCTCAGCCCTAGCCTCAGCCCCAGCCTCAGCCCCAGCCCCAGTGTACCTAGACAGGCGTGAAGCTAACAGTTGTTGGGGGTGGGGGTGGGGGTGGAGGGGTAATTCTACAGCAGTTATGAATTACTGTTCAACCCCCAAAGCCTCACGCCCACGCACGAGACACAACCATACTGAAAGTCATCAGCCTGTGACTACCATTCTCTTTAACAAGATATGAAAGAAGTAGATAGAGAGAGAGAGAGAGAGAGAGAGAGAGAGAGAGAGAGAGAGAGAGAGAGAGAAAGAAAGAAAGTGAGGGAGGGAGGAATGAGAATCACCGTGAATTGGAGAGAGAATGAGAGACAGAAGGGTGGTACAGCGAGGGATATGATTGGTTTCTATCCAGGAAACAGAAAAAAAATTGAAAAAGAAGAACATCAACAGGAGCAGTAAAAATCTCCCAGAGAGCACTGGGGCAATACTCACCACAGCCAGTCTGTTTCTCAGCAGCACAGATAATAACTATGTTTTATAATGTGTGTGTGTGCTCCTGTACAGCGTGTGTGTGTGACATTGGGTCGAGAAGCGGCTACCCTAGCACAGATAATAACACTGTTTCATAATGTTGCATATATATTCAGGCCAATTCCCTTCAGGGAGATGAAATAATAATGCTGGCCATTTCCCTCTCCTAGCGGGCGGCCATTTTATAGTCCTCATTCTCAGCATGGACATCATCACTCCCTGGCCCTCGCCTAATGGACGCTGCCGCTAAAACCCACTGACATTGCAGTGTCTGAAATGTGAAATGAGTATCTCTCGCCCCATGGTCCAATATAGATATGGGGAGTATGTTTAATCCTTTTGCAATTTTATGTTGTCATTTCTGATGATTGTCCATATTATGGGAAATTGACACACTATGGGGAAATGGTGGAATATGGCTAGGAAATAAAACAAAAACAAACAAACCTAATCTCATAAGAGATGATAAACTATTGATATGTGGTTATAGAAGTGGTGGTGGTTGAAATCCTACTAGCCAAGCATTGTTGTGATGACTGTCCAATCAAGGACAAATTCTGACCTTCAATGTTTCAAGCATATAATTAGGAATTAGAATACTTTAATAGGATCTCTATAGTTTCAAAGCTATATCGTTTTAACTCTTTGAAGATTAAAGGAAAACTCCACCCAAAAACGACTATATGTTTTGGCATTTCTTTCATTAGTCCACTGTTGATACAGTCCAACAATGTTTTGTGTGTCAGCAGTCAAGTTGACAAGATATTGGACTTTCAAGAAGCAAAGTGTCACATGCAACATCATCATTCTTGAAAGTCCAATATCTTGAAAGCGTGACTGCTGATATGTTATTTTCATAGTTCTATTCTGGAGTGGATAGATTCGGAGGTCCTCTGATGTCGTACAATTTAGAATGTTGCACCCTGTCTGAATATCAATAGATTTCATTCTAAGCCATCCATATCCACTGGCACTGTTGTCCATTAAAACTGTACAAAGTAGAACCATCCTCCTGGCTAGTCAATCACAACCAAAGAGTCGCAAACAAAAGGTTATGAGGTAGAGGTGTCTGAGTTCCAAGTGAAAGCTCAGTCTTCTTATGTCATAGCTAGCTCTTCTTCTCCCCATCTCTTGTGAAGTCTAAATGATACTCACTCTGACTATGGCTCTTCCTATCCCATACCTTCTCAATAATTCAACAATTGGATCTCTCTCTGGCCTTTCAAACCTTTGAAACGTACTCTATATCACACAAACATGCCTCGCTTGATGTCTTACCATTGTTATGTGTTTGTTCCTGCCCTGTTGCATCCCATCAGGTTGGAGAAACAAAGGGGAGACTACTTCAATGATTATCGATTTCTGCTTTGGATTGTATAACTAACTGAAAGAAGGTGAGAAAGAACTGTTTCCATATCGGCGTTGAACGTGGTGATTTGTAAAATTGACTTTTTCTGATCATATATCAATAAACACTTCTCACATTCCTAAAAAATCTCTAAGGTTTTTGATCAATAACCACACCATGCATTCTAACCTGTATATGAGACAGCAGACTGAGAGATCTAAGATGATGGAGACAGAGAGACAGAGGACCCACTGGGCCAACCCAACTGGTAGAATCAACATTGTTTCCACGTCATTTCAAGCCTCCATGTGATAACGTTGAATCAACGTGGAAAACAAGTTTGAAAAAAGTAATCAAATTAAAGAGAATTTCATATTTTTTTAACCAAAATTTTAACATAAAGCAAATGACAGGGTGAAATGTTTTGTTGATTTCATGTTGAATTCACGTTAGTTGACAACTCAACCAAATGTAAAGCAAAACTAGATGTTGAACTGACATCTGTGCCCAGTGGGGAGAGCCTCCACTATTCAGTAGTCAGTGTGAATCGCAGGGTTCCATCCAAGACAATCATATAATGTATCATTCATAGTGTCAGACCGCTGTCTCTCTGCATTTCTGTGGAAACCTGCTCTTCCATGAACAGGAAGCTAGCCAAAATATTCACCACCCACTGGGCACAGATGTCAATTCAACGTCTATTCCACGTTTGTTCAACGTCATTTCATTGACAAACAACGTAGATTCAACTAGTGTGTGCCCAGTGGGCACTAACTACCATCACATATCTCTACTCAAACTGTGTCTTTGACATGAAACATGGATGATGAAAATACACTCAAACACACACATCCACACATGAATACACATGAATACACATGCATACACATGCATACACATGAATACACATGAATACACATGAATACAGTCCATTTACAGAAGGAAAAATACACATTAACCACTCACAGAGCATTGGAGCTTAATCACATTGTACACTCAAATCAAGCTGAAAGTACACATACAGTACCAGTCAAAAGTTTGGACACACCTACTCATTCAAGGGTTTCTCTTTATTTTTTTACTATTTTCTACGTTGTAGAATAAGACATCACAACTATGAAATAACACGTATGGAATCATGTAGTAACCAAAAAAGGGTTAAACAAATCAAAATACATTTTATATTTGAGATTCTTCAAAGTAGCCACCCTTTGCCTTGATGACAGCTTTGCACACTCTTGGCATTCTGTCAACCAGCTTCATGAGGTAGTAACCTGGAATGCATTTAAATTAACAGATGTGCCCTGTTAAAAGTTTATTTGTGGAATTTCTTTCCTTCTTAATGTGTTTGATCCCATCAGTTGTGTTGTGACAAGGTAGGGGTGGTATACAGAATATAGCCTTATTTGGTAAAAGGTAAAAAAAAACATCAAGTGCTAAGAGGAAATTGGCACTCATGAGGACCGCCACAAGAAAGGAAGATCCAGAGTTACCTCTGCTACAGAGGATCAGTTTATTAGAGTTACCTGCACCTCAGATTGCAGCCAAATAAATGCCTCACAGAGTTCAAGTAACAGACACATCTCAACATCAACTGTTCAGAGGTGACTGCATGAATCAGGCCTTCATGGTTGAATTGCTGCAAGGAAACCACTACTAAAGGACACCAATAATAAGAAGAGACTTGCTTGTGCCAAGAATCACAAGCAATGGACATTAGACCGGTGGAAATCTGTCCTGTCTTTGTGAGACGCAGAGTAGGTGAACGGATGATCTCCGCATGTGTGGTTCCCACCGTGAAGCCTGGAGGAGGAGGTGGGATGGTGTGGAGGTGCTTTGCTGGTGACACTGTCAGTGATAATTTAGAATTCAAGGCACACTTAACCAGCATGGCTCCCATCTGGTTAGCGCTTACTGGGACTATCATTTGCTTTTCAACAGGACAATGACCCAACACACCTCCAGGTTGAGTAAGGGGTATTTGACAATGAAGGAGAGTGATGGAGTGCTGCATCAGATGACCTGACATCATCAATCACCCGATCTCAACCCAATTGAGATGGTTTAGGATGAGTTGGACCGCAGAGTGAAGGAAAAGCAGCTAACAAGTGCTCAGCATATGTATGAACTCCTTCAAGACTGCATTCTAGGTGAAGCTGGTTGAGAGAATGCCAAAAGGGTGCAAAGCTGTCATCAAGGCTGATGGGGGTGGGTACGTTGAAGAATCTAAAATCTAAAATATATTTGGATTTGTTTAACACTTATTTGGTTTCTACATGATTCCATATATGTTATTTCATAGTTTTGATGTCTTAACTATTATGCTACAATGTAGAAAATAGTTTAAAAAATTAAGAAAAACCCTTGAATGAGTAGGTGTGGCAAATGTTTGACTGGGGCTGTATGTGTTAAACCCTCTAACCCTCACTTTAACCAAGGTCTCATCTGTTCACATAAAGACCTAATTCTTCAGAGTGTTATAAAGTACCTTTTCATTTTCTGTCTCGCCCTTTGCTGTGGACTGAGGCTGTGAGTCACTGGAGTGAAAGGGAATGCTGTCCCTGGAACGTTTGACCTCTGAATTTGCTAATGAACACTGGGAGCAATCAGTTCCTTTGAATATGGACCAAAATTATCCCTCATCTGTGAACCCAATCACTGGCTGCTGCCATTAACCTGCTCTGTCTAGGGGGGATATGTGTGTATGTGTGTGTGTGTGTGTGTGTGTGTGTGTGTGTGTGTGTGTGTGTGTGTGTGTGTGTGTGTGTGTGTGTGTGTGTGTGTGTGTGTGTGTGTGTGTGTGTGTGTGTGTGTGTGTATGTGTGCAGTGGCGCAGCTTTGGTTTTAGAAGTTGGGGGACATAAACTGGCGGTGGGTCTGGGTGTCTTCCCCCAGAATTCTTTTGGCGATCTAAAGCAAATTTCCAGCATTTCTACACAATCCACTATGCCGTCTCTATTTAGAATAACAAAAGTAAGCAAAAATACACAGAGTCATCAAGGTAGATACTATAAGAAATCATTATTAAATATGTTTAAGTGATTGACAAGACTCAACTAGATCAAAGGTAACTCAATAATCAATATTGTGTTGCACCTTTAACCAATAGCCTAACAAATGAACAACTCTTTAAAAAATACAAAGACTTTTGATTGCCTTTATTAAGATATCCTCTATGAAAAATTTCAGCCAGACCGCCAGGCAAGCCCGAGCCACCTGCACGCCCAACCTCCACCGGTCCAGTACATAACTCAACTCTCTCAAAACAATTTTCTTTCAACTTTTTAAAAATTATTCCCAAGGGGAAATTTTGGAAACAAAAGTAAAAAAAAAAAACACACACACCTCAAATATACATTACACAGAAACAGCAAATTCTACATATAATTATCTCATAGGCCTAATAGTACTGTAGAGCTCTTTTTACTTACACACAATATAGCTGGGTCACCCCATCCTGCCCCTAGGGGTCCACCACCCTGCAGCGCCCCAACCCAATACACCCCACTCAGCTTTAGGATCTTAGAGAAATATACATTATTGGTTTCTGGTGTGTTAGGCCAAGGCCAGAGTGACAACCTACAAGACGGCAGACCCCCAGGGCCAGGACTGAGCAGCCCAGCAGCTAGGGATTGCCGAAATAGGTATCTCCCCTGACATGGGCATGTTTTCAATAGAGATTCCTTTAGTCATACTGTATTCCATTTAAGGCATCCAGACCTTATGAATGTTGCCCAGTATACCCTTAATCTTGTAATAAATAAAATCTAGTGATACATAACTTGACATTTCTACCATCCATTGTGACATTGTGGGAGGATAACCGACCTTCCAATTAATGGCAATGCATTTCTAAGCCGCTATACATACTTGGTTACACAGTTTCTTCTGATAACAGTCTCCTGTATCAACATTTACAAGAACACAAAACAGGGAAAAGAGCCTGTAGACATGCTGAGATTAAAGAACATACACACTCCAGAATTCAGCCAGCCTTCACAAGACCATAACATATGCAAATTAGTCCCCTTTGGTGTTTTACACCTCCAGCAGAGGAATTACATTTCTGCGTGCATGATATTCAGTTTCACTGGCATATAGTACGTTCTATGGATGGTCTTAAATAGTCATATGAACATGACTGGGCATTCAAACATATCTGTATCCATTCATCATCACCAATACCTTCTACCAGGTCTTCCTCACATTTTTGTTTTACATGTTTTGTGTCATTGGGGAAAGCCTCTATCAACCCTTGGTACAGTTAGGAAATCAACTTTAGAGGTTTGTCAGACTGCCTTAAAGTAGTTTCAAACTTTGACGTATCTGGCTTGTCCAGTGTTTGCTGCACAGAGAGAATAAAGTGTTTTATTGAGTCACCTCCGCTCTGTCACAGACTGACTTCCCTGGCTGCTTGACCCTGCTGAGACCTCCGTCACCATTTGATCCTCCTAAAATGAGGCATGACAAAGAATTACCTTGGTGTACATTTATACATTATATCATCCAAGAATAGAACCAATGGTTCAATAATTAAAATGACCATTATTCCCAGATCCCAGACTGTAGCTTTAAGCTTAAGCTGCTGTCCTGTAGCTACTATAGGTCTACCCATCAACTCAAGATGGAACTTTGTATCATTCACTGATATTATTAAAATACTGCAAAATTCACCTGAGCTCCGTAGACTGGTCTTCCCTGGCTGTCTGACCCTGCAGGGAAATCTGTCACCATCTGATCCTGCTAAGACATGATGAGCACAGTGTTGTGTACTGACTGTGCACCATGACAGTGTAGCCTGTAGAGCTGTTTATTACTGTCAGTGTGAAAAGTAGGGAATTAGCTAGGGAAACTGACAGATCAAAAACTTTACGTTGCTAGCTATACTGACTAGTAAAAACTCACATTGCACTGAAAACCTTTGGCCGCTGCTTTCATCGTTTGATTCAGGTTTAGTGGGATTGAGACAAAAGTAATAGCTAACCTTAGCCAACTTTTGGCCAGCTCTCTCTCTAACGGTACATCAACTGACGAAAGCTAGCCAAGTTACTTTACTTCTGTTGAAACGGGACAAAACAAAGGCTACAAAACATTTCCATCAAAATAACAGCTGTTAGATAGTAATAATACCTATCTCATATCGCTATCTGACAGATAGCTAGAGAATAGAGCTGAACTGGCTGTGGTAGCTAGCTAGCTACTAGCTAGCTAATTCATTCACTTCGAGAGGGGATGAAACATTAGCTAACTTTACATGTCAGTTACACTAGCTACTAGCTCAGCACTGGGAATAAACACAAGTTTTTTTCCTGTTAAGTTAAACAGCAGCTACCTTTCCAGCTACATCAGTCAGCTAAAGAGTATCCAGTTTCTGCTCTGCTTGCTTTTACAACTCTGAGAAAAAAAACGCAACACATACACTTCTTCTTCTTCTTCTTCTTCTTCTTCTTCTTTTCATTCGATGTGGTTTAATGGTGGTTGGCATCCAATAAAGGTTGCATTACTGTCACCTACTAGAGTGGAGCATAACTCCCTCATACCTTAAAAAAAAGGAAATGAATCAACAAATGCCCTACCATCTAACCCTACTCTCATTAAAAACCCACCACCCTACTTCACTATTTAAATCTATCTAGTCCTACCTCAGTCCAACACAACTGAAAGGACGGAACACCACCACTCAACACACCCTGTAACTCTTCTGATATCAAGTCTCAAGTCTTCACCCATCTCCCTCTACTTTCTTCACTGCCAAAGTATATGATAACTTCTGCACTACTCTAACCCTGGAAACCTCAACCTGCCTCACTCGCACTGTACATTTCTGATGTCCAGCCCCATGGGCACCCCTACAATTAACACATATCACTACTTTCCCCAATGTTGCACATTCCTTTGTCTCCTGCTCTCCTGCTCTGTGCACTTCTCACACTTAGGAACCTTCCTCCTACATATTGCTGCCACATGCCCATAAGCTTGACACCTGTATCAACGTAATGTATTCGGCTCAAAAGCTTATACGGGATAACTTATATATCCTAACATTTGTATTTGCATTTATTACTCTTTCTGGGGTATAGCAACATTAAGACAGTTTTATACAGTTTAAATATTACATTTCATAACACTTTCACCAATACATTTAGTGTGTTCCCTCAGGCCACTACTCAACTATCCCATATTTACAATACAATATCCATGTCTACGTGTGTGTATCTTATCATGTCCGTTTCTTATCATGTGTATGTATGTCTGTGCCTGTGTGTGTCTCTTCCCAGTCCCGCTGTTCCATAAGGTGTAATTTTATATGTTTTTAAATCCAATTCTACTGCTTGCATCAGTTACCTGATGTGGAATAGAGTTTCATGTAGTCACGGCTCTATGTAGTACAGTACTGTGCGCCCCCCATAGTCTGTTCTTGACTTGGGGGTCGTGAAGAGACCTTTGGTGGCATGTCTTGTAAGGTACACATGGATGTCCGAGCTGTGTGCTTGTAGTTTAAACAGACACGTTGGTGCGTTCAGCATGTCAACACAAAAACAAGTAATTACATCACTTTGTCGAGTCAACATCAAAACTCAAAAGAACAGACAACGACTCTTCTGTTTCACCACTCACACCACCCTGACTGCGTCTCACCAACAACGAGCATCACAAACACCGGGAATCTTCCCCTTCAGTTGGTCAACTTTCACATTTACCTCTACCCCAGTAATCACTCATTTCAATGAAGCCCCTTTCTTGAGAGAAAAACTATTCACATCTCTTGTCCCAATTCGTTTGATGCAGAGCGCCTGCTCCCTCTAACCAGCAGAAACACAAAATATTATCACCAGACCACTTCTGGTTACCTTCACCGATTCCACAGCACTCAACTTTGTTTTCACCCACCCTGAAACCACAAATGGATCAGCCAAAAGGCAAGGGTCCACTTTTTCCAAAAATGTCACTCCTACCGTCACAGACCCATCTTCATCCTCACCCTCGGTGCAAGCCTCGGGCTCTGAGAACTTCACCACACCTACCACCTCCGATAATTCACCCTCACTCACATCCGTTTCTCCTCCCATCTGTGATCCGGCGTACAGCTCACTCTGCTTACACTTTCTACCATTCTTCTTTAACAAACCATCTCCCAGTTTTCCGTCATTCTTAACCGATTCAAGCTCATCCTCTTCCTCCCTCTCTATCTTCGACCTCCTCTGCCTCTCTTTTTCACCTTATGATAATTGTGCTTCCCCTAACATAGATCTCGTTCTTGCCCTCTCAAGGGACGCCATTCCTCTTGCAACCTGGGCAACCTGCCGATAGCAAAGTTCAATTGTCTCCTGGTTGAATATTTGTTGACAAACTTTGGAGCCCTTTCAAAACAACCGTGCGTCTATGATCTTGTGAGAGGAGCCTGGCTCCTGCCTCAACACATACACACTGACAGCAACTGCCTATATTCAACTAGTGGTGGGGAGAACTCAAAAATAATCATAGACTCCTTGTTCGTCAACTACCGGTGTCGACTCCTATTTCTGGGTGTCACAATTCGATTCGGCTGGGAATCGACTCCTCGATTCTTAAGATTCAGTATTTTTGCAGCGGAGGAAACTATTTTCCGTAGTCTACTTCGAGAAGACAAACTCTCGCACCTTTCTCAGCAAAGAGTGAGCTAGCTAGCGAGGGAGGGAGAGAGTGATGAGAGGGGCACAGCCAGACATAGATAGGGTTAGCCACCAGGAAGACAGTCTGAACTGTGCATCGGGATAATCAAAAGATGTAGGCTATAGGCTATCGCAGTGCTGTATTTTGCAATTTTTTGGCTTGCAATGATTCGTGCAAGTTCACTAAATTAGGGGCTATCAATGAATAGGCTATGCTATTATTTTACACACAACAGACCAAAGACCGAACACACACTAGTGTTTTTCATAGAGAAGAGAAAGAGGAACAGGTGAGGGAGAGAGGATCGGGGCAGCCAGACAGACAGTCAGAACTATGCGCATAGGCTATTATCTTGGTAATCTATATCTAGCTATGGCTCGTCAATTCACTAAAAGGGTATAAAAGTATACAGTGCCTTTGAAAGTATTCAGACACCTTGACTTTTTCCACATTTTGTTACATTACTGTCTTAATATAAAATGTATCAAATAGTTTTTTCCCCTCATCAATCTACACATAATACCACTAATGACAAAGCAAAAACTGAAATATCACATTTACTCAGACCCTTTACTCAGTACTTTGTTGAAGCGATTACAGCCTTGAGTATTCTTGGGTATGACCCCATAATGACAAAGCAAAAACAGGTTTTTCGAAATGTTTGCTAATTTATTCTAAATATAAAGCTGAAATTTCACATTTACATAAGTATTCAGACCCTTTACTCAGTACTTTGTTGAAGCACCTTTGGCAGTGATTACAGCATTGAGTATTCTTGGGCATGACGCTACAAGCTTGGCACACCTGTATTTGGGGAGTTTCTCCCATTCTTCTCTGCAGATCCTCTCAAGCTCAGTCAGGTTGGAAGGGAAGTGTTGCTGCACAGCTATTTTAAGGTCTCTCCAGAGATATTAGATGGGATTCAAGTCCGGGCTCTGGCTAGGCCACTCAAGGACATTCAGAGACTTCACTCATGTAATGTCTTGGCTGTGTGCTTAGGGTCATTGTCCTGTTGGAAGGTGAACCTTCGCCCCAGTCTGAGGCCCTGAGCACTCTGGAGCAGGTTTTCATCAAGGCTTTCTCTGTACTTTGTTTGCTCTGTTCATCTTTGCCTTGATCCTGACTAGTCTCCCAGTCCCTGCTGTTGAAAAACATCCCCACAGCATGATGCTGTCACCACTATGCTTCACCGTTGGGATGGTGCCAGGTTTCCTCCAGATGTGACGCTTGGCATTCAGGCCAAAGAGTTTAATCTTGGTTTCATTAGAGCAGAGAATCTGTTTCTCATGGTCTGATAGTCTTTAGGTGCCTTTTGGAAAACTACAAGAGGGCTGTTATGTGCCTTTCACTGAGGAGTGGCTTCCGTCTGGCCAATCTACCATAAAGGTCTGATTGGTGGAGGATTCTCCCATCTCCACAGGGGAACTCTAGAGCTCTGTCAGAGTGACCATGGGGTTCTTGGCCACCTCCCTGACCAAGGCCCTTCTCCCCAGACTGCTCAGTTTGGCTGGGCGGCCAGCTCTAGGAAGAGACTTGGTGGTTCCAAACTACTTCCGTTTAAGAATGATGGAGGCCTGTGAGGACAGATGCTGGAGACAAGAAGCAAGTACAGGGAGTGAACATTTAATGAAACACAGACAGGAACAGAAAACGAACAGCATCTGGACAGGGGGAGAAAGAAAATACAACAATAATGCTGACACAGGGATCTAACCGAGGAACAGACAGATAGAGGAGGGGCAATCAACAAGGTAATGGAATCCAGGTGAGTCCAGGGAGCGCTGATGCACGTAATGATGGTGACAGGTGTGCGTAATGATGGGCAGTCTGGAGCCCTCGAGCGCCAGAGAGGAGGAGCGGGAGCAGGCGTGACAGAGGGCATTGTATTCTTGGGGACCTTCAATACTGCAGACATCTTTTGGTACGCTTCCTGTCTCGGAGCTCTAAGGACAATTTCTTCAACATCATGGCTTGGTTTTTGCTCTGACATGCACTGTCAGCTTTGGGACCTTGTATTGACAGGTGTGTGCCTTTCCAAATCATGTCCAATCAATTTAATTTACCACAGGTGGACTCCAATCAAGTTGTAGAAACATCTCAAGGATGATAAGTGGGAACAGGAGGCACTTGAGCTCAATTTTGATTCTCATAGTAAAGGGTCTGAATACTTATGTAAATAAGGTTTTTCTGTTGTCTATATTTAATACATTTGCAAACATTTCTAAAAAACTGTTTTTGCTTTGTCATTATGGGGTATTGTGTGTAGATTGATGAGGATTTTTTTTTATTTAATTCATTTTAGAATAAGGCTGTAAAGTAACACATTCTGGAAAAAGTCAAGGGGTCTGAATACTTTCCAAAGGCACTGTAAATTAGGCTGTAAATGAGTATGGCTAAGCTATTATTCATATTGGCAGTGAATTGAAGTTGAACATTGCCAAATGCATTAGTTAAATTAGGCCTAAATGTGCAATAAAAAGTATTGTGCCTATTGCTTATTTAATAAACTCCTGGCTGGTTGTTGATGTCCTAGGTCAGGTCTCTCCAACATTGTTCCTGGAGAACTACCCTCCTGTAGGTTTTCGCTCCAACCAAAGTTGTAACTAACCTAATTCAGTTGATCAACCAGCTAATTATTGAATTAGATGCGCAGGATTAGGGTTGGAGTGAAAACCTACAAGATGGTAGCTCTCCACAGACAGGGTTGGAGAGCCCTGTCCTAAGCAATAGATTGCGAAGCAGCATCCCCACTGAACTTTTTGGAAATGGTAAGTTCACTTTCTATTCCATAAACCCAGTCAAGTGCAAATACGGTTCTGCAGTTCACATCAGTAGGATGGGGGGCATTGTTATTAGGAAGGACGTCTACCATGGATGGATCGCTAAAATAATCCTTTTAAATATTATGGGGAGACCAATGCATTTGGCAGCCAAGTACGTTATCAGTGTAGCCTATTATCGTCTGGACATGATGTTGAAATATCTTCACGCCTACAATAAAATCCTCCAGGCTTCCGTCATAAGAGTCAAATCAATTTGAAAAATTAAGAATTACAGGGGGCAGTTTGGGAAAACTAATCCTGTGTGACTCGTCCTCTGGAATAATGCATATGCTTGGATAATAATGACAAAACCAACATCTCTAGTAATACCTGTCTGAATAGGGCTATAACATGGCAAAGAATAGGCTTATCAGCATAGAGGGTGCTGCATCATCCCATTGGATCCATCAGGGCTGCACACAGCAGAAATACCACCTTCTATATTCAAACAAAATAGGACTTTTATAGGCAAATGGGCAGTGTCATGCTCATGTCACTCCTATAGAACGCAAATGTAGTCTTCCTAGTAGGACTCTGCAATAATGAGGTGGTGTGTATGTGTGTGCGCATCCGTTCTAGCGTGTTTTGGGAGTCGAGCAAGAGTCGACTTGCTCGATCTGAGTCGACTTGCTCGACTCCTACGACCTGGAGTCGTGCACCACTATGATCAACTCTCCCTTACTGGTCCAGCCAGCCTTCCAGAAGCTTTGCCTTCACACAGCCTGTCCGCCCTCTCTGTGGTGTTTGTGTGTGTCTGTGTGTGTGTGTGTCTGATTATTGCTGCTGAATGAAATAATTGTTTGGAGTGATCTCAGGGGGAAGGAGTCATTTTTCAAGGTGACCCATTGGCACCAGCTACCCACATGAAAGAATACATAGTGTATGCTACTAGACCACTACAAGACCATGGTGCTTGCCTGTGTAACAGCAAGAGAAACTGCCCCTCCCTACCTTCAGGCTATGCTCACACCGTACACCCCAACCCGAGCACTCCATTCTGCCACCTCTGGTCTCTAGTGCAGCTCCCACTCAGCCCAGTCCAAGCTCTTCTCTGGCACCCCAGTCATGGAACCAGCTTTCCCTTGAAGCTAGGACAGTAGTCCCTGCCCATCTTCCAAAAACATGTGAAATCCTACCACTTCAGCACAGGAAGTTGGTGGCACCTTAATTGGGGAGAACGGGCTTGTGGTAATGACTGGAGCAGAATCAGTGGAATGGTATCAAATACATCAAGCACATGGTTTCCAGGTGTTTGATGCCATTCCATTTGCTCCGTTCTGGCCATTATTATGAGCCATTCTCCCCTCAGAAGCCTCCACTGCCTCAAAGAGTATCTTAAATAATCCCACAGCACCCTGAACTAACATTCGCTCTTGACTTCTTTGCTGATAGCTACTTTAGTGAGGTAAAATTGACTTACTATGACTGTGATTATGTGGTTGTCCCACTGAGCTATCTTAAAATGAATGTAAGTCGCCCTGGAATGCTATGGTTGGAATACTTTAGTATTCACTGTAGTGTTTTTGCGGACTTTACTGCTCTACAAAGACAAAACGCAGTATCTACGTAATTTGTTTTACTGAAATATCTGACTTCAAAGTCTATTTTTGTCTAGACTGAAGAGCTAGTTCTGATACTCCGTTGTATATTCTGATCAACGGGCTTGTTCTTGTGTTAGGAAACGAAATACCACATTACTCTGATAATATATCTGGCCATGACAACAGATCAAAGATTTTTGACCAAATTTGTAGTAACTGTGTTTTGCCATTGTAGGGCAGTATTCACTATAGTGTTTTTGCAGACTGAAATAATGTACTATTTACTGTCGTTTTTACAGTTTACCATAGTATATATACTGTAGTAAAAAAATAGTAGTATATACCATAGTACTGTAGTATTTACAGTAATGTTTTTTCAGACTGTAGTACGGTATACTGTAGTATTTAGTTTAGTGTTTTTGGAGACATTACTGTAGAATTTACCAAAGTGTTTTTGCTTCATTATCTTTCACATAGAAGTGGGGGGTCTTTCTCCTTAAGGAAACCTAATGGAGAAATACTGAAAGAGCACATTTTCCATGACCTGTGTGTAGGTAGGACTTAGTTCTGACCGGAGAGTTCCAAGCTTCTACTTTTTCTATAATCTGTAGGGAACACAATATATGCTCTATTCTTAGCATGTAGGTTTTTCACTTACGGGTGGCACAAATTTGTATATGGAGAAGGGGAATTGGCAGGTTATATGCAAATGAAATAGCATTTACTATAGTTAAAAACACATGATCGAGGGATGCTAAATTTACATTTTAGTCATTTAGCAAACGCTTTTATCCAGAGCGATTAACAGTAGTGAGTGCACGTATTTTTGTATTTTTTTCATACTGGTCCCCTCTGGGAATGGAGCCACAACCCTGGCATTGCAAGCACTACCAACTGAGCCACACAGGATTGTATGTAGTATAATATTCTACAGTATACTACAGTTTACCACAGAATTCAATAGTAAGTACTATAGTATTCTATAGTACACTTTTATTATGTGGGTAGGGTGGGATTCATTCTTACCATTTGCAATTGAAAAGAGGGAGAGAGAGAGAGAGAGAGAAACAGGAAATGAAAGGTGGGGAGGGAGAGAGAAAGGTGCAGGGAGAAAAAAGAGAGGTAGGATGAGGGAGAGTGAAGTGGGGGAATGAGTGAAAGAGGAAGGGAGAGAGAGACGGAGGGAGAGAGAGATGCCAATGCTTGCAGTCCTCTGATAAAACGCAAGTCATTCCCAAGTAGATGGAGGGATAGATACAATAATATACATTGACACCAACAGACAACAGGCTCTTTTCTATGCAGAGTGATGCAGAGGCTCTCTGTGTGTTTGACTTGGGAATTACTTATCAGAGGACTGCAAGCATTGGCATCTCTCTCTCTCTCTCTCTCTCTCTCTCTCTCTCTCTCTCTCTCTCTCTCTCTCTCTCTCTCTCTCTCTCTGCCTCTCTTTCCAGCTGCCTATGTATCTCTGTTTCTACTTATCCAGTGTGTTTCTTCCTACACCTCTCCTGCAAATCGTGTCACAGACCATCACAGGTACCTAACGGGCTGCAGAGGCGAAATTACAGGTACCTAACGGGCTGCAGATGCCAAATTAACCAAAGAAAAAGGGAGAAAACGAGAGTGAATGAACGGCAGGGCCTTTATAGCTGTGTGGGAGAATTTCATAAGAGAAAGCGAGAGAGACAAAATAGAGGAAGAATGAGAGACAGAGTGACCGGCATGCAGGGCCCTAGCTGATTGGGAGACAGTCTGCTCAGAAGCAAAGGTCAGGCGAAGCGTCTTCAGATGAACTGAGTCTGCGGAAATCTCATTTCCAGAGAGCAAATACGATCACTGTTTAAAACTTAGCCAGAGTTCAGGGAGGAGGAGAGGAGAGGGGGAGGAAGAGAGGAGGAGAGAAGGAGAAGAATTTATAGAGATGAGGATTTGAATGAGAAAATTCAATTTGGCTCCATCAAACACATAGGCACACACACACACACACACACACACACACACACACACACATAGTCACACACACACACACACACACACACACACACACACACACACACACACACACACACACACACACACACACACACACACACACACACACACACACACACACACACACTCAGGTCTGGGCACTGGGAACAATGAGAGATCAGATGGTGATCACCTTATCCATCATAGAAGGCCATCACATATGCCGAGTGAAAGGACAGAGCAATAGAAGGATAGAACGAATGAAGATCTCCACCCCCCTCTTCTCTTTTCTCTTAATATCATAAAGCTCTCACTGAATCCTAGACTGACAATTCATCTGTTTCTCTCAGTGAATAGAGAGAGGGTGAGGTGAACAGGGATCAGAGTAGCTCACAATTAATCCTGCAGCAATGTTCGCACGTCTGAATAGCACATATCTTTAACTGACATGCACAAACATTCTATGGAAGCAAAAGGATACATACAAATATGAGAAGGTACTGGATAGAAAAGGAGAAAGGGGAAATGGCTGGGGGAAAGAGAGATGGAGGTGTGGTTGTATCCTTCTTCAATAGGGTTAGTGTTATCAGTGTGACCAAACAGAGCTTTGCTGGAGCTGCCTTTCTCACTGTCTGTATCAGCAGCACTATTTAATCCCCATAGCTGGACCCTCACACCTTTGTGTGTATGGTTGTGTGTTTGTGTGTGTTTTTTTCTGTGTGTGTTCTGCCTGTATGTGTGTGTATCTTTATGTGTATATGTGTGTGCGTTCTGCTTGTCTGTGTGTGTGTGTGTGTGTGCATGCGTGCGTACGCAAGTGTGTGAGACGATGATTAGTGTGTGTGTCTCCAGGTAAGGTCACCTTGCATCCCTGGCAGTTTGGACCCCCTGCGTAGATAAAAATCATCCTTTGAAGCTAAGCTGGGTTTAGGGACGCCTCTTTACCCACCAAACCACAGAAGAGCTGAGTGATGTGTGCGTGTGTGCATTCGTGTATGCGTGTGTTTATCTCCACCCACCAAACCCCAAAAGAACTCAGAGAAATCAGCATCATGATACTATAAAGAGCCAAGTCTGCATCTTATTGCATAAACATGTCATACATTATGCAGGGGGCGTGGTCATGGTATGTCTTTCATTTAGGCCTCTGTTAATACTAGTCCCAAGCACAGGAGGTTGGTGCACCTTAATTGGGGAGAACGGGCTCGAGGTATTGACTGGAGCGGAATCAGTGGAATGGTATCATATGCATCAATCACATAGTTTCCAGGTGTTTGAATGCATTCCATTTGCTTCGTTTCGGACATTATTATGAGCCGTTCTCCCTTCAGGAGCCTCCACTGTAAGTAACCTTGTCTAAATGAATATTGCGCTACGTAAGACATAGCCTATAGAGTAAATAACATCTACCTCAAATACTTCTGAATGAATCTGCACTATAGGAGTGAATGGTGTTAGTGCCTCCTTGTGTCTATTGTTTTTATGAGGGCTAGTAAGAAGGAAAAACTTTCCAGCCTCTTCTAATATTACAAAATGTATAATCCTACCCCCTAACTGAAACTAAAGATCAAACATAATCATACAATTTCACTTTACATCATTGATTTCAACTCTATCTCTCCAAGGCACCTACAATATCTGCAAAGCACACTCACGGCTACAATAAAGCCAATCACTCCAAAACAGGCTTATATTTCCAATGCACTCTTCAGATTCAGCCAATGCATTGGGGCAACTTGTAAGCAAATGATTTAGCTTAATATTGAATCATACACACATGCTTACCCAACAACTCAATATTTATTTTCTCTCGCCTCTCCTTGATCTTCGGAGAGTAAATATATTTATGTGCTTTTGGCATGAAATAATCTCCTAACACAAAAATGCCTGCCGTCGAAAATCAATGTCAGAATGAGGACGCGGGGCTGGGTTTCTAGGTCACATCAGAATATTTCTTTTGAAGGTATTGATTTATGTTGTGTGTGACCTGCCTCACACTATTCTTTGTAATTAACACAGAGGCAAAATGAGACTAGGAGTATGGGCTAGGTTGCCGATTTTAATGTGTGTGTGTTTGTGTGTGTTTGTGTGTGTGTGTGCGTGTGCGTGTGTGCGTCTGTGTGTGTGTGCGTGTGTGTGTGTGTGGCCATCTTTTAGTGGCTCGATAGATGAGATGGAGCTATGATAAAGAGGGGGCGGGGTTGGGCCCTAAGGAAGATTTATACTGCAACACGGGAAGTGTGTGTGTGCACGTGTGTGTGTGTGTGTGTGTGTGTAAACCGACGTAGTAAATAAATTTTGCAATATTAAACTCAACCTCTCACCCAGACTCTGTCTCACTACCCATAAGCCTCTGCTTTTGCGCCCTTCACTGGAAAGGCCAGCGCAGACAAAGGATTCAGGATCACTAAGAGAAACCCAGACAATGTGTGTGTGTTGCTGTGGAGCTGCTATCTCTTCCATACATGATTTCTCTATTACTATTCCACACACAGGCGAGTGAGAATGAACGTGTGTGTGTATGTGTGTCCTGTGTGAGGTTGATGTCAGGGAAGCGATAAACTAGAGATAAGGAGTGAACAGCCAACAACACCCAAGGACCCTGATCCTTAGAGCTATGAGTTTGTGTGTTTGTGTGTGTAACCCTATATAATAACCCTATATTGGGCTGTGTGTTATTGTCCTTGTCTATATTGCGTGTCTTCTCTCCATGGTTGTGGGTGTTCATGTAGTCCTCATTGACACTGTGTGCTACAGTCATCATCTGCACTGTGTGTTAAAGTCCTCATCGACACTGTGTGTTATAGTCCTCATCTACACTGTGTGTTATAGTCCTCATCTACACTGTGTGTTCCAGTCCTCATCTACACTGTGTGTTCCAGTCCTCATCTACACGGTGTGTTCCAGTCTTCATCTACACTGTGTTACAGTCCTCATTTATACAGGTATTTTTTATGTGTCTTTGCCGTGTGTGTGTTCTCACCCTGTGTGTGTTCTCACCCTGTGTGTGTGTCTCACCCTGTTGTTGTGTGTTCTCACCCTGTATGTGTTCTCACCCTGTGTGTGTGTTCTCACCCTGTGTGTGTGTTCTCACCATGTGTGTGTTCTCACCCTGTATGTGTTCTCACCCTGTGTGTGTGTTCTCACCCTGTGTGTGTGTTTTCACCCTGTGTGTGTGTCACCCTGTGTCTGTGTGTGTGTCTCACCCTGTGTGTGTGTCTCACCCTGTGTGTGTTCTCACCCTGTTGTTGTGTGTCCTCCAACAAGCTCTCACAGTCTCAAGTCAGAATTAGAAGTTCATCCATGTTTCTCAAATGTCCAATTTTGAAGTTGTTCCAAAACATCACATTTCAAAGTGTTTAAGGTTACGTTTAGGCATTAACTCAGATTTTCTAAGGTTAGGGTTAAGGTTAGGCGTTAACTTCAAAATCTTAAGGTTTTAACTCTGAATGGTTAAGGTAAGGGTTAAGGTTTGGGATAGGCTTTAAACAAAAATCTCAAAAACAACTTTAAATCGCTGAATTCGAACATGTAACCTTTGGCACCAGAGGCATATGCTTGAAGGTAACATGCTTGAAGGTAACATGCTTGAAGGTAACATGCTTGAAGGTAACATGCTTGAAGGCAACATGCTTGAAGGTAACATGCTTGAAGGTAACATGCTTGAAGGTAACATGCTTGAAGGCAACATGCTTGAAGACAACATGCTTGAAGGTAACATGCTTGAAGGTAACATGCTTGAAGGCAACGTGCTTGAAGGTAACGTGCTTGAAGGCAACATGCTTGAAGGTATCATGCTTGAAGGTAACATGCTTGAAGGCAACATGCTTGAAGGCAGCATGCTTAAAGGTAACGTGCTTGAAGGTAACATGCTTGAAGGTAACATGCTTGAAGGCAACATGCTTGAAGGTAACATGCTTGAAGGTAACATGCTTGAAAGCAACATGCTTGAAGGTAACATGCTTGAAGGCAACATGCTTGAAGGTAGCATGCTTGAAGGTAACGTGCTTGAAGGCAACATGCTTGAAGGTAGCATGCTTGAAGGTAACGTGCTTGAAGGTAACATGCTTGAAGGCAACAGCCCTCACTGTTGCCCCTAGTGGCCGGTTTACACATCATCTCCTGACGTCCTCAGACATGGATGGATGTCGGTTGACCTGGCTGGTCCTCAACCTGTGTGTGTCCTCTGTCCTCTGTCCTTTAGCTCTGGTGTCACTCTGCCCCCATCCCCTCTCATCTGGCTTGTTTGAAGTGACTATTAGTGAGAATCAAAGCCTTCCTCTATCCCTGGCCTCGTCCCCGTAACCTTTTAGAATATTCACCAACGATCGTCATCCCTTTTGTGATCCCCTGGAGAAGAAATCATCAAAATCATCAGGACCTTTATGTGCAGCCATCCCCTTTCTATTGTTACTCTCTCCACCGTCAATCGCTTTAAACATTCATAGGCCCCATGGTTGAGTCCGGGATGCGTTCAAGAGTTCCTTTCCTTACTGTTCCTCAGTGTTCGTTGATAACCTCCGGCCAGGTAAGGGGGGTTCATTATCGAATGCCCCTGGACTGTCCAAACCCGCATTGGGATCTATAATTAAGATCCTCATGTCCTTTCTTCTCTTTGCGTAGTATCTCTCAATAAACCCCTCCATTTTAAGTCTTCAGACCGTCTTTTTTCCACCTCCAGCTAATAGGATCTACTGTAAAATGGCTGAATGGGTGACTGCTCTCCTTCTCTCTCTCTCTCTCTCTCTCTCTCTCTCTCTCTCTCTCTCTCTCTCTCTCTCTCTCTCTCTCTCTCTCTCTCTCTCTCTCTCTCTCCATGGTGTTAATTTGATTTGAGTTTGTTTCATTGTGCTCTGTAGATGTCTGTTTTACAGTAAAGAGGTCAGCCTCATTTGTCTGCGGAGCCATGGAGGGTCTGAAGGACAGACAGCCGAACGGACAGAGGGCTAGCTGGCTCTACGAAGACAAACAGCGCGGGCACAGAGAGAGAGACAAGGATAGAGAAGGAGAGAGAGCGATGGAAGTACTGTAGGCGACCTGACCAGAGAAAGCGGACAGATAACTAATCACACCATTGCCCCCCCTCTCTCTCTTTCTCTCTCTCTCGCTCTGTTCTTCTTCTCCCTCTTTCCGCCTCTCGTCCTTAAGTGATTGAGGAGAGCACAGCAGGCTGAACTTCTGAATGTCTCCAGATTAAAAACCCTCTAACAAATGAGCCCTAAAAATACTGCCCCAGGGATTCTAGATGTAGAGCCAGGACACTGGCAGGAAATACAGAGAGAGAGAGGCAGAGGGGGCAGGATATGCTTAAAAATAGAAGGAGAGAAAGAACTAGAGAGAGAGAGATAACTCTACCATTCCCCAACATACCTGTTCCGTCTTTCTCTCCGATTAGAAAACCAACAGCTGTGTTTTTTCACTCCCAGATTGCTTCCTTTTCCTCCACACCAAATCAGATACAGAACATTTATCACAAGACATTTCTCCCCCAACACGATGCAGCCTCTCATGACACAACACACTCTGCCTTATGAACCACCCTGTTGTTTAAGATTCACGTGCAGCGGGGGAGGTGATATACGAGCAGATATTAAGGAAAAGTTAGATTTTTATAGATGTCACCTGACCTCAGCACCAATGACCTCCATTTTCCCAAATGGCCCAGGTCTCGCTTTTAATGGAGTCCCCATCCGCCATATATCAGCTCCTCTGTCCCTATAAACCATACACGGCCTGGCTTCGCAAACCACCTACGCTTTATCGGTTTCACAAGCAGCAAATAGATATATTAACGAATAAAAGAATTTTAATATAGCTATGGATGGGAAAAAAAGAAAAGAATACATTTGCTGTGTATTCTTTTGTGTCCATCTGACTTTATTACATTTTATCTCTGTCTCTCTGTCTCTGTCTCTGTCTCTGTCTCTGTCTCTCTGTCTCTCTGTCTCTCTCTCTCTCTCTCTCTCTCTCTCTCTCTCTCTCTCTCTCTCTCTCTCTCTCTCTCTCTACTTCCCCTATCCCTCCCTCTCTCCTTTCCTCTGCTGCAGGCGTCTGGGTATTGTCAGTGTGATATGTTTTATGAAGGGTCTGGGTGTCAATGTCTAAAGTTTGGGAAAGAGGCTGTTAAATTCCCAATGACCCAGAAGATCAGAACCTATTCTCTCATGTTGAATAATGTCATACTGTAGATCCTCTAGTTGAGGAATAGACTAGGAATCTCCCATTTGGCCTCATATACAGTGCTGTACACTCTCCAGATGGCATTTTGTATGTAATATGGAACGGTATTGGAACACATTTATTTACAGATGTACCATACACAAACCACTTTTGATCGTAGATCACAAAATCACAGGTTACAATGAAAGAAATGAGCTTATATGTTATGTATTTTTGGGATAATAGGTGGAATATTTTATAAATGTGGCCGTATATGGCTGCTTTAGTCAGGAAGGTTAGTATTAGTTAAATGATGTCTGTCCAATGGTTCATCTGAATAAACTAACAAATTAAACTGTTTAGCCTGAATATATGCAGTGTGTTCTACCACACTAAGCCAAGGTTTAAACCCCCCCAGTGAACGCTGGGTTTTCTCCAGTCGTGAGGTAGAGATGAGAACTGGAGAAATGACGAAAATGCATTTGAGAGAAACAAGGCAAAGTTCAGTAATTGGAAACGACAGAGACACACAAAGCATCCATCACACATGACCTTTCCTTCTATCTCTCTCTCCTTTCCTTCTCTAGTTCCCTCCATCTCTCCATCCTGGGGACGTTCCGCCTGATCTAAATTCTCTCCTCTCCTCTTCATCCCTTCATTGGAGAGTGAAAGAGAGAAAGAGAGAGAGAGACAGAGACAGAGACAGAGAGAGAGAGAGAGAGAGAGAGAGAGAGAGAGAGAGAGAGAGAGAGAGAGAGAGAGAGAGAGAGAGAGAGAGAGAGAGAGAGAGAGAGAGAGAGAGAACATGTATTGTCAAACAGCTCAGTCAGTCTTTGAGAGATTTAGTTTTGGTTGTAACAGAATTCAAGGTAAGGCTTCTGCTTAAACATACATTAATCAAACAGACTACATCAAACCAGAAGAAAATAGTGTTTAACTGCCACACACACACACACACACAGGCATGTTTTATGTTCTGTGTTGGAGCTTAACTAAAAAGAAAGCCAGAGTTCAGGGAAGTTGACTTGTTAAACATGTCCTCTTCCACATATTGTATATTACATATGTTGTCACTTTCTCTCCTCTCTTTCTCTCCTCTCTTTCTCTCCTTTCTTTCTGCTGTGATTAAATGGCCTTGCTATACTCTCTGACCAGTGGAACATGCTTTAGACACACACACACACACACACACGCACACACACGCACACAAGCACACACACACACACGCTTCACATCTGGACTTGTGTTTAATTTCCCGTCAAACCCCGGACAGGAAGCACCTGTCTACATGAAACCGTGCGAGAGAGTGAACGGAAAAAAAGAAAAGAAAAACATGAATCCATCTGTTGTGGAAACGCATGTCACAGTTGTCACATTAAAAGTAATATCAACAAACAGAGCAAAATCCAAATTGCTTTGGAAAAGCCCAGTCGTCTGAAATTAGCACAAATTTCATCTCTCTAAATGTTATCGCGTCTGTCTGATTTTACGCTGAATAAGACCCATTCTTCTTCCTGGCTCTGGGGCTGCTAGGGGCTCCACTGTAGTGTAAAACGTCCACATGTGGAGATTATTCTGACTTCACATTAAGAGATTAAAAGATCCATGTCTGGTCTTGGTCACACACCTGTTGGGGGAAAAGGGTGACACACACACACACAAACCCTCGCACGCACACACCCTCGCACACACACACACACAGGAATAAAACAAAGAAGAGGTTTTGATATAAGACTCTGTCTGGAACAGTCAACTTATATTGTGTCATATAAGCTATAGTTACACATTGACATACTGTTCATCAGTAAATGTACAGATTCTTACATTATAAAAAAAAACAGCATACTTTTTCAGTCCCTCAAAGTATGAGTATTTCTATGTTGTAATGCAGGCAATGTGCCTAAAATGTAAAATACCATCATATACCAGTCTTTGCCTGCCTACAACCTCTGCCTGCGTGCATTAGGCTCAACTAAGCCATTGGTTGTCAGGAGAAATGTCCAGTGAATGGGTTAGTTACCACAGCTGCAAAGTCAAACTTTGGTATTAATTTAAGGTTAGGTTTAGGCATGAGGTTAGCAGTGTGGTTAAGGTTAGGCTTCAGGTCAGGTTTAAAATCAGATTTTAAGAAGATACATTTTAGAAATAGGTAGGGTTTATGACTTTCTGGCTGTTGTAACTAGTGGCTTTGTGGCTGTTGTAACCCAGTAAATGACGTGGAAGAGATGGACTAATATCACTGGTAGTGTGACCGTTGACCGTGTCATCCATGTTTTCAGTCCTAATCCTTTGATGAGGGCGTTCATTTGTTTTTGTCTCAACTAAGCCTACAATACAGGGCAAATATTTTCTCTTTGTGGTCTACCTTCTCCTGTCTGTCATACTTTCCATATTCTCAAAAAAACAATATTTGATCATTATTATGAAATTATTATAAGACTCCATCACTCAATTCATATTTAGGGTAGGTAAAGGTTTATATAGTGGTGACCATGCCTTTAGTAGAATAGTGTACTGCAATGAAGCTTACAGGCAGAGCAGTCGGTACACTCACCCTGGGAGGAGCAGGTAGTCCGAGCGTCGCTGAGGTGTCACACGCGTCACAACATGTATGTTAATGGGTTCGGCATCAGGGTGGTTTGACGCTCCAGGTAAGTGTTGCTTTAGTGGCCTGTCACAATGGTGAACGCTAGCTGGGGGACAAAGGGGACCTGAGAGAGAGACAGGGGTAGAGGAGAGAGAGAGAGAGAGAGAGAGAGAGAGAGAGAGAGAGAGAGAGAGAGAGAGAGAGAGAGAGAGAGAGAGAGAGAGAAAGAAAGAAAGAGAAAAGAGAGAGGTCAACATTGTCTGTGTCGTCTCTATCTACCTCCAGACTATGGGGGTTATTTCAGGGCCTATGCTTTGCCAGACTGAGTTAGTTTCAACCCTGACAACACGTTAAGGATGTGTACTGGTTTTAACCAGTTGACATATCAACTGACAAACAGATGTATTCCTATTCCGTTATGGAATCTCTCCTGCGCTCAGAATGTTTCTATTTTACATACAGTTGAAGTCGGAAGGTTACATACACCTTAGCCAAATACATTTAAACTCAGTTTTTCAAAATTCCTGACATTTAATCCTAGTAAAAATTACCCATCTTAGGTCAGTTAGGATCACCACTTTATTTTAAGAATGTGAAATGTCAGGATAATAGTAGAGAGAATTATTTATTTCAGCTTTTATTTCTTTCATCACAGTCACAGTGGGTCAGAAGTTTACATACACTCAATTAGTATTTGGTATCATTGCCTTTAAAATGTTTGACTTGGGTCAAATGTTTCAGGTAGCCTTCCACAAGCTTCCCACAATACATTGGGTGAATTTTGGCCCATTCCTCCTGACAGAGCTGGTGTAACTGAGTCAGGTTGTAGGCCTCCTTCGTCGCACATGCTTTTTCAGTTCTGCCCACACATTTTTTATAGGATTGAGGTCAGAGCTTTGTGATGGCCACTCCAATACCTTGACTTTGTTGTCCTTAAGCCATTTTGCCACAACTTTGGAAGTATGCTTGGGGTCATTGTCCATTTGGAAGAACCATTTGCGTTAACTTCCTGACTGATGTCTTGAGATGTTGCTTCAATATATCTACATAATTTTCATACCTCATGATGCCATCTATTTTGTGAAGTGCACTAGTCCCTCTTGCAGCAAAGCACCCCCACAACATGATGCTGCCACCCCTGTGCTTCTCGGTTGGGGTGGTGTTCTTCGGCTTTTAAGCCTACCACTTTTTCCTCCAAACATAACAATGGTCATTATGGCCAAACGGTTCTATTTTTTTTTCATCAGACCAGAGGACATTTCTCCAAAAAGTACAATCTTTGTCCCCATGTGCAGTTGCAAACTGTAGTCTGGCTTCTTCCTTGCTGAGCAGCTTTCAGGTTATGTAGACATAGGACTCATTTTACTGTGGATATAGATACTTTTATACCTGTTTCTTCCAGCATCCTTTGTTGTTGTTCTTGGCTTGATTTGCACTTTCCGCACCAAAGTACGTTCATCTCTAGGAGACAGAATGCGTCTCCTTCCTGAGCTGCATGACGGCTGCGTGGTCCCATGGTGTTTATACTTGCGTACTATTGTTTGTACAGATGAACGTGGTACATTCAGGCATTTGGAAATTGCTCCCAATGATGAACCAGACTTGTGGAGGTCTACAATTTTTTTTCTGAGGTCTTGGCTGACTTCTTTAGATTTTCACATGATGTCAAGCAAAGAGGCACTGAGTTTGAAGGTAGGCCTTGAAATACAACCCCAGGTTCACCTCCAATTGACTCAAATGATGTCAATTAGCCTATCCGAAGCTTCTAAAGCCATGACATAATTTTCTGGAATTTTCCAAGCTGTTTACAGGCACAGTCAACTTAATTTATGTAATCTTCTGACCCACTGGAATTGTGATACAGTGAATTATAACTGAAATTATCTGTCTGTAAACAATTGTTGGAAAAATTACGTGTGTCATGCACGAAGTAGAGGTCCTAACCAACTTGCCAAAACTATAGTTTGTTAACAAGAAATTTGTGGAGTGGTTGAAAAATGAGTTTTATTGATTCCAACCTAAGTGTATGTAAACTTCCGATTTCAACTGTATCTAACCAGGCTGAGGGTATTATTGCATAAAGGAAAACACATTAGGGCCCATTTGATTTCAATCACTTTTTGACTACACCCCATTTGAGTCGGACGAAATCAAGAGTGTGCTGTGTCTCAAATGATGGTGGGCACAACACAAACAGCTCAGATGATGTACAATATGGTTTAAGCTACAACAAATAAATAAAACATCTGAGTTTACATGTTTTTAGATCATTTGTATTCGTGTTTTGTATTTATTTAGGATTACGTTAGCTGCTGCCATGGTCCAGCAACATTAAAACAATTATATACTGTACAACTACAAATATTACATGACATTACATTCCATAACACTTTTCACAACACATTAAGTGTGTGCCCTCAGCCCACTATTCTACTACCACATGCACAACTCAAATTCTTCTAGTGAGTTGAACTCAAAGTCAATGAAAAGTAATTATTACTTAAAATGTTTATGTGGTACTTACTCAAAACTAAATGAGAAGTCACACCAACATTTTCTTTTAAAGATATTATAACAAATGAACTTTTATCCCAGCATGCTCTACTGCAGGTAGTTTTTTGGAATTGATTTTAATATCTGTGTTTTTGCATGTACAGTGAGTGATTGATTGATTAAATGTTATGCTACACAAATAAAATCCTTTAATTTTTGCACCATTTACTGAAATGGTTGTTCCAGTTTAAATGGCTTAGGTAGTTTTCTCCCACTGTTCTTAACCCTGGCAGTCATAGTGGGTGAATACAAATTCCAACTGTTGGATAGCCAGATAGACGCTAGATAGATTCCAATTGGAATTACACATCACTTTACAAGACAACATAATGTGATTTACAGTTAGGGTTGCACAATTCTGGTACATTTCCCAGGTTTTCCAGAACGCCTGGCTGGAAGATTACTGGAAAAATTTTGGAAACGTTTGCAAAACTACTTGGGGGCCTGATGTGGCCTGTAAACAATAGGTTTCAGGCTACTGTATAAGGCCTTATGATACTGTATATATAATGAGAGAATATTCACCTAGGAAGTCACTTGGTGAAGGCTACAGGACTGAAAATTAACAAATTATTGTCACTAACAAATACAGTCATGGGAGGTGACTACAATTCAATTGAAAAGGCAAGGCACATTTGGAAATTATTGGAGGCATGACTTAAGTGAATTTAAGAATACCTTCCTCAAAAAAACTGCTTTTGTATTACTCATATGATGGTAGTACGGCTTACTTCAGCTATTCAAGTTTTTTAACCTTTTTCTTTAATTAGATAATTGGTTTTCGTCAAAATGTTTGAGTAGCCAGAATTTATCTGGTATTACAGTGTATCTATAATACAAAATCCATGTGTACGTGTGTGTAGATTGATTGTGTTAGCATGTGTCTCTTGACAGTCCCCGCTGATCCACAAGGGGTATTTTTATCTGTTTTTAAAATCTGATTCTACTGCTTGCATCAGTTACTTGATGTGGAATAGAGTTCCATGTAGCCATGGCTCGATGTAGTACTGTGTTCTGGACTTGGGAATTGTGAAGAGACCTCTGGTGGCTTGTCTTGTGGGGAATGTATGGGTGTCCGAGCTATTGTAATTTTCCAAAGTCCCTTTTCGTGACACCTGACCACACGACTGAACAGTAATCCAGGTGCGACAAAACTAGTGCCTGTAGGACCTGCCTTGTTGATAGTGTAGTTAAAAAGGCAGAGCAGCACTTTATTATGGACAGACTTCTCCCCATCTTAGCCCCGGTTGCATCAATATGTTTTGACCATGACTTGCTCAATTTCCACATTATTCAGTCAAAGATTTTGTTGAGGTTTAGGGTTTAGTAAATGATTTGTCCCAAATGCTTTTAGTTTTTTAAATTGTAATGATGACTTATTTATGAATGATGAACAAGCTAAATCATGCAAATATAACTTGTCTGCAGTATATACAGCGCCTTCGGAAAGTATTCAGACCCCTTGATCTTTTCCACATTTTGTTTCATTACAGCCTTATTATAAAATTAATTACATTTTTTTTAAATCCTCAGCAATCTGCATTCAATACCCCATAAAACTGTTTTTTAGATTTTTTTTTTTTTTAATAAAAAATAAAAAACTGAAACATTTCCATAAGTATTCAGAACCTTTGCTATGAGAATCGAAATTGAGCTCAGGTGCATCTTGTTCTCATTCATCCTTGAGATGTTTCTACAACTTGATTGGATTCCACCTGTGGTAAATTCTATTGATTGGACATGATTTGGAAAGACACACACCTGTCAATATAAGGTCCAACAGTTGACAGTGCAGGTCAGAGCAAAAATCAAGTCATGAGGTCAAAGGAATTATCCGTAGACCTCAGAGACAGGATTGTGTCGAGGCACAGATCTGGGGAAGGGTACCAAACAAATTTTCCAGCATTGAAGGTCCCCAAGATCACAGTGGTCTCCATCATTCTTAAATGGAAGAAGTTCGGAACCACCAAGACCCTTCCTAGAGCTAGCCACCTGGCCAAACTGAGCAATCCGGGAAGAAGGGCCTTGGTCAGGGAGGTGACCAAGAACTTGATGGTCACTCTGACAAAGATGAACGGAGCAAAATACAGAGAGATCCTCGATGAAAACCTTCTCCAGAGTGCTCAGGGCCTCACACTGGGGGCGAAGGTTCACCTTCCAACAGGTCAACAACCCTAAGCACACAGCCAAGACAATGCAGCAGTGGCTTCAGGACAAGTCTCTGAATGTCCTTGAGTGACCGAGCCACAGCCCGGACCTGAACCCGATCGAACATCTCTGGAGAGTCCTGAATATAGCAGTACAGCAATGCTCCCCATCCAACCTGACAGAGCTTGAGAGGATCTGCAGAGAAGAATGGGAGAAACTCCCCAAATACAGGTGTGCCAAGCTTGTAACGTCATACCCAAGAAGACTCAAGGTTGTAATTGCTGCCAAAGTTGCTTCAACAAAGTACTGAGTAAAGAGCCTGTGTACTTATATAAATGTGATATTTCTTTTTTTATAATTTTTATAAATTAGCAAAAATGTCAAAAAACGTGTTTTGCTTTGTCATTATGGGTTATTGTCTGTAGATTGATGAGGGGGGAAAACGATGTAATCAATTTTAGAATAAGGCTGTTATCTAGCAAAATGTGGAAAAAGTCAAGGGGTCTGATTACTTTCCCAAGTCGCTGTAAGAGATCTAATGGGACTGGTGCAAGAGAGATCCTGATTGACATGTGTACTTGGTGAATTCGGGTTGGTTGGAACCTCTCCAGAAATAAAGAATGATTAATTTAAGATTGACTTTGAGTGTCCCTGTGTCCCTTATTTTTTGCTACCCATTCTGAAATTGACTGCAGCTCTTTGTTAAGTGTTGCAGGGATTTCACTCGATGTAGTAGCTGACGTGTATAGTGTTTAGTTATCTGCATGCATAGCTAGCTAGCTAACGTTACGTGTATGATCTGTGTAGTTATATTTTTCGTATCCGAGCCATTTTTTTAAAATATTTTTTTTCCACTTTTATTTAACCAGGTAGGCTAGTTGAGAACAGGTTCTCATTTACAACTGCGACCTGGCCAAGATAAAGCAAAGCAGTGCGACACAAACAACAACACAGAGTTACACATGGAATAAACAAGCGTACATTCAATAACACAATAGAAAAAAAAGTATATATACAGTGTGTGCAAAAGGCGTGGGGAGGTAGGCAATAAATAGGCCATAGTAGCAAAGTAATTACAATTTAGCAGATTAACACTGGAGTGATAAAAGAGCAGACGATGATGTGCAAGTAGAGATACTGGTAGAAAGTAAATAAATACAGTATGGGGATGAGGTAGGTAGATTGGGTGGGTTATTTACAGATGGACTACAGTGAGGGAAAAAAGTATTTGATCCCCTGCTGATTTTGTACGTTTGCCCACTGACATAGAAATGATCAGTCTATAATTTTAATGGTAGGTTTATTTGAACAGTGAGAGACAGAATAACAACAAAAAAATCCTGAAAAACGCATGTGAAAAATGTTAGAAACAGATTTGCATTTTAATGAGGGAAATAAGTATTTGACCCCTGTGCAAAACATGACTTAGTACTTGGTGGCAAAACCCTTGTTGGCAATCACAGAGGTCAGACGTTTCTTGTAGTTGGCCACCAGGTTTGCACACATCTCAGGAGGGATTGAAAAACGCATGTGAAAAATTGTATAAATTGATTTGCATTTTAATGAGGGAAATAAGTATTTGACCCCCTCTCAATCAGAAAGATTTCTGACTCCCAGGTGTCTTTTATACAGGTAACAAGCTGATATTAGGAGCACACTCTTAAAGGGAGTGCTCCTAATCTTAGTTTGTTACCTGTATAAAAGACACCTGTCCACAGAAGCAATCAATCAATCAGATTCCAAACTCTCCACCATGGCCAAGACCAAAGAGCTCTCCAAGGATGTCAGGGATCGATTAGATGCTCAGATAGTAGATGTTTAAAGTTAGTGAGGGAAATATAAGTCTCCAGCTTCAGCGATTTTTGCAATTGGTTCCAGTCACTGGCAGCAGAGAACTGGAAGGAAAGGCGGCCAAAAGAGGTGTTGGCTTTGGGGATGACCAGTGAGATATACCTGCTGGAGCGCGTGCTACGGGTGGGTGTTGTTATCGTGACCAGTGAAGCTGAGATAAGGCGGAGCTTTGCCTAGCATAGACTTATAGATGACCTGGAGCCAGTGGGTCTGGCGACGAATATGTAGCGAGGGCCAGCCGACTAGAGCATACAGGTCGCAGTGGTGGGTGGTATAAAGGGCTTTGGTAACAAAACGGATGGCACTGTGATAGACTGCATCCAGTTTGCTGAGTAGAGTATTGGAAGCTGTTTTGTAGATGACATCGTGAAGTCGAGGATCGGTAGGATAGTCAAATTTAATAGGGTAAGTTTGGCGGCGTGAGTGAAGGAGGCTTTGTTGCGAAATAGAAAGCCAATTCTAGATTTTATTTTGGATTGGAGATGTTTAATATGAGTCTGGAAGGAGAGTTTACAGTCTAGCCAGACACCTAGGTATTTGTAGTTGTCCACATATTCTAGGTCAGAGCCGTCCAGGGTAGTGATGCTAGTCGGGTGGGCGGGTGCAGGCAGCGAACGGTTGAAAAGCATGCATTTGGTTTTACTAGCGTTTAAGAGCAGTTGGAGGCCACGGAAGGAGTGTTGTATGGTATTGAAGCTCGTTTGGAGGTTAGTTAACACAGTGTCCAAAGAAGGGCCAGAAGTATGCAGAATGGTGTCGTCTGCATAGAGGTGGATCAGGGAATCACCCGCAGCAAGAGTGACATCATTGATTTCTAGAGAGAAAAGTGTCAGCCCGAGAATTGAACACTGTGGAACCCCCATAGAGACTGCCAGAGGTCCGGACAACAGGCCCTCCGACTTAACACACTGAACTCTGTCTGCAAAGTAGTTGGTGAACGGGGCGAGGCAGTCATCTTAGAAACCAAGGCTATTGAGTCTGCCGATGAGAATACGGTGATTGACAGAGTCGAACTGTTGGCCGGGGTTGGGGTAGCCAGGAGGAAAGCATGGCCAGCCGTAGAGAAATGCTTGTTGAAATTTTCGATTATCATGGAATTATGTTGCTAGTTATAGCCTAATGTTAGCTAGCTAACATTGAACCTGGTTGGTTAGCTACCTGCCGATTCATGCAGGGTAGTAAAGTTATGAGATGGGATTATGGTACATTTTTTAGCTAGCTACATGTCTAAACAAAAGACTCCACTGTGCAAGTAACTATTTCAATAGAATGTTTATGATGTCACTGCGACAACTGTCAATAGACTTAGCTGGTAAATTCGCTCTGGCTATCTATGCCGATTTCAGAGTGTGCCAGAGTGCAGAATAACTGACAAATTTATGAACGCTCAACACCCGTTAAAGATGGCCGGTGTCAGTAAACGTTGGAAAAAAGCGTAGTTAAATTGTACATTTACGAATGGTCAATCTGACAAATATCAGAATTCACGAACATCCAGAGCACACTCTGGCACTCCTCTTAAGGATCCGTCCCTTTTCTTTCAATATTTGCCTAAAATGACATACCCAAATTTAACTGCCAGCAACTCAAGCCCTGAAGCAAGGATATGCATATTCTTGGTACCATTTGGAAACACTTTGAAGTTTGTGGAAATGTGAAAGGAATGTAGGAGAAGATAACACATTAAATCTGGTAAAAGATAATACAAAGAAAAAAACAACCGTTCTTTTGTAGTTTTTTGTACCATCATCTCTGAAGTGCAAGAAAAAGGCCATAATGTACTGTTTCAGCCCAGGAGCAATTTAGATTTTGACCACTACAGTGAGGGAAAAAAGTATTTGATCCTCTGCTGATTTTGAACGTTTGCCCACTGACAAAAAAATTATCAGTCTATAATTTTAATGGTAGGTTTATTTGAACAGTGAGAGACAGAATAACAACACAAAAACCCTGAAAAACGCATGTGAAAAATTTTATAAATTGATTTGCATTTTAATGAGGGAAATAAGTATTTGACCCCCTCTCAATCAGAAAGACTTCTGGCTCCCAGGTGTCTTTTATACAGGTAACGAGCTGAGATTAGGAGCAGACTCTTAAAGGGAGTGCTCCTAATCTCAGCTTGTTACCTGTATAAAAGACACCTGTACACAGAAGCAATCAATCAATCAGATTCCAAACTCTCCACCATGGCCAAGACCAAAGAGCTCTCCAAGGATGTCAGGGACAAGATTGTAGACCTACACAAGGCTGGAATGAGCTACAAGACCATCGCCAAGCAGCTTGGTGAGAAGGTGACAACAGTTGGTGCGATTATTCGCAAATGGAAGAAACACAAAAGACCTGTCAATCTCCCTCAGCCTAGGGCTCCATGCAAGATCTCACCTCGTGGAGTTGCAATGATCATGAGAACGGTGAGGAATCAGCCCAGAACTACATCTTGTCAATGATCTCTAGGCAGCTGGGACCATAGCACCAAGAAAACAATTGGTAACACACTACGCCGTGAAGGACTGAAATCCTGCAGCGCCCGCAAGGTCCCCCTGCTCAAGAAAGCACATATACATGTCCGTCTGAAGTTTGCCAATGAACATCTGAATGATTCAGAGGACAACTGGGTGAAAGTGTTGTGGTCAGATGAGACCAAAATGGAGCTCTTTGGTATCAAATCAACTCGCCGTGTTTGGAGGAGGAGGAATGCTGCCTATGACCCCAAGAACACCATCCCAACCATCAAACATAGAGGTGTAAAAATTATGCTTTGGGGGTGTTTTTCCCCTACGATGGACGGGGCCATGTACCGTCAAATCTTGGGTGAGAACCTCCTTCCCTCAGCCAGGGCATTGAAAATGGGTCGTGGATGGGTATTCCAGCATGACAATGACCCAAAACACACGGCTAAGGCAACAAAGGAGTGGCTCAAGAAGAAGCACATTAAGCTCCTGGAGTGGCCTAGTCAGTCTCCAGACCTTGATCCCATAGAAAATCTGTGGAGGGAGCTGAAGGTTCGAGTTGCCAAACGTCAGCCTCGAAACCTTAATGACTTGGAGAAGATCTGCAAAGAGGAGTGGGACAAAATCCCTCCTGAGATGTGTGCAAACCTGGTGGCCAACTACAAGAAATGTCTGACCTCTGTGATTGCCAACAAGGGTTTTGCCACCAAGTACTAAGTCATGTTTTGCAGAAGGGTCAAATACTTAATTCCCTCATTAAAATGCAAATCAGTTTCTAACATTTTTGTATCAAGACTGCCAAAATGTTGTATCAAGACTGCCAAAATGTGCCTAATTTGTTTATTAATAACTTTTCATGTTAAAAACTGTGCACTCTCCTCAAACAATAGCATGGTATTATTTCACTGTAATAGCTACTGTAAATTGGACAGTGCATTTAGATTAACAAGAATTTAAGCTTTCTGCAAATATCAGATATGGACGGGACACCCGTAGAATAAACAAGCCTTTAGTCTTGAAATCATACACTTAGGTTGGAGTCATTAAAACTCGTTTTCAACCACTCCACAAAGTTCTTGTTAACAAACTATAGTTTTGGCAAGTCGGTTAGGACATCTACTTTGTGAATGACACAAGTCCAACAATTGTTTAGAGACAGATAATTTCACTTATAATTCCAGAAAATGATGTCATGGCTTTAGAAGCTTCTGATAGGCTCTTTGCTTGACATCATGTGAAAATCCCAATAAATCAGCCAAGACCTCAGAAAAAAATTGTAGACCTCCACAAGTCTGGTTCATCCTTGGGAGCAATTTCCAAACGCCTGAAGGTACCACGTTCATCTGTGCAAACAATAGTACGCAAGTATAAACACCATGGGACCACGCAGCCGTCATACCACTCAGGAAGGAGACACGTTCTGTCTCCTAGAGATGAACGTACTTTGGTGCGAAAAATGCAAATCAATCCCAGAATAACAGCAAAGCACCTTGTGAAGATGCTGGATGAAACAGGTACACAATTATCTATGTCCACAGTAAAACGAGTCCTATATCGACATAACCTGAAAGGTCGCTCAGCAAGGAAGAAGCCACTGCTCCAAAACTGCCATAAAAAAGCCAGACTACGGTTTGCAACTGCACATGGGGACAAAAGATCATACATTTTGAAGAAATGTCCTCTGGTCTGATAAAACAAAAATAGAACCGTTTGGCCATAATGACCATCGTTATGTATGGAGGAAAAAGGGGGAGGCTTGCAAGCCGAAGAACACCATCCCAACCGTGAAGCACGGGGGTGGCAGCATCATGTTGTGGGGGTGCTTTGCTGCAGGAGGGACTGGTGCACTTCACAAAATAGATGGCATCATGGAGGGAGGAAAACTATGTGAATATATTGAAGCAACATCTCAAGACATAAGTCAGGAAGTTAAAGCTAGGTCACAAATGGGTCTTCCAAATGGACAATGACCCCAAGCATACTTCCAAAGTTGTGGCAAAATGGCTTAAGGACAACAAAGTCAAGGTATTGGAGTGGCCATCACAAAGCCCTGACCTCAATCCTATAGAACATTTGTGGGCAGAACTGACAAAGCATGTGCGAGCAAGGAGGCCTACAAACCTGATTCAGTTACACCAGCTCTGTCAGGAGGAATGGGCCAGAATTCACCCAACTTATTGTGGGAAGCTTGTGGAAGGCTTCCCGAGACGTTTGACCCAAGTTAAACAATTTAAAGCCAATGCTACCAATTACTAATTGAGTGTATGTAAACTTCTGACCCACTGGGAATGTGATGAAAGAAATAAAAGCTGAAATAAATCCTTCTCTCTACAATTATTCTGACATTTCACATCCTTAAAATAAAGTGGTGATCCTAACTGACATAAGACAGGGAATTTTTACTAGGATTAAATGTCAGGAATTGTGAAAAACTGAGTTTGAATGTATTTGGCTCACGCGTATGTAAACTTCCGACTTCAACTGTAGCCTCACATGTAAATCCTGAAAAAAGATGGGTGGGGCTTAAGCTTAAAAGGGTGTGAACGTGCTGAATGGTTGTAGACAAAAAGAGCTTTCCAGTAGGTACCAAAACATGCAAGGGCCTTTTTCTCAAAAGTGTGGTTACAAGTTTATCAACTTTCAAAGCAGAATTACTTTCCCATTGTTCCTCAGCTGCAGTGTATGATATACCATTTTCTAGCTTTGAGTCTCTACTTTTATCCAAAGTAAAAAACACAATTTCAAATTTTGCTACGTAAGACTGAATCGAGCCGGTCGGTCACATTTGTTTAAATATTTTGGCATTCAGGTCTAAAAAGTCACTTTCTGACCTCTTCTACCATTGGCAAATATGTATAGATTTTTTTTTGTTTAAATCAAAAGGGGTGCGGTCAAAAAGAGAATAAAATCAATATTCATTGCCAAAGCAGTCATTTAGACCTACTAAATGTTAATTATCAAGCAGTACTTGACAGTGAATAGAGAACAGTGTGTCTCTCTACCTTAACATGGCAGTGTGAATAGTTAATATGACACTGTCAATGAGTGTATTCAGTCCCTGATGTCTCATTTGTCTAAATCTATACTCTCTCCTCTGTTCTGCCTGACAACAACAAGCTCCTCTGATCAATGTATCTGCTGGTGAGCTTTACTCAACATTATGTCACAGACACGCTTTATTACTATACATCTACAGTACATAACAGACAAATACATAGCAGTGAACATAAAGACTATACCTGCTTTATACCTGTGGAATGAATACACAAGCACTAAGTGCTGTTTCTCTATACACATAGCTAGCTACTCAAAACATGTACGGGGAAACTGCACTTAGACTTTCAATACTTTCAATGTCAATTGATTAAGAATGCACTTAAAACACATAAAAAAAGGATTATGGAGTTTACATTTGGAATTGACCATGGTAAGTGTTCGAAACGTGGACTGTATGTAAACACTCATACAACCAGCATGAATACACATATACAGTGAGAATACAAAACTCATTGAACATCTCATTCCTAAAATTATGGGCATTAACATGGAGTTGGTCCCCTCCCCTCCTGATGCTATAACAGCCTCCACTCCACTCTGTTGGAACATTGCTGCAGGGACTTGCTTCGAATCAAACACAAGAGCATTAGTGAGGTCGTGCACTGATGTTGAGTGATTTGGCCTGGCTTGCAGTTGCCGTTCCAATTCATCCTAAAGGTGTTCGATGGGGTTGAGGGCTCTGTTTATGCCAGTCAAGTTCTTCCACACCGATCTCGACAAAACATTTCTGGAAATAGGAAAAGGACTCCCCCGAACTGTTGCCACAAAGTTGGAAGCACAGAATCATCTACAATGTCATTTTATGTTGTGTTTGGATTTTCCTTCACTGGAACTAAAGGGCCTAGCCCAAACCATGAAAAACAGCCCCAGACCATTATTCCTCCTCCACCAAACTTTACAGTTGGCACTACGCATTGGGGCAGGTAGCGTTCTCCTGGCATCCTCCAAACCCAGATTCGTCTGTCGGACTGCCAGATGGTGAAGCATGATTCATCACTCCAGAGAACACGTTTCCACTGCTCCAGAGTCCAATGGCAGCGAGCTCCAGCCGACGCTTGGCATTGTGCGTGGTGATCTTAGGCTTGTCTGCGGCTGCTCTGCCATGGAAATCTCCTGACGAACAGTTATTGTGCTGACGTTGCTTCCAGAGGCAATTTGGAACTCGGTAGTGAGTGTTGTAACTGAGGAGTGACGATTTTTATTTTTACGCGCTTCAGCACTTGGCAGTCCCGTTCTGTGAGCTTGTGTGGCCTACCACTTTCGCGGCTGAGCCTTTGTTGCTCCTAGACGTTTCCACTTCACAATAACAGAACTTACAGTTGCCTGGGGCAGCTCTAGTAGACCAGAAATTTGATGAACTGACTTGTTCGAAAGGTGGCATCCTGTGACGGTGCCATGTTGACAGTCACTGAGCTCTTCAGTAAGGCCATTCTACTGCCAATGTTTTGTCTTTAGTGATTGTATGACTGTGTGCTCGATTTTATACACCTGTTAGCAATGGGTGTGGCTGAAATAGATGAATCCACACATTTGAAGGGGTGTCCACATACTTTTTCTGCTGTAGTGTATGTCATGGAAATATGGAAATGTTCCTAATGTTTTGTATGCTCAGTGTACATATGTAGACAGAAGCACACGCAAGGTTAAGCACACAAGTTTATTGAATCGATGCATAAACCACAGACAAAGAAGACCTGTAGGCTACATAGATCCTGAGCAGAGTAGCCAGTAGATCCACTCAGAGACACAGCCACATCTTCTCTTCTTCTCCCTAAAGATCAGCCGTCATAGCCAGCCTGCATGTCACCTCTCCTTTGTCTACTCAGATAAAACTGCTGCATTCATCGTATGTCAGATAAACCTCAAAAAAGAGAGAGGGGGAGAGAGATAGAGAGGAACTGAGTGTTAGAGAGAGAGACAGACACAGAGAGAGAGAGAGAGAGAGAGAGAGAGAGAGAGAGAGAGAGAGAGAGACCTAGACACAGAGAGAGAGAGGAGAGTAAAAAAAAATAACGCTATCATCGCATGTTTTATCTGCCCGTGACAAATTCTAGCGCTCCTCCTCCTCCTCCTCCTCCTCCTCCTCCTCCTCCCTATACCTCTTTTCTCTCCCCCATATTTTTTCCTCACCTTATCTCCTGTCTAGGCGCTGCATCGGTTGGCATTTAAGAATAATGTCCCCCCCTGTCTATAATGACATTGCCTTTGTGCCTGAGATTACCTCAGGATTTTTAGCCCCTCTCCCCCAAGACACACACAAACACACACACACACACAAACACACACACACACAGTAGCCTCGTACGTATGAGGAAATATGAAAATAAACATAGGTCAGCGAGACCTCTGCAGATCCTTGTTCAGTCTCTCTGATGTCTGTAGACAATCAGAGGACAGAAAATCTGCTGAGCTCTCTAAGATCCACCTGCAGAATAACAAATGGATGCTCAAATCAAATCAAATTGTATTTGTTACATGCGCCGAATACAACAGGTGTAGACCTTACAGTGAAATGCTTACTTACAAGCCCTTAACCAACAATGCAGTTTTAAGAAAATACCCACCCAAAAAAGTAAGAGATAAGAATAACAAAATAATTAAAGAGCAGTGGTAAATAACAATAGCGAGGCTATATACATGGGGTACCCGTACAAAGTCAATGTGTGGGGGCACCGGTGTCGAGGTAATTCAGGTAATATGTACATGTAGGTAGAGTTATGTGACCATGCATGAATAATAACAGTTGCCATTTGATTAGCTGTTCAGGAGTCTTATAGCTTGTGGGTAGAAGCTGTTTAGAAGCATCTTGGACCTAGACTTTGCTCTCCGGTACCGCTTACCGTGTGGTAGCAGAGAGAACAGTCTATGACTAGGGTGGATGAAGTCTTTGACAATTTTTAGGGCCTTCCTCTGACACCGCCTGGTATAGAGGTCCTGGATGGCAGAAAGCTTGGCCCCGGTGATGTACTGGGCCGTATGCACTACCCTCTGTAGTGCCTTGCGGTCAGAGACCAAGCAGTTGCCATACCAGGCAGTGATCCAACCCGTCAGGATGCTCTCGATGGTGCAGCTGTAAAACCTTTTGAGGATCTGAGGACCCATGCAAAATCTTTTCAGTCTCCTGAGGTGGAATAGGTTTTGTCGTGCCCTCTTCACGACTGTCTTGGTGTGCTTGAACCACATTAGTTTGTTGGTGATGTAGACGCCAAGGAACTTGAAGCTCTCAACCTGCTCCACTACAGCCCCGTCGATGAGAAGGGGGGCGTGCTCGGTCCTCCTTTTCCTGTAGTCCACGATCATCTCCTTTGTCTTTATCACATTGAGGGAGAGGTTGTTGTTCTTGCACCACACAGTAAGGTCTCTGACCTCCTCCCTATAGGCTGTCTCATCATTGTCGGTGATCAGGCCTACCACTGTTGTGTCATCAGCAAACTTAATGATGGTGTTGGAGTCGTGCCTGGCCGTGCAGTCATGAGTGAACAGGGAGTACAGGAGGGGACTGAGCACAAACCCCTGAGGGGCCCCCGTGGCGGATGTGTTGTTACCTACCCTTACCACCTGGGGGTGGCCCGTCAGGAAGTCCAGGATCCAGTTGCAGAGGGAGGTGTTTAGTCCCAGGGTCCTTAGCTTAGTGATGAGCTTTGAGGGCACTATGGTGTTGAACTCTGAGCTGTAGTCGATGAACATCATTCTCACATAGATGTTACTTTTGTCCAGGTGTGAAAGGGCAGTGTGGAGTGCAATAGAGATTGCGTCATCTGTGGATCTGTTGGTGCGGTATGCAAATTGGAGGGGGTCTAGGGTTTCTGGGATAATAGTGTTGAATTGAACCATGAACAGCCTGACCAGCCTGACCTTACTCACATAGGCTGCGGAGAGCGTGATCACACAGTTGTCCGGAACAGCTGATGCTCTCATGCATGTTTCAGTGTTACTTGCCTCGAAGCGAGCATAGAAGTTATTTAGCTCGTCTGGTAGTGTCACTGGGCAGCTCTCGGCTGGCTTCCCTTTGTAGTCTGTAATAGTTTGCAAGCCCTGCCACATTCGACGAGCATCGGAACCGGTGCAGTACAATTTAATCTTAGTCCTGTATTGACGCTTTGCCTGTTTGCTGGTTCGTTTCTTATAAGCTTCCGGGTTAGAGTCCCTCTCCTTGAAAGCGGCAGCTCTACCCTTTAGCTCAGTGCGAATGTTGCCTGTAATCCATGGCTTCTGGTTGGGGTATGTACATATAGTCACTGTGGGGACGACGTCCTCAGTGCACTTATTGATAAAGCCAGTGACTGATGTAGTGTTCTCCTCAATGCCAATGGAAGAATCCCGGAACATATTCCAGTGTGTGATAGCAAAACAGTCCTGGAGTTTAGCATCTGCTTCATCTGACCACTTTTTTAGAGACCAAGTCACTGGTGCTTCCTGCTTTAATTTTTGCTTGTAAGCAGGTATCAGGAGGATAGAATTATGGTCAGATTTGCCAAACGGAGGTCGAGGGAGAGTTTTGTACTCTGTGTGTGGAGTAAAGGTGGTCTAGATACTGTATGTATTGCTACCACAGTAGCCTGTTTGCCTGTTTTGCAATGGCAGATACTTCTGTCACTTTTTCTTTGTACCTCCCTCTTTCCCTATGTATAAAATGGTGGCATGTTTAGTCATTATATAATAACCTACATTCAATCTAAATAATCTCTTGGATTCATGTTCATCCACCAAAGACATAAGAATTCTTATTCTATAATCTGTGAATCTGCAGAACTTCCACTGACAAACATCTATATTCTAATCCAAATAAAGACATTGTTTCAGTGGGTATTTTATGGCCCATCCCCAGTGTATTCTCCTGGCCATGCAGACAGTGTGATGTGGGGCTTCTGGGTGACAGGTCCTTCTCTCCCCTGCCAGGCTAACTTAATGAGATATGATAATCATAGAGTGATCGCTGACGAGCCTTGGCCATAATGAGGACATTATCCTGCCTGCTGAATAGGAACCCTGCTGGGTCACACAGATCAATGGAGCCACACCATGAAAGGTGGATTTGGAGGTCTATTTGATGGTCAGAGGCTCCAGAGAGAGAGAGAGAGAGAGAGAGAGGGAGAGGAGAAGTGAAGAGTGTTAGGTCATTGTTTTATCTGCTAAGATAGATGTACAGAAAGCATTGTGAAGGACAAATAAGATGCAACATGTTTCACCACGTATAAAGGATAATGTATGTGTCTATGACATTTTGCCTCTAAATCCTTGATGCTATTTGCATTAAGTGAATACTGACTCTTCTGACAAGGTAAACAAAATGAGTTTGTGTGTTTCTTCTAGTACTTTTTAGTTGATCCTGAGAGGCTTGACTGTGGCTCAAGAGGCATTGAGACACATCTTACATAGCTCTAATCCCTAGGAGAGTACCTAGGACAATGGATGAGCTATGGATGAGTATGTTTGTAAATGTAGTGTTTGTAGAGAGGACGTAGCTATGAAGAGGGTTAGTGGCCATGCCTAGAGTGTTGCCAGTCCAAGTCACAAATGGAGAATTAGATCATAGATATTTTACCATGAGGACTTGTAGAACTATAGAATTACATAATAGAACACTGACATCACAGTGCTGTAAAAAGTCCTTCCTTAGAAGGTTTCAACTGACCTGATCATACTCTAGCAACAGCCGCAAACATCCACTATTCTAACTATGGACATCACAGAAACCCACATTCACTGTTAAATGTACCATGCCTCCTGCCCTCTATTTCTGCTTTATATTTTACATATATAAGTATATTCTTAGTCCTGTACTTCCCTCATCTCTTCTCTCATTGCTATTAAACACAGTCCCCTGTTTGAATAAGGCTATAAAGACTCTCCACTCCCATTAATTGTCACACACACTGGAGAGCCGTGTCATAAATACTACTCTACATACTGCTGGTTTGAATCACTGAGAAATGGATCCCCCCCTCTGCCTTCCAAAGCTATTTGGTCTCAATTTGTAATAAAAAAGGACAAGAAGAAAAAGCCAGTGCCAGTTGCAGCAAGTTGCAGGGATATGCTTTTCCGTTGCCCTTTGTGTTTTGCATTTTTGCGCTCTCCCGTTGTCGCGGTGACTGATTTTTAATCTAATAGATATTGTCTGGGCCGGCTGACCAGAACAAAGTGCAGGAAAAACCAATTTTTAAACATCTATCAGCTCGCTCTTGTAAAAAAAAAAGGCAAATTCTTTAATAGGAAAGGGAGGGTATTGGGTTTCATGGGCAGATCGTAAAATTACTGAGGAATAAAACCCATTCATGTCGGATGACATCATAACCTTCAGAGATGGAAGGAATTGAAACATCAGCTTCAAAGGGAGAAGCGTTCTGCCTCCATTTTACAGTAGATAGGTGCCTCATCTGAGACACTAACAACAACCCAGGAGAAAAGAGAAGAGCATTATGGGCATCGAGTGACGCTGTTGAAATAAGCAATCACACATTCACAGCACAGCTCCAGGTAGGTTCCCACTGTAGCGGTATGGTTTGCTTCATCACTTGGTTTGAGACATATATTTCATTGAAAAAAGGCTGATTCTGAGCATTATTACCAGAATTCTACTCTGCAATTCAAAAATTCCATGAACATTCTAACGAGCATCCCGCCAATTAGACTCAATTGGAATATTCAGCAGATGCCATCATGTCTAGTGGACCATAATGACCTTGAGACAGTATGTGTGTGTCAGAGTAAGCACCCCCAGTTTAAAAGGCTTCCCCTGATACGTGCCCTTGGCCTTGCCCACTGGTTTATCACTAAGCATTAGTCTTCAGGAGATCACATCCCAGACACCATGTTTATTCATGCTGCTGTCACTCTCCTCACCACCATCCAGTCAAATCACTCTGTCATGTTTGACACAAATCATATACTGTTGGAGCCATCTCCAGAGGTACTAATAGCAGGGCGGACTAGCCTAAGTGTGTGTCACACAGCAAACACATGATTTCCCCTGTGTTCTACATAAAATCCATTTCATACTCTCCCAGATATGCTTTTACAAATGAGAACCACATTGTCTATGGGGAGCGTACAGCACAGCCACTAATAGAAAGCGTTTGTTTGAGGTGGCCAAACTTAGTGTGATGAGAAACAGATATTTGCATGTGTGTGTTGAAACTCCAGGAGGGGTGATCATTGAGAAATCCTCCCTAACAAATTGACATTTAGCAGATGCTCTTATCCATAGCAACTAGGGTTAAGTGCCTTGCTCAATGGCACATTGACAGATTTTTCACCTAGTCTGCTCAGGGATTCAAACCAGCAACCTTTCAGTTAGAGGTCCAATGCTTTTAACTGCTAGGCTACCTACCACCTATTGAAGATGACATCATGTTTCAGAGAGGCCTACCATGGTAGTCACTAGGTCACCATGACAGAAAGGACAAAAGTGGCAATAGAAAACTGATGAGCAAAGCACAAACAATATTGATGATTTTCTCTGTGTCAGGGTTAGGGCTATGATCAGGGGGGAGAAGAGGCTACAGGTCCAATGCAACTGTTTTCATCTCAATATCAAATTATTTCTGGGTAACCATTAAGTACCTTACTGTGATTGTTTTCAATTAAAATTGTCAAAATAAAGAAAAATAGCTTCTTACCAAAGGGCGATTTCTCAAGCAAGAATTTAGCTAGGACTGTCTGGGAGTGGTCTTAGTGGCAGAAATGTTTGGAACTCTCTTTTTGGTCTATTAACTAATTTACCACATGGTGATGTCACCATGGAAGGCTAAAACTCCATCCCACCAAAACAGGCTGACATTTTAGGCAGTGTTTTCAAACAGCTCTTATACTAAAAGGGCATTATCATCCTTTTCACCACAATTTCACAGTATTATTTCAACCTCATCGTTTTGACTGAACTGGGCCATTAAAGGTTAGGGTAAGTGCCTAAAATCACATTGTGAAGACCAATACAACCCAAACCATCAGCAACTCTGTCCTTATAAATGTTGTATCTTGAAGTTCTACACTTCTATAATCAGAGTGTTCAGTTCTGTGCATTTTAAATGCCAGCAGAGAACGCTACTCTTCCACATCTGTGATGTATTTTTTTATACATACAGCCATTGCAGCAGAATCAAACACACCAAGACAGTCATCATTAACCAGAAAAATGTATATATATTATTTACATTTTAATTTCACTCTCTCTCTCTCTCTCTCTCTCTCTCTCTCTCTCTCTCTCTCTCTCTCTCTCTCTCTCTCTCTCTCTCTCTCTCTCTCTCTCTCTCTCTCTCTCTCTCTCTCTCTCAGAAATATGACACATGGGTTTGTGAGGTATTGCGGTGCCCGGGGTAAGAGCCTAGCTGCGTTAGATGGACCACTGCAATTCCCCATCAATCAAATTATAGTTTATTGTTCAGCTGAGCCACCGCGGGCAACACACACAGGCCTACACGCTGACACTTATGAAGCATTATATTCCTAGTGTCAATGCCTAGCCAGAGGAGAAGAGTACTCACCCTCCACCACCACCTTCCTGGTCTGGTTCCTCTAAAGGTTTTCTTTCTAGGAACTGTGTTGCTACTTGGTCTTTGACCGTCTAGGCGGGTTACTGTTGTTGTAAAATTAGCCATAACAATTACATTTCATTGATAAAAAATATGAATGATCGATTGATTAATAGCTTAGCGGGCTCAGACAGAGCCTTACAGAGAAGGACAATCATGCCAGTCATTACTAAATCAACTCTGTCTCTTCTCCAACCAGACTGTGAACTGTGCTCTCACAGCAGTCGTTGCTATTCTAGGCCCCATTAGCAACGTTAGTTTACTCAGCTTGCCATTAGCAGCTAGCTAGCATCAGCCTGTTTATTATGCCCTAGCCTAATTTGTGGCAGGAAATAGAGTGTAATGTCCCGATGGGTCTGCTGTAGATCAGTGTGTGTGTGTCTGTGTCCGTTATAATAGTGTGTATGACTAAAAGACCTTTAAGTAACCTTTGGTCTGTGTTGGGGAATATTAGCAGTAACCCAATCTCAGTGCTGATGATTCATTTACATGGATGAAAGCTAAGATGCTAAGTTAGTTTGCATCTTAAAGAGGACATGTGAGAGGATGATCACTCAGACTATCTTGGTTGTGAATGGGAAAACAATAGGATAGATTAGGACCAGCTGGAACTCAACATCAATCGGATAGCAATAGCACCCTCACTGATCTATGTGCTCTATTTATGTACTGGACTGCAGATCTAGTTTTAGTAGATCTGTACCAGACCAAGGCCTTGTTCAGTAATAAAGACTCCAAAATAAATTATACATTCATCACAGCAAATACATTCTTAAAAATATACAGTATCAGTCAAAAGTTAGGACACACCTACTCATTCAAGGGTTTTTCTTTATTTTTACTAGTTTCTACACTGAAGAATAATAGTGAAGATATCAAAACTATGAAATAACACATATGGAATTATGTAGTAACCAAAAAAGTCTTAAACAAATCAAAATATATTTTAGATTTTAGATTCTTCAAAGTAGCCACCTGAGCACTTGTTGGCTGTTTTCCCTTCACTCTGCAGTCCAACTCATCCCAAACCATCTCAATTGGGTTGAGGTCAGGTGATTGTGGAGGCCAGGTCATCTGATGCAGCACTCCATCACTCTCCTTCTTGGTCAAATAGCCCTTACACAGCCTGGAGGTGTGTTTTGGGTCATTGTCCTGTTGAAAAACAAATGATAGTCCCACTAAGCGCAAACCAGAGGGAATGGCGTATCGCTGCAAAATGCAGTGGTAGCCATGCTGGTGACGTGTGCCTTGAATTCTAAATAAATCACTGACCGTCACCAACAAAGCACCCCCACACCATCCCACCTTCTCCTCCATGCTTCACGGTGGGAACAACACATGCAGAGATCATCCGTTCACCTACTACGCGTTTCACAAAGGCACAGCGGTTGGACTCATTGGACTCAAATGCACTCATTGGACCAAAGGACAGCTTTCCACAGGTCAAATGCACTCATTGGACCAAAGGACAGATTTCCACTGGTCCAATGCTCGTGTTTCTTGGCCCAAGCAAGTCTCTTCTTATTATTGGTGTCCTTTAGTAGTGGTTTCTTTGCAGTAATTCGACCATGATTCATGCAGCCTTCTCTGAACAGTTGAAGTTGAGATGTGTCTGTTACTCTGTGAAGCATTTATTTGGGCTGCAATTTCTGAGGCTGTTAAATTTAATGAACTTATCCTCTGCAGCAGAGGTAACTCTGGGTCTTCCTTTCCTGTGACTTATGACAGCCATTTTCATCATAGCACTTGATGGTTTTTACGACTGCACTTGAAGAAGCTTTCAAAGTTCTTGAAATGTTCCGTATTGACTGACCTTCATGTCTTAAAGTAATGATGGACTGTCATTTCTCTTTGCTTATCTGTTCTTGCCATAATATGAACTTAGTCTTTTGCCAAATAGGGCTATCGTCTGTATACCACCCCTACCTTGTCACAACACAACTGATTGGCTCAAACGCACTAAGAAGGAAAGAAATTCCACAAATTAACTTTTAACAAGGCTCACCTGTTAATTGAAATGCATTCCAGGTGACTACCTCACGAAGCTGGTTGAGAGAATGTCAAGAGTGTGCAAAGCTGTCATCAAGGCAAAGGGTGGCTACTTTGAAGAATCTCAAATCTAAAATATATTTTGATTTCTTTAACACTTGTTTGGTTACGTCATGATTCCATGTGTTATTTCATAGTTAAAACTAAAGAAAAGCCCTTGAATGAGTAGGTGTGTCCAAACCTTTGACTGGTACTGTATATATTATATAAAAAATATATGGACATCCTGATTACAATCATCAACAACATTGAACATGTGTGGGGTTATATTCCCTCAGACACATCTCTGTTGTTTTTGGAATCACAGGGTGCACTAAAAGAGGTAGAATCTACGTTGCATAGCCTACGTTACATTGTCTGATACAATTCTATGGGATAATTCTGGAACACATAATAGAATTAACATTAATGTTCCACAAAAAGTTTAAATAGTGACCTCTGTGTATGCACAAACATCTTACTAAACATCAAATGGCAGAGCTAGCTCCATATGCCGCTGATCAAACATCCTAAGTGGCAGAGCTATCCATACGCCGCTGATAAAAACATCCCACTAGAGGTGATACATGGCTCCAGTGTCTCCCCAAGCACACAGTGTCTGTCTTTGGCTCTGTGCCAACACCCGTGTCTGAACGTGAGCGTGCGTGTGTGTGTCTGTCCTAGTGCATGTGTGTCTCAGTGCATGTGTGTCTGTGTGTGTCTCAGTGTGTGTATCTCAGTGTGTGTGTGTCTGTGTGTGTGCACGTGCGTCCGTGTTTGCTTGCGTGCTTGTGTTTCTGTGTGTGTGTGTGTGTGTCCCAGTGCATGTGTGTCTGTGTGTGTGTCCCAGTGTGTGTGTGCGTGCGCGTGTGTGTGCTTGTGTGTCTGTGTGTGTGTGTGTGTCACAGTGTGTGTGACCCAGTGCCCCCTCTAGCAGACTGGCCCGCTCTATATCTCCACGTGGTTCCTTGGGGGAGTTTCTCTGCTTCGTCATCTCACTGGCTGACACACCTTCTGGCAAACTCCCCCGAGAACCCAGACGCGTGTGTGTTGTGGCAGGCTGGTGTGTGTGTGTGTCTGGCACAGTGACGGTGTGCTGGTCTACAGTATATGTGTGTGTGTTCATGCATATCATCTCAACCTCCTCCACCTTGTACAAGCCCCCCCTTGTAATGCCAGCATGCACCCCCCTGCCCCTCTTCCTTCCCACACTCCCCTCACCCCCTCTCCCTCCCCTAAACACGCGCCCCTTTTTAGTACCAACACCATCTCGTCTCAGCGCTTCGCCCTCCCACATCGCATCACACCCCTTCTTCACCACACATGTGCCCCCTTTTAGTGCCAACAGGACTCCACCTCCTCACCTCCCCTCCCCGCCCTCCCTCAGCCCTCCCACGTCGACTCACCTCCCTCTCTTCCCTGTTTCCCACATCCCTCTTTCCCTCTCTACACCTCTCTCACCCATCTCACCCCCTCTTTCCCTCATTACTATATAGCAGGCATACCAGTCCGTTTTGCATACCGCTGTTTTACATGCACCTGTTTAATCCTTTCAGGCAGGCGGGGCGGAATGCGAATATGCAAAACGGAAAGCGAGGGAGTCATTGTGTGTGCGTGAGTGTGTTTGGCTACTCCTTGGTGATATGAGCGGACCAAGTTCCAGCGAAACAAAACCAAATGGACCAGAGTACCAGGACATAACCACCACAGATTCATCCAAAATGGAGGATAAGTCTTCTTTACTCTCCTTCTGTCTTTTTCTCCATCCTAAGTGCAACAGGACTGTCCTATGTTTTTTTCAAACATACATTTGTATATAAATCCAAACCGTGTCGGATCAGCTCGTCTCAGCAACACAGGAAGAACAAAGGGAGGAGAAGTTTCCTGGTTCCCTCTCTCCTCTCCTTCTCGTCCCATCCCTCTCTTCTTATCTGTGGAGAAGAACCAATGGTTCATTATAATTTTCCTGTTGTCATCATGCAGATGACAGTCTTCCCGCTGGATATCATTAACGCCTTCGCATTCCTCGTCTCCTTCTCTTTTTTCTCTTTCACTAGCTCGTTCCGCATCTCGCTCTATGATTTGGTATTCCAGTGAGCGGTAGGTAATTATCAGCCAGTAAAGCAGCCAATCAGTATGCAGATAAATATAGAGGTGTAATGGGGCTGAAGATGCCGGGATAATGAGCTTTTTCTGTAAACAATAGAGGAATCCGTGTGTGTGTGTCCATGTGTGTGTGTAGGTAGTCCAACGCAGTCTGGAAATAAGTGTGTGTGAGGTATCATCCATAAAGTGTGGGAATCTGTGTGAGTGTGTGTGTATGAGTGTGTGGGAATCTGTGTGTGTGTGTGTATATCCTCCATGCAGTCTTTATCCATACAGTAGAGTTATGGGGGCTCTTGAATACCACACTGTCTCGTTCTCTGTTTTGTCTCTTCTGTTCTCCACATCCCTCGTTTACATAAATCCGCCTCTCTTCTCCTCTGTGGGTATAATAGTCGTTAATTCATCTCCGCTCCGCTTGCCTTCTGATCCACAGAGAAAAGCCAGCCGGCAAATTTGCATATTCAGCATACTGATGAGGGCTGGGTAGCAAGCTGCCTAATTATCCCCCCTCTCTCTCTCTGCAGCTTTTGCTTTTAACCCCCGCATGCCCGCTCGCCACATGACCGCCTCCAAAGGGAAACCATTGTCTTCTCTTCTTGTCTTTCAACATCCAGTATTAATTCTTCCAGAGGGCAAAAAAAAAATTAAGAATAGAAATAAGAAACGAGCTGTTTGTCTTCCGTTTGTTCGTTTATTCCCCGTCTGTGTTTATAGTCTAATTTGCGGCGTCTCTCTCTCCCCTGCGACGAGCTCCTTAAGCTACCCCCTTTGTCTTTGCCTTTGAAATTGACAAAATCTTACAAGAAATCAATACTTCATTGATATTCACTTTCCCGTAGTTTCAAACGGCCAGCTCGGCGCGTGTGTTGTGTGTGTGTGTTAGATCCCGGCGTATGTGTGTGTGTGTATGTGTGTGTGTGGTAGATCCCATGGCATTCCCAGTTCTTCCGAGGCAAGAGGCGGAGGTGGTGGCAGAGAGCTTCTAGAGAAAGGATCCAGCTTCAGCTTTGTGATGTGCGTGTGTGTCTGTGTGTGTGTGTGAGCGTGTGCATGTGTGTCTGTGTGTGTGTGGTGCCAGCGTCCCGACAGGAGCACCACAGACCACAACAACAGCTCTGAGAAAACAGCTCTGAGTTTCCAGGACATATGCCAACATTCCCGTATAGTATAATCCTGGTGGAGAACAGAACATCGACAGATCCGAGGACTGTGGAAATACAAACAACAACATCAACAATGTCAATAAGCAACAATGAGCCCCGGGCACAGGAAGCCAGCCAGTTGCAAACAGGATGTGGAAGTTTGTTGCTTTTTTCCGTGTTTCCGTTGGGCTCTCCTCAACAACTGTTGTGTTTTCCGTGGTGGCGAGCGGAGCGGCGAGGAGAGGAAGAATGAGGGCACGCGATGCCACCTGGACCCTGAGAGAGCTCTGTATCCGAGTGGGCGCGGAAAGAGGGGCGCATGGGAAGAGAGGGCGTGAAGAGAGGGGCACAAGGAGGAGGAGAGGGGCGCAAAAGAGAGAGGGGGGAGGAGCGAGGGGGTGAGGGGCGCTTGGCGCCTGTCTCTGATATACCATAAAGATGGCAGGCACGTCGTAATGATGGGAAATGTGGAGCAGATTGGAGAGGGGGAGGAGAGGGGGAGACAGATGGCAGAGCTGGCCTGCTGCCAACTAGATGCAGACATGACTGAAGAGCAACAAGACAGTGTTCACTCTGACACTTGTTGCATGGCGAGGGGGGATTGAGAGCAGAGTGTGTGCGGCTGGTCTCTGCAGACATCCCTCCTCCTTCTCCATCCTCCTCCTCCTCCTCCTCCTCCTCCTTCTCTCTTTTCATCTTTCCTCCACTTTCTCTCTCTTCCTCTTCCTCCACTTTCTCTCTCCTCCACTTCCTCCTCTTCCTCTTCCTCCCTCACCCAAAAAGCAAGATATACAGTACGTACATACAGAGAGGACATGAGAGTGGCACGTATGTGGGGGGCAGGGAGGGTAGTGTGTGTGTGGGAGAGGTATGTGTGTGTCAGTGGAGGTTGCTAAGGGGAAGGACGGATCATAATAATGGCTGGAATGGAGTCAATGCAACGGTATCAAACACATCAACGACGTGGTTTCCATCTGGTTGATACCACTCCATTGACTCCATTCCAGACATTTGTATGAGTCGTCCTCCCCTCAGAAGCCTCCACTGGTGTGCGTGTGTGTTTGTGTGTGTGTGTGTGTGTGTGTCTGTGAAGGGGGGTTAAATGGCCGGTATGTGGCCTTCTGTTTTCCCTAATGAAAGGGAGGAGGCTGGTACTCACGCATGTTGTTATGTTCTGCATACTAATATCTGCTGAGTAGACAGCCTATTTGGTGTGTGTGTGTGCGCTTTTGTGCTTGCATGTGTTCCTGTCCTTATGTTTGTTGATGTTTGTCAATGTGGTGAAGTGCACACACAGAGGGGTGGATTTTGGAGAGGGAACACACGTCTTCTTGGAACAATGCCAACAGGGCATGGGATGCTTTCGCTAACAGTGATGCCTGCCCTGGGCACAGGAAGAGAGAGAAAGAGAGATAGAGTGTGTGTGAGAGAGAGAGACAGAAAGTGAGAGAGAGGGAGAGAGAGAGAGGGATAGTTCCATCTTGGACCAACCGTTAGCGTTGAGAATAAGTGGAGGAGAGGAGTGTGGCATTTCTCCTCCTTTGCTTCAATCCTCTTATTTTGGTTGTCTTGTTCGTCATTTGAAAGTCATTGGAGGTTGTTCAGTAAACTGCCTTTGTCTGGTGGATAAAAGGAGACATTATGGTACATGCAGGGGGAGGGAGGCACGAGGTTGAGGGGAGATGGGGGGCTTAAATCAAATGATGTATTTGAATAAGAAAAATTGTCAATCTAAGGTACCTAAAGAGGAGAGAGGGAGAGAAAGGGATTTGAATTGTGAATGAGGTGTTGGTGATCTACATGTTAATTAGGAGTCTGGTGACAGCAAAATGCGAAGGAGAGGAGGAGAGGAGGAGAGGAACGACGGAACGAACAAACGAAGTAGTGCGCACTGCTGGGTCAGGCGAATAAATTAACTGGCAGCCTTTGTTCTTCTAAGCACTCCATTTTCAAAAGCAAACAACAAACAAGAGGTGATGGAGGAAAGGAGCGAGGGATGAAGGACAGGAGAGGAGCACGGGATGAAGGAGAGGAGCAAGGATGAAGGAGAGGAAAGGGGGCCGTCCTAAATTAAAATGATTGATTAATGCTGAGTAGGCGACGGTAACAATAGTGGTGGCGCTGGTTTGAGAGAGTAATTAGTAGTGAATTGTCATGAACGCTAAGATATTAGAAAAGATGGCATCGGACTTAGCGGTCCGATCAGCCATCTATCTTCCTTAATGCCAGCAGGATATTTATTAAATTTTATTAGAGACTGAAAATGATCGAGCTGGGGGTAGTCAGTTAGTCTTGCAGTCTGCCCCACGGTGTTTCTGTGTTTTAACAAACAGAACAAACAGAGAATTGTACATAAAGGTAGGTCTGTACACCCACGGAAGGAAGACTTTTAACCTCTAAACTGTGTGTTTAGAGGTTAATAAATGAGGTAGCTAGTTCTCATATAACTTTTTAAAATGTTGTTAAACTTGCTAAATAATGTGTTAGTATTTGATATGTGTATGATGTCAAGTGTACTTTGTAATATCTTGTTGAGAAGAAAATAAACGTATAACAGAATTGTCTGATTATTTGCTGTTATTTTCCCAGACAAATCAACACAGCATGTATTGCCCTACAACCACTTTGAACCTGCAGGAAAACTACCCAGCGACATCATCTTGACCCCAGGTTCATCTGTGATGTCATCACAGAAGGCCTTGCATTGATCTGACTATATTAGCAAGGTGACACCATTCAATGGGGACGGATGACAAGTCAATATGGTATTATCAATAGCATGACTGGCTTCCATGCTGCCGCTGTTGAGACATCGTCAATACATCACCAAACCCTGGGGTGTCAGCTACTCAATAACACAGATTGCCGAGCATGTGTGTTCCTGTGTGTGTGTCTGAATATTTGAAAGTTAACACATATGCGCTTCTTTAATGTCTCTATCTGTTCACTCTGCATGATTAGGACCTGTCCTTGAATAATAGAGATGAGGATTTAGACTACACCCCCAGACCCCCCACCCCCCCAACACACACGCACGCTACCTTTCTCGTAACCACAGCAATGTAGTTATTCTGACATCAGACAGAAGTATCCAGCAGAGTATAGATGTACAGAGAAACACTGTCTGTCATCTTTCATGCTGATTTGAAGGTGCGAGCTCTCTCTCTCTCTCTCTCTCTCTCTCTCTCTCTCTCTCTCTCTCTCTCTCTCTCTCTCTCTCTCTCTCTCTCTCTCTCTTCTCTTAGGCGTGTCTTTATTAGTTTAGAGGATGAAACAAACAGCACAAGAGATCTTAGTTGATCTGTAGTAAGGAAACCATCAGGAAGTTTCAGCTAGCTCTCACAGTCTCAAGTCCCATTTTTCTCAAATGTCGAATTCAGAAGTGTTTTAGGGTAATCTTAAGGTTAGGCATGCACTCTGAATGGTTAAGGTAAGGGTTGAGGTTTGGGAAAGGCTTAAGGCAAAAATAACTTTCTATCTCTGGATTCAAACTTGCAACCTTTGGAATCAGTGGCAGATGCTGAGACCCATTCACCATCCCTGTCCACAACTCCCTAATAAAACCGAAACCTACTTGAGGTAAAAGTGCTGGCTGTTGCCCCTAGTGGCCAGTTACCACGTCATCTAACGATGTCCTCAGACATGGATGGACGTTAAATACTGACTTCTATCACGGGTGACCTGGCTGGAAGTTTACCTGACCCTTTCTTTCAACTGAATACGAATACATGGTTTATCATTAACTTAATGCAACGAGCAGCAAGGCTTGATGTGTGTGTGTGCGTGCATGTGTGCGTGCGTGATGGCCGCTGCAATTCGATGTCATTACGGTAATGGTCTTTCATTGGTCCTTGTCATTAAGGCATAGTGTTAAAACAGACTGCTGTTTTTTTATGCATAGAGGGGAGACACACAGGGTTACCGCATAGAGCAGTTATCACTCACTCACTCACACACACACACACACACACACACACACACACACACACACACACACACACACACACACACACACACACACACACACACACACACACACACACACACACACACACACACACACACACGCAAACGCAAATGAGAGCACTTGAAAAGAGCACCTGCTTGCCCTTCCTAAGTATCTTTTTATGCATATACACCCTCTCTAACCAGATTGATCCCAATATTTATGAGCTGGTCCTGGCATGCATTTGATTATTGTTATTATCGGTTAAGGGAGAGAGATAACATTAGCGGTGGCGGTGGCGGTGGCGGCGCTAGCTAGCGTAGCAATCGTCAGATTTGACTGATTTATGCATCAGTGGAGGCTGTAAAAGTTATTTTTAGCTGGATTGAATAATCAGATATGGTCGTTTCTAGTTCATATATGTTTTTGTGTGTGTGTGTGTTTTTTTTAAAAACCTTTCACTTTACTAGCTCTGACTTTGCTGACAGATATTTTATTGAGGAAAAATGTACTTACTATGACTAGATATGTGGTTGTCCCACATAGTGTGGACCCAACTGTAGGTCGCTCTGGATAAGAGCATCTGCTAAATGACTAACATGAAATATAAATGTAAATGTGTGTATGTGTGTGTGTTCATTACATGTAGGATGTAATATAAAAATATGTTTTATTGTCACGTACACTTGATAGGTGTAGTGAAATGTGTTGTTTTACCGGTTCAGTCGTAGAAGTACAGCACCCCCTGGAGCAAATTAGGGTTAAGTGGCTTGCTTAAGGGCACATCAACAGATTTTTCACCTTGTAGGCTCTGGCATTGGAACCAGCAACCTTTAGGCTACCTGACATTGAGATTTTGTACTCTTGGGAATCAGCTTGGTGAACATGTAGATCAGTGTGTATATTATATAACATGAATCCTCAACTAGATTCAGCCATAGGCCGATTCTTTCTTGAGTGGATGGTCGGGGGGCAGGAACATATTAACAAATAATTTGTAGACTGCAAATTGACCGCAAGAAGCCCAAACATACAGTTGAAGTCGGAAGTTTACATACACCTTAGCCAAATACATTTAAACTCAGTTTTTCACAATTCCTGACATTTAATTCTAGTAACAATTCCCTGTTTTAGGTCAGTTAGGATCACCACTTTATTTTAAGAATGTGAAATGTCAGAATCATAGTAGAGATAATTATTTATTTCAGCTTTTTATTTCTTTCATCACATTCCCAGTGGGTCAGAAGTTTACATACACTCAATTAGTATTTGGTATCATTGCTATTAAATTGTTTAACTTGGGTCAAACATTTTGGGTAGCTTTCCACAAGCTTCCCACAATAAGTTGGGTGAATTTTGGCCCATTCCTCCTGACAGAGTTGGTGTAAATGAGTCAGGTTTGTAGGCCTCCTTGCTTGCAGGGCTTTGTGATGGACACTTCAATACCTTGACTTTGTTGTCCTTAAGCCATTTTGCCCCAAATTTGGAAGTATGCTTGGAAGACCCATTTGCGACCACGCTTTAACTTCCTGACTGATGTCTTGAGATGTTGCTTCAATATATCCACATAATTTTCCTTTCTCATGACGCCATCTATTTTGTGAAGTGCACCAGTCCCTCCTGCAGCAAAGCACCCCCAGAACATGATGCTGCCACACCTATGCTTCACGGTCGGGATGGTGTTCTTCGGCTTGCAAGCCTCCCCCTTTTTCCTCCAAACATAATGATGGTCATTATGGCCAAACAGTTATATTTTTGTTTCATCAGACCAGAGGACACTTCTCCAAAAAGTACGATCTTTGTCCCCATGTGCTGTTGCAAACCGTAGTCTGGCTTTTTTTATGGCGGTTTTGGAGCAGTGGCTTCTTCCTTGCTGAGCAGCTTTCAGGTTATGTCGATATAGGACTCGTTTTACTGTGGATATAGATACTTTTTTACCTGTTTCCTCCAGGATCTTCACAAGCTCCTTTGCTGTTGTTCTGGGATTGATTTGCACTTTTTGCACCAAAGTACGTTCATCTCTAGGAGACAGAACGCGTCTCCTTCCTGAGCGGTATGTTGGCTGCGTGGTCCCATGGTGTTTATACTTGCGTACTATTGTTTGTACAGATGAACGTGGTACCTTCAGGCATTTGGAAATTGCTTCCAAGGATGAACCACACTCAGCAGGTCTTGGCTGATTTCTTTTGATTTCCCCGTGATGTCAAGCAAAGAGGTTGATGGTAGGCCTTGAAATAAATCCACAGGTACACCTCCGATGGACTCAAAATATGTCAATTAGCGTATCAGAAGCTTCTAAAGCCATGACATCATTTTCTGGAATTTTCCAAGCTGTGTAAATGCACAGTCAACTTAGTGTATGTAAACTTCTGACCCACTGGAATTGTGATACAGTGAATTATAAGTGAAATAATCTGTCTGTAAACAATTGTTGGAAAAATTACTTGTGTCATGCACAAAGTAAATGTCCTAAGCAACTTGACAAAACTATAGTTTGTTAACAAGGAATTTGTGGAGTGGTTGAAAAATGAGTTTTAATGACTCCAACCTAAGTGTATGTAAACTTTCGACTTCAACTGTATGTATCACGTTTCAGGAGAAGACCCAGATGCAGACAGCGTCGAAGTAACAAAAGTTTATTACTAGAACAGGGGGCAGGCAAAACGACAGGTCAAGGGCAGGCAGAGGTCAGTAAACCAGATCAGAGTACATAGGGTACAGAACTTCAGTCAGTCTTGGAGTCAGGGCAGGCAGAGTTCAATAATCCAGGGTGGTGTGATAAGGTACAGAACGACAGGCAGGCTCAGGGTCAGTGCAAGCAGAATGGTCTAAACCGGGGCAAACTAGAACTAGAAAAAGACAGGAGCAAGGGGAAAACGGCTGGTATGCTTGACGAACAAAACGAACTGTCAACAGACAAACAGAGAACACTGGTATAAATACACTGGGTGCTTTGTTGGGTGGCAGGTAGCCTAGTGGTTAAAGGTTGTTAGATCGAATCCCCGAGCTGACAAGGTAAAAATCTGTCGTTCTGCCACTGAACAAGGCAGTTAACCCACTGTTCCTAGCTCTTCATTGTAAATAAGAATTTGTTCTTAACTGACTTGCCTAGTTACATAAAAATTGTCCTACAGTCAACAGACAATATATTGGATAGAACTCTGTTCTACCTATTCACCATTCTAACTAGAATAAAAGGCAACCTTCTTAGAACGTTCAGTCGTTTACAGAGCAGATTGGAACCATTGATTCTAGATTCAGAGAGCATCGGCTGACTCTAAGGTAGATTATTATTAATATGGTCATTGGGAGAGGAGAGAAAAACAAATATTAGAGTTCCTTCAATCTCTGGCAGAGCCTAGGCTGATTTCCATTTTAATGTATTATCTGTGTATAAGGGAGAGAAGAGATGAGGTGGGATTGAGGGGGGTGGGGGTGTTGTGTGTGAGGGTTTGATTTTGCAGGTTCAGATTTAAAAACTCTCTTGCTCATGCCTGTGAAATGTTTTCAGACAGGGCAGCGTGACTGCAATAATATATAAGGCCTGCTCAACCCCACCCCACCTCCCCCACCCCCTAGTACACAGTGGTACTAGCGAGAGAGCGCAGCCACAATTACCATCACTGAAAGCAAATTGGAAATTCACATTTCTCAGATCAACCCTCGCCTCTCAAATCATCCTCTCTTCAATTTAGCCCTCTCTCTCTCTCTCTCTCTCTCTCTCTCTCTCTCTCTCTCTCTCTCTCTCTCTCTCTCTCTCTCTCTCTCTCTCTTTCTGTCTCGTAATAACAGTCAAGGAAGCACCCAAAACCACAGCCATCTACACCCCTCTAACCTCTGTATCCTAAAACCTAACCCAACCCTTAGGCTAGATTCTTACACTGGCTGTATTTAATCATATTGTCATTGAAATGGTAACTGATTCCATAGGTTCGATTTTAAAGATACTGATGGCTTCCTCAGAGAGTTGATTAAACTCTACTGGTATTGATGTGTGTGTGTGTGTGTGTGTATGTGTGTGTGAGTGTCAGTGTGTGTGTGTGTGTGTGTGTGTGTGTGAGTGTCAGTGTGTGTGTGTGTGTGTGTGTGTGTGTGTGTGTGTGTGTGTGTGTGTGTGTGTGTGTGTGTGTGTGTGTGTGAGTGTCAGTGTGTGTGTGTTTGTGTGCATTTGCGCACACACTACAGAGAGTTGTTCTGCATTGCCAAATCACTACCCTACTGATTGAGAAGTCTAGACTAGGCCTGTCGTGCTCTGGGTTTAACTTACTTTAAGTCATACCTTCGTCCCTCGACTCCTCTCTTTCCTCCTTCTATCTGTCCACCTCCCTCCCTCCCTCGCTCCTCATTCAATCAATTCACAGTTAGTCAGTATATTAGGCCCAGCTCCTGGATCAGAATTTTAAACAGTCCTGGCATGCAGAATGAGCCTGTCTGCCGCGTGTGTGTGTCGGTGTCTGTGTGTCTGTGTGTGTGTGTGTGTGTGTGTGTGTGTGTGTGTGTGTGTGTGTCAGTGGAGGCTCCTCAGAGGAGGAAGGGGAGGACCATCCTCCTCAGTGAATTTCATGAAAATGTAAATAGTGAAACATTAAAAAAAGTTAGTTTTTAGATAAAACTATGCTAAATATATTCACGTCACCAAATAATTGATTAAAACACATTGTTTTGCAATTAAGGTCTACAGCAGCTTCAACAGTACTCTGTAGGGTAGCACCATGGTGTAGCCGGACGACAAATGAGTTGACTTCAATACAATATCTAGGAGGCTCATGGTTCTCACCCCCTTCCATAGACTTACACAGTAAATGTGACAACTTCCGGAGGATGTCCTCCAACCTATCAGAGCTCTTGCAGCAACTGACATGTCCACCCAATCAAGGGATCAACTAACTAGCACTGCAGTGCAGAAAATGTGGTGAGTAGTTGACTCAAAGAGAGAGACAGTTTTGAATAAATTAATTTCTTAAAAAATTAAGGAGAAGCAAGAGAGAGAGAGACATAGAGAGAGAGCTAGCTATGATTATATATGTTTTACTCAAACAGCTAGCTGGCTGTGGCTATCCAACACTGGAACTCTTCCAAGTCAAGGTACATTTTTTGTTTCATAAATTTATTTCCACGGGGCCCCGCCAGTGTAACTGTTAAAATGCTTGCTGTACACTGTACTGCATGATTGTAGCTATTACTAACACGTTAGTTCTAGTAGCTATGTTGACTATGACGTAAGCTTATATGGTGAAAACAATGTAGGCTATGTTTAGCGGTTATGTTATGAAGGTTTGACTTAGATTTATTTTTTTACCTGATCACTGACAGCTGTTGTGTTGTGCACTGAAGTCCACAAGCGAAGGGAAAAGGTGAAAGGGGAAAGCGCGTAGATGCGAGAAGGGATTATACAACGAGCAAAGTGATCATGCTGTTTGTATGTGGCTGCTATAAAAGTGAACTGTGTTTGCGTGTGATCAGGGGTGTATTCATTCCATTGATTCTGTTGAAAAATGTTTCTTAAACAGAAGCACACAGAACAAAACGGGGATAAACATACCTAAATTTGTTTGCAACTGTGGACTAATGATTACACCCTAGATCAGCTAGATCCAGGCAAGAGTGTGTAAGGCGGTATTGAATGTGTCACTGTCTGTCACCTTGATTACTAAAATTTTTGTCTCGAGCTGTGCACCTACGTTGTAAACTTTAATTCGTAGGCTTCATGATGGGTATAGGTAAAATTTGAGTATAATGAGTTGCTTAAACCTATCGATGTTACATTGAGCTGGGTGAATGGAATATGAATCACAGTCATCCAATATGCTGTAATAGAAATAAGGCCATGTTCATAAAAAAAGTATCGGCCTCCCTAATCTTAAACGGCACCGACCACCACTGGTGTACGTGCATGCATGAGTGAGTTTGCATCTCTGTGTGTTAGTTAATTTAAATACAAGGTGAAAGAAGAGAGATGCAATAGTTCCTGTGAATCTTGTAGAATCGTTGTAACAACTGACCTTTTAGCTCCAAGCCGAGCTAGGTAGAAATCTCATTTCAGAAACTAGCATCTCATATTTACCTCTCAAAGCAGATGTCAGTCTTCACCTGCAGCTTATAGAAGTGTCTTTTTGATGAAAAGCACATAGTCTGATCAACTCTATGTTTCATCAACTTTCAATGCATCCACGTCGAATGGAAGAGTAGAGGGAAAAATACCTTACAGTATTCCACACCGTGCCCTATGTTCTCAGAAAATGAATGATTAGAATAAGCATTCAACTCATGTTAGGTTGAAGCAGAAAAGGAGAAAGCATTTGTATTTGAAGTTAGTACCACACTGTTTATACATCATTATCTTCGTGATCACTGCAAACCTTAGAATTATAAACACAGTCAATCTTCATTAGTCCTCTATACTGATATTACCCCCCCACACACACACACACACACACACACACACACACACACACACACACACACACACACACACACACACACACACACACACACACACAGGAATGTGTGGCTGGTCATTAGGCCCTGGGCCAGAGTGGAAGGCTGCTGTGTAGAGCTGAAGCTCTCTTTGCAACAAGCTCTCACATTGTCACTGCAGAATTAGACGTTTTCCACGTTTCAGAGCCGGAGCTAGCAGTTTATGCCCATCCGTCACCCCTGTCCACAACGACCAAGCAAAACCCAAGCCTACTTGATGGTAATAGCACTCACCATTGCCCCTAGTGGTGACGCTCTGTATTTGAGGCACACAGCTTCCACATGAACTCCAGACGTTTTAGATATATTAGCAGAGATGTGGACTCAAGTCAAATTTGATGACCTGAGACTCGACTTGATAGAAAATGAAATAACTTGAGACTTGGAGCCTCAAGACTCAAAGTGAGAAGGTTTTGGGGGGTTGCGAGTGTGACACTGATTGGGAAAAATACATATTTTTCAAAGGCCTACATATTTTAATAACTACATCTAGCCCACTATTTGTATATTATATTTATACCTTTGTCAATTGATCAGGTATCTAATATAGGCCTATGGTATTATTACAAATGAATGTCTCATCTGTGCTTCAGAACCAATAAGTTGCACGTCTTGATTGTTGACCAATGACCAGTCATCAGCACTTGCTAAATTGTAGGCCTACGTTTATATTATCCATATAAAACACAGTTTAGAAATCTACTACAGAAGCATCTTTACCAGAACAACAATAGGCTTCCTGGTGATGTCATTGATCATGTTCATATTTCACATAGGCCTAGTTTGGGTGGCTACTGGCTATGTGACTAAAGATAGCTGTAATATAACACTGACTTCAATATTATGGGATGAAGATGTAACATATTCTGGCGAATTAATTACAGTATTTGTGATGAAGAAAAGGGCTACCCAGTTTAGTTGGCAAGAAGCATTCTGCAGGCAGGCGGCGCTCCAAAGTGATACCAAGCGGTGCTAACAGACCATCTCTTCAGCTGATCCTGCATGCAGGTCGGCTGTATGATTCTGCTTGCTCTGGACTCCAGAGAAGTGACATGATATCCTCAGTTGTTATTGGCTGCTAACATGAATGACTTTCAGCTACAAATGCAGGTGTAAAACAGAGTTTATTTCTGCATCTTATGGCTGTAATAACAGGCTACATTTGCGCAGAGATTGTGCGTGCGTGTTTGTGTGTGCTAGTGCATGTGCGTGCGTGTTTGTGTGTGCTAGTGCAAGTGTGTGCGTGGGGGGTCACAAGCTTTGAACCACTGCATTTTGAGGGTTGCGGTTCAAAAAGTTTGACCCACACTGAGGTAGCGAAGAGATTGCTGAGTTGCTGTACAGCTATAGGATCGGGTGCAGCTCAAACGTCAAACTGTAGGGAAAGAGGATTGCCATAAATAAATCCAAAAATGGTTTGGTGATCAAGAATACTAACTGTTTATTTGCAATCTCCCCAGCAATGGGACATAATTCAACAATTGGTAGCATAGGCCTAGCTACTGGTGTTATAGTATGTCAAAATTACTTGAAAGTGATCATTTTCAAATTCCAGTTTGCGTTTGGAATTTGTTGTCATCATTTATTATTACATAATCAAAATATGTTGTAGAGAAAATAAGGAAAAGGGCTATATGGTAGCCTCAGTAAACAGACAAAGATTTGTAGTTGAACAAGTCATTGCATACTGTATACAGGTTATTTTTGTACTTGACTTCAGACTGAAAAAACTTGTGAGTCAACTCAACTTGAATTGTTCTTAAAATGCACGACTTGGACTTGACTCGAGACTCGACCCGTTCTACTTGGGACTCGACTTGAGACTCAAACCTTGTGACTTGAGACTCGGACCTTGTGACTTGAGACTTCCTTGTGACTGGAATAACAGTGACTTGGTCCCACCTCTGCATATTAGACACACAGCAACAACTCTACGGTTAAGTTAAGGAATTCCTTCTGTCTGGGTTAAGGCATTCATTCCGTCTGGGATAAGTTAAGGCATTCTGTCTGGGTTAAGTTAAGGCATTCATTCCATCTGGATTAAGTTAAGGCATTCATTCCATCTGGGGTTAACTACAGACATTCATTCTGATTGGTTAACAATTCAAGCATTACATGTAAATCCGATTGGTTAAGGATTAAGGTTTGGGAAAGGGTTTAAAGAGAAAAACAACTTTACAGTTCAGTTTAGCCAAGAATTATGACTTGCCTTGCTAACTCATTGTGGATGGATAGTACAGTGGTCCAAGAAGCAAGCTCCCACTCCATAGACTGCAGGTTAAATCCCAGCTCCAGGCACTGAGTTTTTCTGTTGTTGCCCCTAGTGGATCGTCTTGACGGCGTCTCCAGACAAATGTTGTCTTTAATCTGGAGTGATCTCTCTGCTCTTTGATCCTAAGTGAATTTTAGAGAGAGTGTGTGTGAATGAAGGTTAAGTTTAGGTATTCATTCTGAATGGTTAAGGTTTTGGATAGGGTTAAAACAAACAACTAGTGACTAGCACTGGGATTGAACACACAACCTTGGGTGCCGGAGCTGGTGGCTTATGCCTATCCACCATCCCCGTCCACAACACTGTAGATAAAATCAAGCCTATTTGCAATTCTTTTATTTTTTTATTTTCACAAAAGAAAGTAAGTGATAGACAATAATACAGATAGAAACAAATTAAAACAAAAACAAAACAGTGTGAGGCTTATATGAAAAACAAGGCTTATATGAAAACCACACCACAAAAAAAGATATACAATACATAAGTAAAAATATAATTGATGATAATAGCACCTGCTGTTGCCCATAGTTTTGAAGTCATCTCTCGACATCCTGCTTACATGGACAGACGTTGAATTTCGCAGTGAATCTTGAGTGACCTGGCTGGTGTGCTAGCCAACAGCAATGCAATTTCACAACCCAAGTACACCAGCTGGTCTACGTTAAAGTTCCAAGGTAACCATGGCGCCCCGCGGCTGGGCCAGAGACGGTGTGTGTGTGTGTGTGTGTGTGTGTGTGGGGGGGGGTAACATGTGGAATAAGTTTGGATGCGTTCCTCCAAACATTCCCCCCAACGCTTTGACTTTTAAGGAGTTTCAACACGAAGCGTTCACTTGTTTTATCTAAACAGGACACAGGTCACTGATAAAACAATATATACAGTCTAGAAAGAGAGTAAGAACGATGGAAAGAGAGAGAAGGCAAACCTAGTATTAGTGTAAATTAGAGAGGAGTCAGGGTTAGTTACATGACTGATGTTAATTGCTATTTTACATGATTGTTTTTACAAACACTCCAGTCCTTGATATGCAACATGCTATCCGTTTATCATATGAGTTTGACAAGGAAAGATAGTAGCTAGTACCTGGAGTCTGGAGTTCTTTCATACAGTTGAAAGAGGAGGAAAGATAGTAGGTAGTACCTGGAGTCTGGAGTTCTTTCATACAGTTGAAAGAGGAGGAAAGATAGTAGCTAGTACCTGGGGTTTGGAGTTCTTTCCTGGTCGGGTCACATGATCAAGAAAATACTCCTGGCCCTCTCTGAATCTGACATGGTCTCGTTCAGCTACTGGGCATCACTGAAACTAAAGACAAAGGACACACACACACACACACACACACACACACACACACACACACACACACACACACACACACACACACACACACACACACACACACACACACACACACACACACAAGCAATGTGATTAGGTTTTTGAAACAAAAAGGAAAGTACAGAATCCAGTTCACTTATCATGGGGATGTGTTTGGATTTCATACTACTGGAATGTGTGTGTGTGTGTTCAGAATGCAGACAGTGTGCAGTAGGTGCTTGTGTAAGATCTTATCCTTAATACATAAGCAAATGTCCAAAAATGATTAGTCTTTCTCTCTGATGCCCTCCCTAAAGAGAGAATAACCACTCACATGGGTGTGTCATCAAAGATGGGATGTGTATGTGTATGCGATGAAGGTCTTTGTAATCGGTACCATGGCAACGGACGTCCTGTGGTTTGGACTAACACACACGCACACAAACACACACAAGAGCACACAAACACAAGAGCACACACAGATATGGCTGGATTAATAAATTTCTGACAGAACACTCAGAGATCTCCTGCTCTCCTTCTGAGGGGAAATTGGGCAAAGTCAATTCCCCTCACTGACACACACGCACACGCACACACACACACACACACACAAAATGGCTAAGACTTATTTCCTTCCTTTTGATTGTTGGCAATAGTTTAGGGATGTTTGTGTGTCTATGTATGTATGTATGTGTGTGTGTGTGTGTGTGTGTGTCTGTGTGTGTGTGTCTGGGTGTGTGTGTGTGTGTGTGTGTGTGTGTGTGTGTGTGTGTGTGTGTGTGTGTGTGTGTGTGTGTGTGTGTGTGTGTGTGTGGTGTGTACACCAGAGATGAGTCAAATAGAAACAATTCAAATAGATTGGATGAGAGCGAGAGAAAGAGAGAGAAAGAGAGAGAAAGAGAGAACAAAACACAATTTATTTCCTATCCGCTGTGTAGTGTACGTCAACAGAAGCCATCTTCAAAATGCTGCTGCTTTTATTCAAGTCTTGGTACATTCATGTGTTGCAATATTTTAGTCTCATGGAGGTTCAATTAAATATATTAACAACACAGGAAAAAACTAGACATAAAAATACAACTCAATACAAATAGGTAGTACATAATAGCTGTACTAATGTAGAAAATAGGTACTATATAATAACTGTACCAATGTAGAAAATAGGTACTACGTACTGTAATAACTGTACCAATGTAGAAAATAGCTACTACATAATAACTGTACCAATGTAGAAAATAGGTACTATGTAATAACTGTACCAATGTAGAAAATAGATACTACGTACTGTAATAACTGTACCAATGTAGAAAATAGGTACTACATAATAACTGTACCAATGTAGAAAATAGGTACTACGTAATAACTGTACCAATGTAGAAAATAGGTACTACGTACTGTAATAACTGTACCAATGTAGAAAATAGGTACTACATAATAACTGTACCAATGTAGAAAATAGGTAATACGTAATAACTGTACCAATGTAGAAAATAGGTACTACGTACTGTAATAACTGTACCAATGTAGAAAATAGGTACTACATAATAACTGTACCAATGTAGAAAATAGGTACTACATAATAACTGTACCAATGTAGAAAATAGGTACTACGTAATAACTGTACCAATGTAGAAAATAGGTACTACGTACTGTAATAACTGTACCAATGTAGAAAATAGGTACTACATAATAACTGTACCAATGTGGAAAATAGGTACTACGTAATAACTGTACCAATGTAGAAAATAGGTGCTACGTAATAACTGTACCAATGCAGAAAATAGATACTATGTAATAACTGTACCAATGTAGAAAATAGGTACTATGTAATAATTGTACCAATGTAGAAAATAGGTACTATATAATAACTGTACCAATGTAGAAAATATCTACTACATAATAACTGTACCAATGTGGAAAATAGGTACTACGTACTGTAATAACTGTACCAATGTAGAAAATAGGTACTACATAATAACTGTACCAATGTAGAAAATAGGTACTACATAATAACTGTACCAATGTAGAAAATAGGTGCTACGTAATATCTGTACCAATGTAGAAAATAGGTACTACGTAATAACTGTACCAATGTAGATAATAGGTACAACGTAATATCTGTACCAATGTAGAAAATAGGTACTTCGTAATAACTGTACCAATGTAGAAAATATGTACTATATAATAACTGTACCAATGTAGAAAATATGTACTACATAATAACTGTACCAATGTGGAAAATAGGTACTACGTAATAACTGTACCAATGTAGAAAATAGGTACTACATAATAACTGTACCAATGTAGAAAATAGGTACTACATAATAACTGTACCAATGTAGAAAATAGGTACTACGTAATAACTGTACCAATGTAGAAAATAGGTACTACGTTATAACTGTACCAATGTAGAAAATAGGTACTACGTAATATCTGTACCAATGTAGAAAATAGGTACTACGTAATAACTGTACCAATGTAGAAAATAGGTACTACATAATAACTGTACCAATGTAGAAAATAGGTACTATGTAATAACTGTACCAATGTAGAAAATAGGTGCTACGTAATAACTGTACCAATGTAGAAAATAGATACTATGTAATATCTGTACCAATGTAGAAAATAGGTACTACATAATAATTGTACCAATGTAGAAAATAGGTACTATGTAATAACTGTACCAATGTAGAAAATATGTACTACATAATAACTGTACCAATGTGGAAAATAGGTACTTCGTAATAACTGTACCAATGTAGAAAATAGGTACTACATAATAACTGTACCAATGTAGAAAATAGGTACTACGTAATAACTGTACCAATGTAGAAAATAGGTACTACGTACTGTAATAACTGTACCAATGTAGAAAATAGGTACTACATAATAACTGTACCAATGTAGAAAATAGGTACTACGTAATATCTGTACCAATGTAGAAAATAGGTACTACGTAATAACTGTACCAATGTAGAAAATAGGTACTACGTAATATCTGTACCAATGTAGAAAATAGGTACTACGTAATAACTGTACCAATGTAGAAAATAGGTACTATATAATAACTGTACCAATGTAGAAAATAGGTACTATATAATAACTGTACCAATGTAGAAAATAGGTACTATATAATAACTGTACTAATGTAGAAAATAGGTACTATATAATAACTGTACCAATGTAGAAAATAGGTACTAGATAATAACTGTACCAATGTAGAAAATAGGTACTATATAATAGCTGTACCAATGTAGAAAATAGGTACTACCTAATAACTGTACCAATGTAGAAAATAGGTACTATGTAATAACTGTACCAATGTAGAAAATAGGTACTATATAATAACTGTACCAATGTAGAAAATAGGTACTATATAATAACTGTACCAATGTAGAAATGGAAATAAACATAGGAACTGTGGAAAACTTTAGGGGACCAGGAAAACCAATATTTGGGGATAGTTCACAGAATACCAAGTAAATAATATCACCTACAGCCAGAGAACTACTTTCATGTCATTTCATCAAACTTGTAAACAAATAAGGAAGAAACTAAGTTAGAATTTCTCCATATTTTACTGCAGGTGTGTTTTTGTTTTATTAGCTAGTGCTTGTTTGCCCTGTGGAATACCCCCTGACAAACCAAGGGACAGCTAGGAAGACCTAGTGGTCTACCCATAGGACACTGCTTTCAAATGAGACTTCACAAGCTTTACTCTTTGATCTGTTTCTACTCTGTCTGGAAAATAGCTACTAGCTAGCTCCAGCGTGGTATAGCTAAAAGCTAAACACATAACATAGGTTCTCTGTTATGTGCTATTAAGCATATTTCATTTCATCTTTTAAATGTGGATTTCACAACCAAATACAAAAATCATTAAATGATGAGAGCTGTGTTTGAGCTTGTGATGTTTTAAAATGATTAAAACCAAGTACATCTGAAATCAATAAAAACAAACTGTCTGTATATGTGAATCATTGACATGGTACCTCATATTCTATACCTCATATGAAGCTCCACATTTATGAAGATATAGACTACAAAGAGAATATAGTAATATAAAATATTAATATTGTCTTCCCAACCAGACATAATCAGGCCAGGGGTAGAGAGTCCAGTCTGCCTGTCTGACAGCTGTGATCCATCACTGCTTTCATTTAGTCCCTCACTGAGGTGTCCACAGGACACACACTGCCTAGTGACCCTCATACACATGCACAGACACACACACATGCACACACGCACACACACACACACACTCTACCCCTATATGTCGTCAGGCTATCTCTCCTACCTCTCTGTCCTCCCTAGCTCAAGGCCCCTCAGATCTACAGGCACCATCCGTCATTTAAGACAATTAAGCAGTACCTCAATAAGAATAGCCACCTTCCATCTGAGGAATACAGACAGACAGACAGACAGAGACAGAGAGAGAGAGAGAGAGAGAGAGAGAGAGAGAGAGAGAAGGAGAGCAGTCATCCATTCAGCCATTTTACAGTAGATCCTATTAGCTGGAGGTGGAAAAAAGACGGTCTGAAGACTTAAAATGGAGGGGTTTATTGAGAGCTGGAAGGTATTACAGAGCAGATTACTCCTGGCTTATTTCTCCAGCCTAGGAAATTACATTCCTCTCTTTGAACACCTGCTTTCTGAGTCGCCACGGAAATCACCTGACTGTCTCTTTTGTCTCTTGTTTTTTAACTTGTGGTCTTCTGAAAGGGTTGTTGACCTGTGTATCTGTAAAGCTTTCTGTGATTTTCTATCTCATATTGAGATTTGCATGCATCAAAATACTGTATATAAACATCTTGTATTACATTTGACATTTTAGTCATTTAGCAGACGCTCCAGAGCGACTTACAGTTAGTACATTCATCTTAAGATAGCTAGGTGAGACAACCATATATCACAATAGTAGTAAGTAGATTTTTTCTCAATAAAAAAGAGCAACATGATCCCATGGTTTTACCAATTTGACTTGAGATTCTGACGTTTATTCACGTTTCTTCAAACATCAAATTCGGATTGAACACGGGACTTTCAGATCCGGAGTCATGGGATCACACCCGTATGCCACCCCGTCCACAACGCCCTAGCAAAACCCAATCCTACTTGATGGTAATAGAGCTTACTGATGCTGCTAGCGGACGGTTTTTAAGGATTTTCTCGACATCCTCAGGACATGAACAGAGGTCCAATTGTAAAGTCAATTTTGAGCGATCTGTTTGAAGAAGAGACAAGCAAATTGTTTTTAGGGGGGAGGGTAAGACTGAGATGTATAACGTACAGTACATTTTTAGCTTGTCTCTTCCTCAAACAGATCGCTCAAGATTGACTTCACAATTGGACATCAGTGACTCGTTTCAGGAAACTAGGCATATGTTGCACGTCACTACTGCATTTGATGTGAACAGTCATATGCCTTAATAACAACTTTTATTCCATCCGTAAATACTTATACAATTGTTAAATTACGAGCCCAGTTGGTTAGCCACGGAAAAAGTCAGGAACCTTCCCGCTAGCCATGATTGGCTGAGATAATGGATTGGCTGGACATGCCGGGAGATGAGTTTTGATTGGTCTGCCATGTAGTATGCTTCAGTCTATAATGTGAGATGGTTAGTATGTGTTGATAGTCCTTTCTACCTCGCCGTTTTGAACGATATAACGTTAAACATCGAGAACTACAAAGGTTTTGGTACTTTTCTCAACAACATTGATGCCCTGAATTTAGCAGGCGCAATCGACAGATCAGTTGGAAATAGTGATGCGCTACTTTCTGCACATGCCACGGTCAGTGTGAACCGGAGTGACTTGACACAACGCTGACTAACAAGATGTAGCTACAAACTAAATGGAATTAAATAATTCCAGTCTGCTGTGAAGCATTCATCCATGTATACCGGTAAGCTAAATGTTTTTATTTTGTCAGAAAGTTGTTTTCATTGCAAGTTAAAGCGTATTGTTAGCTAGCTAGTGAACATTAGCTTGCTGGCTCGCTAACTAACGTTGCGTGTATGATCTGTGTAGTCATTTGCATTACTAGGTATAGCCTAATGTTAGCTAGCTAACATTGAACCTAGTTGTTAGCTTTAGCTAACTGCAGATTCACACTACAGCTATGACAATGCTTTTATTGGTAGTGGTATGAGTTGGGATATTTCCGGTTCATTGTTTAGCTAGCTAGCTACATGTCCAAACAAAAGACTCCACTTACATGACCCATCAAGTTAGCCAGGTGTGTTTGGGGGTGATTACAGCCATCTATTGTATTTCATGTACAGTGGGGAAAAAAAGTATTTAGTCAGCCACCAATTGTGCAAGTTCTCTCACTTAAAAAGATGAGAGAGGCCTGTAATTTTCATCATAGGTACACTTCAACTATGACAGACAAAATGAGGAAAACAAATCCAGAAAATCACATTGTAGGATTTTTTATGAATTTATTTGCAAATTATGGTGGAAAATAAGTATTTGGTCAATAACAAAAGTTTATCTCAATACTTTGTTATATACTCTTTGTTGGCAATGACAGAGGTCAAACGTTTTCTGTAAGTCTTCACAAGGTTTTCACACACTGTTGCTGGTATTTTGACCAATTCCTCCATGCAGATCTCCTCTAGAGCAGTGATGTTTTGGGGCTGTCGCTGGGCAACACGGACTTTCAACTCCTCCAAAGATTTTCTATGGGGTTGAGATCTGGAGACTGGCTAGGCCACTCCAGGACCTTGAAATGCTTCTTACGGCCACTCCTTCGTTGCCGGGCGGTGTGTTTGGGATCATTGTCATGCTGAAAGACCCAGCCACGTTTCATCTTCAATGCCCTTGCTGATGGAAAGAGGTTTTCACTCAAAATCTCACGATACATGGCCCAATTCATTCTTTCCTTTACACGGATCAGTCAGTCCTGGTCCCTTTGCAGAAAAAACAGCCCCAAAGCATGATGTTTCCACCCCATGCTTCACAGTAGGTATGGTGTTCTTTGGATGCAACTCAGCATTCTTTGTCCTCCAAACACGACGAGTTGAGTTTTTACCAAAAGTTATATTTTGGTTTCATCTGACATTCTCCCAATCCTCATCTGGATCATCCAAATGCTCTCTAGCAAACTTTAGACGGGCCTGAACATGTACTGGCTTAAGCAGGGGGACACGTCTGGCACTGCAGGATTTGAGTCCCTGGCGGCGTAGTGTGTTACTGGTGGTAGGCTTTGTTACTTTGGTCCCAGCTCTCTGCAGGTCATTCACTAGGTCCCCCGTGTGGTTCTGGGATTTTGCTCACCGTTCTTGTGATCATTTTGACCCCACGGGGTGAGATCTTCGTGGAGCCCCAGATCGAGGAAGATTATCAGTGGTCTTGTATGTCTTCCATTTCCTAATAATTGCTCCCACAGTTGATTTCTTCAAACCAAGCTGCTTACCTATTGCAGATTCAGTCTTCCCAACCTGGTGCAGGTCTACAATTTTGTTTCTGGTGTCCTTTGACAGCTCTTTGGTCTTGGCCATAGTGGAGTTTGGAGTGTGACTGTTTGAGGTTGTGGACAGGTGTCTTTTATACTGATAACAAGTTCAAACAGGTGCCATTAATACAGGTAACGAGTGGAGACAGAGGAGCCTCTTAAAGGAGAAGTTACAGGTCTGTGAGAGCCAGAAATCTTGCTTGTTTGTATGTGACCAAATACTTATTTTCCACCATAATTTGCAAATAAATTCATTAAAAATCCTACAATGTGATTTTCTGGATTTGTTTTCCTCATTTTGTCTGTCATAGTTGAAGTGTACCTATGATGAAAATTACAGGCCTCTCTCATCTTTTTAAGTGAGAGAACTTGCACAATTGGTGGCTGACTAAATACTTTTTTTCCCCACTGTACATGTGTATATGTTTAGACAATAGTGACCCATCCACTTAGCTAGATGTGGTTATAGAATTTCCTTCACATGACCCATACATTTGGTAGTTACAGTCTTGTCCCATTGCTGCAACTCCTGTACAGACTTGGGAGAGGCAAAGGTCAAGAGCCATCCGTCCTTCAAAATACAACCACCGCCAAGCCACACTGTTTCTTGTCACACTGCTCACTTAACCCAGAAGCCAGCCTCACCAATGTGTCAGAGGAAACACTGTACAGCTGGCAACCGAAGTCAGCATGCATCCACCGTCACAATAAGTCGCTAGAGCACGATGGGAGAAGGACATCCCAGCTGGCCAAACCCTCCCCTAACCCAGACGACACTGGGCCAATTTTGCACCGCCTCATGGGTCTCCCGGTCACAGCCGGCTGCGACACAGCCCAGGATCGAACCCGGATCTGTAGTGATGCCTCTAGCACTACGATGCAGTGTTTTAGACTGCTGCGCCACTCAGGAGGCCACGACCCATCAATTTAGACAGTGTGTCTGGTCAGCATCAAGTTATAATAAAAAAATATTTATAAAATATTTTTATCTGGACACTTTCTGTTTTTGATATTGCTACTATGCAAGTAAACATTTCACTGTACCGTTTACACCTTCTGTATCCTGTGCATGTGACAAATAAAGATTTTATTTAATATAGTGTGTGTTTACCAGAAGGACAACATGACCTGCACCAAAGTCAGATAGGATATACGTAGGCCAAGGACTAGATACAGTGTGTTTTTACCTGGAGTTTTAAAAACTTTGGTTGTTTAATAAACTACTCACTCTGTTTAGCACATGGCCTCACATGTGAATCGTTAAAGAGACAGGTGGGACTAAGGCTTAAGAGCGTGTGAATGATGCTGAATGGTGTAGACAAAGAAGAGCTCTCCTGTATGTACCAAAAAGGGACACTCTCTCAAAAGTGGGGTTACAAGTTTATCAACTTTCAAAGCAGTATTACTTTCCCATTGTTTCTCAACTGCAGTCGATGATATACCATTCTATAGCTCTGAGTCTCTACTTTTATTCAATGCAAAAAAAAACACAATTTCAAATTTTTCTCAATAACATCGATTCGAGGTGGTCGGTCACTAATGCACTGTATAATTGCATAATACATATTTTATTGACAGCACAAAAGGAAACCACTGTACTGATGTTATTGACGTTATTGATCTACAGTATATTAACTACAAAGATGCCAACATGGTTGCTTGAATGTCCCTATAAGAATAATATGTAAAGCTGTTTTAATATATCCTATTATCTATAAACATTACCAAACAAACTCCCCATACAACAACATTTACAGCACACCTCCTCCTCTATCCCATGTCTATTGTCCTATTGTCTAGCTCTTAATACAATCCCCCACACAACATGATGCTATTGGCCCTGCACGCCAAAAAGCCAATGGGAAAGTCAATAGGACTTGAACTGCTCTGTAATTGTGCTATTCCTCCAGAGAAATGGCATAATGCTCTGATGTCTCCACTTAGTTTCATTGTTTGTCTGAGACCAGTTCAGTTTTCACATCTACACCAAATACTGTATTAGTCATTTTTTTATATTTTTATTTTGGCTGTGTAGGTCAACATACGGTTAGAGAGGTGATCTCTCAGATGTAGACTGTGGGTGTGTGCCTGTTTCTGTGTGTGTGTTTGTGTTTGTTATGTGTGTATGTGTTTATGATGTATGTATGAATGAGTGCTGGCCAAACTATAAAACAGGTTTGGGTTTATTTTGGTAATGTGAAAGTGGACTTGCCATAGCTGCAATAAACATCTGTAAAGAATAGACTTACTCATTTGGTCTTAATCAAAATAAGCTGACGCTATACCTGTCAGCACTGGACTGAACTGCAAGCCTCTGGCAAGATTCGAGAACAAAACACATTCTAAACTACACTACACTACACACACACAGTACACAAGCATTTGTATAAAAGGTCAAATAGCTTTATCAATAACTGTGGAAAATGTGTTTTGTGAACAGAAGTAGCAGTGTAGCTGACAGACACGGGGACTCTGATGAATACCCGGCAGGAGAATCAATAGAGGAGAGGAGTTTAGGTGGAGCGGAGGAACGTTTTGTCATCTAAGGGTACACTTCAATATCTAAGCTCATCCATCAAAGCCCTGGAGCCACACTTCGTCTTCCCACTTAATTGAAAGCACACTGAAACCAGTTATTTACATGACCAAATGTATTTTGGGTGTGCATGTCAAGTGGCAGCTTGGATCTCTTCTGTGTGTTAAATGTTTGTTTCATGAGCCAGATATCTATTTGAATAGTCCAAGGCTGTCAGTTGAGAATGGCTTGTTTCTAAAGAGTGATAGTGTTGCGTCGAGTCTAACAACAAATAAAGGAAAAATATTTTAAATAGAAAAATTGTTGTTTGTGAGGCAGGTAACCTTGCAGTTAAGAGTGTGGGGCCTGTAACTGAAAGGTTGCTGGTTCAAATCCCACAGCGGACTAGGGGAAAAATTGGTCGATGTGACCTTGAGCAAGGCACTTAACCCTAATTGCTCCTGTAAGGATAAGAGTATCTGCTAAATGGGAACAATGGACTATATGTGCAAATTCCTGAAAATTATTTTGGCGGAAAGTTATTTCCCCCCCAAATAACCAATTGCAATTCCCTGAAGTCCCCAGAAAATAGCAAGAAATAAAAAAGAGCAAAATAAAAATGTAAATGTTATCTTTCCCCCTCATCACTTGTTGTAAGAAAGAAAGCAACAAACCACAGTCTAGCGGTTTAAATGTAACCCACCATCTTTTTTTATTGTTCTTTTTAAAATACATATTTTTATTTTATGGCAATCTGTGGTTGGGATTTGGGGCTGGCAGGCTCTGATACTAACGATTCTTCCGAGGTTTATTTTATTTTCACTCCACGTATGGTTTAGGGGACTTCAGGCTTGAAACCCTTACTACCCTCTGTGAGTTATTGCTCTGTTCTTCTCTTCCATCCTGCTTTTTCAATCTGAATTTGAACTTTGAGAATGTAGAGTACTGACTGAGTGAGAACCTTATTTTTGTCAGCGGCTCAGTGTTGGTGAACATTCCAGTGTTCAGTAATGTTCCTAGAAGACTGGAATTCTGTCATGTTCTGTGTTCCTTTCTATGGTTGCCCGGTTGACCCAGCTTGAACTCCAGTGAACCCCAGACGCTACTGTATGTCACAGTGTCACTACCAGAGGCAAGGAAAGGGAAGAGAATGTCTGCATGTACTGTATGTAAGCCATCTAGCATCTGTCAAGCATATTCCTAGAGCATGTGAAGCAGAGACAAGACTTCTTTACTCTACACTGACTGCACACTGTGCAATGTAGAGTACATGGATATAAAGAACCACACAACCCAAACAGAAACGATCATTGATGTTGAGTAAAACATCAATGTGTAAAACATGTGTAAAACGCTACGGGTATGGTCCAAGGACCTTAAACACAAGGGATTGTGTAGTTTATCAGTATTTATCTGCAAACTTTGAGTAAATGTCATACAGTATTTGATATGTATTTTTTTTTCAAACGGATAAAAGAATGAACTGCGGTTGAAATATTCCACAATTCCAGCTCTGTGAACCTCAGTCCTTATAGGCATAACAGATGTCTCTGCTCAGAAAAAAAGGGGTGAAATTTCCATCAAACTTTATATCAAAACCACTCTAAATACTCTTTCCGGTTATTGTCCATACCCAGGAACGTTCCCGAATGCGGAGGGACTTGGGAATGCATCGGAAAACCACACAGAACAGGACCAGCCAAGTTCAGCCTGGGTTCAGGGCTAAATCAATGCATATTTCCCTCTTGGTGGTGATGAGGCTGGCCAATCACACACTCTACTCCCAGACGGGATTTCTGCCTGTATTAAGTGTTGATTGGATGAGTCTCTCTCTTTCGCAGGTATGCATTTCAAACAGCAAAGCCAAGCTAATTTGCCTGCCTTGCTCTCTTCCTCAATTTTCACATGGTCAAGTTTTGCCTGCCTTCCTGAATTCATAGACTTTATTAGCAGATTGGAGTGAGGCCAGTGTTTGTCTGTGTCTGTTTAAGTCCAAAACCCTCTCTGGACTAAGTGTAGAGATTTTGGCAAGCTTCAACATAAAAGTTTCTGCTAAAAGGTCCAGATATTTTAACTACATTTGACACTGAGTGTACAAAACATTAGGAACATCTTCCTAGTCTTGAGTTGCACCCCCTTTTGCCCTCAGAACAGCCTCAATTCGTCAGGGGGGATGGACTCGACAAGGTGTTGAATGTGTTTCACAGAGTAGGGCTCCCGAGTGGGCCAGCGGTCTAAGGCACTGCATCACAGTACTAGCTGCGTCACAACAGATCCTGGTTCGATCCTAGGCTGTGTCACAGCTGGCTGTGACCATGAGGTGGTGAACAATTGGCCCAGCATTGCCTGGGTTACGTGATGGTTTGGCCGGCCACGTTGTCCTTGTCCCATTGCGCTGTGGTGGGCTGGGTGCAATGCATGCTGACACAGTTGCCAGGTGTATGGTGTTTCCTCTGACATGTTGGTGTGTCTGGGATAAGGGCATTGTGTCAAGAAGCAGCTTGGTGGGGTTGTGTTTTGGAGGACGCAAGGCTCTTGACCTCTCCTGAGTCTGTATGGGAATTGCAGTGATAGGAAAAGACTGTACCTACCAATTGGGCAGAAAAAAGGGTCAAATAAAGGTTTCACAGGGATGCTGGCCCAATACTTCCCACAGTTGTGTCCTTTGGGTGGGGGACCATTCTTGATACACACAGGAAACTGTTTGAAAAACCCAGCAGTCGACATACTCAAACCGGTGCGCCTGGCACCTACTACCATACCCTGTTCAAAAGCACTTAAATCTTTTGTCTTGCTCATTCAATCCATGTCTCAATTGTCTCAAGGTTTAAAAATCCTTCTTTAACATGTCTCCTCCCCTTCATCTACACTGATTAAATTGACATCAATAAGGGATCATAGCTTATACCTGGATTCACCTGGTCAGTCTATGTCATGTATGTGTAGCCGTCTTGGCAAGCTCTGCTACATGTGCTGCTGCTTAGTCTGGCATGTGTCAGGCTTAGACACAACCTAGGCACAGTTCTCGGCTGACCTTTAGGTTTCCTGTATATTTGACTGCTGGCTGGTGATTGATGCCTCTTCAAATCAAATCAAATTGTATTGGTCGCATACACATATTTAGCAGATGTTATTGCGAATGAAGCAAAATGCTTGTGTTCCTAGCTCCAACAGTGCAGTAGTATCTAACAATTCATAACAATTCACACAAATCTACATCCATATTAAATGAGTAAAACAGTATGTAAACATTATTAAAGTGACTCCATGTACATAGGGCATCAGCCTCTGACATGCATGGTAGAGTAACCTGCTAGTGACAGTGACTACGTTCAGGGCAGGGTACTAGATGGAAGCAGGCTAGTGATGGCTATTTAACAGTCTGATGGCTCTGTGAGAAAAGCTGTTTTTCAGTCTCTTGGTCCCAGCTTTGATGCACCTCTACTGACCTCGTCTTCTGGACAATAGCGGGGTGAACAGGCCATGGCAGCTGATGTCCTTGATGATCTTTTTTGGCCTTCCTGTGACATCAGGTGCTGTACTTTTGAGTTACTTAGCAGATGCGCTTATCCAGAACAACTTACAGTAGTTAGTGCATACATGTTCATACTGGTCCTCAATGGGAATCAAACCCACAACCCTGGCGTTGCAAGCATAAAGCTCTACCAACTGAGGCAGGTAGTGTGCCTTTGTGAAGCGTTGGGCACCACCCTCTGAAGAGCCCTGCGAGCCTTGTTGTTGCGGTCTTCAAACTGGACATTAGCTATTGATGCCTAAACTCCATAGAATGCTTCACTGTTCATATGCAGTCTTTTTAAACCACAACTGTTAAAATCATTTCAGTTCGATATGTATATTTACATTTGAGGAAAAAGGCCTGGAAATACACAATAAACTTATCTCATGGATTCTAATGGTGATATTTTCCAGTGACAAACATTTGTATATTTGTAGAGGTTATTTGAGGTCACAACATCAACACATCTGTCCGGCCTGAGGGTCTGTGCAGGCCAATGAGCCTTGACGATTACTTCCATAAAAAGCAATAAAAAACAGTAATTATAAAAAATGCCAATATGAGTTCATCTTCAAAGATCTATAAAGCTATTAAGCAGCGTAATTAAAAAGATGAGTGGCTAAGCTGGAGAAAATTGTATTTCCCTGCACAAGCGACTGTGAAGCTTAACTCATGTTTGTTTTTGCAAATTCCTCAACAAAAACATTAACTTTGAAATATTAATCCAATATGCGGTATCGATAGACGTAGCCTATTAGAGAGGCCTGGTCCATGCATCTTATGTGTATGCTTCATTACACATTTCTAATGCTCTACGGGTGTCATTAACTCTCCGTGGACACACACACACACACAATGGAGAGGAGACAAAGGATATATATTAGCCAGCTTGGGTAGCAACATGCTAAGCTAGTTTTAGCTGCCCCTAGAGGCAATGGGCCTATATTTGTACATACACTACAGTAGTCAAAAATGAATGAATGAAAATCTCATCCTAACCTATACATGATGAAGAGAACTACAACTAAGTTAAATGTGGGCAAGATACACCCCTTGAGATGACACATCTCTTGTCTTTATTTAACTAGGCAAGTCAGTTAAGAACAAATTCTTATTATTTACAATGACGGCCTATCCCAGTCAAACCCACTATGGGACTCCCAATCGCAGCCAGTTGTGATACAGCCTGGAATTGAACCAGGGTCTGTAGTGATGTCTCTAGCACTGAGATGCAGTGCCTTAGACCACTGTGCACTCGGGAGCCCTAAAACCTTAAATGTCGGAGGAGGGTGCTGATTCTATGTTTGAATCTCAGGCTCTCCACCAACAGTCTTTTGTTCTGCTCTGTCTGCCCATCCTAATGTAGTAATCCAGGGTGTGTGTTAGAGATGGACATTAGGCCATCTCTACATTAGGACTGTAATGAGGCTGGATTCCCCTGGCTCTACCATGGTAGACAGGGACACTTCTTTTCATTAGCCAGTCAGGTATGACAGCCCGCCTTGCCTTTGCCTTACTCACCCTTCTCCTTCCCCTTGGCCGACTGTGTGTGTGTGTGTGTGCGTGTGCGTGTGGATTAATAATACATGAAAGTGGTGTTTCAGTCCTCCAAATGATCTGTGAAGTAAGGACACCTCTTCGCTCTGAACTTTGTAAGATGCGCTGGAGCGCAGTCAGAAGGGAAAAGGTTAGTGTCTCAGACAAGACGACCATAGTTCCGTCTCACAAGTACAAGTAGTTTATAAACATCCAAGCAACCAACCACCACAACATGTAGTTTAGGTATGTTTCTGTGGGACTGAGTCTGAGTCTGTCTCACACTGTATGTATGCTGAAAGACATAAGATGAGAGAGAGAGAGAGAGAGAGAGAGAGAGAGAGAGAGAGAGAGAGAGAGAGCGGGAGAGGGGGGGAGAGAGAGAGAAAGAAAGGGGGAGAGGGAGAGAGAGAGAGGGAGAGAAGAGAGAGAGAGAGCGAGAGAGGTAGAGAGCGAGAGGGAGAGAGAGAGGCAGGGAAAGAGGGAGAGAGAGGGAGAAAAAGTTAACCTTCTCGTAGTAGAACATGCCGTCTGCAGCTAAACTAGTATTTTCTATAGATTTTTCCTGAAGCCTGTAATCTTGGCAGCTTGTAACAGAAAGATGGGGGTAAATATCATTTTATTTGCTCAAATGGCTCTGGATTGGATTGAGATGATGGGAGAGACAGGCAAATCTAAGACGAGAAAGGAGCAATTTCACATAATTGTTTTCAGGCCGGGACCAGATAGATTACCTTTCTTATGAAATGTTCTTGTTGAAAAGATGGCTAAGGTTATTTTATTCAGCTAATTAAGGTCTGGAGTCTTTGAGTGCTATCAATCATTATACTTTTTGCTGTATTGATGAAATAGAGTACTCCATCTCTGAACCAGTTTCCTTTATCGAATTTCTATGGAGCTCACATGAAACACATTGATATTTAAGGCTTTGTCAGTGCAATTCAACTGATACAGGAAAATGTGAGTGTACTGCAGTATAACACAGTAGACACAGTACTATGGTTATTCATCGCCAAACTATAGGCATATCACTCTGTTTACATCTGATAATGCCTATCCAATCCTTTTGCACACTTGTCTGGGTTAAAATGTATTTTACTGTGGCTTACTTTATTCATAAGAAAATAATCTCCAACATCGCAAATTTACGAAAAACATTTCCTTTGAGAACAATACCTTGTTCCTCCTTTCCTGTTCTTAGTCAATACTTGCAGGGCATTGACCGTCTCTCTGACTACTCTCTCTATTTGTAGTTCATTGTATTTTATTCTGTGTAAAAGGTTAAGTCATCCTTCCTTCACATTAATCTCATTATGTGTGTACCTGGGGGAGGCAGCAGACATAGTCTAACTGTGTTTGTCATGGAGCTGTGACTGTGCATACAGAGCGATAGACCACGGGTAAGATAAAGCTAGCTGAGATAAAACAATAGCCATAAACACCTTCAAAATTATGCTATCATACAGTACTAAAACAGGAAGTCAACTTTGTATAACCTTACTCACTGCTAGGTGCATGGATTTAAAAACATATATATCATTAAACTGGTGGGTGAAATGTTATTGTATATTTGGGAAAGGTAAATGTTTGTTTTATATCATTTAACTTCTCAAATATTGCAGATCAAAAACCTCATCATCTCCATTGTGGCACCGTTGCATAGATGGGTATTTTTTTATCATGACAAATGAGATAATGTTGGTCATAATTATCCCTGATGGAGAGAGAGAGAGAGAGAGAGAGAGAGAGAGAGAGAGAGAGAGAGAGAGAGAGAGAGAGAGAGAGAGAGAGACAGAGACAGAGACAGAGACAGAGACAGAGACAGAGACAGAGACAGAGACAGAGACAGAGACAGAGACAGACCTGGCCTACAGCAGAGCCTGGACCTGCTAGAGCAGTACTGCCAGACCTAGGCCCTGGCAGTAAACCACAAAAAGACTAAAATAATGACTTTCCAGATCTCAGGGAATTAGACCAAAGTTCTCAATTGGTACAACATATATTGAACCAATTGCACTTCATGGCAGTGAGGTGTGGGGTCCACTTGCAAAACAATATTTCACCAAATTGGACAAACACCCCATTGAAACCCTGCATGCTGAGTTCTGTAAGATTCTCCTACATGTCCAGAGCAAAACTACAAACAACGCATGCATGGCAGAATTAGGCCAATATCCACTAATAATAAAAACTCAAAAAAGAGCAATTAAGTTTTGGAAACATCTAAAATACAGTGACCCCCTCTCATATCATTACCATGCCCTGCAATGCCAAGAGCTGAGCAAAGAAAAGCGTCCCCTCATCCAGCTGGTCCTGGGGCTGAGTTCACAAACCTGTTCTACTAACACACTGAAGCCTCAGGACCAGAACATCCAATCAATCAGAATAAAACCAATTACAAAACAGTCAAAACAAACCACATTGCTTATTGGGAAATACAAGCAGAAAGCAAAATGCAGTGCTATCTGTCCCTAAATCGACAGTACACCATGACAAACTAAACTCAGCAAAAAATAAATAAACGTCCTCTCACTGTCAACTGCATTTATTTTCAGCAAACTTAACATGTATAAATATTTGTATGAACATAACAAGATTCAACAACTGAGACATATACTGAACAAGTTCCACAGACATGTGACTAACAGAAATTGAATAATGTGTCCCTGAACAAAGGGGGGTTCACGCAGATGAGCAGGGACCCTGGGCATCTTTCTTTTGGTGTTTTTCAGAGTCAGTAGAAATGCCTCTTTAGTGTCCTAAGTTTTCATAACTGTGACCTTAACTGCCTACTGTCTGTAAGCTGTTAGTGTCTTAACCACCGTTCCACAGGTGCATGCTCATTAATTGTTTATGCATGGGAAACAGTGTTTAAACCCTTTACAATGAATATCTGTGAAGTTATTTGGATTTTTACAAATTATCTTAGAAGACAGGGTCCTGAAAAAGGGCTGTTTATTTGACCATGGTTACTGATCAAAACCTTGACAAAGTACAGGCTCAGTGAGCCCAGTCTTGCCTCCCTGTAGAGGAAAGGCTGTGCAACCACTGCACAACAGCAGAACCTGAGACAGAGCTGCATTTCCTGACAAAAAGTCAAAAATATAAAACAATTAGAGAGTGTAATTTCCCCAAATTTGAAACCCTTATTCAATGTTTCAAAGACCTCTCTGATGAGAATAGGCTACCCGTCCTGTTGGGGGAGGACACAGAGAGCTGTGGGTTGGCAGCGCACTACATTGCTGCCTACAGAGAGCTGTGGGTTGGCAGCGCACTACATTGCTGCCTGCCATAAGATGAGGGACAGTGTCTGACAGACCAATCAACCTGCACATGTCTTCTACAGTATGCTTATTGTTATTGTTCAATGTTTGGTTATTTTGACCCTTGGTTATTGTTGTTACTGTTGTCCCATTGACAATTTTGATTCTTATTATTTGTATATTGTAAATATCCAAAGTAAGCTTTGGCAGTATGTACATTGTTACGTCATGCCAGTAAAGCGAATTTAATTTAATTGAACTGAATTGAGAGACAGAGAGAGAGAGAGAATGAAGGAAAAACACTGCTCAGAGATGTCATGACTTGAATTGTACTTAATATAATCAAAAGTATTAACAGCCTTATTAAACCTAATTAAGAACAACTGTAAAATAACGCATCCATTCACCTGTGTGTATAAGGAGCATATGATAACAGTATCTATTATCCTAGTATTTCCAATGGTTAGCACCTTGTGTGGAAGGGTAAGACTGTCCAATATGTCACTCAATCATAAGCCCATAATAGGGCTGTACTATTGAATGTATAATCATTGTGACAGTACAGCAATCCTGGAGTCCCTAAAACATGATCTACAGTACAGGAACAATACTATAACACAATTAACGGAATACAATAGAAAAGATAATGGAATACAACAGATCTTGTCCATTTCAATGTTCATACAGCAACAAGACGTAACACATCCGAAACACCCAGAACTCATATATACACCGAGTATACCTAAGGGATCAGGGATCATAGGTTTCATCTGGATTCACCTGGTCAGTCCACAGTATGTCATGGAAAGAGCACGGGTTCTGAATGTTTTGTATACTCAGTTTATTTCCTTTCATTGTCAAAAATGTTATTTCTGTAAGAACATGTAATTTACAGAAAGGTTTCCTCCCAAATCCTTCCCTACATTAGCACCAGACACTGGGTTGTAGTGGAAACCGTCCAAGTTAAAGCTCCCTACCTCTGGGCAGCGTTAGAAACCCAGTGTACAGAGTGCTTTTCGGAAAGTATTCAGACCCCTTGACTTTTTCCACATTTTGTCCACATTAAATTCTATGCTTTTTGTCATCAGTCTACACACAATACCACATAATGACAAAGCAAAAATAGGATTTTAGAAATTTTTGCTAATTTATAAAAAAAATGTAAACGAAAATAGGACATTTACATAAGTATTCAGACCCTTTACTGAGTACTTTGTTGAAGCACCTTTGGCAGCGATTACAGCCTCGAGTCTTCATGGATATGAGGCTACAAGCTTGGCAAACCTGTATTTCCCCATTCTTCTCTGCGTATCCTCTCAAGCTCTGTCAGGTTGGATGGGGAGCATTGCTGCACAGCTATTTTCAAGTCTCTCCAGAGATGTTCAATCGGGTTCAAGTCCAGGCTCTGGCTGGGCAACTAAAGGACATTCGGAGACTTGTCCAGAAGCCACTCATGCATTGTCTTGGCTGTGTGCTTAGGGTCATTGTCATGTTGGAAGGTAAACCATCGCCCCAGTCTGAGATCCTGAGCGCTCTGGAGCAGGTTTTCATCAAGGATCTCTCTGTACTTTGCTCCGTTCATCTTTGCCTAAATCCTGACTAGTCTCCCAGTTCCTGCCACTGAAAAACATCCACACAGCATGATGCTCGCACAACCCAGCTTCATCGTAGGGATGTTGCCAGGTTTCCTCCAGAAGTTATGCTTGATCAGACCAGAGAATCTTGTTTCTCATTGTCTGAGAGTCTTTAGGTGCCTTTTGGCACACTCCAAGCGGGCTGTCATGTGCCTTTTACTGAGGAGTGGCTTCCATCTGGCCACTCTACCATAAAGTGCTGATTGGTGGAGTGCTGCAGAGATGGTTGTCCTTCTGGAAGATTCTCCCATCTCCACAGAAGAACTCTAGAGCTCGGTCAGAGTGACCAACGGGTTCTTGCTCATCTCCCTGACCAAGGCCCTTCTCCCCCGATTGCTTAGTTTGGCCGGGTGGCTAGCTCTAGGAAGAGTCTTGGTGGTTCCAAACTTCTTCCATTTAAGAATTACAGAGGCCACTGTGTTCTTGGGGACCTTCAGTGCTGCAGAAATTATTTGGTACCCTTCCCCAGATCTTTGCCTCAACACAATCCTGTCTCGGAATTCTACATACACTGTCAACTGTGGGACCGTATATAGACAGGTGTGTGCCTTTCCAAATCATGTCCAATCAAGTTGTAGAAACATCTCAAGGATGATCAATGAAAACAAGATACACCTGAGCTCAATTTCGAGTCTCATAGCAAAGGGTCTGAATACTTATGTAAATAAGGTATTTTGGTGTTATATCTTTTATAAATTTGGCCCCCAAAAAAACTGTTTTCGGTTTGTCATTATGGGGTGTTGTGTGTAGATTGCTGAGGATTTTTATTTTATACATTTTATAATAAGGCTGTACTGTAACAACATGTGAAAAAAGTCAAGGGGTCTGAATACTTTCCGAAGGCACTGTATTCTCAGGCCTGTCTAACAAGCAACGGATACAGGTCTGGATTATGCTGGGCGTTAAATCGATAGACGGCAGTCTCCCAGGCCCCTATATAGATTATGAATCAGGAGCTGGGAAGGAGAGGATGGTGGTGGTTGCAGGAGATGACATGGGTTGCATCTCAATAATGTAAAATGGTTTCCTTTTACTGTTCCCTTTCTTTTATGATATGCAGTGATTTGTGGAAAAACATGTGGGATGTCTATCAGGTGGGTCGGGCAATCGATAGGCGCAGCGTCCTAGGGATACGTACAGTATACGTAGATTATGAATCAGAAGTGGATAGGAGAGCATTACCATGGTGGCTAAAGAAGAGGAGACAGGGTAGATCTCAATATGTCAAATGATCTCCTTTTCTGCAGAAGAGGAGACAAGGTGCATCTCAATATGTAAATTGTCTCCTTTTCTGCAGGAGAGGAGACAGGGTGCATCTCGTAAATTGTCTCCTTTTCTTCACTGATTAGAAAATACAGTATATGAGTGAAATCAAGGGGTTTAATTTACACCAGGAGGTAAGCTTCCCCCAGCTAAATACATTGACTATCTACAGACTATCTACTAACCTTAACCTAACCTTAACCCCTATCTTAACCCTACATTTAACCCATACCATAACCCTAGCAGTAACCATTACCCTAACCCTTGTTCTAAACCTAACCTTAAACCAAACCATAGCAAGCAGTTGCTTATCAACAGATAGTTTGTTGATAGTATGACCATCTGTATAGCATCTATTACTGAACAAAAATATAAACTCAACAATATAACCTCTACTGGTGGACCCAGTCCCAGCCAATCAGAATTAGTTTTTCCCCACAAAGGGGCTTTATTACAGACATAAATACTTCTCAGCTTCATCAGCTGTCCGGGTGGCTGGGCTCAGACGATCCCGCAGGTGAAGAAGTCGAATGAGGAGGTCCTGGGCTGGCGTGGTTACATGTGGTCTGTGGTTGTGAGGCCGGTTGGACGTACTGCCAAATTCTCTAAAACGACATTGGATGCGGCTTATGGTAGAGAAATTAACATGAAATTCTCTGGCAACAGATCTGGTGGACATTCCTGTAGTCAGCATGCCAATTGCACGCTCCCTCAAAACTTAAGACATCTGTGGCATTGTGTTGTGTGACAAAACTGCACATTTCAGAGTGGCCTTTTATTGTCCCCAGCACAAGGTGCACCTGTGTAATGATCATGCTGTTTAATCAGCTTCTTGATATGCCAGACCTGTCAGATGGATGGATTATCTTGGCAAAGGAGAAATGCTCATTAAGAGGGATGTAAACAAATGTGTGCACAACATTGCATATTGAACATTTCTGGGGTCTTTTTTTTCAGCTCAAGAAACATGGGACCAACACTTTACATTTTGTGTTTATATTTTTGTTCAGTGTAAATAAAGTGTGACCAATGCATAGAATAATATTTAATGAGTTTATAGAAATAAAATTAGACACAAATCAACAAACAGCAAACTTATTAACCTGTCAGTCTAAAACAGATGATATCCTTCCAGAGTGAGCCCCATTCCTCATTCCGTGCTCCACATCTAACTACACAAGCCCACTGGGTTTTGTTTACAGGTAGTATCTAAGTGGCTTGATTGAGCTGCCAATGGATATTGGCATGTGTCTACACCCCATAGACCCCACAGACCCAGCTATTAGGACTGGATACCACAGGGTTTCTGCAACACAAACTGAACAAGACATCTCCCTAACCCCCAGCCCCAGTACAGACCTGCACACACATACTTATGCTCAAATGCTTATAGACATGTATACAATCACACACACACACACACACACACACACACACACACACACACGCACACACACACACACACACACGTACGTACACACGTACGTACACACACCAGTACACACACCAGTGCAGCGGCAGTATCCATCAATATCCAAGTTGGACTCACACTGCCCCCTGGTTCTCCTGTCTGTCTATCTTTTAAAAACGGCTGCGGTAAAAGTCATCCCTAACCACAGATCTACGATCAGATTACCCTGCCCCCAGTCCTAACCTGAACCATTAGGGGGATAAGGCAGTATCTGATCCTGGGCCAGTGGTTGGAGGGTAGAGGTGTTATTGAGTAGCTGTCAGGGGTGGAGCGACCCAGGGTCACGCCTTCAGGAGTCAGGAGGTGGTGATGAGGTCAACACACTAACCCCTGACACTATAAACCGGAAGGAGGGAGGGAGGGGTAAAGTCAGAAAAGGGAAAAGAGGGAGAGTGAGAGAAAAAGAGTGAAAGAGATGGAAGGGACAGAACGAGAGAGAGGGGGGAGAGACATGGAGTGGATGGAGACAAATAGGAAATGGGCAATTCCATGGTTACGGAATTATACTCAGATTTTCCATTTACTTCAAAGTTTAACAAATCATATAACTCTATGTACAAGGAATATTTTTTATAATATAGACAGAAAATGTTAGAAAAATAAATTTGCTGGAAAACTGTGCAGATACAAAGTTTGGTAACGGAAATAAAACTGAGGGAGATTTTACCGTAATTCTATTACAAAACTTTGAATCTGCAGTTTTTCCAGTACATGTTTTATTCATTTAAATTGTGTAAATTGTTCAAAATAGTCATTGTCCATATAGATGTATGGTTTGTTAAACTATAAAATCAATTGTTTTTGTTTGGCATTTTAACATGACTATCAGCATAATTCCGGTACTGTTGAATTGCCCAAATAGAGAAAAAGATTATGCTGATTTAGAATTACACCAGTTATAATATACACTCGTTTTGAAATGGGTTGTTTCATTGTGTATGGTGTTATTGCTTCTTGTATCCACAGTGTTATTTACATATCTCTTTCCTCTACAATTGGTTGCTGTGATACTGTACAGTCAAGGTCATCGAGGACGCTCAACACACAAGATGATTAGTCTGTCAATCAACTGCACAGCTTCCTGCCTGGAACCTGCCCCTTTTCTATCCTGCATCCCCTGACAGGGGAAATTATAGGGTGTGTGTGTATGTGTGTGTCTGTGTGTGTGTGTGTCTGTGTGTGTGTGTGTGTGTGTGTGTGTGTGTGTCTGGTATCGGAGGCCATTGAGCCCCTACAGCTTGCTGTGTTGTGATGAAATACTGAAAGGCTGCTCATTACATTGCACACAACCGGGTCCCAATTTACATCCTCCTACAGCACAGGATTGTGTTTTCACGGCAGGCCCGTTTCACACTACATGATGATTATTACCAAAGGGGAGAAACCTGTCCACAGCCACATAGTGCTGATACATTAACACACACATTCCACACACATAATGTACAGACACACACACATGCATGCAACGGCAGGTGCCAGCCACAATAAAGCATTGTGATACGCTCTCTACTTTTGATAAACAAATATTACAACAGTGCATTTACAACATTCACGTACACGTTCCTGTGTTAGTACGTAAAAAAACAAGTGCACATTACTTCAGATGTTGTGTTGAAAATTCATAGGCCACATCATAGACCACATCACAATATGTTTATATATAGCCTTTACTCTTTACCTGGAATCCCTCCCATTCTGTAGTATGACAAGAGCTCTCTTTGAGTCTGAAATGGAATTTGAATAGTTTGAGTATGAATCTTTGTCAAATCCATTTTAGAAAAGTCAAACTGAAAAATGTTCTCCTGTCTCCTTATTTATCCTGGTTAGCCTATCATCTGCAAAGGTTGCAACTACATAGTAATTATAAAGGTTATACTCTACTGGGTTTCCCTTTACATTAAGTTGCTTGCTCCTGGGTAGGTGCATGATAGTTACAAGTTTATCCTACGTAATTACATTGTTCTTTCATTACAGTTGATTCGGTACAGCCTTGAGCCAGATCATAACATAGAAATAAACTAATTGAAAATGACCAGTAGTTAATGACAGATTGTTCCTTGTTACAATTGTTGTTAATTACCAGGTCCTAGCCTATTTATCAACACTGGTTTTAAATGTGGATTCGATGGTAGTAGCACCTTGTAGTTTAATGTAAAAAGGACAGATTTTGGATGGAGTTACTAGCATGATAATTCACAGGTAACTTTCAAACGTGTAATTACAAAACATTAGTTACATAATGGAAAAAGAAAATAACATCTGTACCTGGGAGGTGGTGAGCTCCGGGCGAAGGAGAGCTGGTTCCGGCGCTGATAAGGCGCCATTCTGTTTTGGTGGATGACAACTGTGTGGCCAAGGAGTGCTAGCCCCACCCGGTATACCACCACTCCAACCCGGCCAACCACGTAGCAGGGACCCACCCAGCTGCTATCCAGCTTGGGTCTCCTGCCTTTCACTCTCTTGGGGCCAATACACCCATACCAAGTCTCACCCATACCAGCTTGGGTCTCCTGCCTTTCACTCTCTTGGGGCCAATACACCCATACCAAGTCTCCTGATGTAAAATGTTGCCCCATCACATACACATCGTACCCTCTCTTTTGCTGCACACAAGCTGCTTTGGCTTGCTCTCTGGGAAATCTGTGGGCAACATCCATGCGGTCTTGCAGCTGCCTTGTGTACCTTGTCAGTAAAGTAAAAATAGCTAAACTAAGTTGATTGGAAAACAAGAGCTGTGTTTGAATACTCATACTAACCGCACTAACCATATATTTTTTTTGAGTATGTAGCATGCTTATTGGTCGTAGTATGGCCATAGTTAGTATGCCAAAAGTTCCTGGATGTCGTACTAAATTCGGCAAAATACGAAGTATACAAGCAGTGGACACTATTTCCGTGCTTTTAGGGCCCATTATGCAATTATTCAGAAAATGGTCGTGGCTTCACAATGTTTCCAGATTTGAAGAAAATGGCGGAAAATATGTTAGACGAGAGCAGATACAAATGAATTGCTTTAACTAATTATGACAAATGTTAAGAAAACGTTGAGCAATGTCATAAAGTAATGACATCAAATAAATTAGGTTACACGTTATGTTGGCTGACAATTTGTTAGCTACGCTTTCCTTTCAGACCGCATAGCATTACAGAAGTAGTATGTATAGGTATGTTAGCTAGTAGTTACCTAATGTTAGTAGGCTACTAATACATCGAACTTGCCAGGCAGCGTATTAACTATATACTATCTAACTAACGACCAAACGTTTATTGACTTGATTATTCACGTCATTCTTAGCTGTGCGTTCTCAATGGAAATTGTTAATTCTGGCTATCCACTCTGATTTTAGAGCACTCTCTTCTGAGTGTGCCAGAGCGCAGAATAACTGATGACAGAATAACAGAATAACGCTGGTTGAATATGGCCGTTGTCAGTAAATGTTGCCAAATAAAAGCGTAATTAAATTGTTGACTGCAGCACAGTTACAGTCACCAACAATCTGGATAACGTGAAAACAGCCTAACCAGCTCTGCTAGGGTGAGTAAAATGGCCAGAGTGAGGTGTTCTCTCATTTATGTCTGGAAGTAGCTAGCAAGCTAGCAGTTAGCTTGGGTGCTTGACTGCCGTCAGAACGCTTGGGATGAACCCTACTCCTCGGCCGAAAGGCCAGTGTGCGCTTTGAAAGCTCTGAGAGCGAAACGCTATGAATTTACGAACGGACAATCTAACAAAGCTCTGGATTTACTCTGGCACTCCAGATTGAATTTACGAACACACCTGAAATCGTATAGCTAGTCATCAACTTCCATTAGACAGACGAAGCGCGTGTACGCTCAACTGAAACGATACTGTTCGTTTACAGTATACTAAAATGAACTAATACTCATACTAACCGCACTAACCATATAATTTTTTGAGTATGTAGTATGCTTATTGGTCATAGTATGGATATAGTTAGTATGCCAAAAGTTCCTGGATGTCGTACTAAATTCGGCAAAATACGAAGTATACAAGCAGTGGACACTATTTCCGTGCTTTTAGGGCTCATAATGCAATTCTTCAGAAAATTGTTACGAGCCAGCTGGGGATCAAACTCAGGTCCCCGATGGATGCGTGTGTCCTTGATGTTGACCACTCCACTACTGGAGGAGGTTGAGCCCAAGTGCAGAGGAATTAGAAAACAATGAGATCTCAAAAGTCTGGGTTTTATCTTTGGCTCTTTACTTCCAGAGAAAAAGGCAAAACTTAGCAACAGTCTTAGGCAACACTTTAAATGATTGTGTCCCAGGGTAACTTAAACAACTCCGCTTGGGAGGCAATACAAAAGGTAATCCAAAACAGAGAGAAATCTCTCAACATGAGTCCAGAAACATCTTTCCAAAAGTCCACAAAAGGAAACAAAAAAAACATAGAATCCAAGTTCAAATATTAGAAGTCAGAAAAATATCAGACACAAGGAATCCTAGAGAATGACAACACCTAGACCAACATCAGGACTGAACATGAACAAAAGGGCAGTGGGGCCTTAAATAGGGTTTGTCATTAAAAGTAATTCAACACAGGTGAGGCCATTACTAACAACAATTAAGACAGGAGAATCAATCTGGGTTGACATAACGCCATCTAGTGGTAAAGTCAAGGGGCTTCAGACAAAACATTACAGAACCCCCTCTTTTAGGAACGGCTCCTGACGTTCCCAATAGCTCGGGTTGAGTGGAGACGATGAAAGTCTCTGATCAAACTCTTGTCCAGGATATGGTGAGTGGGGACCCAAGACCGTTCCTCCGGCCCATATCCTTCCCAGTCCACTAGAAACTGCCGTCTACCACGGACCAGTCGAGTGTCCAATATCCGCTTGACCCTGTATGCTGGCTGGCCATCGATGATCTGTGGTGCTGGGGGTGGCCTGGTGGCAGGAGACAGAGGACTGTATTTGACAGGTTTTAAGAGGGAAACATGAAAGGTGGGATGAATGCGCAACGACTTGGGAAGTAGGAGACGGTAGGAAACAGGGTTTACTTTCCTTAAAACCTTGAAGGGACCTATGAATCTTGGAGCCAACTTGCGTGCTTCAACGCGAAGGGGAAGGTCCTTGCTGGACAACCAGACCTTCTGCCCTGGCCGTAGAGATGGTGCTGGTCTGCGGCGACGGTTGGCCCGTTGCTGTTGTAGCTGTGAAGCCTTCAGAAGCGCAGCTCGGGCCTTCTTCCACACCCTGTGGCACCGTCGAACGAGATGTTGGGCAGCCGAACCCCCACCTCAGTCTCTTGCTCAGAAAACAAAGGAGGTTGATAACCAAACTGGCATTCAAAAGGTGACATACCCGTTGAGGAATGGCGAAGAGTATTATGGGCAAATTCTGCCCATATCAGGTGTTTGCTCCAGGTCATTGGGTTGGATGAAGCTAGACATCTCAAGGTTGTCTCTATCTCTTGGTTAGTTCTTTCAGTCTGTCCATTAGACTGGGGATGAAAACCAGATGACAGACTTGCTGAAGCCCCAATCAGCTGGCAGAAGGCCTTCCAGAACCTGGATGCAAACTGAGGGCCACGGTCTGAAACAACATCTTGGGGAAAGCCATGCAACCTAAAAATATTCTGCAATACAACCTCAGCAGTCTGTGGAGCTGAAGGAAGTCTTGGCAATGGAATAAGGTGGCAAGCCTTTGAAAATCTATCCACAACTACCAAAATCACTTTGTTACCTTGGGAGAGTGGTAGACCCGTTACAAAGTCCATAGAAATATGTGACCAAGGCCGAGCAGGGACTGGGAGGGGTAGCAGGTGACCTTGTGGACGAGACCTGGAATCCTTATGCTGGGCACAAATGGGGCAGGCAGCAACAAAGGATTTGACATCTCCAGCAATCTTTGGCCACCAGAAGCGTCTGGAAAGGAAGTCAAGAGTCCTACTGACTCCTGGGTGGCATGTGATTGATGAGGAATGCCCCCATTGTAAAACATCGGTGCGCACTCTCTTGGGTACAAAAAGACGGCCAGGTGGCCCATTACCCGGGTCAGCCTCCTGCTGCTGTGCTTCTCTCACAATGGTCTCTATTCCCCATCTAACTGGAGCCAGAATCTTGGAGGGGATGATCGTCACCGGGTTGAAACCATGTTGGGTGGATCAAACTGCCTGGAGAGAGCATCAGGTTTCTGATTCTTAGAGCCTGGTCGATAGGAGAGAACAAAGTCAAAGCGATTAAAAATAGAGCCCATCGGGCCTGGCGAGAGTTCAGTCTCTTGGCTTCTTGGATATAAGTTAGATTCTTGTGGTCAGTCCATACAACAAAGGGATGTTTGGCGCCTCCAACCAGTGCCTCCACTCCTCCAATGCTAGCTTGACTGCTAATAACTCCCTGTTACCAATATCATAATTTCTTTCACTAGAAGATAGCTTGTGTGAAAAGAAGGCACAAGGATGCAATCTGTCGTCTCTTCTGGCCCGCTGGGAAAGTACAGCGCCGACCCCTACCTCAGAGGCATCCACCTCGACTATGAAGGGCAGCTCAGGGTCGGGATAGTGAGAATGGGCGCTGAAGTAAATCTGTCTTTAGTTTGCAGAAAGCCTTCTCAGCTTCGTCTGTCCACTGGAAGCCCTTAATATTCTTCCTAGTAAGAGTCGTAAGTGGAGCAGCAATGGCACTGAAATTGCGTATGAACTTTCGATAAAAATTGGAAAAGCCGAGAAAACGTTGTACCTGCTTACTGGACATGGGTTGAGGCCAATCTTTAACCGCTTTGGTTTTGGCAGTGTCCATCTGGATATGACCTTTAGATACAATGAAGCCCAAAAGGAGACCTCTTGAACATGGAACTCACTCTTCTCAAGTTTGATGAACAGATGGTTTCTCAGGAGCTGCTGGAGGACTAGGCGAACATGCTGCACGTGTTCCTGGAGGTCCTTGGAAAAGATAAGAATGTCATCCAAATAAACAAATACAAATCTGTTCAGCATGTCTCTTAACACATCATTAATCAAAGCTTGAAATACAGCAGGGGCATTTCCCAGACCGAAAGGCATGACTCTATACTCATAGTGGCCCGTTGGTGTATTAAAAGCGGTCTTCCATTCATCACCAGCGGATGCGGACCAGATGATAAGCATTTCAAGGTCCAGTTTAGTGAATACAGTTGACCCCTGAAGCAACTCGAAGGCAGTAGACATTAATGGAAGAGGATAACGGTTCTTTATGGTGATCTTATTGAGACCCCTGTAATCAATACAGGGTCGGAGACCCCATCCTTCTTAGCAACAAAGAAGAATCCAGCTCCTGCTGGTGAAGTCGAGGGACGTATAAAGCCAGATTTCAGGGCCTCGTGAATATAGTCCTCCATGGCCTTCCTCTCTGGTGGGGAAATGGAAAATAGTCTCCCCTAGGAGGGCACATTCCAGGCAACAAGTCGATGGCACAATCATAAGGTCTGTGAGGGGGCAAGGATGAGGCCGCCTTCTTGCTGAACACCTCTAGCAAGTCTGCATAGTCAGGGGAACACGGGATAACTCTGGAGGAGTCCCGGATGATTGCAGGGTAGTCTGACTTAACTTGGGAGAGACAAGAAGTTCAAGAGATGAAGTAGCGAGACACAAGTTATTACAATGAGGCCCCCATTTGACAATGTTACCAGAGAACCAGTTAATCTGGGGGTTATGATGGGCTAGCCAAGGAAAACCAAGGATTAAAGGGAATTCTGGTGACTTGATTACATAAAACTGTATAGTCTCTTGGTGACCCTCAATCCAGTAGTACAGGAATAGTGCTCAGACTCACCCGACCAGAACCCAGGGTCTTCCATCCAATGCTGTAATGGTCAGGGGTTCCTCAAGGTTGGTAAGTGGCACCTGAAGATGTCTGGCAATTTCCAAATCCATAAAGTTCCCAGCAGCCCCGGAATCCACAAAGGCCTTTAGGGATGTGACTGATTGTTCCATAAAAGATGAGTAGACAAGAAAACCCCAGAAGATGCTGAGTTGGGAGAAGTAGTCTCTCTCATCACAGTCCTCCCTTCACTGGACAAGAGTTGGCTTTTCCCGAAAGGATCGGGCAGAGAGCTCTAAAGTGGCCAGGTTCACCACAGTACAAGCAGCATCTTTCCTTGATCCTGCGGTTCCGCTCAGACTGGGAGAGCCGTGATCGCCCAGCTGCATGGGCTCCTCAGTGCAAGTTACAGATGAGGCAGGGTGATCATGAGGCAGGTGCAGTACCAAGGGATGTTGATTGGGAACATACCTAGAAGACATTGTGCGCTCCGACGCCTCTCTCGAAGACGATTATCTAATCGAATTGCCATAGCAATCAAAGACTCTAGGTCCGTTGCAGGATCACGGGCTGCCAATTCGTCCTTGAGTTCATCAGAAAGTGCTCTATTGAAAGCCACAGTCAATGCTTCCGGGTTCCAGCCACTCTCCATAGCTAGGGTTCGAAACTCCACGGCTAATTCTGCGACACTTTGAGTACCCTGACTTAGCTGAAGGAGGCGGCTAGCTGCCTCACGTCCCCTTACTGGATGTTCAAACACCCTCCTCATCTCGTCAATAAAGCAACTGTAATCAGAACAGACTGCTGGTTGTGGAGACTGCTCCCACAGTGCAGTGGCCCAGGCTAGGGCCTTCCCAGATAAAAGGGTAATAACATAAGCTACCTTGCTACGTGAAGTTGGAAACTTATTAGGTTGTAATTCAAAGTTCAGTGAGCACTGTGTGAGGAAGCCTTTGCATCTGCCAAGGCTTCCATCGTACCTTTCAGGGTGCGGTAGATGAACCTCGAAGTTGCTGGGAGGTGCTGGTGGAGCTTGGGGTTGAGAATCAGTATCCCGCTGTGGGTTCAAAAGTATTTGAAGGTGCTGCAAGATCTCTGTGATGGCTTGACCCAGTTTTGATACAGCAGCTTCCTGTTGTGCAAGAGTTTGTTCATGTCGTTCCATGGTAGCTGCCTGGCTTGAAACCGCAGCTAAGATGCGTTCTGCTTTGGACAACGGTTGAGCTTCCTCTGCTGGGCCTGTATCCATGGTTCAGTCCTACTGTTACGAGCCAGCTGGGGATCAAACTCAGGTCCCCGATGGATGCGTGTGTCCTTGATGTTGACCACTCCACTACTGGAGGAGGTTGAGCCCAAGTGCAGAGGAATTAGAAAACAATGAGATCTCAAAAGTCTGGGTTTTATCTTTGGCTCTTTACTTCAGAGAAAAAAGGCAAAACTTAGCAACAGTCTTAGGCAACACTTTAAATGATTGTGTCCCAGGGTAACTTAAACAACTCCGCTTGGGAGGCAATACAAAAAGGTAATCCAAAACAGAGAGAAATCTCTCAACATGAGTCCAGAAACATCTTTCCAAAAGTCCACAAAAGGAAACAAAAAAAACATAGAATCCAAGTTCAAATATTAGAAGTCAGAAAATATCAGACACAAGGAATCCTAGAGAATGACAACACCTAGACCAACATCAGGACTGAACATGAACAAAAGGGCAGTGGGGCCTTAAATAGGGTTTGTCATTAAAAGTAATTCAACACAGGTGAGGCCATTACTAACAACAATTAAGACAGGAGAATCAATCTGGGTTGACATAACGCCATCTAGTGGTAAAGTCAAGGGGCTTCAGACAAAACATTACAGAACCCCTCTTTTAGGAACGGCTCCTGACGTTCCCAATAGCTCGGGTTGAGTGGAGACGATGAAAGTCTCTGATCAAACTCTTGTCCAGGATATGGTGAGTGGGGACCCAAGACCGTTCCTCCGGCCCATATCCTTCCCAGTCCACTAGAAACTGCCGTCTACCACGGACCAGTCGAGTGTCCAATATCCGCTTGACCCTGTATGCTGGCTGGCCATCGATGATCTGTGGTGCTGGGGGTGGCCTGGTGGCAGGAGACAGAGGACTGTATTTGACAGGTTTTAAGAGGGAAACATGAAAGGTGGGATGAATGCGCAACGACTTGGGAAGTAGGAGACGGTAGGAAACAGGGTTTACTTTCCTTAAAACCTTGAAGGGACCTATGAATCTTGGAGCCAACTTGCGTGCTTCAACGCGAAGGAAGGTCCTTGCTGGACAACCAGACCTTCTGCCCTGGCCGTAGAGATGGTGCTGGTCTGCGGCGACGGTTGGCCCGTTGCTGTTGTAGCTGTGAAGCCTTCAGAAGCGCAGCTCGGGCCTTCTTCCACACCCTGTGGCACCGTCGAACGAGATGTTGGGCAGCCGGAACCCCCACCTCAGTCTCTTGCTCAGAAAACAAAGGAGGTTGATAACCAAACTGGCATTCAAAAGGTGACATACCCGTTGAGGAATGGCGAAGAGTATTATGGGCAAATTCTGCCCATATCAGGTGTTTGCTCCAGGTCATTGGGTTGGATGAAGCTAGACATCTCAAGGTTGTCTCTATCTCTTGGTTAGTTCTTTCAGTCTGTCCATTAGACTGGGGATGAAAACCAGATGACAGACTTGCTGAAGCCCCAATCAGCTGGCAGAAGGCCTTCCAGAACCTGGATGCAAACTGAGGGCCACGGTCTGAAACAACATCTTGGGGAAAGCCATGCAACCTAAAAATATTCTGCAATACAACCTCAGCAGTCTGTGGAGCTGAAGGAAGTCTTGGCAATGGAATAAGGTGGCAAGCCTTTGAAAATCTATCCACAACTACCAAAATCACTTTGTTACCTTGGGAGAGTGGTAGACCCGTTACAAAGTCCATAGAAATATGTGACCAAGGCCGAGCAGGGACTGGGAGGGTAGCAGGTGACCTTGTGGACGAGACCTGGAATCCTTATGCTGGGCACAAATGGGGCAGGCAGCAACAAAGGATTTGACATCTCCAGCAATCTTTGGCCACCAGAAGCGTCTGGAAAGGAAGTCAAGAGTCCTACTGACTCCTGGGTGGCATGTGATTGATGAGGAATGCCCCCATTGTAAAACATCGGTGCGCACTCTCTTGGGTACAAAAAGACGGCCAGGTGGCCCATTACCCGGGTCAGCCTCCTGCTGCTGTGCTTCTCTCACAATGGTCTCTATTCCCCATCTAACTGGAGCCAGAATCTTGGAGGGGATGATCGTCACCGGGTTGAAACCATGTTGGGTGGATCAAACTGCCTGGAGAGAGCATCAGGTTTCTGATTCTTAGAGCCTGGTCGATAGGAGAGAACAAAGTCAAAGCGATTAAAAATAGAGCCCATCGGGCCTGGCGAGAGTTCAGTCTCTTGGCTTCTTGGATATAAGTTAGATTCTTGTGGTCAGTCCATACAACAAAGGGATGTTTGGCGCCTCCAACCAGTGCCTCCACTCCTCCAATGCTAGCTTGACTGCTAATAACTCCCTGTTACCAATATCATAATTTCTTTCACTAGAAGATAGCTTGTGTGAAAAGAAGGCACAAGGATGCAATCTGTCGTCTCTTCTGGCCCGCTGGGAAAGTACAGCGCCGACCCCTACCTCAGAGGCATCCACCTCGACTATGAAGGGCAGCTCAGGGTCGGGATAGTGAGAATGGGCGCTGAAGTAAATCTGTCTTTAGTTTGCAGAAAGCCTTCTCAGCTTCGTCTGTCCACTGGAAGCCCTTAATATTCTTCCTAGTAAGAGTCGTAAGTGGAGCAGCAATGGCACTGAAATTGCGTATGAACTTTCGATAAAAATTGGAAAAGCCGAGAAAACGTTGTACCTGCTTACTGGACATGGGTTGAGGCCAATCTTTAACCGCTTTGGTTTTGGCAGTGTCCATCTGGATATGACCTTTAGATACAATGAAGCCCAAAAAGGAGACCTCTTGAACATGGAACTCACTCTTCTCAAGTTTGATGAACAGATGGTTTCTCAGGAGCTGCTGGAGGACTAGGCGAACATGCTGCACGTGTTCCTGGAGGTCCTTGGAAAAGATAAGAATGTCATCCAAATAAACAAATACAAATCTGTTCAGCATGTCTCTTAACACATCATTAATCAAAGCTTGAAATACAGCAGGGGCATTTCCCAGACCGAAAGGCATGACTCTATACTCATAGTGGCCCGTTGGTGTATTAAAAGCGGTCTTCCATTCATCACCAGCGGATGATGCGGACCAGATGATAAGCATTTCGAAGGTCCAGTTTAGTGAATACAGTTGACCCCTGAAGCAACTCGAAGGCAGTAGACATTAATGGAAGAGGATAACGGTTCTTTATGGTGATCTTATTGAGACCCCTGTAATCAATACAGGGTCGGAGACCCCCATCCTTCTTAGCAACAAAGAAGAATCCAGCTCCTGCTGGTGAAGTCGAGGACGTATAAAGCCAGATTTCAGGGCCTCGTGAATATAGTCCTCCATGGCCTTCCTCTCTGGTGGGGAAATGGAAAATAGTCTCCCCTAGGAGGGCACATTCCAGGCAACAAGTCGATGGCACAATCATAAGGTCTGTGAGGGGGCAAGGATGAGGCCGCCTTCTTGCTGAACACCTCTAGCAAGTCTGCATAGTCAGGGGGAACACGGGATAACTCTGGAGGAGTCCCGGATGATTGCAGGGTAGTCTGACTTAACTTGGGAGAGACAAGAAGTTCAAGAGATGAAGTAGCGAGACACAAGTTATTACAATGAGGCCCCCATTTGACAATGTTACCAGAGAACCAGTTAATCTGGGGTTATGATGGGCTAGCCAAGGAAAACCAAGGATTAAAGGGAATTCTGGTGACTTGATTACATAAAACTGTATAGTCTCTTGGTGACCCTCAATCCGAAGTAGTACAGGAATAGTGCTCAGACTCACCCGACCAGAACCCAGGGGTCTTCCATCCAATGCTGTAATGGTCAGGGGTTCCTCAAGGTTGGTAAGTGGCACCTGAAGATGTCTGGCAATTTCCAAATCCATAAAGTTCCCAGCAGCCCCGGAATCCACAAAGGCCTTTAGGGATGTGACTGATTGTTCCATAAAAGATGAGTAGACAAGAAAACCCCAGAAGATGCTGAGTTGGGAGAAGTAGTCTCTCTCATCACAGTCCTCCCTTCACTGGACAAGAGTTGGCTTTTCCCGAAAGGATCGGGCAGAGAGCTCTAAAGTGGCCAGGTTCACCACAGTACAAGCAGCATCTTTCCTTGATCCTGCGGTTCCGCTCAGACTGGGAGAGCCGTGATCGGCCCAGCTGCATGGGCTCCTCAGTGCAAGTTACAGATGAGGCAGGGTGATCATGAGGCAGGTGCAGTACCAAGGGATGTTGATTGGGAACATACCTAGAAGACATTGTGCGCTCCCGACGCCTCTCTCGAAGACGATTATCTAATCGAATTGCCATAGCAATCAAAGACTCTAGGTCCGTTGCAGGATCACGGGCTGCCAATTCGTCCTTGAGTTCATCAGAAAGTGCTCTATTGAAAGCCACAGTCAATGCTTCCGGGTTCCAGCCACTCTCCATAGCTAGGGTTCGAAACTCCACGGCTAATTCTGCGACACTTTGAGTACCCTGACTTAGCTGAAGGAGGCGGCTAGCTGCCTCACGTCCCCTTACTGGATGTTCAAACACCCTCCTCATCTCGTCAATAAAGCAACTGTAATCAGAACAGACTGCTGGTTGTGGAGACTGCTCCCACAGTGCAGTGGCCCAGGCTAGGGCCTTCCCAGATAAAAGGGTAATAACATAAGCTACCTTGCTACGTGAAGTTGGAAACTTATTAGGTTGTAATTCAAAGTTCAGTGAGCACTGTGTGAGGAAGCCTTTGCATCTGCCAAGGCTTCCATCGTACCTTTCAGGGTGCGCGTAGATGAACCTCGAAGTTGCTGGGAGGTGCTGGTGGAGCTTGGGGTTGAGAATCAGTATCCCGCTGTGGGTTCAAAAGTATTTGAAGGTGCTGCAAGATCTCTGTGATGGCTTGACCCAGTTTTGATACAGCAGCTTCCTGTTGTGCAAGAGTTTGTTCATGTCGTTCCATGGTAGCTGCCTGGCTTGAAACCGCAGCTAAGATGCGTTCTGCTTTGGACAACGGTTGAGCTTCCTCTGCTGGGCCTGTATCCATGGTTCAGTCCTACTGTTACGAGCCAGCTGGGGATCAAACTCAGGTCCCCGATGGATGCGTGTGTCCTTGATGTTGACCACTCCACTACTGGAGGAGGTTGAGCCCAAGTGCAGAGGAATTAGAAAACAATGAGATCTCAAAAGTCTGGGTTTTATCTTTGGCTCTTTACTTCAGAGAAAAAAGGCAAAACTTAGCAACAGTCTTAGGCAACACTTTAAATGATTGTGTCCCAGGGTAACTTAAACAACTCCGCTTGGGAGGCAATACAAAAAGGTAATCCAAAACAGAGAGAAATCTCTCAACATGAGTCCAGAAACATCTTTCCAAAAGTCCACAAAAGGAAACAAAAAAACATAGAATCCAAGTTCAAATATTAGAAGTCAGAAAAATATCAGACACAAGGAATCCTAGAGAATGACAACACCTAGACCAACATCAGGACTGAACATGAACAAAAGGGCAGTGGGGCCTTAAATAGGGTTTGTCATTAAAAGTAATTCAACACAGGTGAGGCCATTACTAACAACAATTAAGACAGGAGAATCAATCTGGGTTGACATAACGCCATCTAGTGGTAAAGTCAAGGGGCTTCAGACAAAACATTACAGAACCCCTCTTTAGGAACGGCTCCTGACGTTCCCAATAGCTCGGGTTGAGTGGAGACGATGAAAGTCTCTGATCAAACTCTTGTCCAGGATATGGTGAGTGGGGACCCAAGACCGTTCCTCCGCCCATATCCTTCCCAGTCCACTAGAAACTGCCGTCTACCACGGACCAGTCGAGTGTCCAATATCCGCTTGACCCTGTATGCTGGCTGGCCATCGATGATCTGTGGTGCTGGGGGTGGCCTGGTGGCAGGAGACAGAGGACTGTATTTGACAGGTTTTAAGAGGGAAACATGAAAGGTGGGATGAATGCGCAACGACTTGGGAAGTAGGAGACGGTAGGAAACAGGGTTTACTTTCCTTAAAACCTTGAAGGGACCTATGAATCTTGGAGCCAACTTGCGTGCTTCAACGCGAAGGAAGGTCCTTGCTGGACAACCAGACCTTCTGCCCTGGCCGTAGAGATGGTGCTGGTCTGCGGCGACGGTTGGCCCGTTGCTGTTGTAGCTGTGAAGCCTTCAGAAGCGCAGCTCGGGCCTTCTTCCACACCCTGTGGCACCGTCGAACGAGATGTTGGGCAGCCGGAACCCCACCTCAGTCTCTTGCTCAGAAAACAAAGGAGGTTGATAACCAAACTGGCATTCAAAAGGTGACATACCCGTTGAGGAATGGCGAAGAGTATTATGGGCAAATTCTGCCCATATCAGGTGTTTGCTCCAGGTCATTGGGTTGGATGAAGCTAGACATCTCAAGGTTGTCTCTATCTCTTGGTTAGTTCTTTCAGTCTGTCCATTAGACTGGGGATGAAAACCAGATGACAGACTTGCTGAAGCCCCAATCAGCTGGCAGAAGGCCTTCCAGAACCTGGATGCAAACTGAGGGCCACGGTCTGAAACAACATCTTGGGGAAAGCCATGCAACCTAAAATATTCTGCAATACAACCTCAGCAGTCTGTGGAGCTGAAGGAAGTCTTGGCAATGGAATAAGGTGGCAAGCCTTTGAAAATCTATCCACAACTACCAAAATCACTTTGTTACCTTGGGAGAGTGGTAGACCCGTTACAAAGTCCATAGAAATATGTGACCAAGGCCGAGCAGGGACTGGGAGGGGTAGCAGGTGACCTTGTGGACGAGACCTGGAATCCTTATGCTGGGCACAAATGGGGCAGGCAGCAACAAAGGATTTGACATCTCCAGCAATCTTTGGCCACCAGAAGCGTCTGGAAAGGAAGTCAAGAGTCCTACTGACTCCTGGGTGGCATGTGATTGATGAGGAATGCCCCATTGTAAAACATCGGTGCGCACTCTCTTGGGTACAAAAAGACGGCCAGGTGGCCCATTACCCGGGTCAGCCTCCTGCTGCTGTGCTTCTCTCACAATGGTCTCTATTCCCCATCTAACTGGAGCCAGAATCTTGGAGGGGGGGATGATCGTCACCGGGGTTGAAACCATGTTGGGTGGATCAAACTGCCTGGAGAGAGCATCAGGTTTCTGATTCTTAGAGCCTGGTCGATAGGAGAGAACAAAGTCAAAGCGATTAAAAATAGAGCCCATCGGGCCTGGCGAAGTTCAGTCTCTTGGCTTCTTGGATATAAGTTAGATTCTTGTGGTCAGTCCATACAACAAAGGGATGTTTGGCGCCTCCAACCAGTGCCTCCACTCCTCCAATGCTAGCTTGACTGCTAATAACTCCCTGTTACCAATATCATAATTTCTTTCACTAGAAGATAGCTTGTGTGAAAAGAAGGCACAAGGATGCAATCTGTCGTCTCTTCTGGCCCGCTGGGAAAGTACAGCGCCCGACCCCTACCTCAGAGGCATCCACCTCGACTATGAAGGGCAGCTCAGGGTCGGGATAGTGAGAATGGGCGCTGAAGTAAATCTGTCTTTAGTTTGCAGAAAGCCTTCTCAGCTTCGTCTGTCCACTGGAAGCCCTTAATATTCTTCCTAGTAAGAGTCGTAAGTGGAGCAGCAATGGCACTGAAATTGCGTATGAACTTTCGATAAAAATTGGAAAAGCCGAGAAAACGTTGTACCTGCTTACTGGACATGGGTTGAGGCCAATCTTTAACCGCTTTGGTTTTGGCAGTGTCCATCTGGATATGACCTTTAGATACAATGAAGCCCAAAAGGAGACCTCTTGAACATGGAACTCACTCTTCTCAAGTTTGATGAACAGATGGTTTCTCAGGAGCTGCTGGAGGACTAGGCGAACATGCTGCACGTGTTCCTGGAGGTCCTTGGAAAAGATAAGAATGTCATCCAAATAAACAAATACAAATCTGTTCAGCATGTCTCTTAACACATCATTAATCAAAGCTTGAAATACAGCAGGGGCATTTCCCAGACCGAAAGGCATGACTCTATACTCATAGTGGCCCGTTGGTGTATTAAAAGCGGTCTTCCATTCATCACCAGCGCGGATGCGACCAGATGATAAGCATTTCAAGGTCCAGTTTAGTGAATACAGTTGACCCCTGAAGCAACTCGAAGGCAGTAGACATTAATGGAAGAGGATAACGGTTCTTTATGGTGATCTTATTGAGACCCCTGTAATCAATACAGGGTCGGAGACCCCATCCTTCTTAGCAACAAAGAAGAATCCAGCTCCTGCTGGTGAAGTCGAGGGACGTATAAAGCCAGATTTCAGGGCCTCGTGAATATAGTCCTCCATGGCCTTCCTCTCTGGTGGGGAAATGGAAAATAGTCTCCCTAGGAGGGCACATTCCAGGCAACAAGTCGATGGCACAATCATAAGGTCTGTGAGGGGGCAAGGATGAGGCCGCCTTCTTGCTGAACACCTCTAGCAAGTCTGCATAGTCAGGGGAACACGGGATAACTCTGGAGGAGTCCCGGATGATTGCAGGGTAGTCTGACTTAACTTGGGAGAGACAAGAAGTTCAAGAGATGAAGTAGCGAGACACAAGTTATTACAATGAGGCCCCCATTTGACAATGTTACCAGAGAACCAGTTAATCTGGGGGTTATGATGGGCTAGCCAAGGAAAACCAAGGATTAAAGGGAATTCTGGTGACTTGATTACATAAAACTGTATAGTCTCTTGGTGACCCTCAATCCGAAGTAGTACAGGAATAGTGCTCAGACTCACCCGACCAGAACCCAGGGTCTTCCATCCAATGCTGTAATGGTCAGGGGTTCCTCAAGGTTGGTAAGTGGCACCTGAAGATGTCTGGCAATTTCCAAATCCATAAAGTTCCCAGCAGCCCGGAATCCACAAAGGCCTTTAGGGATGTGACTGATTGTTCCATAAAAGATGAGTAGACAAGAAAACCCCAGAAGATGCTGAGTTGGGAGAAGTAGTCTCTCTCATCACAGTCCTCCCTTCACTGGACAAGAGTTGGCTTTTCCGAAAGGATCGGGCAGAGAGCTCTAAAGTGGCCAGGTTCACCACAGTACAAGCAGCATCTTTCCTTGATCCTGCGGTTCCGCTCAGACTGGGAGAGCCGTGATCGGCCCAGCTGCATGGGCTCCTCAGTGCAAGTTACAGATGAGGCAGGGTGATCATGAGGCAGGTGCAGTACCAAGGGATGTTGATTGGGAACATACCTAGAAGACATTGTGCGCTCCCGACGCCTCTCTCAAGACGATTATCTAATCGAATTGCCATAGCAATCAAAGACTCTAGGTCCGTTGCAGGATCACGGGCTGCCAATTCGTCCTTGAGTTCATCAGAAAGTGCTCTATTGAAAGCCACAGTCAATGCTTCCGGGTTCCAGCCACTCTCCATAGCTAGGGTTCGAAACTCCACGGCTAATTCTGCGACACTTTGAGTACCCTGACTTAGCTGAAGGAGGCGGCTAGCTGCCTCACGTCCCCTTACTGGATGTTCAAACACCCTCCTCATCTCGTCAATAAAGCAACTGTAATCAGAACAGACTGCTGGTTGTGGAGACTGCTCCCACAGTGCAGTGGCCCAGGCTAGGGCCTTCCCAGATAAAAGGGTAATAACATAAGCTACCTTGCTACGTGAAGTTGGAAACTTATTAGGTTGTAATTCAAAGTTCAGTGAGCACTGTGTGAGGAAGCCTTTGCATCTGCCAAGGCTTCCATCGTACCTTTCAGGGTGCGGTAGATGAACCTCGAAGTTGCTGGGAGGTGCTGGTGGAGCTTGGGGTTGAGAATCAGTATCCCGCTGTGGGTTCAAAAGTATTTGAAGGTGCTGCAAGATCTCTGTGATGGCTTGACCCAGTTTTGATACAGCAGCTTCCTGTTGTGCAAGAGTTTGTTCATGTCGTTCCATGGTAGCTGCCTGGCTTGAAACCGCAGCTAAGATGCATTCTGCTTTGGACAACGGTTGAGCTTCCTCTGCTGGGCCTGTATCCATGGTTCAGTCCTACTGTTACGAGCCAGCTGGGGATCAAACTCAGGTCCCCGATGGATGCGTGTGTCCTTGATGTTGACCACTCCACTACTGGAGGAGGTTGAGCCCAAGTGCAGAGGAATTAGAAAACAATGAGATCTCAAAAGTCTGGGTTTTATCTTTGGCTCTTTACTTCAGAGAAAAAAGGCAAAACTTAGCAACAGTCTTAGGCAACACTTTAAATGATTGTGTCCCAGGGTAACTTAAACAACTCCGCTTGGGAGGCAATACAAAAAGGTAATCCAAAACAGAGAGAAATCTCTCAACATGAGTCCAGAAACATCTTTCCAAAAGTCCACAAAAGGAAACAAAAAAAACATAGAATCCAAGTTCAAATATTAGAAGTCAGAAAAATATCAGACACAAGGAATCCTAGAGAATGACAACACCTAGACCAACATCAGGACTGAACATGAACAAAAGGGCAGTGGGGCCTTAAATAGGGTTTGTCATTAAAAGTAATTCAACACAGGTGAGGCCATTACTAACAACAATTAAGACAGGAGAATCAATCTGGGTTGACATAACGCCATCTAGTGGTAAAGTCAAGGGGCTTCAGACAAAACATTACAGAAAATGGCGTCTACGGGTTTCCCGATCTTATAACGTTAATAGCTTAAATAACAAAAGGGCCAAGAGGGTAATACAAATAATGCCAACAGGCATTTTAATGCTTCACTGGACTGGGCATCACAAAACAAACAGCCTAGCCTGTACTAGCTAGCTATGAATCACAGTCCAGCAGGAGGTATCTCCCTATGCACAACATCCAGTCTAGCCTGAACTAGCTAGCCATGAATCACAGTCCAGCAGGAGGTATCTCCCTACGCACAACAACCAGCCTAGCCTGAACTAGCTAGCCATGAATCACAGTCCAGCAGGAGGTATCTCCCTATGCACAACAACCAGCCTAGCCTGAACTAGCCAGCTATGAATCACAGTCCAGCAGGAGGTATCTCCCCATGCACAACAACAAACCTGGCCTGAACTAGCTAGCCATGAATCACAGTCCAGCAGGAGGTATCTCCCTATGCACAACAACCAACCTAGCCTGAACTAGCTGGCCATGAATCACAGTCCAGCAGGAGGTATCTCCCTATGCACAACAACCGACCTGGCTTGAACTAGCTAGCCATGAATCACAGTCCAGCAGGAGGTATCTCCCTATGCACAACAACCAACCTAGCATGAACTAGCTAGCCATGAATCACAGTCCAGCAGGAGGTATCTCCCTATGCACAACAACCAGCCTAGCCTGAACTAGCTAGCCATGAATCACAGTCCAGCAGGAGGTATCTCCCTATGCACAACAACCAACCTGGCCTGAACTAGCTAGCCATAAATCACAGAAACTGGGGCTCTCCCCACTAGTTACCTCCCCACCAACCTTCAGTTGAAGTCGGAAGTTTACATACACTTAGGTTGGAGTCATTAAAACTAGTTTTTCAACCACTCCACAAATATCTTGTAATCAAACTATAGTTTTGGCAAGTCGGTTAGGACATCTACTTTGTGCATGACATGAGTCATTTTTCCAGCAATTGTTTACAGACAGATTATTTCACTTATAATTCATTGTATAACAATTCCAGTGGGTCAGAAGTTTACATACACTAAATTGACTGTGCTTTAAACAGCTTGAAAAATTCCAGAAAATGATGTCATGGCTTTAGAAGCTTCTGATAGGCTAATTGACATATTTTGAGTCTATTGGAGGTGTACCTGTGGATGTATTTCAAGGCCTACCTTCAAACTCAGTGCCTCTTTGCTTGACATCATGGGAAAATCAAAAGAAATCAGCCAAGACCTCAGAAAAAATTGTAGACCTCCAGTCTGGTCCCTCCTTGATAGCAATTTCCAAATTCCTGAAGGTACCACGTTCATCAATACAAACAATAGTACGCAAGTATAAACACCATGGCACCACGCAGCCGTCATTCGCTCTCAGGAAGGAGACGCGTTCTGTCTCCTAGAGATGAACGTACTTTGGTGCAAAAAGTGCAAATCAATCCCAGAACAACAGCAAAGGACCTTGTGAAGATGCTGGAGGAAACAGGTACAGAATAATCTATATCCACAGTAAAACAAGTCCTATATCGACATAACCTGAAAGCTGCTCAGCAAGGAAGAAGCCACTGCTCCAAAACCACCATAAAAAAGGCAGACTACGGTTTGCAACTGCACATGGGGACAAAGATTGTACTTTTTGTAGAAATGTACTCTGGTCTGATGAAATAATGACCATCGTTACGTTTGGAGGAAAAAGGGGAATGCTTGTAAGTCGAAAAACACCATCCCAACCGTGAAGCACGGGGGTGGCAGCATAATTTGCTGCAGGAGGGACTGGTGCACTTCACAAAATAGATGGCATCATGAGAAAGAAAAATTACGTGGATATATTGAAGCAACATCTCAAGACATCAGTCAGGAAGTTAAAGCTTGGTCGCAAATGAGTCTTCCAAATGGACAATGACCCCAAGCATACTTCCAAAGTTGTGGCAAAATTGCTCAAGGACAACAAAGTCAAGAAAATGTGTGGGCAGAACTGAAAAAGCATGAGCGATCAAGGAGGCTACACCAGCTCTGTCAGGAGGGATGGGCGAAAATTCACCCAACTTATTGTGGGAAGCTTGTGGAAGGCTGCCCAAAATGTTTGCCCCAAGTTAAACAATTTAAAGGCAATGCTACCAAATACTAATTGAGTGTATGCAAACTTCTGACCAACTGGGAATGTGGTGAAAGAAATAAAAGCTGAAATAAATCATTCTCTCTACTAGTTTTCTGACATTTTACATTCTTAAATAAAGTGGTGATCCTAACTGACCTAAGACAGGGATTTTTTACTAGGATTACATGTCAGGAATTGTGAAAAACTGAGTTTAAATGTATTTGGCTAAGGTGTATGTAACCTTCTGACTTCAACTGTATGTACAGCTCCTCCCACTTCTTCTATTACCATGTCAACCCAATACACAGTGAACGTGACTGGTGCTGCCAGGTTGGGGCAGCTAACATTATTTATTTTAGCCACAACTTGCTAAGAAAATACAAACTAGATGTTCGCAGACAGTAAGATACACAAACTAATAGTGTAGTCATAGAAGACGTTTGGATTTATATTAAGAAGCAGAGTGGAAAGCAGAATCGTTGTCATCAACATATTGTTGCATCTGCTGTATTGACCATGCAGACGGAAGAGTGAACGGTCCGGCAAATTATCTGTTGGTCGAGCAACAACAACTGCGGTCCTTGAGTGACAGGGGGCGGGGCTTGGTGAGATAAACCTAGAGATACAACTCAAGTGGTGGAGTAAACTATCAAAACGGAATGGCGCGTCACATGTAACAAAATTAACATTGAAATACTGTTAAAGAAGGTAAAGTAAAAACCCAAACCGGTTCGTGCATCAATACTGTTATATAATAAAATACAGTATACAGACCAGCCCTATCTCTCTCTCTCTTCTGTCCCTGTGTCTCTCGCTCTCTGTCTCTCTCTGTTTGTCTGTCTCTGTCTGTCTCTGTGTGTCTGTCTGTCTCTCTGTCTCTTTCTCTCTGTGTCTCTCAATTCAATTCAATTTCAATTCAATTTGCTTTATTGGCATGATGTAACAATGTACAAAGCTTACTTGGGATATTTACAATATGAAAATAAGAACAATCAAATATGTCAACAGGACAACAGTAACAACAATAACCAAGGGTCAAAATAACCACACATTGAACAATAACATTAAGCATACAGTAGAAGACATGTGCAGGTTGATTGGTCTGTCAGACACTGTCCCTCATCTTATGGCAGGCAGCAATGTAGTGCGCTGCCAACCCACAGCTCTCTGTGTCCTCCCCCAACAGGATGGGTAGCCTACTCTCATCAGGGAGGTCTTTGAAACCTTGAATAAGGGTTTCAAATTTGGGGAAATGACACTCTCTTATATTTTTGACATTTTGTCAGGAAATGCAGCTCTGTCTCAGGTTCTGCTGTGGTGCAGTGGTTGCACAGCCTTTCCTCTACAGGCAGCCAGGTTTTCCTGTGTCTACCCTTCTCAATGGCAAGGCTGTGAGCCTGTATTTTGTCAAGGTTTTCTTAAGGTTTTGATCAGTAACCATGGTCAAATAGTTTGCCATGGTGTACTGTCGATTTAGGGCCAGATAGCACTGCATTTTGCTTTGTGCTTGTGCTTGTGTTTCCCAATGAGAAATGTAGTTTTGTTTTAATTGTGATGTCATTTGTTTTATTCTGATTGATTGTATGTTCTGGTCCTGAGGCTTCAGTGTGTTAGTAGAACAGGTTTGTGAACTCAGCCCCAGGACCAGCTGGATGAGGGGACTCTTTTCTTTGCTCAGCTCTTGGCATTGCAGGGCTTGGTAATGATATGAGATGGGGTCACTGTATTTTAGATGTTTCCAAAACTTAATTGCTATTTTTTGAGTTTTTATTATTAGTGGATATTGGCCTAATTCTGCCCTGCATGCATTGTTTGTAGTTTTGCTCTGGACATGTAGGAGAATCTTACAGAACTCAGCATGCACGGTTTCAATGGGGTGTTTGTCACATTTGGTGAAATATTGTTTTGCAAGTAGACCCCACACCTCGCTGCCATAAAGTGCAATTGGTTCAATGACACATTCAATTAGTTTTAGCCAAATTTTAATAGGTATTTCAATTTGAATTAGTTTTTTAATTGCGTAGAATGCCTTGCATGCTTTTTCTCTCAGTTCATTCACTGCCTCATTAAGGTGTCCAGTTGAGCTTATTTTTAAACCTAAGTAGTTGTCTCTCTGCGTCTCTCTCTCTCTATATCTCTCTCTCTCTATATCTCTCTCTCTCTATATCTCTCTCTCTCTATATCTCTCTCTCTCTCTCTCTCTCCCATGTTCAGAGCCCAGCAGCAGTAATGTTGAGAGCCTCAGATCCACGGTGAGATCAATAATTGAGTAACAATCATTTCCAATGTCATCCAGACAGATAAGGGTAATCCAAATGGACCCCACGATCCATCCATCCATCCACACACGCACACGCACACGCACGCACACACACACACACACACCACAATAACGTAATAACAGGTTAGAGAGTGGGGATAAAAAGCTTGAACTGGGCTAAGAGAGTGGTGCTCTGTTCAGTCACATCCACTCATAACACACTGTTAGTCAATGGGCATCCATAGTTGTGTCTTTTTTTAATGACCGTAACCATGTTAGATGTTGTAGTGTAAAGCTGAGTGCTACACAGATTTTTCAGTCTTTCAAAAATATGTAGTCGTGGACACTTCACTGTCAATATAGTGTAGTAGTTTGGACTTGTACTTTTCAGAAACACCTGCCAATGGCCCGAAAGGGAGTCGAAACCCGGTTTCATTCTATTTCATCTGCGAATACTTTAACCATTTGTCTAACCATTCCTTATTCTCTCTCTCATCCATTTCATTCTCTTATACCAGAGGCACAATGTTAATGTCCCTTCCATCCTCTCCTCCTTAATCACCTCTTCTCTCTCATCCACATGATCTCCCTTACTCCTTCGCTCTCCTCTGCTTTCTTCCTCTCTCTCCCTCCATCTCCACGACCACCTGCTGACAGCCAGACACTAATTGCAGACGACCAGTTCAGTTTAGGGAAAGTTAGAGTGTCTGACCAAGACCAGAGACAAATCCATTAGGCTTTATTGGGGCCTTAAAAGAGTTCCCCTGATTCCCTGGGATCCAATCCACGTCAATCACACACCCAGAATTGGATTCCACAATGAGGACATTCCCAAGGGAGAGGTTGAGGCGATCAGCATCAGAAGCAGTGATGCTCTCTCTCTCTCTCTCTCTCTCTCTCTCTCTCTCTCTCTCTCTCTCTCTCTCTCTCTCTCTCTCTCTCTCTCTCTCTCTCTCTCTCTCTCTCTCTCTCTCTCTCTCTCTCTCTCTCTCTCTCTCTCTCTCTCTCTCTCTCTCTCTCTCTCTCTCTCTCTCTCTCTCTCTCTCTCTCTCTCTCTCTCTCTCTCTCTCTCTCTCTCTCTCTCTCTCTCTCTCTCTCTCTCTCTCTCTCTCTCTCCCTCCCTCTGCCTGGGCAGGTTCTGTCCATGCTGTAGTGAACCAATAAAGCTGTAATAAGTATGGATTAAGCTATTAGCCAGTGTTACCCAGACAGTGGCAGAGACTGTGTTTAAAACTCACCACCTCACCATTCACTGTCACTGAGAGGGCAACTGCTGCTGTGGCTAGTAAGTAGGCAAATGTAGTCCCTCTCTCTCTTTCTATACCACTTTCCAAGAGGCATGTGAAATTTGAAAGAACAAAACCCCTCTCTCTCTTTCTCTGCCACTCTTTCTGAGAGGCATGAGAAATTCAAACAACAAAAACATGTATTTTTTTAAGTGGCCCTGATTTCGGCGACAAGATGCTTAAATGGCTTCATGCTTTTCTCCCTTTACTTGTCTAATTTGTCTCTTTCTGTCTGTTTCTGCATCTCACACACACTCAAGCAGATAAATTAGCGTTGATTACAGTGGACAAGGTCAGAGAGTGGAGTGACACAGGTCGAGGACGTGGCGTCAGACCCCCCCCCTGTCTGCTCACACTTTCCTCAATTAACAGACATGGATGGACCACTGTTACACACACACGCACAAATGCACGTGTATCTGTCTTAGATAACCTTCAGGAAAGAGAGATAATTCTCCCGTAGATTCATTTCCTCTACATTGTTCAGACCCAGTTGTGGAAAAAGTACCCAATTGTCATACTTGAGTAAAAGTAAAGATACCTTAATAGAAAATGACTCAAGTAAAAGTGAAAGTCACCCAGTAAAATACTACTTGAGTAAAAGTAAAAAAGTATTTGGTTTTAAATATATTTAAGTATGAAAAGTAAAAATTATTGGTAAAATATACTTCAAAAGTAAAATTATGAATCATTTCAAATTCCTTATACCAGACGGCACGATGTTCTTGTTTTAAAATTTATGGATAGCCAGGGGCACACTCCAACACTAAGACAAAATTTACAAACAAAGCATTTGTGTTAGTGAGTCTGCCAGATCGTATGCAGTAGGGATGACCAGAGATTTTCTCTTTAAGTGCGTGAATTAGACAATTTTCCTGTCCTTTTAAGCATTCAAAATGTAACAAGTACTGTACTTTTGGGTGTCAGGGAAAAAGAATGGAGTTGAAAGTACATTATTGTAGAAGTTGTTCAAGTTGTCAAAAATATAAATAGTAAAGTAAAGTACAGATACCCAAAAAACAACTTAAGTAGTACTTTCAAGTATTTTTACCTAAGTACTTTACACCACTGTCTAGACTATCCTGATTCAGTGATTTCCTCTACATGGTCTAGGCCTCCTGATTCAGTTATTTCCTCTACATGGTCTAGGCCTCCTGAGTCAGTGATTTCCTCTACATGGTCTAGGCCTCCTGATTCAGTGATTTCCTCTACATGGTCTAGGCCTCCTGAGTCAGTGATTTCCTCTACATGGTCTAGGCCTCTTGATTCAGTGATTTCCTCTACATGGTCTAAGCCTCCTGATTCAGTGATTTCCTCTACATGGTCTAGGCCTCCCGAGTCAGTGATTTCCTCCAGATTGTCTAGACCATCCTGATTCAGTGATTACCTCTATATTGTCAGTCTGAATTACCTTCACTTAAAACGAACCACAGTGGGAACAAAATGCCAGTAGAGAGAGAGGGAGAGGAGAGAGAGATGAAGAGAGGGAGAGGAGAGAGAGATGAAGAGAGGGAGAGGAGAGAGAGATGAAGAGAGGGAGAGGAGAGAGAGATGAAGAGAGGGAGAGAAGGGAAAGGAAAGGACAATAATTAATTTGGGATTTTGCAGAAACTGACACTCCGTCTTCCATCCTCTTACCCCCAGGCTGTATCACTTCAGACCCCTCCTTCCCTCCCTCCCTCTCTCTCTCTCATAAATTTGGTCTCCATAGCAATTACCGAAGTCTTTTATCAGTCATTTCAAAGAAGGAAAATTAGACCAATTGTGTCAGGGCAGTCACTGGGCCAGAAATTGCACACTTATTGGGAGCACTTACGTCTGTGACTTTGTTCTCAGCTGATGGAGGCTATTGTTGAAGAGGACTGGGGCTCCCACAGACTGATTGGCTGCGAGCAGTGTGTATGTGTGTGTGTGCGTGTGTGTGCGTGAATGTGTGCGTGTGCGTGTGCGTGTGCGTGTGTGTGTGTGTGAGAGAGGAGAGTTACAGCCTCCCCCCAGTTTTCTGTCTCGGTCCCAGTCTGGCTTCTGTGATTTTAGACCCTAATTGAATATACATTACAGCCAGGGCTTTGTTTACGGGAGCAGACCTTTAAAGTAAAGATCAAATCATCTGCTTTTTCCCTCATAATTAATCTCAACCCACTCCTCCTCTCCATCCCTGCCCCCAGTCCCCTCTAAGTTAAAGATAATCATAATTTTCTGATTTATTTTCTGATTGTGGAAGGTAAAAAAGAGGTATCCTTATTTATTTTTTTCAATTTCCAAGAGCAATTTGCTTTAATTCTGTTGTATTCAGGATTACAATGCAATTGTAAATGTACAAAATTGTGAATTATCCAAACTCACGTTATATAATGCATTATATAAAGTGTACCGTAACTTATTGTTCATAAATGGTTAGAATATTCAGACATTGAATTCTAGCACATATTGATTCTACCTCAGTAGCAGTGAAAGAATGTTAAGTACCTCAGTAGCAGAGAATGTTACGTCTACCTCATGAGCAGAGAATGTTAAGTCTACCTTAGTAGCAGTGAATGTTTTGTCTACCTCAGCAGCAGTGAATGTTAAGTCTACCTCAGTAGCAGAGAATGTTAAGTCTACCTCAGTAGCAGAGAATGTTAAGTATACCTCAGTAGCAGTGAATGTTACATCTACCTCAGTAGCAGTGAACGTTAAGTCTACCTCAGTAGCAGAGAATGTTAAGTATACCTCAGTAGCAGTGAATGTTAAGTCTACCTCAGTAGCAGTGATTGATAAGTCTACCTCAGTAGCAGAGAAGGGTAAGTCTACCTCAGCAGCAGTGAATGTTAAGTCTACAACAGTAGCAGAGAATGTTAAGCCTACCTCAGTAGCAGTGAACATTAAGACTTCCTCAGTAGCAGTGAATGTTAAGTCTACCTCAGTAGCAGGGAATGTTAAGTCTACCTCAGCAGCAGTGAATGTTAAGTCTACCTCAGTAGCAGAGAATGTTAAGCCTACCTCAGAAGCAGTGAATGTTAAGTCTACCTCAGTAGCAGTAAATGTTAAGTCTACCTTAGTAGCAGTGAATTATAAGTAGCAGTGAATGTTACGTCTACCTCAGTAGCAGTGAACGTTAAGTCTACCTCAGTAGCAGTGAATGTTACGTCTACCTCAGTAGCAGAGAAGGTTAAGTCTACCTCAGTAGCAGTGAATGTTAAGCCTACCTCAGCAGCAGTGAATGTTAAGTCTACCTTAGTAGCAGTGGATTTTAAGTAGCATTGAATGTTACGTCTACCTCAGTAGAAGTGAACGTTAAGTCTACCTCAGTAGCAGAGAATGTTAAGTATACCTCAGTAGCAGTGAATGTTAAGTCTACCTCAGTAGCAGTGAACGTTAAGTCTACCTCAGTAGCAGAGAATGTTAAGTATAGTATACCTCAGAAGCAGTGAACGTTAAGTCTACCTCAGTAGCAGACAATGTTAAGTATACCTCAGTAGCAGTGAACGTTAAGTCTACCTCAGTAGCAGTGAATGTTACGTCTACCTCAGTAGCAGAGAAGGTTAAGTCTACCTCAGTAGCAGTGAATGTTAAGTCTACCTCAGCAGCAGTGAATGTTAAGTCTACCTTTGTAGCAGTGAATTTTAAGTAGCAGTGAATGTTACGTCTACCTCAGTAGCAGAGAAGGTTAAGTCTACCTCAGTAGCAGTGAATGTTAAGTCTACCTCAGTAGCAGAGAATGTTAAGTATAGTATACCTCAGTAGCAGTGAACGTTAAGTCTACCTCAGTAGCAGAGAATGTTAAGTATACCTCAGTAGCAGTGAAGGTTAAGTCTACCTCAGTAGCAGTGAACGTTAAGTCTACCTCAGTAGCAGAGAATGTTAAGTATAGTATACCTCAGTAGCAGTGAACGTTAAGTCTACCTCAGTAGCAGAGAATGTTAAGTATACCTCAGTAGCAGTGAATGTTAAGTCTACCTCAGTAGCAGAGAATGTTACGTCTACCTCAGTAGCAGAGAAGGTTAAGTCTACCTCAGCAGCAGTGAATGTTAAGTATACCTCAGTAGCAGTGAATGTTAAGTCTACCTCAGTAGCAGTGAACGTTAAGTCTACCTCAGCAGCAGTGAATGTTAAGTCTACCTTAGTAGCAGTGAATGTTAAGTAGCAGTGAATGTTACGTCTACCTCAGTAGCAGTGAACGTTAAGTCTACCTCAGTAGCAGAGAATGTGCTGAGTCTACCTCAGTAGCAGTGAACGTTAAGTCTACCTCAGTAGCAGAGAATGTTAAGAATAGTATACCTCAGTAGCAGTGAATGTTAAATCTACCTCAGTAGCAGTGAATGTTAAGTCTACCTCAGTAGCAGAGAATGTTAAGCCTACCTCAGAAGCTGTGAACATTAAGTCTACCTCAGTAGAAGTGAACGTTAAGTCTACCTCAGCAGCAGTGAATGTTAAGTCTACCTTAGTAGCAGTGAATGTTAAGTAGCAGTGAATGTTACGTCTACCTCAGTAGCAGTGAACGTTAAGTCTACCTCAGTAGCAGAGAATGTTAGTCTACCTCAGTAGCAGTGAACGTTAAGTCTACCTCAGTAGCAGAGAATGTTAAGTATACCTCAGTAGCAGTGAATGTTAAGTCTACCTCAGTAGCAGAGAATGTTACGTCTACCTCAGTAGCAGAGAAGGTTAAGTCTACCTCAGCAGCAGTGAATGTTAAGTATACCTCAGTAGCAGTGAATGTTAAGTCTACCTCAGTAGCAGTGAACGTTAAGTCTACCTCAGCAGCAGTGAATGTTAAGTCTACCTTAGTAGCAGTGAATGTTAAGTAGCAGTGAATGTTACGTCTACCTCAGTAGCAGTGAACGTTAAGTCTACCTCAGTAGCAGAGAATGTTAGTCTACCTCAGTAGCAGTGAACGTTAAGTCTACCTCAGTAGCAGAGAATGTTAAGAATAGTATACCTCAGTAGCAGTGAATGTTAAATCTACCTCAGTAGCAGTGAATGTTAAGTCTACCTCAGTAGCAGAGAATGTTAAGCCTACCTCAGAAGCTGTGAACATTAAGTCTACCTCAGTAGAAGTGAACGTTAAGTCTACCTCAGCAGCAGTGAATGTTAAGTCTACCTTAGTAGCAGTGAATGTTAAGTAGCAGTGAATGTTACGTCTACCTCAGTAGCAGTGAACGTTAAGTCTACCTCAGTAGCAGAGAATGTTAGTCTACCTCAGTAGCAGTGAACGTTAAGTCTACCTCAGTAGCAGAGAATGTTAAGAATAGTATACCTCAGTAGCAGTGAATGTTAAGTCTACCTCAGTAGCAGTGAATGTTAAGTCTACCTCAGTAGCAGAGAAGGGTAAGTCTACCTCAGCAGCAGTGAATGTAAAGTCTACCTCAGTAGCAGAGAATGTTAAGCCTACCTCAGTAGCAGTGAACGTTAAGTCTACCTCAGCAGCAGTGAATGTTAAGTCTACCTCAGTAGCAGTGAATGTTAAGTCTACCTCAGCAGCAGTGAATGTTAAGTCTACCTTAGTAGCAGTGGATTTTAAGTAGCATTGAATGTTACGTCTACCTCAGTAGAAGTGAATGTTAAGTCTACCTCAGTAGCAGAGAATGTTAAGTATACCTCAGTAGCAGTGAATGTTAAGTCTACCTCAGTAGCAGTGAACGTTAAGTCTACCTCAGTAGCAGAGAATGTTAAGTATACCTCAGTAGCAGTGAATGTTAAGTCTACCTCAGTAGCAGTGAACGTTAAGTCTACCTCAGTAGCAAAGAATGTTAAGTATAGTATACCTCAGTAGCAGTGAACGTTAAGTCTACCTCAGTAGCAGAGAATGTTAAGTATACCTCAGTAGCAGTGAATGTTAAGTCTACCTCAGTAGCAGAGAATGTTACGTCTACCTCAGTAGCAGAGAAGGTTAAGTCTACCTCAGCAGCAGTGAATGTTAAGTATAACTCAGTAGCAGTAAATGTTAAGTCTACCTCAGTAGCAGTGAATGTTAAGTCTACCTCAGCAGCAGTGAATGTTAAGTCTACCTTAGTAGCAGTGAATGTTAAGAAGCAGTGAATGTTACGTCTACCTCAGTAGCAGTGAACGTTAAGTCTACCTCAGTAGCAGAGAATGTTAGTCTACCTCAGTAGCAGTGAACGTTAAGTCTACCTCAGTAGCAGAGAATGTTAAGAATAGTATACCTCAGTAGCAGTGAATGTTAAGTCTACCTCAGTAGCAGTGAATGTTAAGTCTACCTCAGTAGCAGAGAAGGGTTAGTCTACCTCAGCAGCAGTGAATGTTAAGTCTACCTCAGTAGCAGAGAATGTTAGGCCTACCTCAGTTGCAGTGAACATTAAGTCTACCTCAGTAGCAGTGAATGTTAAGTCTACCTCAGTAGCAGTGAATGTTAAGTCTACATCAGCAGCAGTGAATGTTAAGTCTACCTTAGTAGCAGTGGATTTTAAGTAGCATTGAATGTTAAGTCTACCTCAGTAGCAGAGAATGTTAAGTATACCTCAGTAGCAGTGAATGTTAAGTCTACCTCAGTAGCAGTGAACGTTAAGTCTACCTCAGTAGCAGAGAATGTTAAGTATAGTATACCTCAGAAGCAGTGAACGTTAAGTCTACCTCAGTAGCAGACAATGTTAAATATACCTCAGTAGCAGTGAACGTTAAGTCTACCTCAGTAGCAGTGAATGTTACGTCTACCTCAGTAGCAGAGAAGGTTAAGTCTACCTCAGTAGCAGAGAATGTTAAGTCTACCTCAGCAGCAGTGAATGTTAAGCCTACCTCAGTAGCAGTGAATGTTAAGTCTACCTCAGCAGCAGTGAATGTTAAGTCTACCTTAGTACCAGTGAATTTTAAGTAGCAGTGAATGTTACGTCTACCTCAGTAGCAGTGAACGTTAAGTCTACCTCAGTAGCAGAGAATGTTAAGTATACCTCAGTAGCAGTGAATGTTAAGTCTACCTCAGTAGCAGTGAATGTTACGTCTACCTCAGTAGCAGAGAAGGTTAAGTCTACCTCAGTAGCAGTGAATGTTAAGTCTACCTCAGTAGCAGTGAACGTTAAGTCTACCTCAGTAGCAGTAAATGTTACGTCTACCTCAGTAGCAGAGAAGGTTAAGTCTACCTCAGTAGCAGTGAATGTTAAGTCTACCTCAGCAGCAGTGAATGTTAAGTCTACCTTAGTAGCAGTGGATTTTAAGTAGCATTGAATGTTACGTCTACCTCAGTAGAAGTGAACGTTAAGTCTACCTCAGTAGCAGAGAATGTTAAGTATACCTCAGTAGCAGTGAATGTTAAGTCTACCTCAGTAGCAGTGAACGTTAAGTCTACCTCAGTAGCAGAGAATGCTAAGTATAGTATACCTCAGAAGCAGTGAACGTTAAGTCTACCTCAGTAGCAGACAATGTTAAGTATACCTCAGTAGCAGTGAACGTTAAGTCTACCTCAGTAGCAGTGAATGTTACGTCTACCTCAGTAGCAGAGAAGGTTAAGTCTACCTCAGTAGCAGTGAATGTTAAGTCTACCTCAGCAGCAGTGAATGTTAAGTCTACCTTTGTAGCAGTGAATTATAAGTAGCAGTGAATGTTACGTCTACCTCAGTAGCAGAGAAGGTTAAGTCTACCTCAGTAGCAGTGAACGTTAAGTCTACCTCAGTAGCAGAGAATGTTAAGTATAGTATACCTCAGTAGCAGTGAACGTTAAGTCTACCTCAGTAGCAGAGAATGTTAAGTATACCTCAGTAGCAGTGAATGTTAAGTCTACCTCAGTAGCAGTGAACGTTAAGTCTACCTCAGTAGCAGAGAATGTTAAGTATAGTATACCTCAGTAGCAGTGAACGTTAAGTCTACCTCAGTAGCAGAGAATGTTAAGTATACCTCAGTAGCAGTGAATGTTAAGTCTACCTCAGTAGCAGAGAATGTTACGTCTACCTCAGTAGCAGAGAAGGTTAAGTCTACCTCAGCAGCAGTGAATGTTAAGTATACCTCAGTAGCAGTGAATGTTAAGTCTACCTCAGTAGCAGTGAACGTTAAGTCTACCTCAGCAGCAGTGAATGTTAAGTCTACCTTAGTAGCAGTGAATGTTAAGTAGCAGTGAATGTTACGTCTACCTCAGTAGCAGTGAACGTTAAGTCTACCTCAGTAGCAGAGAATGTTAGTCTACCTCAGTAGCAGTGAACGTTAAGTCTACCTCAGTAGCAGAGAATGTTAAGAGTAGTATACCTCAGTAGCAGTGAATGTTAAATCTACCTCAGTAGCAGTGAATGTTAAGTCTACCTCAGTAGCAGAGAAGGGTAAGTCTACCTCAGCAGCAGTGAATGTTAAGTCTACCTCATTAGCAGAGAATGTTAAGCCTACCTCAGTAGCTGTGAACATTAAGTCTACCTCAGTAGAAGTGAACGTTAAGTCTACCTCAGCAGCAGTGAATGTTAAGTCTACCTTAGTAGCAGTGAATGTTAAGTAGCAGTGAATGTTACGTCTACCTCAGTAGCAGTGAACGTTAAGTCTACCTCAGTAGCAGAGAATGTTAGTCTACCTCAGTAGCAGTGAACGTTAAGTCTACCTCAGTAGCAGAGAATGTTAAGAATAGTATACCTCAGTAGCAGTGAATGTTAAGTCTACCTCAGTAGCAGTGAATGTTAAGTCTACCTCAGTAGCAGAGAAGGGTAAGTCTACCTCAGCAGCAGTGAATGTTAAGTCTACCTCAGTAGCAGAGAATGTTAAGCCTACCTCAGTAGCAGTGAACATTAAGTCTACCTCAGCAGCAGTGAATGTTAAGTCTACCTCAGTAGCAGTGAATGTTAAGTCTACCTCAGCAGCAGTGAATGTTAAGTCTACCTTAGTAGCAGTGGATTTTAAGTAGCATTGAATGTTACGTCTACCTCAGTAGAAGTGAATGTTAAGTCTACCTCAGTAGCAGAGAATGTTAAGTATACCTCAGTAGCAGTGAATGTTAAGTCTACCTCAGTAGCAGTGAACGTTAAGTCTACCTCAGTAGCAGAGAATGTTAAGTATACCTCAGTAGCAGTGAATGTTAAGTCTACCTCAGTAGCAGTGAACGTTAAGTCTACCTCAGTAGCAAAGAATGTTAAGTATAGTATACCTCAGTAGCAGTGAACGTTAAGTCTACCTCAGTAGCAGAGAATGTTAAGTATACCTCAGTAGCAGTGAATGTTAAGTCTACCTCAGTAGCAGAGAATGTTACGTCTACCTCAGTAGCAGAGAAGGTTAAGTCTACCTCAGCAGCAGTGAATGTTAAGTATAACTCAGTAGCAGTAAATGTTAAGTCTACCTCAGTAGCAGTGAACGTTAAGTCTACCTCAGCAGCAGTGAATGTTAAGTCTACCTTAGTAGCAGTGAATGTTAAGAATCAGTGAATGTTACGTCTACCTCAGTAGCAGTGAACGTTAAGTCTACCTCAGTAGCAGAGAATGTTAGTCTACCTCAGTAGCAGTGAACGTTAAGTCTATCTCAGTAGCAGAGAATGTTAAGAATAGTATACCTCAGTAGCAGTGAATGTTAAGTCTACCTCAGTAGCAGTGAATGTTAAGTCTACCTCAGTAGCAGAGAAGGGTTAGTCTACCTCAGCAGCAGTGAATGTTAAGTCTACCTCAGTAGCAGAGAATGTTAGGCCTACCTCAGTTGCAGTGAACATTAAGTCTACCTCAGTAGCAGTGAATGTTAAGTCTACCTCAGTAGCAGTGAACGTTAAGTCTACCTCAGTAGCAGAGAATGTTAAGTATAGTATACCTCAGAAGCAGTGAACGTTAAGTCTACCTCAGTAGCAGACAAAGTTAAATATACCTCAGTAGCAGTGAACGTTAAGTCTACCTCAGTAGCAGAGAATGTTAAGTATAGTATACCTCAGAAGCAGTGAACGTTAAGTCTACCTCAGTAGCAGACAATGTTAAATATACCTCAGTAGCAGTGAACGTTAAGTCTACCTCAGTAGAAGTGAATGTTACGTCTACCTCAGTAGCAGAGAAGGTTAAGTCTACCTCAGTAGCAGAGAATGTTAAGTCTACCTCAGCAGCAGTGAATGTTAAGCCTACCTCAGTAGCAGTGAATGTTAAGTCTACCTCAGCAGCAGTGAATGTTAAGTCTACCTTAGTACCAGTGAATTTTAAGTAGCAGTGAATGTTACGTCTACCTCAGTAGCAGTGAACGTTAAGTCTACCTCAGTAGCAGAGAATGTTAAGTATACCTCAGTAGCAGTGAATGTTAAGTCTACCTCAGCAGCAGTGAATGTTAAGTCTACCTCAGTAGCAGAGAAGGTTAAGTCTACCTCAGCAGCAGAGAATGTTAAGTATAGTATACCTCAGTAGCAGTGAACGTTAAGTCTACCTCAGTAGCAGGGAATGTTAAGTATAGTATACCTCAGTAGCAGTGAATGTAAAGTCTACCTCAGTAGCAGTGAATGTTAAGTCTACCTCAGTAGCAGAGAATGTTAAGTATAGTATACCTCAGTAGCAGTGAACGTTAAGTATACCTCAGTAGCAGAGAATGTTAAGTATACCTAAGTAGCAGTGAATGTTAAGTCTACCTCAGGAGCAGTGAATGTTACGTCTACCTCAGTAGCAGAGAAGGTTAAGTCTACCTCAGCAGCAGTGAATATTAAGTCTACCTCAGTAGCAGAGAATGTTAAGTATACCTCAGTAGCAGTGAATGTTAAGTCTACCTCAGTAGCAGTGAACGTTAAGCCTACCTCAGTAGCAGTGAATGTTAAGTCTACCTCAGCAGCAGTGAATGTTAAGTCTACCTTAGTAGCAGTGATTTTTAAGTAGCAGTGAATGTTACGTCTACCTCAGTTGCAGTGAACGTTAAGTCTACCTCAGTAGCAGAGAATGTTAAGTATACCTCAGTAACAGTGAACGTAAAGTCTACCTCAGTAGTAGTGAATGTTAAGTCTACCTCAGTAGCAGTGAACGTTAAGTCTGCCTCAGTAGCAGAGAATGTTAAGTATAGTATACCTCATTAGCAGTGAACGTTAAGTCTACCTCAGTAGCAGAGAATGTTACGTCTACCTCAGTAGCAGAGAAGGTTAAGTCTACCTCAGTAGCAGTGAATGTTAAGTCTACCTCAGTAGCAGTGAACGTTAAGTCTACCTCAGTAGCAGAAAATGTTAAGTATACCTCAGTTGCTGTGAATGTTAAGTCTACCTCAGTAGCAGTGAATGTTACGTCTACTTCAGTAGCAGAGAAGGTTAAGTCTACCTCAGCAGCAGTGAATGTTAAGTCTACCTCAGTAGCAGAGAATGTTAAGCATACCTCAGTAGCAGTGAACATTAAGTCTACCTCAGTAGCAGTGAATGTTAAGTCTACCTCAGCAGCAGTGAATGTTAAGTCTACCTCAGTAGCAGAGAAGGTTAAGTCTACCTCAGCAGCAGAGAATGTTAAGTATAGTATACCTCAGTAGCAGTGAACGTTAAGTCTACCTCAGTAGCAGGGAATGTTAAGTATAGTATACCTCAGTAGCAGTGAATGTAAAGTCTACCTCAGTAGCAGTGAATGTTAAGTCTACCTCAGTAGCAGAGAATGTTAAGTATAGTATACCTCAGTAGCAGTGAACGTTAAGTATACCTCAGTAGCAGAGAATGTTAAGTATACCTAAGTAGCAGTGAATGTTAAGTCTACCTCAGGAGCAGTGAATGTTACGTCTACCTCAGTAGCAGAGAAGGTTAAGTCTACCTCAGCAGCAGTGAATGTTAAGTCTACCTCAGTAGCAGAGAATGTTAAGTCTACCTCAGCAGCAGTGAATGTTAAGCCTACCTCAGTAGCAGTGAATGTTAAGTCTACCTCAGCAGCAGTGAATGTTAAGTCTACCTTAGTAGCAGTGATTTTTAAGTAGCAGTGAATGTTACGTCTACCTCAGTTGCAGTGAACGTTAAGTCTACCTCAGTAGCAGAGAATGTTAAGTATACCTCAGTAACAGTGAACGTAAAGTCTACCTCAGTAGTAGTGAATGTTAAGTCTACCTCAGTAGCAGTGAAGGTTAAGTCTGCCTCAGTAGCAGAGAATGTTAAGTATAGTATACCTCAGTAGCAGTGAACGTTAAGTCTACCTCAGTAGCAGAGAATGTTAAGTATACCTCAGTAGCAGTGAATGTTAAGTCTACCTCAGTAGCAGAGAAGGTTAAGTCTACCTCAGCAGCAGTGAATGTTAAGCCTACCTCAGTAGCAGTGAATGTTAAGTCTACCTCAGCAGCAGTGAATGTTAAGTCTACCTTAGTAGTTGTGAATTTTAAGTAGCAGTGAATGTTAAGTCTACCTCAGTAGCAGAGAAGGGTAAGTCTACCTCAGCAGCAGTCAATGTTAAGCCTACCTCAGTAGCAGAGAATGTTAAGCCTACCTCAGTAGCAGTGAACATCAAGTCTACCTCAGTAGCAGTGAATGTTAAGTCTACCTCAGCAGCGGTGAATATTAAGTCTACCTCAGTAGCAGAGAATGTTAAGTCTACCTCAGTAGCAGTGAATGTTAAGTCTACCTCAGTAGCAGTGAACGTTAAGTCTACCTCAGCAGCAGTGAATGTTAAGTATACCTCAGTAGCAGTGAATGTTAAGTCTACCTCAGTAGCAGTGAACGTTAAGTCTACCTCAGCAGCAGTGAATGTTAAGTCTACCTTGGTAGCAGTGAATGTTAAGTAGCAGTGAATGATACGTCTACCTCAGTAGCAGTGAACGTTAAGTCTACCTCAGTAGCAGAGAATGTTAAGTCTACCTAAGTAGCAGTGAACGTTAAGTCTACCTCAGTAGCAGAGAATGTTAAGTATAGTATACCTCAGTAGCAGTGAATGTTAAGTCTACCTCAGTAGCAGTGAATGTTAAGTCTACCTCAGTAGCAGAGAAGAGTAAGTCTACCTCAGTAGCAGAGAATGTTAAGCCTACCTCAGTAGCAGTGAACATTAAGTCTACCTCAGTAGCAGTGAATGTTAAGTCTACCTCAGTAGCAGTGAATGTTAAGTCTACCTCAGCAGCAGTGAATGTTAAGTCTACCTTAGTAGCAGTGGATTTTAAGTAGCATTGAATGTTACGTCTACCTCAGTAGAAGTGAACGTTAAGTCTACCTCAGTAGCAGAGAATGTTAAGTATACCTCAGTAGCAGTGAACGTTAAGTCTACCTCAGTAGCAGAGAATGTTAAGTATAGTATACCTCAGAAGCAGTGAACGTTAAGTCTACCTCAGTAGCAGACAAAGTTAAATATACCTCAGTAGCAGTGAACGTTAAGTCTACCTCAGAAGCAGTGAATGTTACGTCTACCTCAGTAGCAGAGAAGGTTAAGAATAGTATACCTCAGTAGCAGTGAATGTTAAGTCTACCTCAGTAGCAGTGAATGTTAAGTCTACCTCAGTAGCAGAGAAGGGTAAGTCTACCTCAGTAGCAGAGAATGTTAAGTAGCAATGAATGTTACGTCTACCTCAGTAGCAGTGAACGTTAAGTCTACCTCAGTAGCAGAGAATGTTAGTCTACCTCAGTAGCAGTGAACGTTAAGTCTACCTCAGTAGCAGAGAATGTTAAGAATAGTATACCTCAGTAGCAGTGAATGTTAAGTCTACCTCAGTAGCAGTGAATTTTAAGTCTACCTCAGTAGCAGAGAAGGGTAAGTCTACCTCAGCAGCAGTGAATGTTAAGTCTACCTCAGTAGCAGAGAATGTTAAGCCTACCTCAGTAGCAGTGAACATTAAGTCTACCTCAGTAGCAGTGAATGTTAAGTCTACCTCAGTAGCAGTGAATGTTAAGTCTACCTCAGCAGCAGTGAATGTTAAGTCTACCTTAGTAGCAGTGGATTTTAAGTAGCATTGAATGTTACGTCTACCTCAGTAGAAGTGAATGTTAAGTCTACCTCAGTAGCAGAGAATGTTAAGTATACCTCAGTAGCAGTGAATGTTAAGTCTACCTCAGTAGCAGAGAATGTTAAGTCTACCTCAGTAGCAGAGAATGTTAAGTATAGTATACCTTAGTAGCAGTGAACGTTAAGTCTACCTCAGTAGCAGAGAATGTTAAGTATACCTCAGTAGCAATGAATGTTAAGTCTACCTCAGTAGCAGTGAACGTTAAGTCTACCTCAGTAGCAAAGAATGTTAAGCATAGTATACCTCAGTAGCAGTGAACGTTAAGTCTACCTCAGTAGCAGAGAATGTTAAGTATACCTCAGTAGCAGTGAACGTTAAGTCTACCTCAGCAGCAGTGAATGTTAAGTCTACCTTAGTAGCAGTGAATGTTAAGTAGCAGTGAATGTTACGTCTACCTCAGTAGCAGTGAAAGTTAAGTCTACCTCAGCAGCAGTGAATGTTAAGTATACCTCAGTAGCAGTGAATGTTAAGTCTACCTCAGTAGCAGTGAACGTTAAGTCTACCTCAGCAGCAGTGAATGTTAAGTCTACCTTAGTAGCAGTGAATGTTAAGTAGCAGTGAATTTTACGTCTACCTCAGTAGCAGTGAAAGTTAAGTCTACCTCAGTAGCAGAGAATGTTAAGTCTACCTCAGTAGCAGTGAACGTTAAGTCTACCTCAGTAGCAGAGAATGTTAAGAATAGTATACCTCAGTAGCAGTGAATGTTAAGTCTACCTCAGTAGCAGTGAATGTTAAGTCTACCTCAGTAGCAGAGAAGGGTAAGTCTACCTCAGCAGCAGTGAATGTTAAGTCTACCTCAGTAGCAGAGAATGTTAAGCCTACCTCAGTAGCAGTGAACATTAAGTCTACCTCAGTAGCAGTGAATGTTAAGTCTACCTCAGTAGCAGTGAATGTTAAGTCTACCTCAGCAGCAGTGAATGTTAAGTCTACCTTAGTAGCAGTGGATTTTAAGTAGCATTGAATGTTACGTCTACCTCAGTAGAAGTGAATGTTAAGTCTACCTCAGTAGCAGAGAATGTTAAGTATACCTCAGTAGCAGTGAATGTTAAGTCTACCTCAGAAGCAGTGAACGTTAAGTCTACCTCAGTAGCAGACAATGTTAAATATACCTCAGTAGCAGTGAACGTTAAGTCTACCTCAGTAGCAGTGAATGTGCTACGTCTACCTCAGTAGCAGAGAAGGTTAAGTCTACCTCAGTAGCAGAGAATGTTAAGTCTACCTCAGCAGCAGTGAATGTTAAGCCTACCTCAGTAGCAGTGAATGTTAAGTCTACCTCAGCAGCAGTGAATGTTAAGTCTACCTTAGTACCAGTGACTTTTAAGTAGCAGTGAATGTTACGTCTACCTCAGTAGCAGTGAACGTTAAGTCTACCTCAGTAGCAGAGAATGTTAAGTATACCTCAGTAGCAGTGAATGTTAAGTCTACCTCAGTAGCAGAGAAGGTTAAGTCTACCTCAGTAGCAGTGAATGTTAAGTCTACCTCAGTAGCAGTGAACGTTAAGTCTACCTCAGTAGCAGAAAATGTTAAGTATACCTCAGTTGCTGTGAATGTTAAGTCTACCTCAGTAGCAGTGAATGTTACGTCTACCTCAGTAGCAGAGAAGGTTAAGTCTACCTCAGCAGCAGTGAATGTTAAGTCTACCTCAGTAGCAGAGAATGTTAAGCATACCTCAGTAGCAGTGAACATTAAGTCTACCTCAGTAGCAGTGAATGTTAAGTCTACCTCAGCAGCAGTGAATGTTAAGTCTACCTCAGTAGCAGAGAAGGTTAAGTCTACCTCAGCAGCAGAGAATGTTAAGTATAGTATACCTCAGTAGCAGTGAACGTTAAGTCTACCTCAGTAGCAGGGAATGTTAAGTATAGTATACCTCAGTAGCAGTGAATGTAAAGTCTACCTCAGCAGCAGTGAATATTAAGTCTACCTCAGTAGCAGTGAATGTTAAGTCTACCTCAGTAGCAGAGAAGAGTAAGTCTACCTCAGTAGCAGAGAATGTTAAGTCTACCTCAGTAGCAGTGAATGTTAAGTCTACCTCAGTAGCAGTGAACGTTAAGTCTACCTCAGCAGCAGTGAATGTTAAGTCTACCTTAGTAGCAGTGAATGTTAAGTAGCAGTGAATGTTACGTCTACCTCAGTAGCAGTGAACGTTAAGTCTACCTCAGTAGCAGAGAATGTTAAGTCTACCTCAGTAGCAGTGAACGTTAAGTCTACCTCAGTAGCAGAGAATGTTAAGTATAGTATACCTCAGTAGCAGTGAATGTTAAGTCTACCTCAGTAGCAGTGAATGTTAAGTCTACCTCAGTAGCAGAGAAGAGTAAGTCTACCTCAGTAGCAGAGAATGTTAAGCCTACCTCAGTAGCAGTGAACATTAAGTCTACCTCAGTAGCAGTGAATGTTAAGTCTACCTCAGTAGCAGTGAATGTTAAGTCTACCTCAGCAGCAGAGAAGGGTAAGTCTACCTCAGCAGCAGTGAATGTTAAGTCTACCTCAGTAGCAGTGAACGTTAAGTCTACCTCAGTAGCAGAGAATGTTAGTCTACCTCAGTAGCAGTGAATGTTAAGTCTACCTCAGTAGCAGAGAATGTTAAGTCTACCTCAGCAGCAGTGAATGTTAAGTCTACCTTAGTAGCAGTGGATTTTAAGTAGCATTGAATGTTACGTCTACCTCAGTAGAAGTGAATGTTAAGTCTACCTCAGTAGCAGAGAATGTTAAGTATACCTCAGTAGCAGTGAATGTTAAGTCTACCTCAGTAGCAGTGAACGTTAAGTCTACCTCAGTAGCAGAGAATGTTAAGTATACCTCAGTAGCAGTGAATGTTAAGTCTACCTCAGCAGCAGTGAACGTTAAGTCTACCTCAGTAGCAGAGAATGTTAAGCATACCTCAGTAGCAGTGAACATTAAGTCTACCTCAGTAGCAGTGAATGTTAAGTATACCTCAGTAGCAGTGAATGTTAAGTCTACCTCAGTAGCAGAGAAGGTTAAGTCTACCTCAGCAGCAGAGAATGTTAAGTATAGTATACCTCAGTAGCAGTGAACGTTAAGTCTACCTCAGTAGCAGGGAATGTTAAGTATAGTATACCTCAGTAGCAGTGAATGTAAAGTCTACCTCAGTAGCAGTGAATGTTAAGTCTACCTCAGTAGCAGTGAACGTTAAGTCTGCCTCAGTAGCAGAGAATGTTAAGTATAGTATACCTCAGTAGCAGTGAATGTTAAGTCTACCTCAGCAGCAGTGAATGTTAAGTCTACCTTAGTAGCAGTGATTTTTAAGTAGCAGTGAATGTTACGTCTACCTCAGTTGCAGTGAACGTTAAGTCTACCTCAGTAGCAGAGAATGTTAAGTATACCTCAGTAGCAATGAATGTTAAGTCTACCTCAGTAGCAGTGAACGTTAAGTCTACCTCAGTAGCAGTGAATGTTAAGTCTACCTCAGTAGCAGAGAAGGGTAAGTCTACCTCAGCAGCAGTGAATGTTAAGCCTACCTCAGTAGGAGAGAATGTTAAGCCTACCTCAGTAGCAGTGAACATTAAGTCTACCTCAGTAGCAGTGAATGTTAAGTCTATCTCAGTAGCAGTCAATGTTAAGTCTACCTCAATAGCAGACAAGGTTAAGTCTACCTCAGCAGCAGTGGATGTTAAGTCTACCTCCGTAGCAGAGAATGTTAAGCCTACCTCAGAAGCAGTGAATGTTACGTCTACCTCAGCAGCAGTGAATGTTAAGCCTACCTCAGTAGCAGAGAATGTTAAGCCTACCTCAGTAGCAGTGAATGTGAAGCCTACCTCAGTAGCAGTGAATGTTAAGTCTACCTCAGCAGCAGTGAATATTAAGTCTACCTCAGTAGCAGAGAATGTTAAGTCTACCTCAGTAGCAGTGAACGTTAAGTCTACCTCAGCAGCAGTGAATGTTAAGTATACCTCAGTAGCAGTGAATGTTAAGTCTACCTCAGTAGCAGTGAACGTTAAGTCTACCTCAGTAGCAGAGAATGTTAAGAATAGTATACCTCAGTAGCAGTGAATGTTAAGTCTACCTCAGTAGCAGTGAATGTTAAGTCTACCTCAGTAGCAGAGAAGGGTAAGTCTACCTCAGCAGCAGTGAATGTTAAGTCTACCTCAGTAGCAGAGAATGTTAAGCCTACCTCAGTAGCAGTGAACATTAAGTCTACCTCAGTAGCAGTGAATGTTAAGTCTACCTCAGTAGCAGTGAATGTTAAGTCTACCTCAGCAGCAGTGAATGTTAAGTCTACCTTAGTAGCAGTGGATTTTAAGTAGCATTGAATGTTACGTCTACCTCAGTAGAAGTGAATGTTAAGTCTACCTCAGTAGCAGAGAATGTTAAGTATACCTCAGTAGCAGTGAACGTTAAGTCTACCTCAGTAGCAGAGAATGTTAAGAATAGTATACCTCAGTAGCAGTGAATGTTAAGTCTACCTCAGTAGCAGTGAATGTTAAGTCTACCTCAGTAGCAGAGAAGGGTAAGTCTACCTCAGCAGCAGTGAATGTTAAGTCTACCTCAGTAGCAGAGAATGTTAAGCCTACCTCAGTAGCAGTGAACATTAAGTCTACCTCAGTAGCAGTGAATGTTAAGTCTACCTCAGTAGCAGTGAATGTTAAGTCTACCTCAGCAGCAGTGAATGTTAAGTCTACCTTAGTAGCAGTGGATTTTAAGTAGCATTGAATGTTACGTCTACCTCAGTAGAAGTGAATGTTAAGTCTACCTCAGTAGCAGAGCATGTTAAGTATACCTCAGTAGCAGTGAACGTTAAGTCTACCTCAGTAGCAGAGAATGTTAAGTATAGTATACCTCAGATGCAGTGAACGTTAAGTCTACCTCAGTAGCAGACAATGTTAAATATACCTCAGTAGCAGTGAGCGTTAAGTCTACCTCAGAAGCAGTGAATGTTACGTCTACCTCAGTAGCAGAGAAGGTTAAGTCTACCTCAGTAGCAGAGAATGTTAAGTCTACCTCAGCAGCAGTGAATGTTAAGCCTACCTCAGTAGCAGTGAATGTTAAGTCTACCTCAGCAGCAGTGAATGTTAAGTCTACCTTAGTACCAGTGAATTTTAAGTAGCAGTGAATGTTAAGTCTACCTCAGTAGCAGTGAACGTTAAGCCTACCTCAGTAGCAGAGAATGTTAAGTATAGTATACCTCAGAAGCAGTGAACGTTAAGTCTACCTCAGTAGCAGACAATGTTAAATATACCTCAGTAGCAGTGAACGTTAAGTCTACCTCAGTAGCAGTGAATGTTACGTCTACCTCAGTAGCAGAGAAGGTTAAGTCTACCTCAGTAGCAGAGAATGTTAAGTCTACCTCAGCAGCAGTGAATGTTAAGCCTACCTCAGTAGCAGTGAATGTTAATCTACCTCAGCAGCAGTGAATGTTAAGTCTACCTTAGTACCAGTGAATTTTAAGTAGCAGTGAATGTTACGTCTACCTCAGTAGCAGTGAACGTTACGTCTACCTCAGTAGCAGAGAATGTTAAGTATACCTCAGTAGCAGTGAATGTTAAGTCTACCTCAGTAGCAGTGAATGTTACGTCTACCTCAGTAGCAGAGAAGGTTAAGTCTACCTCAGTAGCAGTGAATGTTAAGTCTACCTCAGTAGCAGTGAACGTTAAGTCTACCTCAGTAGCAGAAAATGTTAAGTATACCTCAGTTGCTGTGAATGTTAAGTCTACCTCAGTAGCAGTGAATGTTACGTCTACCTCAGTAGCAGAGAAGGTTAAGTCTACCTCAGCAGCAGTGAATGTTAAGTCTACCTCAGTAGCAGAGAATGTTAAGCATACCTCAGTAGCAGTGAACATTAAGTCTACCTCAGTAGCAGTGAATGTTAAGTCTACCTCAGCAGCAGTGAATGTTAAGTCTACCTCAGTAGCAGAGAAGGTTAAGTCTACCTCAGCAGCAGAGAATGTTAAGTATAGTATACCTCAGTAGCAGTGAACGTTAAGTCTACCTCAGTAGCAGGGAATGTTAAGTATAGTATACCTCAGTAGCAGTGAATGTAAAGTCTACCTCAGTAGCAGTGAATGTTAAGTCTACCTCAGTAGCAGAGAATGTTAAGTATAGTATACCTCAGTAGCAGTGAACGTTAAGTATACCTCACGTAGCTTGACCAAAAGACCGGCGCGTTTCCCTCTTCTCCGGCGCCGCCGTTGTTTTGAGTAGCCACGTGCTATCCAGTCTGTTGTTGTGTTTGGGTTAACGAAAGGAGAATCCTCTTTGGGAAAGTCGTATTCCTGGTCGTAATGTTGGTAAGTTGACGTTGCTCTTATATCCAATAGTTCCTCCCGGTTGTATGTAATAAAACTTAATATTTTCCGGGTAACAATGTAAGAAGTAAAACATAAAAACACTGCCTGTTCACCCCGCTATCATCCAGAAAGGCGAGGTCAGTACAGGTGCATCAAAGCTGGGACCGAGAGACTGAAAAACAGCTTCTACCTCAAGGCCATCAGACTGTTAAACAGCCATCACTAACATTGAGTGGCTGCTGCCAACATACTGACTTAAATCTCTAGCCACTTTATACATAGGAATTGGATGTAACAAATGTATCACTAGCCACTTTAAACAATTTTGTATATAATGTTTACGTATCCGACATACTCATATCAAATGTATACACTGTACTCTAAACCATCTACTGTATCTTGCCTATGCCGTTCGGTCATCGACCCAAATCTCTAGCCACTTTAATAATTATAATTGGATGAAATAATGTATCTGTAACGCCCAGTCCTGGGTTTTCAGGCTGGAGCGTTTTGGGTTCATTTTGGTTTAGGGGTTTTCACAGTTCTATGGTGTCTAGTTCTATGTTGGGTTAATGGCTCCCAATTAGAGGCAGCTGAGTCTCGTTGTCTCTAATTGGGAACCATTTATATGTTTGGGAATTGCACCTTAGTTTCGTGGGTTATTGTATGTTCATGTCATGATTATGTTAGGTTCATCAGGTTCTTGTCTAGTTAGGTTTCTCCGTTCGAGGTTTAGTTAGGGTTCTTCCGTCGTGGTTAGGTTTAGTTCTCTTTGTGTATAGTTTAGCGTTAGGGCTCTCGTCTTGTTCTTCGTTTTCTTGTTTTGTTCCGTCGTCTTTGAATAAATCATGTATTCTGGCTACATCGCTGCGTCTTGGTCTGTCCCCTCAGAAGTGAATCGTGACAGAATAACCCACCAACAAAAGACCAAGCAGCGAGAGACCCGGGAGCTTAGCTCTTGGGAAAAGGAGCAGCGCAGGTGTGCGAGGACTGAGCGTGGGAGCTATGAGGACTTATATGGCGTATGGACCCGAGAGAGAAAAGTTCATCGGAACTCGCCTGGCACGGAAGCCCGCAAGGCAGCCCCAAGAAACTTTTTGGGGGGGCACACGAGGGGTTGGCGGTTCAGGAGGGACTCCTGAGCCAACTCCTCGTGCTTTATGGAGAGAGCGTGGGGAGGCGTGCAGCGAAGGGAGGCCGTGCTATGCAGTGTTGCGCACGGTTTCCTATAGGGATTCAGAGGCCGGTGCGAGTGATTCCCGCTCCACTCATCAGTCGGGGAAAATAAGGGTGCAGCCAGAAAGAGTGGTGCCATCGCTGCGCACTAAGTCCCCGATGCGTCTCCTGGGACCCGGATATCCTGCTCCAGTTCCGTGTGCGGTGTCTCCGATGCGTGTCCGCAGCCCAGTGCGAGAGATCCCAGCGCCACTCATGGGTCGGGCCGAGGTCTGTGTGCTACCTGGGAGAGTGGTGCCAGCTCTGCGAGCCAGGCCTCCAGTGCGCCTTTTGGGACCAAGCTATCCTGTGGTCCTACGGGCAGAATCTCCGCACGCATCCACAGCCCAGTCCGAGAGATTCCAGCTCCACTCACCCGTGAGGCCAGGGTTAGTGAGCTAGCTGGAGGTATGTCGGCTCTCCGTATCAGGTCCCAGGTCCGGGTGGAGGTTTCTACACGTCCAGTCCCGGTTCCACGTTCCAAGATCCCGGTTCCACGTTCCAAGATCCCTGTTCCACGTTCCAAGATCCCTGTTCCACGTTCCAAGATCCCTGTTCCACGTTCCAAGATCCCTGTTCCACGTTCCAAGATTCCAGTTCCGTGTTCCAAGATCCCAGTCCGTGTAGTGGTTTCTGCGTCCTGCTCGGCTCCGCGCGCACCCAGCTCCCGTGCGCTCAGAGAGTCCAGCACGTCCTGCTCGGCTCCGCGCACCCAGCTCCCGTGCGCTCAGAGAGTCCAGCACGTCCTGCTCGGCTCCGCGCACCAAGCTCCCGTGCGCTCCGAGAGTCCAGCACGTCCTGTCGGCTCCGGCGCGCAAGCTCCCGTGCGCTCCGAGAGTCCAGCACGTCCTGTCGGCTCCGCGCACCAAGTTCCCTGTGCGCTCAGAGAGTCCAGCACGTCCTGTCGGCTCCGGCGCACCAAGCTCCCGTGCGCTCCGAGAGTCCAGCACGTCCTGTCGGCTCCGCGCACCAAGCTCCCGTGCGCTCCGAGAGTCCAGCACGTCCTGTCCGGCTCCGCGCGCAAGCTCCCGTGCGCTCCGAGAGTCCAGCACGTCCTGTCCCGGCTCCGGCGCACCCAGCTCCCGTGCGCTCAGGGAGTCCAGCACGCCCTGTCCCGGCTCCGCGCACCCAGCTCCCGTGCGCTCAGAGAGTCCAGCACGCCCTGTCCGGCTCCGCGCACCAAGTTCCTGTGCGCTCAGAGAGTCCAGCGCGTCCTGTCGGCTCCGGCGCGCAAGCTCCCGTGCGCTCAGAGAGCCCAGTTCGGCCTGTTCCGCTCCCGCACCAGAGTGCGCGTCCGAGCCCAGTTCGGCCTGTTCCCGCTCCCGCACCAGAGTGCGGCGTCCGAGCCCAGTTCGGCCTGTTCCCGCTCCACGCACCAGAGTTCCAGTGAGCATCACGAGTCCGCACTGCCAGTGCCCGCTCCACGCACCAGAGTCCCAGTGAGCATCACGAGTCCAGTACGACCAGTTCCTGCTCCACGCACCAGAGTCCCAGTGAGCATCACGAGTCCAGTACTGCCAGTTCCTGCTCCACGCACCAGAGTTCCAGTGAGCATCACGAGTCCGGTACTGCCAGTTCCTGCTCCACGCACCAGAGTTCCAGTGAGCATCACGAGTCCGATGCGACCAGTTCCTGCTCCACGCACCAGAGTCCCAGTGAGCATCACGAGTCCAGTACGACCAGTTCCTGCTCCACGCACCAGAGTCCCAGTGAGCATCACGAGTCCAGTACGACCAGTTCCGCTCCACGCGCAGAGTCCCAGTGAGCATCACGAGTCCAGTACTGCCAGGTCCTGCTCCACGCACCAGAGTTCCAGTGAGCATCACAAGTCCAGTACGACCAGTTCCTGCTCCACGCACCAGTGTTCCAGTGAGCATCACAAGTCTAGTACGACCAGTTCCTGCTCCACGCACCAGAGTTCCAGTGAGCATCACAAGTCCAGTACTGCCAGTTCCTGCTCCACGCACCAGAGTTCCAGTGAGCATCACAAGTCCAGTACTGCCAGTTCCTGCTCCACGCACCAGAGTTCCAGTGAGCATCACGAGTCCGATAGGGCCAGCTTCTGCTCCACGCACCAGAGTTCCTAGAAAGGGTCCAGGGCCTCCGGTGCGTGACATCAGACCAGCACGGCCAGCACCGGAGCCCCCACCTGGGACAAAAGGAACCCACCCTAGATCCCCCCACAGACTTTTGGGGCGCGTCCGGAGTCCGCGCCTTTGGGGGGGGGTACTGTAACGCCCAGTCCTGGGTTTTCAGGCTGGAGCGTTTTGGGTTCATTTTGGTTTAGGGTTTTCACAGTTCTATGGTGTCTAGTTCTATGTTGGGTTAATGGCTCCCAATTAGAGGCAGCTGAGTCTCGTTGTCTCTAATTGGGAACCATTTATATGTTTGGGAATTGCACCTTAGTTTCGTGGGTTATTGTATGTTCATGTCATGATTATGTTAGGTTCATCAGGTTCTTGTCTAGTTAGGTTTCTCCGTTCGAGGTTTAGTTAGGGTTCTTCCGTCGTGGTTAGGTTTAGTTCTCTTTGTGTATAGTTTAGCGTTAGGGCTCTCGTCTTGTTCTTCGTTTTCTTGTTTTGTTCCGTCTCGTCTTTGAATAAATCATGTATTCTGGCTACATCGCTGCGTCTTGGTCTGTCCCCTCAGAAGTGAATCGTGACAGTATCACTAGCCACTTTAAACAATGCCATTTATATAATGTTTACATATCCTACATTACTCATCTCATATATGTGTGTGTGTATGTGTATATAAATATATATGTGTGTATATACTGTACACCATACCATCTACTGCATCTTGCCTATGCCGGTCAGCCATCGCTCATCCATATATTTATATGTACATACTCGTATTCATTCCTTTACTCTTGTGTGTATAAGGTAGTTGTTGTGAATTTGTTAGATTACTTGTTAGATACTACTGCATGGTCGGAACTAGAAGCACAAGCATTTCGCTACACTCGCATTAACATCTGCTAACCATGTGTATGTGACAAATAAAATTTGATTTGATTTGATTTGAGTAGCAGAGAAGGTTAAGTCTACCTCAGTAGCAGAGAATGTTAAGTCTACCTCAGCAGCAGTGAATGTTAAGCCTACCTCAGTAGCAGTGAATGTTAAGTCTACCTCAGCAGCAGTGAATGTTAAGTCTACCTTAGTAGCAGTGATTTTTAAGTAGCAGTGAATGTTACGTCTACCTCAGTTGCAGTGAACGTTAAGTCTACCTCAGTAGCAGAGAATGTTAAGTATACCTCAGTAACAGTGAACGTAAAGTCTACCTCAGTAGCAGTGAATGTTAAGTCTACCTCAGTAGCAGTGAACGTTAAGTCTGCCTCAGTAGCAGAGAATGTTAAGTATAGTATACCTCAGTAGCAGTGAATGTTAAGTCTACCTCAGCAGCAGTGAATGTTAAGTCTACCTTAGTAGCAGTGATTTTTAAGTAGCAGTGAATGTTACGTCTACCTCAGTTGCAGTGAACGTTAAGTCTACCTCAGTAGCAGAGAATGTTAAGTATACCTCAGTAGCAATGAATGTTAAGTCTACCTCAGTAGCAGTGAACGTTAAGTCTACCTCAGTAGCAGTGAATGTTAAGTCTACCTCAGTAGCAGAGAAGGGTAAGTCTACCTCAGCAGCAGTGAATGTTAAGCCTACCTCAGTAGGAGAGAATGTTAAGCCTACCTCAGTAGCAGTGAACATTAAGTCTACCTCAGTAGCAGTGAATGTTAAGTCTATCTCAGTAGCAGTCAATGTTAAGTCTACCTCAATAGCAGACAAGGTTAAGTCTACCTCAGCAGCAGTGGATGTTAAGTCTACCTCCGTAGCAGAGAATGTTAAGCCTACCTCAGAAGCAGTGAATGTTACGTCTACCTCAGCAGCAGTGAATGTTAAGCCTACCTCAGTAGCAGAGAATGTTAAGCCTACCTAAGTAGCAGTGAATGTGAAGCCTACCTCAGTAGCAGTGAATGTTAAGTCTACCTCAGCAGCAGTGAATATTAAGTCTACCTCAGTAGCAGAGAATGTTAAGTCTACCTCAGTAGCAGTGAGCGTTAAGTCTACCTCAGCAGCAGTGAATGTTAAGTATACCTCAGTAGCAGTGAATGTTAAGTCTACCTCAGTAGCAGTGAACGTTAAGTCTACCTCAGTAGCAGAGAATGTTAAGAATAGTATACCTCAGTAGCAGTGAATGTTAAGTCTACCTCAGTAGCAGTGAATGTTAAGTCTACCTCAGTAGCAGAGAAGGGTAAGTCTACCTCAGCAGCAGTGAATGTTAAGTCTACCTCAGTAGCAGAGAATGTTAAGCCTACCTCAGTAGCAGTGAACATTAAGTCTACCTCAGTAGCAGTGAATGTTAAGTCTACCTCAGTAGCAGTGAATGTTAAGTCTACCTCAGCAGCAGTGAATGTTAAGTCTACCTTAGTAGCAGTGGATTTTAAGTAGCATTGAATGTTACGTCTACCTCAGTAGAAGTGAATGTTAAGTCTACCTCAGTAGCAGAGAATGTTAAGTATACCTCAGTAGCAGTGAATGTTAAGAATAGTATACCTCAGTAGCAGTGAATGTTAAGTCTACCTCAGTAGCAGTGAATGTTAAGTCTACCTCAGTAGCAGAGAAGGGTAAGTCTACCTCAGCAGCAGTGAATGTTAAGTCTACCTCAGTAGCAGAGAATGTTAAGCCTACCTCAGTAGCAGTGAACATTAAGTCTACCTCAGTAGCAGTGAATGTTAAGTCTACCTCAGTAGCAGTGAATGTTAAGTCTACCTCAGCAGCAGTGAATGTTAAGTCTACCTTAGTAGCAGTGGATTTTAAGTAGCATTGAATGTTACGTCTACCTCAGTAGAATTGAATGTTAAGTCTACCTCAGTAGCAGAGCATGTTAAGTATACCTCAGTAGCAGTGAACGTTAAGTCTACCTCAGTAGCAGAGAATGTTAAGTATAGTATACCTCAGATGCAGTGAACGTTAAGTCTACCTCAGTAGCAGACAATGTTAAATATACCTCAGTAGCAGTGAACGTTAAGTCTACCTCAGAAGCAGTGAATGTTACGTCTACCTCAGTAGCAGAGAAGGTTAAGTCTACCTCAGTAGCAGAGAATGTTAAGTCTACCTCAGCAGCAGTGAATGTTAAGCCTACCTCAGTAGCAGTGAATGTTAAGTCTACCTCAGCAGCAGTGAATGTTAAGTCTACCTTAGTACCAGTGAATTTTAAGTAGCAGTGAATGTTAAGTCTACCTCAGTAGCAGTGAACGTTAAGCCTACCTCAGTAGCAGAGAATGTTAAGTATAGTATACCTCAGAAGCAGTGAACGTTAAGTCTACCTCAGTAGCAGACAATGTTAAATATACCTCAGTAGCAGTGAACGTTAAGTCTACCTCAGTAGCAGTGAATGCTTACGTCTACCTCAGTAGCAGAGAAGGTTAAGTCTACCTCAGTAGCAGAGAATGTTAAGTCTACCTCAGCAGCAGTGAATGTTAAGCCTACCTCAGTAGCAGTGAATGTTAATCTACCTCAGCAGCAGTGAATGTTAAGTCTACCTTAGTACCAGTGAATTTTAAGTAGCAGTGAATGTTACGTCTACCTCAGTAGCAGTGAACGTTAAGTCTACCTCAGTAGCAGAGAATGTTAAGTATACCTCAGTAGCAGTGAATGTTAAGTCTACCTCAGTAGCAGTGAATGTTACGTCTACCTCAGTAGCAGAGAAGGTTAAGTCTACCTCAGTAGCAGTGAATGTTAAGTCTACCTCAGTAGCAGTGAACGTTAAGTCTACCTCAGTAGCAGAAAATGTTAAGTATACCTCAGTTGCTGTGAATGTTAAGTCTACCTCAGTAGCAGTGAATGTTACGTCTACCTCAGTAGCAGAGAAGGTTAAGTCTACCTCAGCAGCAGTGAATGTTAAGTCTACCTCAGTAGCAGAGAATGTTAAGCATACCTCAGTAGCAGTGAACATTAAGTCTACCTCAGTAGCAGTGAATGTTAAGTCTACCTCAGCAGCAGTGAATGTTAAGTCTACCTCAGTAGCAGAGAAGGTTAAGTCTACCTCAGCAGCAGAGAATGTTAAGTATAGTATACCTCAGTAGCAGTGAACGTTAAGTCTACCTCAGTAGCAGGGAATGTTAAGTATAGTATACCTCAGTAGCAGTGAATGTAAAGTCTACCTCAGTAGCAGTGAATGTTAAGTCTACCTTAGTAGCAGAGAATGTTAAGTATAGTATACCTCAGTAGCAGTGAACGTTAAGTATACCTCACGTAGCTTGACCAAAAGACCGGCGCGTTTCCCTCTTCTCCGGCGCCGCCGTTGTTTTGAGTAGCCACGTGCTATCCAGTCTGTTGTTGTGTTTGGGTTAACGAAAGGAGAATCCTCTTTGGGAAAGTCGTATTCCTGGTCGTAATGTTGGTAAGTTGACGTTGCTCTTATATCCAATAGTTCCTCCCGGTTGTATGTAATAAAACTTAATATTTTCCGGGGTAACAATGTAAGAAGTAAAACATAAAAAAACACTGCCTGTTCACCCCGCTATCATCCAGAAGGCGAGGTCAGTACAGGTGCATCAAAGCTGGGACCGAGAGACTGAAAAACAGCTTCTACCTCAAGGCCATCAGACTGTTAAACAGCCATCACTAACATTGAGTGGCTGCTGCCAACATACTGACTTAAATCTCTAGCCACTTTATACATAGGAATTGGATGTAACAAATGTATCACTAGCCACTTTAAACAATTTTGTATATAATGTTTACGTATCCGACATACTCATATCAAATGTATACACTGTACTCTAAACCATCTACTGTATCTTGCCTATGCCGTTCGGTCATCGACCCAAATCTCTAGCCACTTTAATAATTATAATTGGATGAAATAATGTATCACTAGCCACTTTAAACAATGCCATTTATATAATGTTTACATATCCTACATTACTCATCTCATATATGTGTGTGTGTATGTGTATATAAATATATATGTGTGTATATACTGTACACCATACCATCTACTGCATCTTGCCTATGCCGGTCAGCCATCGCTCATCCATATATTTATATGTACATACTCGTATTCATTCCTTTACTCTTGTGTGTATAAGGTAGTTGTTGTGAATTTGTTAGATTACTTGTTAGATACTACTGCATGGTCGGAACTAGAAGCACAAGCATTTCGCTACACTCGCATTAACATCTGCTAACCATGTGTATGTGACAAATAAAATTTGATTTGATTTGATTTGAGTAGCAGAGAATGTTAAGTATACCTAAGTAGCAGCGAATGTTAAGTCTACCTCAGGAGCAGTGAATGTTACGTCTACCTCAGTAGCAGAGAAGGTTAAGTCTACCTCAGCAGCAGTGAATGTTAAGTCTACCTCAGTAGCAGAGAATGTTAAGTCTACCTCAGCAGCAGTGAATGTTAAGCCTACCTCAGTAGCAGTGAATGTTAAGTCTACCTCAGCAGCAGTGAATGTTAAGTCTACCTTAGTAGCAGTGATTTTTAAGTAGCAGTGAATGTTACGTCTACCTCAGTTGCAGTGAACGTTAAGTCTACCTCAGTAGCAGAGAATGTTAAGTATACCTCAGTAACAGTGAACGTAAAGTCTACCTCAGTAGCAGTGAATGTTAAGTCTACCTCAGTAGCAGTGAACGTTAAGTCTGCCTCAGTAGCAGAGAATGTTAAGTATAGTATACCTCAGTAGCAGTGAATGTTAAGTCTACCTCAGCAGCAGTGAATGTTAAGTCTACCTTAGTAGCAGTGATTTTTAAGTAGCAGTGAATGTTACGTCTACCTCAGTTGCAGTGAACGTTAAGTCTACCTCAGTAGCAGAGAATGTTAAGTATACCTCAGTAGCAATGAATGTTAAGTCTACCTCAGTAGCAGTGAACGTTAAGTCTACCTCAGTAGCAGTGAATGTTAAGTCTACCTCAGTAGCAGAGAAGGGTAAGTCTACCTCAGCAGCAGTGAATGTTAAGCCTACCTCAGTAGGAGAGAATGTTAAGCCTACCTCAGTAGCAGTGAACATTAAGTCTACCTCAGTAGCAGTGAATGTTAAGTCTATCTCAGTAGCAGTCAATGTTAAGTCTACCTCAATAGCAGACAAGGTTAAGTCTACCTCAGCAGCAGTGGATGTTAAGTCTACCTCCGTAGCAGAGAATGTTAAGCCTACCTCAGAAGCAGTGAATGTTACGTCTACCTCAGCAGCAGTGAATGTTAAGCCTACCTCAGTAGCAGAGAATGTTAAGCCTACCTCAGTAGCAGTGAATGTGAAGCCTACCTCAGTAGCAGTGAATGTTAAGTCTACCTCAGCAGCAGTGAATATTAAGTCTACCTCAGTAGCAGAGAATGTTAAGTCTACCTCAGTAGCAGTGAACGTTAAGTCTACCTCAGCAGCAGTGAATGTTAAGTATACCTCAGTAGCAGTGAATGTTAAGTCTACCTCAGTAGCAGTGAACGTTAAGTCTACCTCAGTAGCAGAGAATGTTAAGAATAGTATACCTCAGTAGCAGTGAATGTTAAGTCTACCTCAGTAGCAGTGAATGTTAAGTCTACCTCAGTAGCAGAGAAGGGTAAGTCTACCTCAGCAGCAGTGAATGTTAAGTCTACCTCAGTAGCAGAGAATGTTAAGCCTACCTCAGTAGCAGTGAACATTAAGTCTACCTCAGTAGCAGTGAATGTTAAGTCTACCTCAGTAGCAGTGAATGTTAAGTCTACCTCAGCAGCAGTGAATGTTAAGTCTACCTTAGTAGCAGTGGATTTTAAGTAGCATTGAATGTTACGTCTACCTCAGTAGAAGTGAATGTTAAGTCTACCTCAGTAGCAGAGAATGTTAAGTATACCTCAGTAGCAGTGAACGTTAAGTCTACCTCAGTAGCAGAGAATGTTAAGAATAGTATACCTCAGCAGCAGTGAATGTTAAGTAGCAGTGAAGGTTACGTCTACCTCAGTAGCAGTGAACGTTAAGTCTACCTCAGCAGCAGTGAATGTTAAGTCTACCTTAGTAGCAGTGGATTTTAAGTAGCATTGAATGTTACGTCTACCTCAGTAGAAGTGAATGTTAAGTCTACCTCAGTAGCAGAGAATGTTAAGTATACCTCAGTAGCAGTGAATGTTAAGTCTACCTCAGTAGCAGTGAACGTTAAGTCTACCTCAGTAGCAGAGAATGTTAAGTATACCTCAGTAGCAGTGAATGTTAAGTCTACCTCAGTAGCAGTGAACGTTAAGTCTACCTCAGTAGCAGAGAATGTTAAGTATAGTATACCTCAGAAGCAGTGAACGTTAAGTCTACCTCAGTAGCAGAGAATGTTAAGTATACCTCAGTAGCAGTGAATGTTAAGTCTACCTCAGTAGCAGAGAATGTTACGTCTACCTCAGTAGCAGAGAAGGTTAAGTCTACCTCAGCAGCAGTGAATGTTAAGTATACCTCAGTAGCAGTGAATGTTAAGTCTACCTCAGTAGCAGTGAACGTTAAGTCTACCTCAGCAGCAGTGAATGTTAAGTCTACCTTAGTAGCAGTGATTGTTAAGTAGCAGTGAATGTTACGTCTACCTCAGTAGCAGTGAACGTTAAGTCTACCTCAGTAGCAGAGAATGTTAGTCTACCTCAGTAGCAGTGAACATTAAGTCTACCTCAGTAGCAGTGAATGTTAAGTCTACCTCCGCAGCAGTGAATGTTAAGTCTACCTTAGTAGCAGTGGATTTTAAGTAGTATTGAATGTTACGTCTACCTCAGTAGAAGTGAATGTTAAGTCTACCTCAGTAGCAGAGAATGTTAAGTATACCTCAGTAGCAGTGAATGTTAAGTCTACCTCAGTAGCAGTGAACGTTGTCTACCTCAGTAGCAGAGAATGTTAAGTATAGTATACCTCAGAAGCAGTGAACGTTAAGTCTACCTCAGTAGCAGACAATGTTAAATATACCTCAGTAGCAGTGAACGTTAAGTCTACGTCAGTAGCAGTGAATGTTACGTCTACCTCAGTAGCAGAGAAGGTTAAGTCTACCTCAGTAGCAGAGAATGTTAAGTCTACCTCAGCAGCAGTGAATGTTAAGCCTACCTCAGTAGCAGTGAATGTTAAGTCTACCTCAGCAGCAGTGAATGTTAAGTCTACCTTAGTACCAGTGAATTTTAAGTAGCAGTGAATGTTACGTCTACCTCAGTAGCAGTGAACGTTAAGTCTACATCAGTAGCAGAGAATGTTAAGTATACCTCAGTAGCAGTGAATGTTAAGTCTACCTCAGTAGCAGTGAATGTTACGTCTACCTCAGTAGCAGAGAAGGTTAAGTCTACCTCAGTAGCAGTGAATGTTAAGTCTACCTCAGTAGCAGTGAACGTTAAGTCTACCTCAGTAGCAGAAAATGTTAAGTATACCTCAGTTGCTGTGAATGTTAAGTCTACCTCAGCAGCAGTGAATGTTAAGTCTACCTCAGTAGCAGAGAATGTTAAGCATACCTCAGTAGCATTGAACATTAAGTCTACCTCAGTAGCAGTGAATGTTAAGTCTACCTCAGCATCAGCGAATGTTAAGTCTACCTCAGTAGCAGAGAAGGTTAAGTCTACCTCAGCAGCAGAGAATGTTAAGTATAGTATACCTCAGTAGCAGTGAACGTTAAGTCTACCTCAGTAGCAGGGAATGTTAAGTATAGTATACCTCAGTAGCAGTGAATGTAAAGTCTACCTCAGTAGCAGTGAACGTTAAGTCTACCTCAGTAGCAGAGAATGTTAAGTATAGTATACCTCAGTAGCAGTGAACGTTAAGTATACCTCAGTAGCAGAGAATGTTAAGTATACCTAAGTAGCAGTGAATGTTAAGTCTACCTCAGGAGCAGTGAATGTTACGTCTACCTCAGTAGCAGAGAAGGTTAAGTCTACCTCAGCAGCAGTGAATGTTAAGTCTACCTCAGTAGCAGAGAATGTTAAGTCTACCTCAGCAGCAGTGAATGTTAAGCCTACCTCAGTAGCAGTGAATGTTAAGTCTACCTCAGCAGCAGTGAATGTTAAGTCTACCTTAGTAGCAGTGATTTTTAAGTAGCAGTGAATGTTACGTCTACCTCAGTTGCAGTGAAAGTTAAGTCTACCTCAGTAGCAGAGAATGTTAAGTATACCTCAGTAACAGTGAACGTAAAGTCTACCTCAGTAGCAGTGAATGTTAAGTCTACCTCAGTAGCAGTGAACGTTAAGTCTGCCTCAGTAGCAGAGAATGTTAAGTATAGTATACCTCAGTAGCAGTGAACGTTAAGTCTACCTCAGTAGCAGGGAATGTTAAGTATAGTATACCTCAGTAGCAGTGAATGTTAAGTCTACCTCAGTAGCAGAGAATGTTAAGTATAGTATACCTCAGTAGCAGTGAATGTTAAGTCTACCTCAGTAGCAGAGAATGTTAAGTATACCTCAGTAGCAGTGAATGTTAAGTCTACCTCAGTAGCAGTGAATGTTACGTCTACCTCAGTAGAAGTGAATGTTAAGTCTACCTCAGTAGCAGAGAATGTTAAGTATACCTCAGTAGCAGTGAATGTTAAGTCTACCTCAGTAGCAGTGAATGTTAAGTCTACCTCAGCAGCAGTGAATGTTAAGTCTACCTCAGTAGCAGAGAAGGTTAAGTCTACCTCAGCAGCAGAGAATGTTAAGTATAGTATACCTCAGTAGCAGTGAACGTTAAGTCTACCTCAGTAGCAGGGAATGTTAAGTATAGTATACCTCAGTAGCAGTGAATGTTAAGTCTACCTCAGTAGCAGAGAATGTTAAGTATAGTATACCTCAGTAGCAGTGAACGTTAAGTATACCTCAGTAGCAGAGAATGTTAAGTATACCTAAGTAGCAGTGAATGTTAAGTCTACCTCAGGAGCAGTGAATGTTACGTCTACCTCAGTAGCAGAGAAGGTTAAGTCTACCTCAGCAGCAGTGAATGTTAAGTCTACCTCAGTAGCAGAGAATGTTAAGTCTACCTCAGCAGCAGTGAATGTTAAGCCTACCTCAGTAGCAGAGAATGTTAAGTATACCTCAGTAACAGTGAACGTAAAGTCTACCTCAGTAGCAGTGAATGTTAAGTCTACCTCAGTAGCAGTGAACGTTAAGTCTGCCTCAGTAGCAGAGAATGTTAAGTATAGTATACCTCAGTAGCAGTGAACGTTAAGTCTACCTCAGTAGCAGAGAATGTTAAGTATACCTCAGTAGCAGTGAATGTTAAGTCTACCTCAGTAGCAGAGAAGGTTAAGTCTACCTCAGCAGCAGTGAATGTTAAGCCTACCTCAGTAGCAGTGAATGTTAAGTCTACCTCAGCAGCAGTGAATGTTAAGTCTACCTTAGTAGCAGTGAATTTTAAGTAGCAGTGAATGTTAAGTCTACCTCAGCAGCAGAGAATGTTAAGTATACCTCAGTAGCAGTGAATGTTAAGTCTACCTCAGTAGCAGTGAACGTTAAGTCTACCTCAGTAGCAGAGAATGTTAAGTATAGTATACCTCAGTAGCAGTGAATGTTACGTCTACCTCAGTAGCAGTGAATGTTAAGTCTACCTCAGTAGCAGTGAATGTTAAGTCTACCTCAGTAGCAGAGAAGGGTAAGTCTACCTCAGCAGCAGTGAATGTTAAGCCTACCTCAGTAGCAGAGAATGTTAAGCCTACCTCAGTAGCAGTGAACATTAAGTCTACCTCAGTAGCAGTGAATGTTAAGTCTACCTCAGTAGCAGTGAATGTTAAGTCTACCTCAGTAGCAGACAAGGTTAAGTCTACCTCAGCAGCAGTGGATGTTAAGTCTACCTCCGTAGCAGAGAATGTTAAGCCTTCCTCAGAAGCAGTGAATGTTACGTCTACCTCAGCAGCAGTGAATGTTAAGCCTACCTCAGTAGCAGAGAATGTTAAGCCTACCTGAGTAGCAGTGAATGTGAAGCCTACCTCAGTAGCAGTGAATGTTAAGTCTACCTCAGCAGCAGTGAACATTAAGTCTACCTCAGTAGCAGTGAACGTTAAGTCTACCTCAGCAGCAGTGAATGTTAAGTATACCTCAGTAGCAGTGAATGTTAAGTCTACCTCAGTAGCAGTGAACGTTAAGTCTACCTCAGCAGCAGTGAATGTTAAGTCTACCTTAGTAGCAGTGAATGTTAAGTAGCAGTGAATGTTACTTCTACCTCAGTAGCAGTGAACGTTAAGTCTACCTCAGTAGCAGAGAATGTTAAGTCTACCTCAGTAGCAGTGAACGTTAAGTCTACCTCAGTAGAAGAGAATGTTAAGTAAAGTATACCTCAGTAGCAGTGAATGTTAAGTCTACCTCAGTAGCAGTGAATGTTAAGTCTACCTCAGTAGCAGAGAAGAGTAAGTCTACCTCAGTAGCAGTGAACATTAAGTCTACCTCAGTAGCAGTGAATGTTAAGTCTACCTCAGTAGCAGTGAATGTTAAGTCTACCTCAGCAGCAGTGAATGTTAAGTCTACCTTAGTAGCAGTGAACGTTAAGTCTACCTCAGTAGCAGAGAATGTTAAGTATATTATACCTCAGTAGCAGTGAATGTTACGTCTACCTCAGTAGCAGTGAATGTTAAGTCTACCTCAGTAGCAGTGAATGTTAAGTCTACCTCAGTAGCAGAGAAGGGTAAGTCTACCTCAGCAACAGTGAATGTTAAGCCTACCTCAGTAGCAGAGAATGTTAAGCTTACCTCAGTAGCAGTGAACATTAAGTCTACCTCAGTAGCAGTGAATGTTAAGTCTACCTCAGTAGCAGTCAATGTTAAGTCTACCTCAGTAGCAGAGAAGGGTAAGTCTACCTCAGCAGCAGTGAATGTTAAGCCTACCTCAGTAGCAGAGAATGTTAAGCCTACCTCAGTAGCAGTGAACATTAAGTCTACCTCAGTAGCAGTGAACGTTAAGTCTACCTCAGTAGCAGTGAATGTTAAGTCTACCTCAGTAGCAGACAAGGTTAAGTCTACCTCAGCAGCAGTGGTGGTTAAGTCTACCTCCGTAGCAGAGAATGTTAAGCCTACCTCAGAAGCAGTGAATGTTACGTCTACCTCAGCAGCAGTGAATGTTAAGCCTACCTCAGTAGCAGAGAATGTTAAGCCTACCTCAGTAGGAGTGAATGTGAAGCCTACCTCAGTAGCAGTGAATGTTAAGTCTACCTCAGCAGCAGTGAATATTAAGTCTACCTCAGTAGCAGAGAATGTTAAGTCTACCTCAGTAGCAGTGAATGTTAAGTCTACCTCAGTAGCAGTGAACGTTAAGTCTACCTCAGCAGCAGTGAATGTTAAGTATACCTCAGTAGCAGTGAATGTTAAGTCTACCTCAGTAGCAGTGAACGTTAAGTCTACCTCAGCAGCAGTGAATGTTAAGTCTACCTTAGTAGCAGTGAATGTTAAGTAGCAGTGAATGTTACGTCTACCTCAGTAGCAGTGAACGTTAAGTCTACCTCAGTAGCAGAGAATGTTAAGTCTACCTCAGTAGCAGTGAACGTTAAGTCTACCTCAGTAGCAGAGAATGTTAAGTATAGTATACCTCAGTAGCAGTGAATGTTAAGTCTACCTCAGTAGCAGAGAATGTTAAGTATACCTCAGTAGCAGTGAACGTTAAGTCTACCTCAGTAGCAGAGAATGTTAAGTATAGTATACCTCAGAAGCAGTGAACGTTAAGTCTACCTCAGTAGCAGACAAAGTTAAATATACCTCAGTAGCAGTGAACGTTAAGTCAACCTCAGTAGCAGTGAATGTTACGTCTACCTCAGTAGCAGAGAAGGTTAAGTCTACCTCAGTAGCAGAGAATGTTAAGTCTACCTCAGCAGCAGTGAATATTAAGCCTACCTCAGTAGCAGTGAATGTTAAGTCGACCTCAGCAGCAGTGAATGTTAAGTCTACCTTAGTACCAGTGAATTTTAAGTAGCAGTGAATGTTACGTCTACCTCAGTAGCAGTGAACGTTAAGTCTACCTCAGTAGCAGAGAATGTTAAGTATACCTCAGTAGCAGTGAATGTTACGTCTACCTCAGTAGCAGAGAAGGTTAAGTCTACCTCAGTAGCAGTGAATGTTAAGTCTACCTCAGTAGCAGTGAACGTTAAGTCTACCTCAGTAGCAGAAAATGTTAAGCATACCTCAGTAGCAGTGAACATTAAGTCTACCTCAGTAGCAGCGAATTTTAAGTCTACCTCAGCAGCAGTGAATGTTAAGTCTACCTCAGTAGCAGAGAAGGTTAAGTCTACCTCAGCAGCAGAGAATGTTAAGTATAGTATACCTCAGTAGCAGTGAACATTAAGTCTACCTCAGTAGCAGGGAATGTTAAGTATAGTATACCTCAGTAGCAGTGAATGTAAAGTCTACCTCAGTAGCAGTGAATGTTAAGTCTACCTCAGTAGCAGAGAATGTTAAGTATAGTATACCTCAGTAGCAGTGAACGTTAAGTATACCTAAGTAGCAGAGAATGTTAAGTATACCTAAGTAGCAGTGAATGTTAAGTCTACCTCAGGAGCAGTGAATGTTACGTCTACCTCAGTAGCAGAGAAGGTTAAGTCTACCTCAGCAGCAGTGAATGTTAAGTCTACCTCAGTAGCAGAGAATGTTAAGTCTACCTCAGCAGCAGTGAATGTTAAGCCTACCTCAGTAGCAGTGAATGTTAAGTCTACCTCAGCAGCAGTGAATGTTAAGTCTACCTTAGTAGCAGTGATTTTTAAGTAGCAGTGAATGTTACGTCTACCTCAGTAGCAGTGAACGTTAAGTCTACCTCAGTAGCAGAAAATGTTAAGTATACCTCAGTAACAGTGAACGTAAAGTCTACCTCAGTAGCAGTGAATGTTCAGTCTACCTCAGTTAGTGTAAACGTTAAGTCTGCCTCAGTAGCAGAGAATGTTAAGCCTTCCCTTTGTAGCAGAGAATGTTAAGCCTACCTCAGTAGCAGTGAACATTAAGTCTACCTCAGTAGCAGTGAATGTTAAGTCTACCTCAGTAGCAGTCAATGTTAAGTCTACCTCAGTAGCAGACAAGGTTAAGTCTACCTCAGCAGCAGTGGATGTTAAGTCTACCTCCGTAGCAGAGAATGTTAAGCCTACCTCAGAAGCAGTGAATGCTACGTCTACCTCAGCAGCAGTGAATGTTAAGCCTACCTCAGTAGCAGAGAATGTTAAGCCTACCTCAGTAGCAGTGAATGTGAAGCCTACCTCAGTAGCAGTGAATGTTAAGTCTACCTCAGCAGCAGTGAATATTAAGTCTACCTCAGTAGCAGAGAATGTTAAGTCTACCTCAGTAGCAGTGAATGTTAAGTCTACCTCAGTAGCAGTGAACGTTAAGTCTACCTCAGCAGCAGTGAATGTTAAGTATACCTCAGTAGCAGTGAATGTTAAGTCTACCTCAGTAGCAGTGAACGTTAAGTCTACCTCAGCAGCAGTGAATGTTAAGTCTACCTTAGTAGCAGTGAATGTTAAGCAGCAGTGAATGTTACGTCTACCTCAGTAGCAGTGAACGTTAAGTCTACCTCAGTAGCAGAGAATGTTAAGTCTACCTCAGTAGCAGTGAACGTTAAGTCTACCTCAGTAGCAGAGAATGTTAAGTATAGTATACCTCAGTAGCAGTGAATGTTAAGTCTACCTCAGTAGCAGTGAATGTTAAGTCTACCTCAGTAGCAGAGAAGAGTAAGTCTACCTCAGTAGCAGAGAATGTTAAGCCTACCTCAGTAGCAGTGAACATTAAGTCTACCTCAGTAGCAGTGAATGTTAAGTCTACCTCAGTAGCAGTGAATGTTAAGTCTACCTCAGCAGCAGTGAATGTTAAGTCTACCTTAGTAGCAGTGGATTTTAAGTAGCATTGAATGTTACGTCTACCTCAGTAGAAGTGAACGTTAAGTCTACCTCAGTAGCAGAGAATGTTAAGTATACCTCAGTAGCAGTGAACGTTAAGTCTACCTCAGTAGCAGAGAATGTTAAGTATAGTATACCTCAGAAGCAGTGAACGTTAAGTCTACCTCAGTAGCAGACAAAGTTAAATATACCTCAGTAGCAGTGAACGTTAAGTCTACCTCAGTAGCAGTGAATGTTACGTCTACCTCAGTAGCAGAGAAGGTTAAGTCTACCTCAGTAGCAGAGAATGTTAAGTCTACCTCAGTAGCAGTGAATGTTACGTCTACCTCAGTAGCAGTGAATGTTAAGTCTACCTCAGTAGCAGTGAATGTTAAGTCTAACTCAGTAGCAGAGAAGAGTAAGTCTACCTCAGTAGCAGAGAATGTTAAGCCTACCTCAGTAGCAGTGAACATTAAGTCTACCTCAGCAGCAGTGAATGTTAAGTCTACCTTAGTAGCAGTGGATTTTAAGTAGCATTGAATGTTACGTCTACCTCAGTAGAAGTGAACGTTAAGTCTACCTCAGTAGCAGAGAATGTTAAGTATACCTCAGTAGCAGTGAACGTTAAGTCTACCTCAGTAGCAGAGAATGTTAAGTATAGTATACCTCAGAAGCAGTGAACGTTAAGTCTACCTCAGTAGCAGACAAAGTTAAATATACCTCAGTAGCAGTGAACGTTAAGTCTACCTCAGTAGCAGTGAATGTTACGTCTACCTCAGAAGCAGAGAAGGTTAAGTCTACCTCAGTAGCAGAGAATGTTAAGTCTACCTCAGCAGCAGTGAATGTTAAGCCTACCTAGGTAGCAATGAATGTTAAGTCGACCTCAGCAGCAGTGAATGTTAAGTCTAACTTAGTACCAGTGAATTTTAAGTAGCAGTGAATGTTACGTCTACCTCAGTAGCAGTGAACGTTAAGTCTACCTCAGTAGCAGAGAATGTTAAGTATACCTCAGTAGCAGTGAATGTTAAGTCTACCTCAGTAGCAGAGAATGTTAAGTATAGTATACCTCAGTAGCAGTGAACGTTAAGTATACCTCAGTAGCAGAGAATGTTAAGTATACCTAAGTAGCAGTGAATGTTAAGTCTACCTCAGGAGCAGTGAATGTTACGTCTACCTCAGTAGCAGAGAAGGTTAAGTCTACCTCAGCAGCAGTGAATGTTAAGCCTACCTCAGTAGCAGTGAATGTTAAGTCTACCTCAGCAGCAGTGAATGTTAAGTCTACCTTAGTAGCAGTGATTTTTAAGTAGCAGTGAATGTTACGTCTACCTCAGTAGCAGTGAACGTTAAGTCTACCTCAGTAGCAGAAAATGTTAAGTATACCTCAGTAACAGTGAACGTAAAGTCTACCTCAGTAGCAGTGAATGTTCAGTCTACCTCAGTTAGTGTAAACGTTAAGTCTGCCTCAGTAGCAGAGAATGTTAAGCCTTCCCTTTGTAGCAGAGAATGTTAAGCCTACCTCAGTAGCAGTGAACATTAAGTCTACCTCAGTAGCAGTGAATGTTAAGTCTACCTCAGTAGCAGTCAATGTTAAGTCTACCTCAGTAGCAGACAAGGTTAAGTCTACCTCAGCAGCAGTGGATGTTAAGTCTACCTCCGTAGCAGAGAATGTTAAGCCTACCTCAGAAGCAGTGAATGCTTACGTCTACCTCAGCAGCAGTGAATGTTAAGCCTACCTCAGTAGCAGAGAATGTTAAGCCTACCTCAGTAGCAGTGAATGTGAAGCCTACCTCAGTAGCAGTGAATGTTAAGTCTACCTCAGCAGCAGTGAATATTAAGTCTACCTCAGTAGCAGAGAATGTTAAGTCTACCTCAGTAGCAGTGAATGTTAAGTCTACCTCAGTAGCAGTGAACGTTAAGTCTACCTCAGCAGCAGTGAATGTTAAGTATACCTCAGTAGCAGTGAATGTTAAGTCTACCTCAGTAGCAGTGAACGTTAAGTCTACCTCAGCAGCAGTGAATGTTAAGTCTACCTTAGTAGCAGTGAATGTTAAGTAGCATAGAATGTTACGTCTACCTCAGTAGCAGTGAACGTTAAGTCTACCTCAGTAGCAGAGAATGTTAAGTCTACCTCAGTAGCAGTGAACGTTAAGTCTACCTCAGTAGCAGAGAATGTTAAGTATAGTATACCCCAGTAGCAGTGAATGTTAAGTCTACCTCAGTAGCAGTGAATGTTAAGTCTACCTCAGTAGCAGAGAAGAGTAAGTCTACCTCAGTAGCAGTGAATGTTAAGTCTACCTCAGTAGCAGTGAATGTTAAGTCTACCTCAGCAGCAGTGAATGTTAAGTCTACCTTAGTAGCAGTGGATTTTAAGTAGCATTGAATGTTACGTCTACCTCAGTAGAAGTGAATGTTAAGTCTACCTCAGTAGCAGAGCATGTTAAGTATACCTCAGTAGCAGTGAACGTTAAGTCTACCTCAGTAGCAGAGAATGTTAAGTATAGTATACCTCAGAAGCAGTGAAGCGTTAAGTCTACCTCAGTAGCAGACAAAGTTAAATATACCTCAGTAGCAGTGAGCGTTAAGTCTACCTCAGTAGCAGTGAATGTTACGTCTACCTCAGTAGCAGAGAAGGTTAAGTCTACCTCAGTAGCAGAGAATGTTAAGTCTACCTCAGTAGCAGTGAATGTTATGTCTACCTCAGTAGCAGTGAATGTTAAGTCTACCTCAGTAGCAGTGAATGTTAAGTCTACCTCAGTAGCAGAGAAGAGTAAGTCTACCTCAGTAGCAGAGAATGTTAAGCCTACCTCAGTAGCAGTGAACATTAAGTCTACCTCAGTAGCAGTGAATGTTAAGTCTACCTCAGTAGCAGTGAATGTTAAGTCTACCTCAGCAGCAGTGAATATTAAGTCTACCTTAGTAGCAGTGGATTTTAAGTAGCATTGAATGTTCTACCTCAGTAAAGTGAAGCGTTAAGTCTACCTCAGTAGCAGAGAATGTTAAGTATACCTCAGTAGCAGTGAACGTTAAGTCTACCTCAGTAGCAGAGAATGTTAAGTATAGTATACCTCAGAAGCAGTGAAGCGTTAAGTCTACCTCAGTAGCAGACAAAGTTAAATATACCTCAGTAGCAGTGAGCGTTAAGTCTACCTCAGTAGCAGTGAATGTTAAGTCTACCTCAGTAGCAGAGAAGGTTAAGTCTACCTCAGTAGCAGAGAATGTTAAGTCTACCTCAGCAGCAGTGAATGTTAAGCCTACCTCAGTAGCAATGAATGTTAAGTCGACCTCAGTAGCAGTGAATGTTAAGTATACCTCAGTAGCAGTGAATGTTAAGTCTACCTCAGTAGCAGTGAAGGTTAAGTCTACCTCAGTAGCAGTGAATGTTAAGTCTACCTCAGTAGCAGAGAAGCGTTAAGTCTACCTCAGTAGCAGAGAATGTTAAGTCTACCTCAGCAGCAGTGAATGTTAAGCCTACCTCAGTAGCAATGAATGTTAAGTCGACCTCAGTAGCAGAGAATGTTAAGTATACCTCAGTAGCAGTGAATGTTAAGTCTACCTCAGTAGCAGAGAAGGTTAAGTCTACCTCAGTAGCAGTGAATGTTAAGTCTACCTCAGTAGCAGTGAACGTTAAGTCTACCTCAGTAGCAGAAAATGTTAAGTATACCTCAGTAGCAGTGAATGTTAAGTCTACCTCAGTAGCAGTGAATATTACGTCTACCTCAGTAGCAGAGAAGGTTAAGTCTACCTCAGCAGCAGTGAATGTTAAGTCTACCTCAGTAGCAGAGAATGTTAAGCATACCTCAGTAGCAGTGAACATTAAGTCTACCTCAGTAGCAGTGAATGTTAAGTCTACCTCAGCAGCAGTGAATGTTAAGTCTACCTCAGTAGCAGAGAAGGTTAAGTCTACCTCAGCAGCAGAGAATGTTAAGTATAGTATACCTCAGTAGCAGTGAACGTTAAGTCTACCTCAGTAGCAGGGAATGTTAAGTATAGTATACCTCAGTAGCAGTGAATGTAAAGTCTACCTCAGTAGCAGTGAATGTTAAGTCTACCTCAGTAGCAGAGAATGTTAAGTATAGTATACCTCAGTAGCAGTGAACGTTAAGTATACCTCAGTAGCAGAGAATGTTAAGTATACCTAAGTAGCAGTGAATGTTAAGTCTACCTCAGCAGCAGTGAATGTTAAGTCTACCTCAGTAGCAGAGAATGTTAAGTCTACCTCAGCAGCAGTGAATGTTAAGCCTACCTCAGTAGCAGTGAATGTTAAGTCTACCTCAGCAGCAGTGAATGTTAAGTCTACCTTAGTAGCAGTGATTTTTAAGTAGCAGTGAATGTTACGTCTACCTCAGTAGCAGTGAACGTTAAGTCTACCTCAGTAGCAGAAAATGTTAAGTATACCTCAGTAACAGTGAACGTAAAGTCTACCTCAGTAGCAGTGAATGTTCAGTCTACCTCAGTTAGTGTAAACGTTAAGTCTGCCTCAGTAGCAGAGAATGTTAAGTATAGTATACCTCAGTAGCAGTGAACGTTAAGTCTACCTCAGCAGCAGTGAATATTAAGTCTACCTCAGCAGCAGTGAATATTAAGTCTACCTCAGTAGCAGAGAATGTTAAGTCTACCTCAGTAGCAGTGAATGTTAAGTCTACCTCAGTAGCAGTGAACGTTAAGTCTACCTCAGCAGCAGTGAATGTTAAGTATACCTCAGTAGCAGTGAATGTTAAGTCTACCTCAGTAGCAGTGAACGTTAAGTCTACCTCAGCAGCAGTGAATGTTAAGTCTACCTTAGTAGCAGTGAATGTTAAGTCTACCTCAGTAGCAGAGAATGTTAAGTATAGTATACCTCAGTAGCAGTGAACGTTAAGTATACCTCAGTAGCAGAGAATGTTAAGTATACCTAAGTAGCAGTGAATGTTAAGTCTACCTCAGGAGCAGTGAACGTTACGTCTACCTCAGTAGCAGAGAAGGTTAAGTCTACCTCAGCAGCAGTGAATGTTAAGTCTACCTCAGTAGCAGAGAATGTTAAGTCTACCTCAGCAGCAGTGAATGTTAAGCCTACCTCAGTAGCAGTGAATGTTAAGTCTACCTCAGCAGCAGTGAATGTTAAGTCTACCTTAGTAGCAGTGATTTTTAAGTAGCAGTGAATGTTACGCCTACCTCAGTAGCAGTGAACGTTAAGTCTACCTCAGTAGCAGAAAATGTTAAGTATACCTCAGTAACAGTGAACGTAAAGTCTACCTCAGTAGCAGTGAATGTTCAGTCTACCTCAGTTAGTGTAAAGCGTTAAGTCTGCCTCAGTAGCAGAGAATGTTAAGTATAGTATACCTCAGTAGCAGTGAACGTTAAGTCTACCTCAGCAGCAGTGAATATTAAGTCTACCTCAGCAGCAGTGAATATTAAGTCTACCTCAGTAGCAGAGAATGTTAAGTCTACCTCAGTAGCAGTGAATGTTAAGTCTACCTCAGTAGCAGTGAACGTTAAGTCTACCTCAGCAGCAGTGAATGTTAAGTATACCTCAGTAGCAGTGAATGTTAAGTCTACCTCAGTAGCAGTGAACGTTAAGTCTACCTCAGCAGCAGTGAATGTTAAGTCTACCTTAGTAGCAGTGAATGTTAAGTAGCAGTGAATGTTGCGTCTACCTCAGAAGCAGTGAACGTTAAGTCTACCTCAGTAGCAGAGAATGTTAAGTCTACCTCAGTAGCAGTGAACTTTAAGTCTACCTCAGTAGCAGAGAATGTTAAGTATATTATACCTCAGTAGCAGTGAATGTTAAGTCTACCTCAGTAGCAGTGAATGTTAAGTCTACCTCAGTAGCAGAGAAGAGTAAGTCTACCTCAGTAGCAGAGAATGTTAAGCCTACACTCAGTAGCAGTGAACATTAAGTCTACCTCAGTAGCAGTGAATGTTAAGTCTACCTCAGTAGCAGTGAATGTTAAGTCTACCTCAGCAGCAGTGAATGTTAAGTCTACCTTAGTAGCAGTGGATTTTAAGTAGCATTGAATGTTACGTCTACCTCAGTAGAAGTGAAGGTTAAGTCTACCTCAGTAGCAGAGAATGTTAAGTATACCTCAGTAGCAGTGAGCGTTAAGTCTACCTCAGTAGCAGAGAATGTTAAGTCTACCTCAGTAGCAGACAATGTTAAGTATACCTCAGTAGCAGTGAACGTTAAGTCTACCTCAGTAGCAGAGAAGGTTAAGTCTACCTCAGCAGCAGTGAATGTTAAGCCTACCTCAGTAGCAGTGAATGTTAAGTCTACCTCAGCAGCAGTGAATGTTAAGTCTACCTTAGTAGCAGTGAATTTTAAGTAGCAGTGAATGTTAAGTCTACCTCAGCAGCAGTGAACGTTAAGTCTACCTCAGTAGCAGAGAATGTTAAGTATACCTCAGTAGCAGTGAATGTTAAGTCTACCTCAGTAGCAGTGAACGTTAAGTCTACCTCAGTAGCAGAGAATGTTAAGTATAGTATACCTCAGTAGCAGTGAATGTTACGTCTACCTCAGTAGCAGTGAATGTTAAGTCTACCTCAGTAGCAGTGAATGTTAAGTCTACCTCAGTAGCAGAGAAGGGTAAGTCTACCTCAGCAGCAGTGAATGTTAAGCCTACCTCAGTAGCAGAGAATGTTAAGCCTACCTCAGTAGCAGTGAACATTAAGTCTACCTCAGTAGCAGTGAATGTTAAGTCTGCCTCAGTAGCAGTCAATGTTAAGTCTACCTCAGTAGCAGTGGATGTTAAGTCTACCTCCGTAGCAGAGAATGTTAAGCCTACCTCAGAAGCAGTGAATGTTACGTCTACCTCAGCAGCAGTGAATGTTAAGCCTACCTCAGTAGCAGAGAATGTTAAGCCTACCTCAGTAGCAGTGAATGTGAAGCCTACCTCAGTAGCAGTGAATGTTAAGTCTACCTCAGCAGCAGTGAATGTTAAGTCTGCCTCAGTAGCAGTCAATGTTAAGTCTACCTCAGTAGCAGTGGATGTTAAGTCTACCTCCGTAGCAGAGAATGTTAAGCCTACCTCAGAAGCAGTGAATGTTACGTCTACCTCAGCAGCAGTGAATGTTAAGCCTACCTCAGTAGCAGAGAATGTTAAGCCTACCTCAGTAGCAGTGAATGTGAAGCCTACCTCAGTAGCAGTGAATGTTAAGTCTACCTCAGCAGCAGTGAATATTAAGTCTGCCTCAGTAGCAGAGAATGTTAAGTATAGTATACCTCAGTAGCAGTGAACGTTAAGTCTACCTCAGCAGCAGTGAATATTAAGTCTACCTCAGCAGCAGTGAATATTAAGTCTACCTCAGTAGCAGAGAATGTTAAGTCTACCTCAGTAGCAGTGAATGTTAAGTCTACCTCAGTAGCAGTGAACGTTAAGTCTACCTCAGCAGCAGTGAATGTTAAGTATACCTCAGTAGCAGTGAATGTTAAGTCTACCTCAGTAGCAGTGAACGTTAAGTCTACCTCAGCAGCAGTGAATGTTAAGTCTACCTTAGTAGCAGTGAATGTTAAGTAGCAGTGAATGTTACGTCTACCTCAGAAGCAGTGAACGTTAAGTCTACCTCAGTAGCAGAGAATGTTAAGTCTACCTCAGTAGCAGTGAACTTTAAGTCTACCTCAGTAGCAGAGAATGTTAAGTATATTATACCTCAGTAGCAGTGAATGTTAAGTCTACCTCAGTAGCAGTGAATGTTAAGTCTACCTCAGTAGCAGAGAAGAGTAAGTCTACCTCAGTAGCAGAGAATGTTAAGCCTACCTCAGTAGCAGTGAATGTTAAGTCTACCTCAGTAGCAGTGAACGTTAAGTCTACCTCAGCAGCAGTGAATGTTAAGTATACCTCAGTAGCAGTGAACATTAAGTCTACCTCAGTAGCAGTGAATGTTAAGTCTACCTCAGTAGCAGTGAATGTTAAGTCTACCTCAGCAGCAGTGAATGTTAAGTCTACCTTAGTAGCAGTGGATTTTAAGTAGCATTGAATGTTATGTCTACCTCAGTAGAAGTGAAGGTTAAGTCTACCTCAGTAGCAGAGAATGTTAAGTATACCTCAGTAGCAGTGAACGTTAAGTCTACCTCAGTAGCAGAGAATGTTAAGTCTACCTCAGTAGCAGACAATGTTAAGTATACCTCAGTAGCAGTGAACGTTAAGTCTACCTCAGTAGCAGAGAAGGTTAAGTCTACCTCAGCAGCAGTGAATGTTAAGCCTACCTCAGTAGCAGTGAATGTTAAGTCTACCTCAGCAGCAGTGAATGTTAAGTCTACCTTAGTAGCAGTGAATTTTAAGTAGCAGTGAATGTTAAGTCTACCTCAGCAGCAGTGAACGTTAAGTCTACCTCAGTAGCAGAGAATGTTAAGTATACCTCAGTAGCAGTGAATGTTAAGTCTACCTCAGTAGCAGTGAACGTTAAGTCTACCTCAGTAGCAGAGAATGTTAAGTATAGTATACCTCAGTAGCAGTGAATGTTACGTCTACCTCAGTAGCAGTGAATGTTAAGTCTACCTCAGTAGCAGTGAATGTTAAGTCTACCTCAGTAGCAGAGAAGGGTAAGTCTACCTCAGCAGCAGTGAATGTTAAGCCTACCTCAGTAGCAGAGAATGTTAAGCCTACCTCAGTAGCAGTGAACATTAAGTCTACCTCAGTAGCAGTGAATGTTAAGTCTGCCTCAGTAGCAGTCAATGTTAAGTCTACCTCAGTAGCAGTGGATGTTGTAACGCCCAGTCCCGAGTTTCAGGCTGGAGCGTTTTGGTTTTGTCTTTGTGTAGGGTTTGTTCATTCTAGGTGTCGTATTTCTATGTTGGGTAATGGTTCCCAATTAGAGGCAGCTGTGTGTCGTTGTCTCTAATTGGGAACCATATTTAAACTAGTAGGTTTCACTCTGGGTTCGTGGGTTATTGTATGTTCATAGCTGTGTTTGTCTGTTCAGTTATGTTCATCGTTACGTTCTCCGTGTATTGTTTTTGTTCCGTCGTGGTCCCGTGTATAATTAAATATGTATTCTGGCTACATCGCTGCGTCTTGGTCTGTCCCCTCAGAAGAGAATCGTGACAGAATAACCCACCAGCAAAAGACCAAGCAGCGAGAGACTCGGGAGTGCTGGACCAGGGAGGACCTCATCGGATCTCGCCTGGCACGGAGGTCCGTAAGGCTGCCCCAAGAAACTTTTGGGGGGGGGCACACGAGGAGGTTGGCCGGTTCAGGAGGGACTCCTGAGCCAACCCCTCGTGCTTTATGGAGAGAGCGTTGGGGAGAGCGTCGCAGCGAAGGGAGGCCGTGCTATGCAGTGTTGCGCACGGTTTCCCTATAGGGATTCAGAGGCCGGTGCGAGTGATTCTCGCTCCACTCATCAGTCGGGCGAAAAGAAGTGTTCAGCCAATAAGAGTGGTGCCATCGCTGCGCACTAAGTCCCGGTGCGTCTCCTGGGACCCGGATATCCTGCTCCAGTTCCGTGTGCGGTGTCTCCGATGCGTGTCCGCAGCCCAGTGCGAGAGATCCCAGCGCCACTCATTGGTCGGGCCGAGGTCTGTGTGCTACCTGGGAGAGTGGTGCCAGCTCTGCGAGCCTGGCCTCCAGTGCGCCTTTTGGGTCCATGTTATCCTGTGGTCCTACGGGCAGAATCTCCGCACGCATCCACAGCCCAGTCCGAGAGATTCGGCCCACTCACCCGTAAGGCCAGGGTTAGTGAGCTAGCTGGAGGTATGTCGGCTCTCCGTATCAGGTCCCAGGTCCGGGTGGAGGTTTCTACACGCCCAGTCCCGGTTCCACGTTCCAAGATCCCTGTTCCACGTTCCAAGATCCCTGTTCCACGTTCCAAGATCCCTGTTCCACGTTCCAAGATCCCTGTTCCACGTTCCAAGATCCCTGTTCCACGTTCCAAGATCCCTGTTCCACGTTCCAAGATCCCTGTTCCACGTTCCAAGATCCCTGTTCCACGTTCCAAGATTCCAGTTCCGTGTTCCAAGATCCCAGTCCGTGTAGTGGTTTCTGCACGTCCTGCTCCGGCCCCGCGCACCAAGCTCCCCGTGCGCTCCGAGAGTCCAGCACGTCCTGTTCCGGCTCCGCGCACCAAGCTCCCGTGCGTTCAGAGAGTCCAGCACGTCCTGCTCCGCCCCCGCGCACCAAGCTCCCGTGCGCTCCGAGAGTCCAGCACGTCCTGTTCGGCTCCGCACCCAGCTCCACGCGTGCGCTCCGAGAGTCCAGCACGTCCTGTCCCGGCTCCGGCACCCAGCTCCCGTGCGCTCCGAGAGTCCAGCACGTCCTGCTCGGCTCCGGCGCACCAAGCTCCCGTGCGTTCAGAGAGTCCAGCACGTCCTGTCCCGGCTCCGCGCACCAAGCTCCCCGTGCGTTCAGAGAGTCCAGTACGACCAGTTCCTGCTCCACGCACCAGAGTCCCAGTGAGCATCACGAGTCCAGTACTGCCAGTTCCTGCTCCACGCACCAGAGTTCCAGTGAGCATCACGAGTCCAGTACGACCAGTTCCTGCTCCACGCACCAGAGTCCCAGTGAGCATCACGAGTCCAGTACGACCAGTTCCTGCTCCACGCACCAGAGTCCCAGTGAGCATCACGAGTCCAGTACTGCCAGTTCCTGCTCCACGCACCAGAGTCCCAGTGAGCATCACGAGTCCAGTACTGCCAGTTCCTGCTCCACGCACCAGCGTTCCAGTGAGCATCACGAGTCCAGTACGGCCAGTTCCAACTCCACGCACCAGAGTTCCAGTGAGCATCACAAGTCCAGTACTGCCAGTTCCTGCTCCACGCACCAGAGTTCCAGTGAGCATCACAAGTCCAGTACTGCCAGTTCCTGCTCCACGCACCAGAGTTCCAGTGAGCATCACGAGTCCAGTACGACCAGTTCCTGCTCCACGCACCAGAGTCCCAGTGAGCATCACGAGTCCAGTACGACCAGTTCCTGCTCCACGCACCAGAGTCCCAGTGAGCATCACGAGTCCAGTACTGCCAGTTCCTGCTCCACGCACCAGAGTCCCAGTGAGCATCACGAGTCCAGTACTGCCAGTTCCTGCTCCACGCACCAGCGTTCCAGTGAGCATCACGAGTCCAGTACGGCCAGTTCCAACTCCACGCACCAGAGTTCCAGGAGAAGGCCCAGGGCCTCCGGTTCTGGATGTCAGACCAGCACGGCCAGCACCGGAGCCTCCACCTGGGACAAAGCGACCACTCAAGACCCCCACAGACTTTTTCGGCGTCCGAGTCCGGCGCCTTTGGGTACTGTAACGCCCAGTCCCGAGTTTCAGGCTGGAGCGTTTGGTTTTGTCTTTGTGTAGGGTTTGTTCATTCTAGGTGTCGTATTTCTATGTTGAGTAATGGTTCCCAATTAGAGGCAGCTGTGTGTCGTTGTCTCTAATTGGGAACCATATTTAGGCTAGTAGGTTTCACTCTGGGTTCGTGGGTTATTGTATGTTCATAGCTGTGTTTGTCTGTTCAGTTATGTTCATCGTTACGTTCTCCGTGTATTGTTTTTGTTCCGTCGTGGTCCCGTGTATAATTAAATATGTATTCTGGCTACATCGCTGCGTCTTGGTCTGTCCCCTCAGAAGAGAATCGTGACAGATGTTAAGTCTACCTCCGTAGCAGAGAATGTTAAGCCTACCTCAGAAGCAGTGAATGTTACGTCTACCTCAGCAGCAGTGAATGTTAAGCCTACCTCAGTAGCAGAGAATGTTAAGCCTACCTCAGTAGCAGTGAATGTGAAGCCTACCTCAGTAGCAGTGAATGTTAAGTCTACCTCAGCAGCAGTGAATATTAAGTCTACCTCAGTAGCAGAGAATGTTAAGTCTACCTCAGTAGCAGTGAATGTTAAGTCTACCTCAGTAGCAGTGAACGTTAAGTCTACCTCAGCAGCAGTGAATGTTAAGTATACCTCAGTAGCAGTGAATGTTAAGTCTACCTCAGTAGCAGTGAACGTTAAGTCTACCTCAGCAGCAGTGAATGTTAAGTCTACCTTAGTAGCAGTGAATGTTAAGTAGCAGTGAATGTTACGTCTACCTCAGTAGCAGTGAACGTTAAGTCTACCTCAGTAGCAGAGAATGTTAAGTCTACCTCAGTAGCAGTGAACGTTAAGTCTACCTCAGTAGCAGAGAATGTTAAGTATAGTATACCTCAGTAGCAGTGAATGTTAAGTCTACCTCAGTAGCAGTGAATGTTAAGTCTACTTCAGTAGCAGAGAAGAGTAAGTCTACCTCAGTAGCAGACAAAGTTAAATATACCTCAGTAGCAGTGAACATTAAGTCTACCTCAGTAGCAGACAAAGTTAAATATACCTCAGTAGCAGTGAACGTTAAGTCTACCTCAGTAGCAGTGAATGTTACGTCTACCTCAGTAGCAGAGAAGGTTAAGTCTACCTCAGTAGCAGATAATGTTAAGTCTACCTCAGCAGCAGTGAATGTAAAGCCTACCTCATTAGCAGTGAATGTTAAGTCTACCTCAGCAGCAGTGAATGTTAAGTCTACCTTAGTACCAGTGAATTTTAAGTAGCAGTGAATGTTACGTCTACCTCAGTAGCAGTGAACGTTAAGTCTACCTCAGTAGCAGATAATGTTAAGTATACCTCAGTAGCAGTGAATGTTAAGTCTACCTCAGTAGCAGAGAAGGTTAAGTCTACCTCAGTAGCAGTGAATGTTAAGTCTACCTCAGTAGCAGTGAACGTTAAGTCTACCTCAGTAGCAGAAAATGTTAAGTATACCTCAGTAGCAGTGAATGTTAAGTATACCTCAGTAGCAGTGAATATTACGTCTACCTCAGTAGCAGAGAAGGTTAAGTCTACCTCAGTAGCAGAGAATGTTAAGCATACCTCAGTAGCAGTGAATGTTAAGTCTACCTCAGCAGCAGTGAATGTTAAGTCTACCTCAGTAGCAGAGAAGGTTAAGTCTACCTCAGCAGCAGAGAATGTTAAGTATAGTATACCTCAGTAGCAGTGAATGTTAAGTCTACCTTAGTAGCAGTGATTTTTAAGTAGCAGTGAATGTTAAGTCTACCTCAGTAGCAGTGAATGTTAAGTCTACCTCAGTAGCAGTGAATGTTAAGTCTACCTCAGTAGCAGACAAGGTTAAGTCTACCTCAGCAGCAGTGGATGTTAAGTCTACCTCCGTAGCAGAGAATGTTAAGCCTTCCTCAGAAGCAGTGAATGTTACGTCTACCTCAGCAGCAGTGAATGTTAAGCCTACCTCAGTAGCAGAGAATGTTAAGCCTACCTGAGTAGCAGTGAATGTGAAGCCTACCTCAGTAGCAGTGAATGTTAAGTCTACCTCAGCAGCAGTGAATATTAAGTCTACCTCAGTAGCAGTGAACGTTAAGTCTACCTCAGCAGCAGTGAATGTTAAGTATACCTCAGTAGCAGTGAATGTTAAGTCTACCTCAGTAGCAGTGAACGTTAAGTCTACCTCAGCAGCAGTGAATGTTAAGTCTACCTTAGTAGCAGTGAATGTTAAGTAGCAGTGAATGTTACTTCTACCTCAGTAGCAGTGAACGTTAAGTCTACCTCAGTAGCAGAGAATGTTAAGTCTACCTCAGTAGCAGTGAACGTTAAGTCTACCTCAGTAGCAGAGAATGTTAAGTAAAGTATACCTCAGTAGCAGTGAATGTTAAGTCTACCTCAGTAGCAGTGAATGTTAAGTCTACCTCAGTAGCAGAGAAGAGTAAGTCTACCTCAGTAGCAGTGAACATTAAGTCTACCTCAGTAGCAGTGAATGTTAAGTCTACCTCAGTAGCAGTGAATGTTAAGTCTACCTCAGCAGCAGTGAATGTTAAGTCTACCTTAGTAGCAGTGAACGTTAAGTCTACCTCAGTAGCAGAGAATGTTAAGTATAGTATACCTCAGTAGCAGTGAATGTTACGTCTACCTCAGTAGCAGTGAATGTTAAGTCTACCTCAGTAGCAGAGAAGGGTAAGTCTACCTCAGCAACAGTGAATGTTAAGCCTACCTCAGTAGCAGAGAATGTTAAGCTTACCTCAGTAGCAGTGAACATTAAGTCTACCTCAGTAGCAGTGAATGTTAAGTCTACCTCAGTAGCAGACAAGGTTAAGTCTACCTCAGCAGCAGTGGATGTTAAGTCTACCTCCGTAGCAGAGAATGTTAAGCCTACCTCAGAAGCAGTGAATGTTACGTCTACCTCAGCAGCAGTGAATGTTAAGCCTACCTCAGTAGCAGAGAATGTTAAGCCTACCTCAGTAGGAGTGAATGTGAAGCCTACCTCAGTAGCAGTGAATGTTAAGTCTACCTCAGCAGCAGTGAATATTAAGTCTACCTCAGTAGCAGAGAATGTTAAGTCTACCTCAGTAGCAGTGAATGTTAAGTCTACCTCAGTAGCAGTGAACGTTAAGTCTACCTCAGCAGCAGTGAATGTTAAGTATACCTCAGTAGCAGTGAATGTTAAGTCTACCTCAGTAGCAGTGAACGTTAAGTCTACCTCAGCAGCAGTGAATGTTAAGTCTACCTTAGTAGCAGTGAATGTTAAGTAGCAGTGAATGTTACGTCTACCTCAGTAGCAGTGAACGTTAAGTCTACCTCAGTAGCAGAGAATGTTAAGTCTACCTCAGTTGCAGTGAACGTTAAGTCTACCTCAGTAGCAGAGAATGTTAAGTATAGTATACCTCAGAAGCAGTGAACGTTAAGTCTACCTCAGTAGCAGACAAAGTTAAATATACCTCAGTAGCAGTGAACGTTAAGTCAACCTCAGTAGCAGTGAATGTTACGTCTACCTCAGTAGCAGAGAAGGTTAAGTCTACCTCAGTAGCAGAGAATGTTAAGTCTACCTCAGCAGCAGTGAATATTAAGCCTACCTCAGTAGCAGTGAATGTTAAGTCGACCTCAGCAGCAGTGAATGTTAAGTCTACCTTAGTACCAGTGAATTTTAAGTAGCAGTGAATGTTACGTCTACCTCAGTAGCAGTGAACGTTAAGTCTACCTCAGTAGCAGAGAATGTTAAGTATACCTCAGTAGCAGTGAATGTTACGTCTACCTCAGTAGCAGAGAAGGTTAAGTCTACCTCAGTAGCAGCAGTGAATGTTAAGTCTACCTCAGTAGCAGTGAACGTTAAGTCTACCTCAGTAGCAGAAAATGTTAAGCGTACCTCAGTAGCAGTGAACATTAAGTCTACCTCAGTAGCAGCGAATTTTAAGTCTACCTCAGCAGCAGTGAATGTTAAGTCTACCTCAGTAGCAGAGAAGGTTAAGTCTACCTCAGCAGCAGAGAATGTTAAGTATAGTATACCTCAGTAGCAGTGAACATTAAGTCTACCTCAGTAGCAGGGAATGTTAAGTATAGTATACCTCAGTAGCAGTGAATGTAAAGTCTACCTCAGTAGCAGTGAATGTTAAGTCTACCTCAGTAGCAGAGAATGTTAAGTATAGTATACCTCAGTAGCAGTGAACGTTAAGTATACCTAAGTAGCAGAGAATGTTAAGTATACCTAAGTAGCAGTGAATGTTAAGTCTACCTCAGGAGCAGTGAATGTTACGTCTACCTCAGTAGCAGAGAAGGTTAAGTCTACCTCAGCAGCAGTGAATGTTAAGTCTACCTCAGTAGCAGAGAATGTTAAGTCTACCTCAGCAGCAGTGAATGTTAAGCCTACCTCAGTAGCAGTGAATGTTAAGTCTACCTCAGCAGCAGTGAATGTTAAGTCTACCTTAGTAGCAGTGATTTTTAAGTAGCAGTGAATGTTACGTCTACCTCAGTAGCAGTGAACGTTAAGTCTACCTCAGTAGCAGAAAATGTTAAGTATACCTCAGTAACAGTGAACGTAAAGTCTACCTCAGTAGCAGTGAATGTTCAGTCTACCTCAGTTAGTGTAAACGTTAAGTCTGCCTCAGTAGCAGAGAATGTTAAGCCTTCCCTTTGTAGCAGAGAATGTTAAGCCTACCTCAGTAGCAGTGAACATTAAGTCTACCTCAGTAGCAGTGAATGTTAAGTCTACCTCAGTAGCAGTCAATGTTAAGTCTACCTCAGTAGCAGACAAGGTTAAGTCTACCTCAGCAGCAGTGGATGTTAAGTCTACCTCCGTAGCAGAGAATGTTAAGCCTACCTCAGAAGCAGTGAATGTTACGTCTACCTCAGCAGCAGTGAATGTTAAGCCTACCTCAGTAGCAGAGAATGTTAAGCCTACCTCAGTAGCAGTGAATGTGAAGCCTACCTCAGTAGCAGTGAATGTTAAGTCTACCTCAGCAGCAGTGAATATTAAGTCTACCTCAGTAGCAGAGAATGTTAAGTCTACCTCAGTAGCAGTGAATGTTAAGTCTACCTCAGTAGCAGTGAACGTTAAGTCTACCTCAGCAGCAGTGAATGTTAAGTATACCTCAGTAGCAGTGAATGTTAAGTCTACCTCAGTAGCAGTGAACGTTAAGTCTACCTCAGCAGCAGTGAATGTTAAGTCTACCTTAGTAGCAGTGAATGTTAAGTAGCAGTGAATGTTACGTCTACCTCAGTAGCAGTGAACGTTAAGTCTACCTCAGTAGCAGAGAATGTTAAGTCTACCTCAGTAGCAGTGAACGTTAAGTCTACCTCAGTAGCAGAGAATGTTAAGTATAGTATACCTCAGTAGCAGTGAATGTTAAGTCTACCTCAGTAGCAGTGAATGTTAAGTCTACCTCAGTAGCAGAGAAGAGTAAGTCTACCTCAGTAGCAGAGAATGTTAAGCCTACCTCAGTAGCAGTGAACATTAAGTCTACCTCAGTAGCAGTGAATGTTAAGTCTACCTCAGTAGCAGTGAATGTTAAGTCTACCTCAGCAGCAGTGAATGTTAAGTCTACCTTAGTAGCAGTGGATTTTAAGTAGCATTGAATGTTACGTCTACCTCAGTAGAAGTGAACGTTAAGCTACCTCAGTAGCAGAGAATGTTAAGTATACCTCAGTAGCAGTGAACGTTAAGTCTACCTCAGTAGCAGAGAATGTTAAGTATAGTATACCTCAGAAGCAGTGAACGTTAAGTCTACCTCAGTAGCAGACAAAGTTAAATATACCTCAGTAGCAGTGAACGTTAAGTCTACCTCAGTAGCAGTGAATGTTACGTCTACCTCAGTAGCAGAGAAGGTTAAGTCTACCTCAGTAGCAGAGAATGTTAAGTCTACCTCAGTAGCAGTGAATGTTATGTCTACCTCAGTAGCAGTGAATGTTAAGTCTACCTCAGTAGCAGTGAATGTTAAGTCTACCTCAGTAGCAGAGAAGAGTAAGTCTACCTCAGTAGCAGAGAATGTTAAGCCTACCTCAGTAGCAGTGAACATTAAGTCTACCTCAGTAGCAGTGAATGTTAAGTCTACCTCAGTAGCAGTGAATGTTAAGTCTACCTCAGCAGCAGTGAATGTTAAGTCTACCTTAGTAGCAGTGGATTTTAAGTAGCATTGAATGTTACGTCTACCTCAGTAGAAGTGAACGTTAAGTCTACCTCAGTAGCAGAGAATGTTAAGTCTACCTCAGTAGCAGAGAATGTTAAGTATAGTATACCTCAGAAGCAGTGAACGTTAAGTCTACCTCAGTAGCAGACAAAGTTAAATATACCTCAGTAGCAGTGAACGTTAAGTCTACCTCAGTAGCAGTGAATGTTACGTCTACCTCAGTAGCAGAGAAGGTTAAGTCTACCTCAGTAGCAGAGAATGTTAAGTCTACCTCAGCAGCAGTGAATGTTAAGCCTACCTCAGTAGCAATGAATGTTAAGTCGACCTCAGTAGCAGAGAATGTTAAGTATACCTCAGTAGCAGTGAATGTTAAGTCTACCTCAGTAGCAGAGAAGGTTAAGTCTACCTCAGTAGCAGTGAATGTTAAGTCTACCTCAGTAGCAGTGAACGTTAAGTCTACCTCAGTAGCAGAAAATGTTAAGTATACCTCAGTAGCAGTGAATGTTAAGTCTACCTCAGTAGCAGTGAATATTACGTCTACCTCAGTAGCAGAGAAGGTTAAGTCTACCTCAGCAGCAGTGAATGTTAAGTCTACCTCAGTAGCAGAGAATGTTAAGCATACCTCAGTAGCAGTGAACATTAAGTCTACCTCAGTAGCAGTGAATGTTAAGTCTACCTCAGCAGCAGTGAATGTTAAGTCTACCTCAGTAGCAGAGAAGGTTAAGTCTACCTCAGCAGCAGAGAATGTTAAGTATAGTATACCTCAGTAGCAGTGAACGTTAAGTCTACCTCAGTAGCAGGGAATGTTAAGTATAGTATACCTCAGTAGCAGTGAATGTAAAGTCTACCTCAGTAGCAGTGAATGTTAAGTCTACCTCAGTAGCAGAGAATGTTAAGTATAGTATACCTCAGTAGCAGTGAACGTTAAGTATACCTCAGTAGCAGAGAATGTTAAGTATACCTAAGTAGCAGTGAATGTTAAGTCTACCTCAGGAGCAGTGAACGTTACGTCTACCTCAGTAGCAGAGAAGGTTAAGTCTACCTCAGCAGCAGTGAATGTTAAGTCTACCTCAGTAGCAGAGAATGTTAAGTCTACCTCAGCAGCAGTGAATGTTAAGCCTACCTCAGTAGCAGTGAATGTTAAGTCTACCTCAGCAGCAGTGAATGTTAAGTCTACCTTAGTAGCAGTGATTTTTAAGTAGCAGTGAATGTTACGTCTACCTCAGTAGCAGTGAACGTTAAGTCTACCTCAGTAGCAGAAAATGTTAAGTATACCTCAGTAACAGTGAACGTAAAGTCTACCTCAGTAGCAGTGAATGTTCAGTCTACCTCAGTTAGTGTAAACGTTAAGTCTGCCTCAGTAGCAGATAATGTTAAGTATAGTATACCTCAGTAGCAGTGAACGTTAAGTCTACCTCAGCAGCAGTGAATATTAAGTCTACCTCAGCAGCAGTGAATATTAAGTCTACCTCAGTAGCAGAGAATGTTAAGTCTACCTCAGTAGCAGTGAATGTTAAGTCTACCTCAGTAGCAGTGAACGTTAAGTCTACCTCAGCAGCAGTGAATGTTAAGTATACCTCAGTAGCAGTGAATGTTAAGTCTACCTCAGTAGCAGTGAACGTTAAGTCTACCTCAGCAGCAGTGAATGTTAAGTCTACCTTAGTAGCAGTGAATGTTAAGTAGCAGTGAATGTTACGTCTACCTCAGAAGCAGTGAACGTTAAGTCTACCTCAGTAGCAGAGAATGTTAAGTCTACCTCAGTAGCAGTGAACTTTAAGTCTACCTCAGTAGCAGAGAATGTTAAGTATATTATACCTCAGTAGCAGTGAATGTTAAGTCTACCTCAGTAGCAGTGAATGTTAAGTCTACCTCAGTAGCAGAGAAGAGTAAGTCTACCTCAGTAGCAGAGAATGTTAAGCCTACCTCAGTAGCAGTGAACATTAAGTCTACCTCAGTAGCAGTGAATGTTAAGTCTACCTCAGTAGCAGTGAATGTTAAGTCTACCTCAGCAGCAGTGAATGTTAAGTCTACCTTAGTAGCAGTGGATTTTAAGTAGCATTGAATGTTACGTCTACCTCAGTAGAAGTGAAGGTTAAGTCTACCTCAGTAGCAGAGAATGTTAAGTATACCTCAGTAGCAGTGAACGTTAAGTCTACCTCAGTAGCAGAGAATGTTAAGTCTACCTCAGTAGCAGACAATGTTAAGTATACCTCAGTAGCAGTGAACGTTAAGTCTACCTCAGTAGCAGAGAAGGTTAAGTCTACCTCAGCAGCAGTGAATGTTAAGCCTACCTCAGTAGCAGTGAATGTTAAGTCTACCTCAGCAGCAGTGAATGTTAAGTCTACCTTAGTAGCAGTGAATTTTAAGTAGCAGTGAATGTTAAGTCTACCTCAGCAGCAGTGAACGTTAAGTCTACCTTAGTAGCAGTGGATTTTAAGTAGCATTGAATGTTACGTCTACCTCAGTAGAAGTGAAGGTTAAGTCTACCTCAGTAGCAGAGAATGTTAAGTATACCTCAGTAGCAGTGAACGTTAAGTCTACCTCAGTAGCAGACAATGTTAAGTCTACCTCAGTAGCAGACAATGTTAAGTATACCTCAGTAGCAGTGAACGTTAAGTCTACCTCAGTAGCAGAGAAGGTTAAGTCTACCTCAGCAGCAGTGAATGTTAAGCCTACCTCAGTAGCAGTGAATGTTAAGTCTACCTCAGCAGCAGTGAATGTTAAGTCTACCTTAGTAGCAGTGAATTTTAAGTAGCAGTGAATGTTAAGTCTACCTCAGCAGCAGTGAACGTTAAGTCTACCTCAGTAGCAGAGAATGTTAAGTATACCTCAGTAGCAGTGAATGTTAAGTCTACCTCAGTAGCAGTGAACGTTAAGTCTACCTCAGTAGCAGAGAATGTTAAGTATAGTATACCTCAGTAGCAGTGAATGTTACGTCTACCTCAGTAGCAGTGAATGTTAAGTCTACCTCAGTAGCAGTGAATGTTAAGTCTACCTCAGTAGCAGAGAAGGGTAAGTCTACCTCAGCAGCAGTGAATGTTAAGCCTACCTCAGTAGCAGAGAATGTTAAGCCTACCTCAGTAGCAGTGAACATTAAGTCTACCTCAGTAGCAGTGAATGTTAAGTCTGCCTCAGTAGCAGTCAATGTTAAGTCTACCTCAGTAGCAGTGGATGTTAAGTCTACCTCCGTAGCAGAGAATGTTAAGCCTACCTCAGAAGCAGTGAATGTTACGTCTACCTCAGCAGCAGTGAATGTTAAGCCTACCTCAGTAGCAGAGAATGTTAAGCCTACCTCAGTAGCAGTGAATGTGAAGCCTACCTCAGTAGCAGTGAATGTTAAGCCTACCTCAGTAGCAGTGAATGTTAAGTCTACCTCAGTAGCAGTGAATGTTAAGTCTACCTCAGCAGCAGTGAATGTTAAGTCTACCTTAGTAGCAGTGGATTTTAAGTAGCATTGAATGTTACGTCTACCTCAGTAGAAGTGAAGGTTAAGTCTACCTCAGTAGCAGAGAATGTTAAGTATACCTCAGTAGCAGTGAACGTTAAGTCTACCTCAGTAGCAGACAATGTTAAGTCTACCTCAGTAGCAGACAATGTTAAGTATACCTCAGTAGCAGTGAACGTTAAGTCTACCTCAGTAGCAGAGAAGGTTAAGTCTACCTCAGCAGCAGTGAATGTTAAGCCTACCTCAGTAGCAGTGAATGTTAAGTCTACCTCAGCAGCAGTGAATGTTAAGTCTACCTTAGTAGCAGTGAATTTTAAGTAGCAGTGAATGTTAAGTCTACCTCAGCAGCAGTGAACGTTAAGTCTACCTCAGTAGCAGAGAATGTTAAGTATACCTCAGTAGCAGTGAATGTTAAGTCTACCTCAGTAGCAGTGAACGTTAAGTCTACCTCAGTAGCAGAGAATGTTAAGTATAGTATACCTCAGTAGCAGTGAATGTTACGTCTACCTCAGTAGCAGTGAATGTTAAGTCTACCTCAGTAGCAGTGAATGTTAAGTCTACCTCAGTAGCAGAGAAGGGTAAGTCTACCTCAGCAGCAGTGAATGTTAAGCCTACCTCAGTAGCAGAGAATGTTAAGCCTACCTCAGTAGCAGTGAACATTAAGTCTACCTCAGTAGCAGTGAATGTTAAGTCTGCCTCAGTAGCAGTCAATGTTAAGTCTACCTCAGTAGCAGTGGATGTTAAGTCTACCTCCGTAGCAGAGAATGTTAAGCCTACCTCAGAAGCAGTGAATGTTACGTCTACCTCAGCAGCAGTGAATGTTAAGCCTACCTCAGTAGCAGAGAATGTTAAGCCTACCTCAGTAGCAGTGAATGTGAAGCCTACCTCAGTAGCAGTGAATGTTAAGTCTACCTCAGCAGCAGTGAATGTTAAGTCTGCCTCAGTAGCAGTCAATGTTAAGTCTACCTCAGTAGCAGTGGATGTTAAGTCTACCTCCGTAGCAGAGAATGTTAAGCCTACCTCAGAAGCAGTGAATGTTACGTCTACCTCAGCAGCAGTGAATGTTAAGCCTACCTCAGTAGCAGAGAATGTTAAGCCTACCTCAGTAGCAGTGAATGTTAAGTATACCTCAGTAACAGTGAACGTAAAGTCTACCTCAGTAGCAGTGAATGTTCAGTCTACCTCAGTTAGTGTAAACGTTAAGTCTGCCTCAGTAGCAGAGAATGTTAAGTATAGTATACCTCAGTAGCAGTGAACGTTAAGTCTACCTCAGCAGCAGTGAATATTAAGTCTACCTCAGCAGCAGTGAATATTAAGTCTACCTCAGTAGCAGAGAATGTTAAGTCTACCTCAGTAGCAGTGAATGTTAAGTCTACCTCAGTAGCAGTGAACGTTAAGTCTACCTCAGCAGCAGTGAATGTTAAGTATACCTCAGTAGCAGTGAATGTTAAGTCTACCTCAGTAGCAGTGAATGTTAAGTCTACCTCAGCAGCAGTGAATGTTAAGTCTACCTTAGTAGCAGTGAATGTTAAGTAGCAGTGAATGTTACGTCTACCTCAGAAGCAGTGAACGTTAAGTCTACCTCAGTAGCAGAGAATGTTAAGTCTACCTCAGTAGCAGTGAACTTTAAGTCTACCTCAGTAGCAGAGAATGTTAAGTATATTATACCTCAGTAGCAGTGAATGTTAAGTCTACCTCAGTAGCAGTGAATGTTAAGTCTACCTCAGTAGCAGAGAAGAGTAAGTCTACCTCAGTAGCAGAGAATGTTAAGCCTACCTCAGTAGCAGTGAACATTAAGTCTACCTCAGTAGCAGTGAATGTTAAGTCTACCTCAGTAGCAGTGAATGTTAAGTCTACCTCAGCAGCAGTGAATGTTAAGTCTACCTTAGTAGCAGTGGATTTTAAGTAGCATTGAATGTTACGTCTACCTCAGTAGAAGTGAAGGTTAAGTCTACCTCAGTAGCAGAGAATGTTAAGTATACCTCAGTAGCAGTGAACGTTAAGTCTACCTCAGTAGCAGAGAATGTTAAGTCTACCTCAGTAGCAGACAATGTTAAGTATACCTCAGTAGCAGTGAACGTTAAGTCTACCTCAGTAGCAGAGAAGGTTAAGTCTACCTCAGCAGCAGTGAATGTTAAGCCTACCTCAGTAGCAGTGAATGTTAAGTCTACCTCAGCAGCAGTGAATGTTAAGTCTACCTTAGTAGCAGTGAATTTTAAGTAGCAGTGAATGTTAAGTCTACCTCAGCAGCAGTGAACGTTAAGTCTACCTCAGTAGCAGAGAATGTTAAGTATACCTCAGTAGCAGTGAATGTTAAGTCTACCTCAGTAGCAGTGAACGTTAAGTCTACCTCAGTAGCAGAGAATGTTAAGTATAGTATACCTCAGTAGCAGTGAATGTTACATCTACCTCAGTAGCAGTGAATGTTAAGTCTACCTCAGTAGCAGTGAATGTTAAGTCTACCTCAGTAGCAGAGAAGGGTAAGTCTACCTCAGCAGCAGTGAATGTTAAGCCTACCTCAGTAGCAGAGAATGTTAAGCCTACCTCAGTAGCAGTGAACATTAAGTCTACCTCAGTAGCAGTGAATGTTAAGTCTGCCTCAGTAGCAGTCAATGTTAAGTCTACCTCAGTAGCAGTGGATGTTAAGTCTACCTCCGTAGCAGAGAATGTTAAGCCTATCTCAGAAGCAGTGAATGTTACGTCTAACTCAGCAGCAGTGAATGTTAAGCCTACCTCAGTAGCAGAGAATGTTAAGCCTACCTCAGTAGCAGTGAATGTGAAGCCTACCTCAGTAGCAGTGAATGTTAAGTCTACCTCAGCAGCAGTGAATATTAAGTCTACCTCAGTAGCAGAGAATGTTAAGTCTACCTCAGTAGCAGTGAATGTTAAGTCTACCTCAGTAGCAGTGAATGTTAAGTCTACCTCAGCAGCAGTGAATGTTAAGTATACCTCAGTAGCAGTGAATGTTACGTCTACCTCAGTAGCAGAGAAGGTTAAGTCTACCTCAGTAGCAGTGAATGTTAAGTCTACCTTAGTAGCAGTGAATGTTAAGTAGCAGTGAATGTTACGTCTACCTCAGTAGCAGTGAACGTTAAGTCTACCTCAGTAGCAGAGAATGTTAAGTCTACCTCAGTAGCAGTGAACGTTAAGTCTACCTCAGTAGCAGAGAATGTTAAGTATAGTATACCTCAGTAGCAGTGAATGTTAAGTCTACCTCAGTAGCAGTGAATGTTAAGTCTACTTCAGTAGCAGAGAAGAGTAAGTCTACCTCAGTAGCAGACAAAGTTAAATATACCTCAGTAGCAGTGAACATTAAGTCTACCTCAGTAGCAGACAAAGTTAAATATACCTCAGTAGCAGTGAACGGTAAGTCTACCTCAGTAGCAGTGAATGTTACGTCTACCTCAGTAGCAGAGAAGGTTAAGTCTACCTCAGTAGCAGATAATGTTAAGTCTACCTCAGCAGCAGTGAATGTAAAGCCTACCTCATTAGCAGTGAATGTTAAGTCTACCTCAGCAGCAGTGAATGTTAAGTCTACCTTAGTACCAGTGAATTTTAAGTAGCAGTGAATGTTACGTCTACCTCAGTAGCAGTGAACGTTAAGTCTACCTCAGTAGCAGATAATGTTAAGTATACCTCAGTAGCAGTGAATGTTAAGTCTACCTCAGTAGCAGAGAAGGTTAAGTCTACCTCAGTAGCAGTGAATGTTAAGTCTACCTCAGTAGCAGTGAACGTTAAGTCTACCTCAGTAGCAGAAAATGTTAAGTATACCTCAGTAGCAGTGAATGTTAAGTCTACCTCAGTAGCAGTGAATATTACGTCTACCTCAGTAGCAGAGAAGGTTAAGTCTACCTCAGCAGCAGTGAATGTTAAGTCTACCTCAGTAGCAGAGAATGTTAAGCATACCTCAGTAGCAGTGAATGTTAAGTCTACCTCAGCAGCAGTGAATGTTAAGTCTACCTCAGTAGCAGAGAAGGTTAAGTCTACCTCAGCAGCAGAGAATGTTAAGTATAGTATACCTCAGTAGCAGTGAATGTTAAGTCTACCTTAGTAGCAGTGATTTTTAAGTAGCAGTGAATGTTACGTCTACCTCAGTAGCAGTGAACGTTAAGTCTACCTCAGTAGCAGAAAATGTTAAGTATACCTCAGTAACAGTGAACGTAAAGTCTACCTCAGTAGCAGTGAATGTTAAGTCTGCCTCAGTAGCAGTGAACGTTAAGTCTGCCTCAGTAGCAGAGAATGTTAAGTATAGTATACCTCAGTAGCAGTGAACGTTAAGTCTACCTCAGCAGCAGTGAATATTAAGTCTACCTAAGTAGCAGACAAAGTTAAATATACCTCAGTAGCAGTGAACGTTAAGTCTACCTCAGTAGCAGTGAATGTTACGTCTACCTCAGTAGCAGAGAAGGTTAAGTCTACCTCAGTAGCAGTGAATGTTAAGTCTACCTCAGTAGCAGAGAATGTTAAGTATAGTATACCTCAGTAGCAGTGAACGTTAAGTATACCTCAGTAGCAGAGAATGTTAAGTATACCTAAGTAGCAGTGAATGTTAAGTCTACCTCAGGAGCAGTGAATGTTACGTCTACCTCAGTAGCAGAGAAGGTTAAGTCTACCTCAGCAGCAGTGAATGTTAAGTCTACCTCAGTAGCAGAGAATGTTAAGTCTACCTCAGCAGCAGTGAATGTTAAGCCTACCTCAGTAGCAGTGAATGTTAAGTCTACCTCAGTAGCAGTGAATGTTAAGTCTACCTCAGTAGCAGTGAACGTTAAGTCTACCTCAGCAGCAGTGAATGTTAAGTATACCTCAGTAGCAGTGAATGTTAAGTCTACCTCAGTAGCAGAGAATATTACGTCTACCTCAGTAGCAGAGAAGGTTAAGTCTACCTCAGTAGCAGTGAATATTACGTCTACCTCAGTAGCAGAGAAGGTTAAGTCTACCTCAGCAGCAGTGAATGTTAAGTCTACCTCAGTAGCAGAGAATGTTAAGCATACCTCAGTAGCAGTGAACATTAAGTATACCTCAGTAGCAGTGAATGTAAAGTCTACCTCAGTAGCAGTGAATGTTAAGTCTACCTCAGTAGCAGAGAATGTTAAGTATAGTATACCTCAGTAGCAGTGAACGTTAAGTATACCTCAGTAGCAGAGAATGTTAAGCCTACCTCAGTAGCAGTGAATGTTAAGTCTACCTCAGTAGCAGAGAATATTACGTCTACCTCAGTAGCAGAGAAGGTTAAGTCTACCTCAGTAGCAGTGAATATTACGTCTACCTCAGTAGCAGAGAAGGTTAAGTCTACCTCAGCAGCAGTGAATGTTAAGTCTACCTCAGTAGCAGAGAATGTTAAGCATACCTCAGTAGCAGTGAACATTAAGTATACCTCAGTAGCAGTGAATGTAAAGTCTACCTCAGTAGCAGTGAATGTTAAGTCTACCTCAGTAGCAGAGAATGTTAAGTATAGTATACCTCAGTAGCAGTGAATGTTAAGTATACCTCAGTAGCAGAGAATGTTAAGCCTACCTCAGTAGCAGTGAACATTAAGTCTACCTCAGTAGCAGACAAAGTTAAATATACCTCAGTAGCAGTGAATGTTAAGTCTACCTCAGTAGCAGTGAATGTTAAGTCTACCTCAGTAGCAGAGAAGGTTAAGTCTACCTCAGTAGCAGAGAATGTTAAGTCTACCTCAGCAGCAGTGAATGTTAAGCCTACCTCATTAGCAGTGAATGTTAAGTCTACCTCAGCAGCAGTGAATGTTAAGTCTACCTTAGTACCAGTGAATTTTAAGTAGCAGTGAATGTTACGTCTACCTCAGTAGCAGTGAACGTTAAGTCTACCTCAGTAGCAGAGAATGTTAAGCCTACCTCAGTAGCAGTGAACATTAAGTCTACCTCAGTAGCAGACAAAGTTAAATATACCTCAGTAGCAGTGAATGTTAAGTCTACCTCAGTAGCAGTGAATGTTAAGTCTACCTCAGTAGCAGTGAACGTTAAGTCTACCTCAGTAGCAGTGAATGTTAAGTCTACCTCAGTAGCAGAGAATGTTAAGTATAGTATACCTCAGTAGCAGTGAACGTTAAGTATACCTCAGTAGCAGAGAATGTTAAGTATACCTAAGTAGCAGTGAATGTTAAGTCTACCTCAGGAGCAGTGAATGTTACGTCTACCTCAGTAGCAGAGAAGGTTAAGTCTACCTCAGCAGCAGTGAATGTTAAGTCTACCTCAGTAGCAGAGAATGTTAAGTCTACCTCAGCAGCAGTGAATGTTAAGCCTACCTCAGTAGCAGTGAATGTTAAGTCTACCTCAGCAGCAGTGAATGTTAAGTCTACCTTAGTAGCAGTGATTTTTAAGTAGCAGTGAATGTTACGTCTACCTCAGTAGCAGTGAACGTTAAGTCTACCTCAGTAGCAGAAAATGTTAAGTATACCTCAGTAACAGTGAACGTAAAGTCTGCCTCAGTAGCAGTGAACGTTAAGTCTGCCTCAGTAGCAGAGAATTTTAAGTATAGTATACCTCAGTAGCAGTGAATGTTAAGTCTACCTCAGCAGCAGTGAATATTAAGTCTACCTCAGCAGCAGTGAATATTAAGTCTACCTCAGTAGCAGAGAATGTTAAGTCTACCTCAGTAGCAGTGAATGTTAAGTCTACCTCAGTAGCAGTGAACGTTAAGTCTACCTCAGCAGCAGTGAATGTTAAGTATACCTCAGTAGCAGTGAATGTTAAGTCTACCTCAGTAGCAGAGAATATTACGTCTACCTCAGTAGCAGAGAAGGTTAAGTCTACCTCAGTAGCAGTGAATATTACGTCTACCTCAGTAGCAGAGAAGGTTAAGTCTACCTCAGCAGCAGTGAATGTTAAGTCTACCTCAGTAGCAGAGAATGTTAAGCATACCTCAGTAGCAGTGAACATTAAGTATACCTCAGTAGCAGTGAATGTAAAGTCTACCTCAGTAGCAGTGAATGTTAAGTCTACCTCAGTAGCAGAGAATGTTAAGTATAGTATACCTCAGTAGCAGTGAACGTTAAGTATACCTCAGTAGCAGAGAATGTTAAGCCTACCTCAGTAGCAGTGAACATTAAGTCTACCTCAGTAGCAGACAAAGTTAAATATACCTCAGTAGCAGTGAATGTTAAGTCTACCTCAGTAGCAGTGAATGTTACGTCTACCTCAGTAGCAGAGAAGGTTAAGTCTACCTCAGTAGCAGAGAATGTTAAGTCTACCTCAGCAGCAGTGAATGTTAAGCCTACCTCATTAGCAGTGAATGTTAAGTCTACCTCAGCAGCAGTGAATGTTAAGTCTACCTTAGTACCAGTGAATTTTAAGTAGCAGTGAATGTTACGTCTACCTCAGTAGCAGTGAACGTTAAGTCTACCTCAGTAGCAGTGAACATTAAGTCTACCTCAGTAGCAGACAAAGTTAAATATACCTCAGTAGCAGTGAACGTTAAGTCTACCTCAGTAGCAGTGAATGTTACGTCTACCTCAGTAGCAGAGAAGGTTAAGTCTACCTCAGTAGCAGTGAATGTTAAGTCTACCTCAGTAGCAGAGAATGTTAAGTATAGTATACCTCAGTAGCAGTGAACGTTAAGTATACCTCAGTAGCAGAGAATGTTAAGTATACCTAAGTAGCAGTGAATGTTAAGTCTACCTCAGGTAGCAGTGAATGTTACGTCTACCTCAGTAGCAGAGAAAGTTAAGTCTACCTCAGCAGCAGTGAATGTTAAGTCTACCTCAGTAGCAGAGAATGTTAAGTCTACCTCAGCAGCAGTGAATGTTAAGTCTACCTCAGTAGCAGTGAATGTTAAGTCTACCTCAGTAGCAGTGAATGTTAAGTCTACCTCAGTAGCAGTGAATGTTAAGTCTACCTCAGCAGCAGTGAATGTTAAGTATACCTCAGTAGCAGTGAATGTTAAGTCTACCTCAGTAGCAGAGAATATTACGTCTACCTCAGTAGCAGAGAAGGTTAAGTCTACCTCAGTAGCAGTGAATGTTACGTCTACCTCAGTAGCAGAGAAGGTTAAGTCTACCTCAGTAGCAGTGAATGTTAAGTCTACCTCAGTAGCAGAGAATGTTAAGCATACCTCAGTAGCAGTGAACATTAAGTATACCTCAGTAGCAGTGAATGTAAAGTCTACCTCAGTAGCAGTGAATGTTAAGTCTACCTCAGTAGCAGAGAATGTTAAGTATAGTATACCTCAGTAGCAGTGAACGTTAAGTCTACCTCAGTAGCAGAGAATGTTAAGCCTACCTCAGTAGCAGTGAATGTTAAGTCTACCTCAGTAGCAGAGAATATTAAGTCTACCTCAGTAGCAGAGAATGTTAAGTCTACCTCAGTAGCAGTGAATGTTACGTCTACCTCAGTAGCAGAGAAGGTTAAGTCTACCTCAGCAGCAGTGAATGTTAAGTCTACCTCAGTAGCAGAGAATGTTAAGCATACCTCAGTAGCAGTGAACATTAAGTATACCTCAGTAGCAGTGAATGTAAAGTCTACCTCAGTAGCAGTGAATGTTAAGTCTACCTCAGTAGCAGAGAATGTTAAGTATAGCAGTATACCTCAGTAGCAGTGAACGTTAAGTTACCTCAGTAGCAGTGAATGTTAAGTCTACCTCAGTAGCAGTGAATGTTAAGTCTACCTCAGTAGCAGTGAACATTAAGTCTACCTCAGTAGCAGACAAAGTTAAATATACCTCAGTAGCAGTGAATGTTAAGTCTACCTCAGTAGCAGTGAATGTTACGTCTACCTCAGTAGCAGAGAAGGTTAAGTCTACCTCAGTAGCAGAGAATGTTAAGTCTACCTCAGCAGCAGTGAATGTTAAGCCTACCTCATTAGCAGTGAATGTTAAGTCTACCTCAGCAGCAGTGAATGTTAAGTCTACCTTAGTACCAGTGAATTTTAAGTAGCAGTGAATGTTACGTCTACCTCAGTAGCAGTGAACGTTAAGTCTACCTCAGTAGCAGAGAATGTTAAGCCTACCTCAGTAGCAGTGAACATTAAGTCTACCTCAGTAGCAGACAAAGTTAAATATACCTCAGTAGCAGTGAACGTTAAGTCTACCTCAGTAGCAGTGAATGTTACGTCTACCTCAGTAGCAGAGAAGGTTAAGTCTACCTCAGTAGCAGTGAATGTTAAGTCTACCTCAGTAGCAGAGAATGTTAAGTATAGTATACCTCAGTAGCAGTGAACGTTAAGTATACCTCAGTAGCAGAGAATGTTAAGTATACCTAAGTAGCAGTGAATGTTAAGTCTACCTCAGGAGCAGTGAATGTTACGTCTACCTCAGTAGCAGAGAAGGTTAAGTCTACCTCAGCAGCAGTGAATGTTAAGTCTACCTCAGTAGCAGAGAATGTTAAGTCTACCTCAGCAGCAGTGAATGTTAAGCCTACCTCAGTAGCAGTGAATGTTAAGTCTACCTCAGCAGCAGTGAATGTTAAGTCTACCTTAGTAGCAGTGATTTTTAAGTAGCAGTGAATGTTACGTCTACCTCAGTAGCAGTGAACGTTAAGTCTACCTCAGTAGCAGAAAATGTTAAGTATACCTCAGTAACAGTGAACGTAAAGTCTGCCTCAGTAGCAGTGAACGTTAAGTCTGCCTCAGTAGCAGAGAATTTTAAGTATAGTATACCTCAGTAGCAGTGAACGTTAAGTCTACCTCAGCAGCAGTGAATATTAAGTCTACCTCAGCAGCAGTGAATATTAAGTCTACCTCAGTAGCAGAGAATGTTAAGTCTACCTCAGTAGCAGTGAATGTTAAGTCTACCTCAGTAGCAGTGAACGTTAAGTCTACCTCAGCAGCAGTGAATGTTAAGTATACCTCAGTAGCAGTGAATGTTAAGTCTACCTCAGTAGCAGAGAATATTACGTCTACCTCAGTAGCAGAGAAGGTTAAGTCTACCTCAGTAGCAGTGAATATTACGTCTACCTCAGTAGCAGAGAAGGTTAAGTCTACCTCAGCAGCAGTGAATGTTAAGTCTACCTCAGTAGCAGAGAATGTTAAGCATACCTCAGTAGCAGTGAACATTAAGTATACCTCAGTAGCAGTGAATGTAAAGTCTACCTCAGTAGCAGTTAATGTTAAGTCTACCTCAGTAGCAGAGAATGTTAAGTATAGTATACCTCAGTAGCAGTGAACGTTAAGTATACCTCAGTAGCAGAGAATGTTAAGCCTACCTCAGTAGCAGTGAACATTAAGTCTACCTCAGTAGCAGACAAAGTTAAATATACCTCAGTAGCAGTGAACGTTAAGTCTACCTCAGTAGCAGTGAATGTTACGTCTACCTCAGTAGCAGAGAAGGTTAAGTCTACCTCAGTAGCAGAGAATGTTAAGTCTACCTCAGCAGCAGTGAATGTTAAGCCTACCTCATTAGCAGTGAATGTTAAGTCTACCTCAGCAGCAGTGAATGTTAAGTCTACCTTAGTACCAGTGAATTTTAAGTAGCAGTGAATGTTACGTCTACCTCAGTAGCAGTGAATGTTAAGTCTACCTCAGTAGCAGAGAATGTTAAGTCTACCTCAGTAGCAGTGAATGTTAAGTCTACCTCAGTAGCAGTGAATGTTAAGTCTACCTCAGTAGCAGAGAATGTTAAGTATACCTAAGTAGCAGTGAATGTTAAGTCTACCTCAGGAGCAGTGAATGTTACGTCTACCTCAGTAGCAGAGAAGGTTAAGTCTACCTCAGCAGCAGTGAATGTTAAGTCTACCTCAGTAGCAGTGAATGTTAAGTCTACCTCAGCAGCAGTGAATGTTAAGTCTACCTTAGTAGCAGTGATTTTTAAGTAGCAGTGAATGTTACGTCTACCTCAGTAGCAGTGAATGTTAAGTCTACCTCAGCAGCAGTGAATGTTAAGTCTACCTTAGTAGCAGTGATTTTTAAGTAGCAGTGAATGTTACGTCTACCTCAGTAGCAGTGAACGTTAAGTCTACCTCAGTAGCAGAAAATGTTAAGTATACCTCAGTAACAGTGAACGTAAAGTCTACCTCAGTAGCAGTGAATGTTAAGTCTGCCTCAGTAGCAGTGAACGTTAAGTCTGCCTCAGTAGCAGAGAATGTTAAGTATAGTATACCTCAGTAGCAGTGAACGTTAAGTCTACCTCAGCAGCAGTGAATATTAAGTCTACCTCAGCAGCAGTGAATATTAAGTCTACCTCAGTAGCAGAGAATGTTAAGTCTACCTCAGTAGCAGTGAATGTTAAGTCTACCTCAGCAGCAGTGAATGTTAAGTATACCTCAGTAGCAGTGAATGTTATGTCTACCTCAGTAGCAGAGAATATTACGTCTACCTCAGTAGCAGAGAAGGTTAAGTCTACCTCAGTAGCAGTGAATATTACGTCTACCTCAGTAGCAGAGAAGGTTAAGTCTACCTCAGCAGCAGTGAATGTTAAGTCTACCTCAGTAGCAGAGAATGTTAAGCATACCTCAGTAGCAGTGAACATTAAGTATACCTCAGTAGCAGTGAATGTTAAGTCTACCTCAGCAGCAGTGAATGTTAAGTCTACCTCAGTAGCAGAGAAGGTTAAGTCTTCCTCAGCAGCAGAGAATGTTAAGTATAGTATACCTCAGTAGCAGTGAATGTAATGTCTACCTCAGTAGCAGTGAATGTTAAGTCTACCTCAGTAGCAGAGAATGTTAAGTATAGTATACCTCAGTAGCAGTGAACGTTAAGTATACCTCAGTAGCAGAGAATGTTAAGCCTACCTCAGTAGCAGTGAACATTAAGTCTACCTCAGTAGCAGACAAAGTTAAATATACCTCAGTAGCAGTGAACGTTAAGTCTACCTCAGTAGCAGTGAATGTTACGTCTACCTCAGTAGCAGAGAAGGTTAAGTCTACCTCAGTAGCAGAGAATGTTAAATCTACCTCAGCAGCAGTGAATGTTAAGCCTACCTCAGTAGCAGTGAATGTTAAGTCTACCTCAGCAGCAGTGAATGTTAAGTCTACCTTAGTACCAGTGAATTTTAAGTAGCAGTGAATGTTACGTCTACCTCAGTAGCAGTGAACGTTAAGTCTACCTCAGTAGCAGAGAATGTTAAGTATACCTCAGTAGCAGTGAATGTTAAGTCTACCTCAGTAGCAGAGAATGTTAAGTCTACCTCAGTAGCAGTGAATGTTAAGTCTACCTCAGTAGCAGTGAATGTTAAGTCTACCTCAGTAGCAGAAAATGTTAAGTATACCTCAGTAGCAGTGAATGTTAAGTCTACCTCAGTAGCAGTGAATATTACGTCTACCTCAGTAGCAGAGAAGGTTAAGTCTACCTCAGCAGCAGTGAATGTTAAGTCTACCTCAGTAGCAGAGAATGTTAAGCATACCTCAGTAGCAGTGAACATTAAGTCTACCTCAGTAGCAGTGAATGTTAAGTCTACCTCAGCAGCAGTGAATGTTAAGTCTACCTCAGTAGCAGAGAAGGTTAAGTCTACCTCAGCAGCAGAGAATGTTAAGTATAGTATACCTCAGTAGCAGTGAACGTTAAGTCTACCTCAGTAGCAGGGAATGTTAAGTATAGTATACCTCAGTAGCAGTGAATGTAAAGTCTACCTCAGTAGCAGTGAATGTTAAGTCTACCTCAGTAGCAGAGAATGTTAAGTATAGTATACCTCAGTAGCAGTGAACGTTAAGTATACCTCAGTAGCAGAGAATGTTAAGTATACCTAAGTAGCAGTGATTTTTAAGTAGCAGTGAATGTTACGTCTACCTCAGTAGCAGAGAATGTTAAGTCTACCTCAGCAGCAGTGAATGTTAAGCCTACCTCAGTAGCAGTGAATGTTAAGTCTACCTCAGCAGCAGTGAATGTTAAGTCTACCTTAGTAGCAGTGAATGTTAAGTCTACCTCAGTAGCAGTGAATGTTACGTCTACCTCAGTAGCAGTGAAGGTTAAGTCTACCTCAGCAGCAGTGAATGTTAAGTCTACCTCAGTAGCAGAGAATGTTAAGTCTACCTCAGTAGCAGAAAATGTTAAGTATACCTCAGTAACAGTGAACGTAAAGTCTACCTCAGTAGCAGTGAATGTTAAGTCTACCTCAGTAGCAGTGAACGTTAAGTCTGCCTCAGTAGCAGAGAATGTTAAGTATACCTCAGTAGCAGTGAATGTTAAGTCTACCTCAGTAGCAGTGAATGTTAAGTCTACCTCAGCAGCAGTGAATGTTAAGTCTACCTCAGTAGCAGTGAATATTAAGTCTACCTCAGTAGCAGAGAATGTTAAGTCTACCTCAGTAGCAGTGAATGTTAAGTCTACCTCAGTAGCAGTGAACGTTAAGTCTACCTCAGCAGCAGTGAATGTTAATTATACCTCAGTAGCAGTGAATGTTAAGTCTACCTCAGCAGTAGCAGCAGCAGTGAATGTTAAGTCTACCTCAGTAGCAGTGAATGTTAAGTCTACCTCAGTAGCAGTGAACGTTAAGTCTACCTCAGCAGCAGTGAATGTTAAGTCTACCTTAGTAGCAGTGAATGTTAAGTAGCAGTGAACATTAAGTCTACCTCAGTAGCAGAGAATGTTTAGCCTACCTCAGTAGCAGTCAACATTAAGTCTACCTCAGTAGCAGTGAATGTTAAGTCTACCTCAGTAGCAGTGAACGTTAAGTCTACCTCAGCAGCAGTGAATGTTAAGTATACCTCAGTAGCAGTGAATGTTAAGTCTACCTCAGTAGCAGACAATGTTAAATATACCTCAGTAGCAGTGAACGTTAAGTCTACCTCAGTAGCAGTGAATGTTAAGTCTACCTCAGTAGCAGTGGATGTTAAGTCTACCTCAGTAGCAGTGGATGTTAAGTCTACCTCAGTAGCAGAGAAGGTTAAGTCTACCTCAGCAGCAGTGAATGTTAAGTCTACCTCCGTAGCAGAGAATGTTAAGCCTACCTCTTAAGCAGTGAATGTTATGTCTACCTCAACAGCAGTGAATGTTAAGCCTACCTCAGCAGCAGTGAACATTAAGTCTACCTCAGTAGCAGTAAATGTTAAGTCTACCTTAGCAGCAGTGATTGTTAAGTCTACCTTGGTAGCAGTGAATTTTAAGTAGCAGTGAATGTTACGTCTACCTCAGTAGCAGTGAACGTTAAGTCTACCTCAGTAGCAGAGAATGTTAAGTATAGTATACCTCAGTAGCAGTGAATGTTAAGTCTACCTCAGTAGCAGAGAATGTTAAGTATAGTCTACCTCAGTAGCAAAGAATGTTAAGCCTACCTCAGTAGCAGTGAACATTAAGTCTACCTCAGTAGCAGTGAATGTTAAGTCTACCTCAGTAGCAGTGAATGTTACGTCTACCTCAGTAGCAGAGAGAAGAATGTTAAGTCTACCTCAGTAGCAGTGAATGTTAAGTCTACCTCAGTAGCAGTGAATGTTAAGTCTACCTCAGTAGCAGTGAATGTTAAGTCTACCTCAGTAGCAGTGAATGTTAAGTCTACCTCAGTAGCAGAGAATGTTAAGTCTACCTCAGTAGCAGTGAATGTTAAGTCTACCTCAGTAGCAGTGAATGTTAAGTCTACCTCAGCAGCAGTGAATGTTAAGTCTACCTTAGTAGCAGTGAATGTTAAGTCTACCTCAGTAGCAGTGAATGTTAAGTCTACCTCAGTAGCAGTGAATGTTAAGTCTACCTCAGTAGCAGTGAACAATGTTAAGTGAATGTTAAGTCTACCTCAGTAGCAGTGAATGTTAAGTCTACCTCAGTAGCAGAGAATGTTAAGTATACCTCAGTAGCAGTGAATGTTAAGTCTACCTCAGTAGCAGTGAATGTTAGGTCTACCTCAGTAGCAGAGAAGGGTAAGTCTACCTCAGCAGCAGTGAATGTTAAGCATACCTCAGTAGCAGAGAATGTTAAGCCTACCTCAGTAGAAGTGAACATTAAGTCTACCTCATTAGCAGTGAATGTTAAGTCTACCTCAGTAGCAGAGAAGGTTAAGTCTACCTCAGTAGCAGAGAATGTTAAGTATACCTCATTAGCAGTGAATGTTAAGTCTACCTCAGTAGCAGTGAACGTTAAGTCTACCTCAGTAGCAGAGATTGTTAAGTATAGTATACCTCAGTAGCAGTGAACATTAAGTCTACCTCAGTAGCAGAGAATGGTAAGTATACCTCAGTAGCAGTGAATGTTACGTCTACCTCAGTAGCAGAGAAGGTTAAGTCTACCTCAGTAGCAGTGAATGTTAAGTCTACCTCAGTAGCAGTGAATGTTAAGTCTACCTCAGTAGCAGTGAATGTTAAGTCTACCTCAGTAGCAGAGAATGTTAAGCCTACCTCAGTAGCAGTGAACATTAAGTCTACCTCAGTAGCAGTGAATGTTAAGTCTACCTCAGCAGCAGTGAATGTTAAGTCTACCTCAGTAGCAGTGAATGTTAAGTCTACCTTAGTAGCAGTGAATTTTAAGTAGCAGTGAATGTTACGTCTACCTCAGTAGCAGTGAACGTTAAGTCTACCTCAGTAGCAGAGAATGTTAAGTATACCTCAGTAGCAGTGAATGTTAAGTCTACCTCAGTAGCAGTGAATGTTAAGTCTACCTCAGTAGCAGTGAATGTTAAGTCTACCTCAGTAGCAGTGAATGTTAAGTCTACCTCAGTAGCAGTGAATGTTAAGTCTACCTCAGCAGCAGTGAATGTTAAGCATACCTCAGTAGCAGAGAATGTTAAGCCTACCTCAGTAGAAGTGAACATTAAGTCTACCTCATTAGCAGTGAATGTTAAGTCTACCTCAGTAGCAGAGAAGGTTAAGTCTACCTCAGTAGCAGAGAATGTTAAGTATACCTCATTAGCAGTGAATGTTAAGTCTACCTCAGTAGCAGTGAACGTTAAGTCTACCTCAGTAGCAGAGAATGTTAAGTATAGTATACCTCAGTAGCAGTGAACATTAAGTCTACCTCAGTAGCAGAGAATGGTAAGTATACCTCAGTAGCAGTGAATGTTAAGTCTACCTCAGTAGCAGTGAATGTTAGGTCTACCTCAGTAGCAGAGAAGGGTAAGTCTACCTCAGAAGTAGTGAATGTTAAGCATACCTCAGTAGTAGAGAATGTTAAGCCTACCTGAGTAGAAGTGAACATTAAGTCTACCTCAGTAGCAGTGAATGTTAAGTCTACCTCAGTAGCAGAGAAGGTTAAGTCTACCTCAGCAGCAGTGAATGTTAACTCTACCTCCGTAGCAGAGAATGTTAAGCCTACCTCAGAAGCAGTGAATGTTACGTCTACCTCAACAGCAGTGAATGTTAAGCCTACCTCAGCAGCAGTGATCGTTAAGTCTACCTCAGTAGCAGAGAATGTTAAGCCTACCTCAGTAGCAGTGAACATTAAGTCTACCTCAGTAGCAGTGAATGTTAAGTCTACCTCAGTAGCAGTGAATGTTAAGTCTACCTCAGTAGCAGTGAATGTTAAGTCTACCTCAGTAGCAGTGAATGTTAAGTATAGTATACCTCAGTAGCAGTGAACATTAAGTCTACCTCCGTAGCAGAGAATGTTAAGCCTACCTCAGAAGCAGTGAATGTTACGTCTACCTCAACAGCAGTGAATGTTAAGCCTAACTCAGCAGCAGTGAACGTTAAGTCTACCTCAGTAGCAGAGAATGTTAAGCCTACCTCAGTAGCAGTGAACATTAAGTCTACCTCAGTAGCAGTGAATGTTAAGTCTACCTCAGTAGCAGTGAATGTTAAGTCTACCTCAATAGCAGTGAATGTTACGTCTACCTCAGCAGCAGTGAACGTTAAGTCTACCTCAGTAGCAGTGAATGTTAAGTCTACCTCAGTAGCAGAGAATGTTAAGTATAGTATACCTCAGAAGCATTGAACGTTAAGTCTACCTCAGTAGCAGACAATGTTAAGTATACCTCAGTAGCAGTGAACGTTAAGTCTACCTCAGTAGCAGACAATGTTACGTCTACCTCAGTAGCAGAGAAGGTTAAGTCTACCTCAGTAGCAGTGAACGTTAAGTCTACCTCAGTAGCAGAGAAGGTTAAGTCTACCTCAGTAGCAGAGAATGTTAAGTATACCTCATTAGCAGTGAATGTTAAGTCTACCTCAGTAGCAGAGAAGGTTAAGTCTACCTCAGTAGCAGAGAATGTTAAGTATACCTCATTAGCAGTGAATGTTAAGTCTACCTCAGTAGCAGTGAACGTTAAGTCTACCTCAGTAGCAGAGATTGTTAAGTATAGTATACCTCAGTAGCAGTGAACATTAAGTCTACCTCAGTAGCAGAGAATGGTAAGTATACCTCAGTAGCAGTGAATGTTAAGTCTACCTCAGCAGCAGTGAATGTTAAGTCTACCTCAGTAGCAGTGAATGTTAAGTCTACCTCAGCAGCAGTGAATGTTAAGTCTACCTTAGTAGCAGTGAATGTTAAGTCTACCTCAGTAGCAGTGAATGTTACGTCTACCTCAGTAGCAGTGAACGTTAAGTCTACCTCATTAGCAGTGAACGTTAAGTCTACCTCAGTAGCAGAGAATGTTAAGTATAGTATACCTCAGTAGCAGTGAATGTTAAGTCTACCTCAGTAGCAGTGAATGTTAAGTCTACCTCAGTAGCAGAGAAGGGTAAGTCTACCTCAGCAGCAGTGAATGTTAAGTCTACCTCAGTAGCAGAGAATGTTAAGCCTACCTCAGTAGCAGTGAACATTAAGTCTACCTCAGTAGCAGTGAATGTTAAGTCTACCTCAGCAGCAGTGAATGTTAAGTCTACCTTAGTAGCAGTGGATTTTAAGTAGCATTGAATGTTACGTCTACCTCAGTAGAAGTGAACGTTAAGTCTACCTCAGTAGCAGTGAATGTTAAGTCTACCTCAGTAGCAGTGAATGTTAAGTCTACCTCAGTAGCAGAGAATGTTAAGTCTACCTCAGTAGCAGTGAATGTTAAGTCTACCTCAGTAGCAGTGAATGTTAAGTCTACCTCAGTAGCAGTGAATGTTAAGTCTACCTCAGTAGCAGTGAATGTTAAGTCTACCTCAGTAGCAGTGAATGTTAAGTCTCAGCAGTGAATGTTAAGTCTACCTCAGTAGCAGTGAATGTTAAGTCTACCTCTCAGTAGCAGTGAATGTTAAGTCTACCTCAGTAGCAGTGAATGTTAAGTCTACCTCAGTAGCAGTGAATGTTAAGTCTACCTCAGTAGCAGAGAATGTTAAGTCTACCTCAGTAGCAGTGAATGTTAAGTCTACCTCAGTAGCAGTGAATGTTAAGTCTACCTCAGTAGCAGTGAATGTTAAGTCTACCTCAGTAGCAGTGAATGTTAAGTCTACCTCAGTAGCAGTGAATGTTAAGTCTACCTCAGTAGCAGTGAATGTTAAGTCTACCTCAGTAGCAGTGAATGTTAAGTCTACCTCAGTAGCAGTGAATGTTAAGTCTACCTCAGTAGCAGTGAATGTTAAGTCTACCTCAGTAGCAGAGAATGTTAAGTCTACCTCAGTAGCAGTGAATGTTAAGTCTACCTCAGTAGCAGAGAATGTTAAGTCTACCTCAGTAGCAGTGAATGTTAAGTCTACCTCAGTAGCAGTGAATGTTAAGTCTACCTCAGTAGCAGTGAATGTTAAGTCTACCTCAGTAGCAGTGAATGTTAAGTCTACCTCAGTAGCAGTGAATGTTAAGTCTACCTCAGTAGCAGTGAATGTTAAGTCTACCTCAGTAGCAGTGAATGTTAAGTCTACCTCAGTAGCAGTGAATTTTAAGTAGCAGTGAATGTTAAGCCTACCTCAGTAGCAGTGAATGTTAAGTCTACCTCAGTAGCAGTGAATGTTCTACCTCAGTAGCAGTGAATGTTAAGTCTACCTCAGTAGCAGTGAATGTTAAGTCTACCTCAGTAGCAGTGAATGTTAAGTCTACCTCAGTAGCAGTGAATGTTAAGTCTACCTCAGTAGCAGAGAATGTTAAGTCTACCTCAGTAGCAGTGAATGTTAAGTCTACCTCAGTAGCAGTGAATAGCAGTGAATGTTAAGTCTACCTCAGCAGCAGTGAATGTTAAGTCTACCTCAGTAGCAGTGAATGTTAAGTCTACCTCAGTAGCAGTGAATGTTAAGTCTACCTCAGTAGCAGTGAATGTTAAGTCTACCTCAGTAGCAGAGAATGTTAAGTCTACCTCAGTAGCAGTGAATGTTAGTAGCAGTGAATGTTAAGTCTACCTCAGTAGCAGTGAATGTTAAGTCTACCTCAGCAGCAGTGAATGTTAAGTCTACCTCACTAGCAGTGAATGTTAAGTCTACCTCAGTAGCATTGAATGTTAAGTCTACCTCAGTAGCAGTGAATGTTAAGTCTACCTCAGTAGCAGAGTATACCTCAGTAGCAGAATGTTAAGTCTACCTCAGTAGCAGTGAATGTTAAGAGTAGCAGTGAATGTTAAGTCTACCTCAGTAGCAGTGAATGTTAAGTCTACCTCAGTAGCAGTGAATGTTAAGTCTACCTCAGTAGCAGTGAATGTTAAGTCTACCTCAGTAGCAGTGAACGTTAAGTCTACCTCAGTAGCAGTGAATGTTAAGTCTACCTCAGTAGCAGAGAATGTTAAGTATAGTATACCTCAGTAGCAGTGAACGTTAAGTCTACCTCAGTAGCAGAGAATGTTAAGTATACCTCAGTAGCAGTGAACGTTAAGTCTACCTCAGTAGCAGTGACAATGTTAAGTCTACCTCAGTAGCAGTGAATGTTAAGTCTACCTCAGTAGCAGAGAATGTTAGTAAGTCTACCTCAGTAGCAGTGAATGTTAAGTCTACCTCAGTAGCAGAGAAGGTTAAGTCTACCTCAGTAGCAGAGAATGTTAAGTATACCTCAGTAGCAGTGAATGTTAAGTCTACCTCAGTAGCAGAGAAGGTTAAGTCTACCTCAGTAGCAGAGAATGTTAAGTATACCTCATTAGCAGTGAATGTTAAGTCTACCTCAGTAGCAGTGAACGTTAAGTCTACCTCAGTAGCAGAGATTGTTAAGTATAGTATACCTCAGTAGCAGTGAACATTAAGTCTACCTCAGTAGCAGAGAATGGTAAGTATACCTCAGTAGCAGTGAATGTTAAGTCTACCTCAGCAGCAGTGAACGTTAAGTCTACCTCAGTAGCAGTGAACGTTAAGTCTACCTCAGCAGCAGTGAATGTTAAGTCTACCTTAGTAGCAGTGAATGTTAAGTAGCAGTGAATGTTACGTCTACCTCAGTAGCAGTGAACGTTAAGTCTACCTCAGTAGCAGTGAACGTTAAGTCTACCTCAGTAGCAGAGAATGTTAAGTATAGTATACCTCAGTAGCAGTGAATGTTAAGTCTACCTCAGTAGCAGTGAATGTTAAGTCTACCTCAGTAGCAGAGAAGGGTAAGTCTACCTCAGCAGCAGAGAAGGTTAAGTCTACCTCAGTAGCAGAGAATGTTAAGTCTACCTCAGTAGCAGTGAACATTAAGTCTACCTCAGTAGCAGTGAATGTTAAGTCTACCTCAGCAGCAGTGAATGTTAAGTCTACCTTAGTAGCAGTGGATTTTAAGTAGCATTGAATGTTACGTCTACCTCAGTAGAAGTGAACGTTAAGTCTACCTCAGTAGCAGAGAATGTTAAGTATACCTCAGTAGCAGTGAATGTTAAGTCTACCTCAGTAGCAGTGAACGTTAAGTCTACCTCAGTAGCAGAGAATGTTAAGTATAGTATACCTCAGAAGCAGTGAATGTTAAGTCTACCTCAGTAGCAGACAATGTTAAATATACCTCAGTAGCAGTGAACGTTAAGTCTACCTCAGTAGCAGTGAATGTTAAGCCTACCTCAGTAGCAGTGAATGTTAAGTCTACCTCAGTAGCAGAGAATGTTAAGTATACCTCAGTAGCAGTGAATGTTAAGTCTACCTCAGTAGCAGAGAAGGTTAAGTCTACCTCAGAAGCATTGAATGTTAAGTCTACCACAGTAGCAGTGAACGTTAAGTCTAAATCAGTAGCAGAAAATGTTAAGTATACCTCAGTAGCAGTGAATGTTAAGTCTACCTCAGTAGCAGTGAATGTTACGTCTACCTCAGTAGCAGAGAAGGTTAAGTCTACCTCAGCAGCAGTGAATGTTAAGTCTACCTCAGAAGCAGAGAATGTTAAGCATACCTCAGTAGCAGTGAACATTAAGTCTACCTCAGCAGCAGGGAATGTTAAGTCTACCTTAGTAGCAGTGAATGTTAAGTAGCAGAGAATGTTACGTCTACCTCAGTAGCTTTGAACGTTAAGTCTACCTCAGTAGCAGAGAATGTTAAGTCTACCTCAGTAGCAGTGAACGTTAAGTCTACCTCAGTAGCAGAGAATGTTAAGTATAGTATACCTCAGTAGCAGTGAATGTTAAGTCTACCTCAGCAGCAGTGAATGTTAAGTCTACCTCAGTAGCAGAGAAGGGTAAGTCTACCTCAGCAGCAGTGAATGTTAAGTCTACCTCAGTAGCAGAGTGAATGTTAAGCCTACCTCAGTAGCAGTGAACATTAAGTCTACCTCAGTAGCAGTGAATGTTAAGTCTACCTCAGTAGCAGTGAATGTTAAGTCTACCTCAGCAGCAGTGAATGTTAAGTCTACCTCAGTAGCAGAGAAGGTTAAGTCTACCTCAGCAGCAGAGAATGTTAAGTATAGTATACCTCAGTAGCAGTGAACGTTAAGTCTACCTCAGTAGCAGAGAATGTTAAGTATAGTATACCTCAGTAGCAGTGAATGTTAAGTCTACCTCAGTAGCAGTGAATGTTAAGTCTACCTCAGTAGCAGAGAATGTTAAGTATAGTATACCTCAGTAGCAGTGAACGTTAAGTCTACCTCAGTAGCAGAGAATGTTAAGTATACCTAAGTAGCAGTGAATGTTAAGTCTACCTCAGGAGCATTGAATGTTACGTCTACCTCAGTAGCAGAGAAGGTTAAGTCTACCTCAGTAGCAGTGAATGTTAAGTCTACCTCAGTAGCAGTGAATGTTAAGTCTACCTCAGTAGCAGAGAAGGTTAAGTCTACCTCAGCAGCAGTGGATGTTAAGTCTACCTCCGTAGCAGAGAATGTTACGCCTACGTCAGAAGCAGTGAATGTTACGTCTACCTCAGCAGCAGTGAATGTTAAGCCAACCTCAGTAGCAGATAATGTTAAGCCTACCTCAGCAGCAGTGAATGTTAAGTCTACCTTAGTAGCAGTGATTTTTAAGTAGCAGTGAATGTTACGTCTACCTCAGTAGCAGTGAACGTTAAGTCTACCTCAGTAGCAGAGAATGTTAAGTATACCTCAGTAGCAGTGAATGTTAAGTCTACCTCAGTAGCAGTGAATGTTAAGTCTACCTCAGTAGCAGTGAACGTTAAGTCTGCCACAGTAGCAGAGAATGTTAAGTATAGTATACCTCAGAAGCAGTTAACGTTAAGTCTACCTCAGTAGCAGAGAATGTTAAGTCTACCTCAGCAGCAGTGAATGTTAAGTCTACCTTAGTAGCAGTGATTTTTAAGTAGCAGAGAATGTTAAGTATACCTCAGTAGCAGTGAATGTTAAGTCTACCTCAGTAGCAGAGAATGTTAAGTATACCTCAGTAGCAGTGAATGTTAAGTCTACCTCAGTAGCAGTGAATGTTAAGTCTACCTCAGTAGCAGAGAAGGTTAAGTCTACCTCAGCAGCAGTGAATGTTAAGTCTACCTCAGTAGCAGAGAATGTTAAGTATAGTGTACCTCAGTAGCAGTGAATGTTAAGTCTACCTCAGTAGCAGTGAATGTTAAGTCTACCTCAGTAGCAGTGAATGTTAAGTCTACCTCAGTAGCAGAGAATGTTAAGCCTACCTCAGTAGCAGTGAACATTAAGTCTACCTCAGTAGCAGTGAATGTTAAGTCTACCTCAGTAGCAGTGAATGTTAAGTCTACCTCAGTAGCAGAGAAGGTTAAGTCTACCTCAGCAGCAGTGAATGTTAAGTCTACCTCAGTAGCAGAGAATGTTAAGCCTACCTCAGTAGCAGTGAATGTTAAGTCTACCTCAGCAGCAGTGAATGTTAAGCCAACCTCAGTAGCAGATAATGTTAAGCCTACCTCAGTAGCAGTGAATGTTAAGCCTACCTCAGTAGCAGTGAATGTTAAGTCTACCTCAGCAGCAGTGAATATTAAGTCTACCTCAGCAGCAGTGAATGTTAAGCCTACCTCAGTAGCAGTGAGTGTTAAGTCTACCTCAGCAGCAGTGAACGTTAAGTCTACCTCAGTAGCAGAGAATGTTAAGTATACCTCAGTAGCAGTGAATGTTAAGTCTACCTCAGTAGCAGTGAATGTTAAGTCTACCTCAGTAGCAGAGAATGTTAAGTATAGTATACCTCAGTAGCAGTGAATGTTAAGTCTACCTCAGTAGCAGTGAACGTTAAGTCTACCTCAGTAGCAGAGAATGTTAAGCATAGTATACCTCAGTAGCAGTGAATGTTAAGTCTACCTCAGTAGCAGTGAATGTTAAGTCTACCTCAGTAGCAGTGAATGTTAAGTCTACCTCAGTAGCAGAGAATGTTAAGTCTACCTCAGTAGCAGTGAATGTTAAGCCAACCTCAGTAGCAGAGAATGTTAAGCTTACCTCAGTAGCAGTGAACATGAAGTCTACCTCAGTAGCAGTGAATGTTAAGTCTACCTCAGTAGCAGTGAATGTTAAGTCCACCTCAGTAGCAGAGAAGGTTAAGTCTACCTCAGCAGCAGTGAATGTTAAGTCTACCTCCGTAGCAGAGAATGTTAAGCCTACCTCAGAAGCAGTGAATGTTACGTCTACCTCAGCAGCAGTGAATGTTAAGCCTACCTCAGCAGCAGTGAATGTTAAGTCTACCTCAGTAGCAGAGAATGTTAAGCCTACCTCAGTAGCAGTGAACATTAAGTCTACCTCAGCAGCAGTGAATGTTAATCCTACCTCAGTAGCAGTGAATGTTAAGTCTACCTCAGTAGCAGAGAAGGTTAAGTCTACCTCAGAAGCATTGAATGTTAAGTCTACCACAGTAGCAGTGAACGTTAAGTCTAAATCAGTAGCAGAAAATGTTAAGTATACCTCAGTAGAAGTGAACATTAAGTCTACCTCAGTAGCAGTGAATGTTAAGTCTACCTCAGCAGCAGTGAATGTTAAGTCTACCTCCGTAGCAGAGAATGTTAAGCCTACCTCAGAAGCAGTGAATGTTACGTCTACCTCAGTAGCAGAGAATGTTAAGCCTACCTCAGTAGCAGTGAACATTAAGTCTACCTCAGTAGCAGTGAATGTTAAGTCTACCTCAGTAGCAGTGAATGTTAAGTCTACCTTAGTAGCAGTGAATTTTAAGCAGCATTGAATGTTACGTCTACCTCAGTAGAAGTGAAATTTAAGTCTACCTCAGTAGCAGAGAATGTTAAGTATAGTATACCTAAGTAGCAGTGAACGTTAAGTCTACCTCATTAGCAGAGAATGTTAAATCTACCTCAGTAGCAGTGAATATTAAGTCTACCTCAGAAGCAGTGAATGTTAAGTCTACCTTTGTAGCAGTGAACGTTAAGTCTACCTCAGTAGCAGAGAATGTTAAGTATAGTATACCTCAGTAGCAGTCAACGTTAAGTCTACCTCAGTAGCAGAGAATGTTAAGTATACCTCAGTAGCAGTGAATGTTAAGTCTACCTCAGTAGCAGAGAATGTTAAGTCTACCTCAGTAGCAGAGAAGGTTAAGTCTACCTCAGCAGCAGTGAATGTTAAGTATACCTCAGTAGCAGTGAATGTTAAGTCTACCTCAGTAGCAGTGAATGTTAAGTCTACCTCAGCAGCAGTGAATGTTAAGTCTACCTCAGTAGCAGAGAATGTTAAGTATAGTATACCTCAGTAGCAGTGAACGTTAAGTCTACCTCAGTAGCAGAGAATGTTAAGTATACCTCAGTAGCAGTGAATGTTAAGTCTACCTCAGTAGCAGAGAATGTTAAGTCTACCTCAGTAGCAGAGAATGTTAAGTCTACCTCAGCAGCAGTGAATGTTAAGCATACCTCAGTAGCAGTGAATGTTAAGTCTACCTCAGTAGCAGTGAATGTTAAGTCTACCTCAGCAGCAGTGAATGTTAAGTCTACCTTAGTAGCAGTGAATGTTAAGTAGCAGTGAATGTTACGTCTACCTCAGTAGCAGTGAACGTTAAGTCTACCTCAGTAGCAGAGAATGTTAAGTCTACCTCAGTAGCAGAGAAGGTTAAGTCTACCTCAGAAGCATTGAATGTTAAGTCTACCACAGTAGCAGTGAACGTTAAGTCTAAATCAGTAGCAGAAAATGTTAAGTATACCTCAGTAGCAGTGAATGTTAAGTCTACCTCAGTAGCAGTGAATGTTACGTCTACCTCAGTAGCAGAGAAGGTTAAGTCTACCTCAGCAGCAGTGAATGTTAAGTCTACCTCAGTAGCAGAGAATGTTAAGCATACCTCAGTAGCAGTGAACATTAAGTCTACCTCAGCAGCAGTGAATGTTAAGTCTACCTTAGTAGCAGTGAATGTTAAGTAGCAGCAGTGAATGTTACGTCTACCTCAGTAGCAGTGAACGTTAAGTCTACCTCAGTAGCAGAGAATGTTAAGTCTACCTCAGTAGCAGTGAACGTTAAGTCTACCTCAGTAGCAGAGAATGTTAAGTATAGTATACCTCAGTAGCAGTGAATGTTAAGTCTACCTCAGTAGCAGTGAATGTTAAGTCTACCTCAGTAGCAGAGAAGGGTAAGTCTACCTCAGCAGCAGTGAATGTTAAGTCTACCTCAGTAGCAGAGAATGTTAAGCCTACCTCAGTAGCAGTGAACATTAAGTCTACCTCAGTAGCAGTGAATGTTAAGTCTACCTCAGTAGCAGTGAATGTTAAGTCTACCTCAGCAGCAGTGAATGTTAAGTCTACCTCAGTAGCAGAGAAGGTTAAGTCTACCTCAGCAGCAGAGAATGTTAAGTATAGTATACCTCAGTAGCAGTGAACGTTAAGTCTACCTCAGTAGCAGGGAATGTTAAGTACAGTATACCTCAGTAGCAGTGAATGTAAAGTCTACCTCAGTAGCAGTGAATGTTAAGTCTACCTCAGTAGCAGAGAATGTTAAGTATAGTATACCTCAGTAGCAGTGAACGTTAAGTATACCTCAGTAGCGGAGAATGTTAAGTATACCTAAGTAGCAGTGAATGTTAAGTCTACCTCAGGAGCAGTGAATGTTACGTCTACCTCAGTAGCAGAGAAGGTTAAGTCTACCTCAGTAGCAGTGAATGTTAAGTCTAACTCAGTAGCAGTGAACGTTAAGTCTACATCAGTAGCAGAAAATGTTAAGTCTACCTCAGCAGCAGTGAACGTTAAGTCTACCTCAGTAGCAGAGAATGTTAAGTATACCTCAGTAGCAGTGAATCTTAAGTCTACCTCAGTAGCAGTGAACGTTAAGTCTACCTCAGTAGTAGAGAATGTTAAGTATAGTATACCTCAGTAGCAGTGAATGTTACGTCTACCTCAGTAGCAGTGAACGTTAAGTCTACCTCAGGAGCAGAGAATGTTAAGCATAGTATACCTCAGTAGCAGTGAATGTTAAGTCTACCTCAGTAGCAGTGAATGTTAAGTCTACCTCAGTAGCAGTGAATGTTAAGTCTACCTCAGTAGCAGAGAAGGGTAAGTCTACCTCAGTAGCAGTGAATGTTAAGCCAACCTCAGTAGCAGAGAATGTTAAGCTTACCTCAGTAGCAGTGAACATGAAGTCTACCTCAGTAGCAGTGAATGTTAAGTCTACCTCAGTAGCAGTGAATGTTAAGTCTACCTCAGTAGCAGAGAAGGTTAAGTCTACCTCAGCAGCAGTGAATGTTAAGTCTACCTCAGTAGCAGAGAATGTTAAGCCTACCTCAGAAGCAGTGAATGTTACGTCTACCTCAACAGCAGTGAATGTTAAGCCTACCTCAGCAGCAGTGAATGTTAAGTCTACCTCAGTAGCAGAGAATGTTAAGTCTACCTCAGTAGCAGTGAACATTAAGTCTACCTCAGTAGCAGAGAATGTTAAGCCTACCTCAGAAGCAGTGAATGTTACGTCTACCTCAGTAGCAGAGAATGTTAAGCCTACCTCAGTAGCAGTGAATGTTAAGTCTACCTCAGTAGCAGTGAATGTTAAGTCTACCTCAGTAGCAGTGAATGTTAAGTCTACCTCAGCAGCAGTGAATGTTAAGTCTACCTTAGTAGCAGTGAATTTTAAGTAGCATTGAATGTTACCTCTACCTCAGTAGAAGTTGAATTTAAGTCTACCTCAGTAGCAGAGAATGTTAAGTATAGTATACCTCAGTAGCAGTGAACGTTAAGTCTACCTCATTAGCAGAGAATGTTAAATCTACCTCAGTAGCAGTGAATATTAAGTCTACCTCAGAAGCAGTGAATGTTAAGTCTACCTTTGTAGCAGTGAACGTTAAGTCTACCTCAGTAGCAGAGAATGTTAAGTATAGTATACCTCAGTAGCAGTCAACGTTAAGTCTACCTCAGTAGCAGAGAATGTTAAGTATACCTCAGTAGCAGTGAATGTTAAGTCTACCTCAGTAGCAGAGAATGTTATGTCTACCTCAGTAGCAGAGAAGGTTAAGTCTACCTCAGCAGCAGTGAATGTTAAGTATACCTCAGTAGCAGTGAATGTTAAGTCTACCTCAGTAGCAGTGAATGTTAAGTCTACCTCAGCAGCAGTGAATGTTAAGTCTACCTTAGTAGCAGAGAATGTTAAGTAGCAGTGAATGTTACGTCTACCTCAGTAGCAGTGAACGTTAAGTCTACCTCAGTAGCAGAGAATGTTAAGTCTACCTCAGTAGCAGTGAACGTTAAGTCTACCTCAGTAGCAGAGAATGTTAAGTATAGTATACCTCAGTAGCAGTGAATGTTAAGTCTACCTCAGTAGCAGTGAATGTTAAGTCTACCTCAGTAGCAGAGAATGTTAAGCCTACCTCAGTAGCAGTGAACATTAAGTCTACCTCAGTAGCAGTGAATGTTAAGTCTACCTCAGTAGCAGTGAATGTTAAGTCTACCTTAGTACCAGTGAATTTTAAGTAGCAGTGAATGTTACGTCTACCTCAGTAGCAGTGAACGTTAAGTCTACCTCAGTAGCAGAGAATGTTAAGTATACCTCAGTAACAGTGAATGTTAAGTCTACCTCAGTAGCAGAGAAGGTTAAGTCTACCTCAGAAGCATTGAATGTTAAGTCTACCACAGTAGCAGTGAACGTTAAGTCTAAATCAGTAGCAGAAAATGTTAAGTATACCTCAGTAGCAGTGAATGTTAAGTCTACCTCAGTAGCAGTGAATGTTACGTCTACCTCAGTAGCAGAGAAGGTTAAGTCTACCTCAGCAGCAGTGAATGTTAAGTCTACCTCAGTAGCAGAGAATGTTAAGCATACCTCAGTAGCAGTGAACATTAAGTCTACCTCAGCAGCAGGGAATGTTAAGTCTACCTTAGTAGCAGTGAATGTTAAGTAGCAGTGAATGTTACGTCTACCTCAGTAGCAGTGAACGTTAAGTCTACCTCAGTAGCAGAGAATGTTAAGTCTACCTCAGTAGCAGTGAATGTTAAGTCTACCTCAGTAGCAGAGAATGTTAAGTATAGTATACCTCAGTAGCAGTGAATGTTAAGTCTACCTCAGCAGCAGTGAATGTTAAGTCTACCTCAGTAGCAGAGAAGGGTTAAGTCTACCTCAGCAGCAGTGAATGTTAAGTCTACCTCAGTAGCAGAGAATGTTAAGCCTACCTCAGTAGCAGTGAACATTAAGTCTACCTCAGTAGCAGTGAATGTTAAGTCTACCTCAGTAGCAGTGAATGTTAAGTCTACCTCAGTAGCAGTGAATGTTAAGTCTACCTCAGTAGCAGAGAAGGTTAAGTCTACCTCAGTAGCAGAGAATGTTAAGTATAGTATACCTCAGTAGCAGTGAACGTTAAGTCTACCTCAGTAGCAGGGAATGTTAAGTATAGTATACCTCAGTAGCAGTGAATGTTAAGTCTACCTCAGTAGCAGTGAATGTTAAGTCTACCTCAGTAGCAGTGAACGTTAAGTCTACCTCAGTAGCAGAGAATGTTAAGTATACCTCAGTAGCAGTGAATGTTAAGTCTACCTCAGTAGCAGTGAATGTTACGTCTACCTCAGTAGCAGAGAAGGTTAAGTCTACCTCAGTAGCAGTGAATGTTAAGTCTAACTCAGTAGCAGTGAACGTTAAGTCTACATCAGTAGCAGAAAATGTTAAGTCTACCTCAGTAGCAGAGAAGGTTAAGTCTACCTCAGCAGCAGTGAATGTTAAGTCTACGTCAGTAGCAGAGAATGTTAAGTCTACCTCAGCAGCAGTGAATGTTAAGTCTACCTTAGTAGCAGTGATTTTTAAGTAGCAGTGAATGTTAAGTCTACCTCAGTAGCAGTGAACGTTAAGTCTACCTCAGTAGCAGAGAATGTTAAGTATACCTCAGTAGCAGTGAATGTTAAGTCTACCTCAGTAGCAGTGAATGTTAAGTCTACCTCAGTAGCAGTGAATGTTAAGTCTACCTCAGTAGCAGAGAATGTTAAGTATAGTATACCTCAGTAGCAGTGAACGTTAAGTCTACCTCAGTAGCAGAGACGGTTAAGTCTACCTCAGCAGCAGTGAATGTTAAGTCTACCTCAGTAGCAGAGAATGTTAAGTCTACCTCAGCAGCAGTGAATGTTAAGTCTACCTTAGTAGCAGTGATTTTTAAGTAGCAGTGAATGTTACGTCTACCTCAGTAGCAGTGAACGTTAAGTCTACCTCAGTAGCAGAGAATGTTAAGTATACCTCAGTAGCAGTGAATGTTAAGTCTACCTCAGTAGCAGTGAATGTTAAGTCTACCTCAGTAGCAGTGAACGTTAAGTCTGCCTCAGTAGCAGAGAATGTTAAGTATAGTATACCTCAGAAGCAGTTAACGTTAAGTCTACCTCAGTAGCAGAGAATGTTAAGTATACCTCAGTAGCAGTGAATGTTAAGTCTACCTCAGTAGAAGAGAATGTTAAGTATACCTCAGTAGCAGTGAACGTTAAGTCTACCTCAGTAGCAGTGAATGTTACGTCTACCTCAGTAGCAGTGAATGTTAAGTCTACCTCAGTAGCAGAGAAGGTTAAGTCTACCTCAGCAGCAGTGAATGTTAAGTCTACCTCAGTAGCAGAGAAGGTTAAGTCTACCTCAGCAGCAGTGAATGTTAAGTCTACCTCCGTAGCAGAGAATGTTAAGTATAGTGTACCTCAGTAGCAGTGAATGTTACGTCTACCTCAGTAGCAGTGAATGTTAAGTCTACCTCAGTAGCAGTGAATGTTAAGTCTACCTCAGCAGCAGAGAATGTTAAGCCTACCTCAGTAGCAGTGAACATTAAGTCTACCTCAGTAGCAGTGAATGTTAAGTCTACCTCAGTAGCAGTGAATGTTAAGTCTACCTCAGTAGCAGAGAAGGTTAAGTCTACCTCAGCAGCAGTGGATGTTAAGTCTACCTCCGTAGCAGAGAATGTTAAGCCTACCTCAGAAGCAGTGAATGTTACGTCTACCTCAGCAGCAGTGAATGTTAAGCCTACCTCAGTAGCAGAGAATGTTAAGCCTACCTCAGTAGCAGTGAATGTTAAGTCTACCTCAGTAGCAGTGAATGTTAAGTCTACCTCAGCAGCAGTGAATGTTAAGTCTACCTCAGCAGCAGTGAATGTTAAGTCTACCTCAGTAGCAGTGAACGTTAAGTCTACCTCAGTAGCAGAGAATGTTAAGTATAGTATACCTCAGTAGCAGTGAATGTTAAGTCTACCTCAGTAGCAGTGAATGTTAAGTCTACCTCAGTAGCAGTGAATGTTAAGTCTACCTCAGTAGCAGAGAAGAGTAAGTCTACCTCAGTAGCAGTGAATGTTAAGCCAACCTCAGTAGCAGAGAATGTTAAGCTTAACTCAGTAGCAGTGAACATGAAGTCTACCTCAGTAGCAGTGAATGTTAAGTCTACCTCAGTAGCAGTGAATGTTAAGTCTACCTCAGTAGCAGAGAAGGTTAAGTCTACCTCAGCAGCAGTGAATGTTAAGTCTACCTCAGTAGCAGAGAATGTTAAGCCTACCTCAGAAGCAGTGAATGTTACGTCTACCTCAGCAGCAGTGAATGTTAAGTCTACCTCAGCAGCAGTGAATGTTAAGTCTACCTTAGTAGCAGTGGATTTTAAGTAGCTTTGAATGTTACGTCTACCTCAGTAGAAGTGAACGTTAAGTCTACCTCAGTAGCAGAGAATGTTAAGTATAGTATACCTCAGTAGCAGTGAACGTTAAGTCTACCTCATTAGCAGAGAATGTTAAGTCTACCTCAGTAGCAGTGAATGTTAAGTCTACCTCAGCAGCAGTGAATGTTAAGTCTACCTTAGTAGCAGTGAATGTTAAGTAGCAGTGAATGTTACGTCTACCTCAGTAGCAGTGAACGTTAAGTCTACCTCAGTAGCAGAGAATGTTAAGTCTACCTCAGTAGCAGTGAACGTTAAGTCTACCTCAGTAGCAGAGAATGTTAAGTATAGTATACCTCAGTAGCAGTGAATGTTAAGTCTACCTCAGTAGCAGTGAATGTTAAGTCTACCTCAGCAGCAGTGAATGTTAAGTCTACCTCAGTAGCAGAGAATGTTAAGTCTACCTCAGTAGCAGAGAATGTTAAGTCTACCTCAGTAGCAGAGAATGTTAAGTCTACCTCAGTAGCAGTGAATGTTAAGTCTACCTCAGTAGCAGAGAAGGTTAAGTCTACCTCAGCAGCAGTGAATGTTAAGTCTACCTCAGTAGCAGAGAATGTTAAACCTACCTCAGAAGCAGTGAATGTTACGTCTACCTCAACAGCAGTGAATGTTAAGCCTACCTCAGCAGCAGTGAACGTTAAGTCTACCTCAGTAGCAAAGAATCTTAAGCCTACCTCAGTAGCAGTGAATGTTAAGTCTACCTCAGTAGCAGTGAATGTTAAGTCTACCTCAGCAGCAGTGAATGTTAAGTCTACCTTAGTAGCAGTGAATTTTAAGTAGCATTGAATGTTACGTCTACATCAGTAGAAGTGAACGTTAAGTCTACCTCAGTAGCAGTGAATGTTACGTCTACCTCAGTAGCAGAGAAGGTTAAGTCTACCTCAGAAGCAGAGAATGTTAAGTATAGAATACCTCAGTAGCAGTGAACGTTAAGTCTACCTCAGTAGCAGAGAATGTTAAGTATAGTATACCTCAGTAGCAGTGAATGTTAAGTCTACCTCAGTAGCAGTGAATGTTAAGTCTACCTCAGTAGCAGAGAATGTTAAGTATAGTATACCTCAGTAGCAGTGAACGTTAAGTCTACCTCATTAGCAGAGAATGTTAAGTATACCTCAGTAGCAGTGAATTTTAAGTCTACCTCAGGAGCAGTGAATGTTACGTCTACCTCAGCAGCAGTGAATGTTAAGTCTACCTTAGTAGCAGTGAATTTTAAGTAGCAGTGAATGTTAAGTCTACCTCAGTAGCAGTGAATGTTAAGTCTACCTCAGTAGCAGTGAATATTAAGTCTACCTCAGTAGCAGTGAATGTTAAGTCTACCTCAGTAGCAGAGAATGTTAAGTATACCTCAGTAGCAGTGAATGTTAAGTCTACCTCAGTAGCAGTGAACGTTAAGTCTACCTCAGTAGCAGAGAATGTTAAGGATAGTATACCTCAGTAGCAGTGAACGTTAAGTCTACCTCAGTAGCAGAGAATGTTAAGTATACCTCAGTAGCAGTGAATGTTAAGTCTACCTCAGTAGCAGAGAATGTTACGTCTACCTCAGTAGCAGAGAAGGTTAAGTCTACCTCATCAGCAGAGAATGTTAAGTCTACCTCAGTAGCAGAGAATGTGAAGTATACCTCAGTAGCAGTGAATGATACGTCTACCTCAGTAGCAGTGAATTTTAAGTCTACCTCAGGAGCAGTGAATGTTAAGTCTACCTCAGCAGCAGTGAATGTTAAGTCTACCTCAGTAGCAGTGAATGTTAAGTCTACCTCAGTAGCAGTGAATGTTAAGTCTACCTCAGTAGCAGTGAACGTTAAGTCTACCTCAGTAGCAGAGAATGTTAAGTATACCTCAGTAGCAGTGAATGTTAAGTCTACCTCAGCAGCAGTGAATGTTAAGTCTACCTTAGTAGCAGTGAATTTTAAGTAGCAGAGAAGGTAAGTCTACCTCAGCAGCAGTGAATGTTAAGTCTACCTCCGTAGCAGAGAATGTTAAGCCTACCTCAGAAGCAGTGAATGTTACGTCTACCTCAACAGCAGTGAATGTTAAGCCTACCTCAGCAGCAGTGAATGTTAAGTCTACCTCAGTAGCAGAGAATGTTAAGCCTACCTCAGTAGCAGTGAACATTAAGTCTACCTCAGTAGCAGTGAATGTTAAGTCTACCTCAGTAGCAGAGAAGGTTAAGTCTACCTCAGCAGCAGTGAATGTTAAGTCTACCTCCGTAGCAGAGAATGTTAAGCCTACCTCAGAAGCAGTGAATGTTACGTCTACCTCAGCAGAAGTGAATGTTAAGCCTACCTCAGCAGCAGTGAATGTTAAGTCTACCTTAGTAGCAGTGGATTTTAAGTAGCTTTGAATGTTACGTCTACCTCAGTAGAAGTGAACGTTAAGTCTACCTCAGTAGCAGAGAATGTTAAGTATAGTATACCTCAGTAGCAGTGAATGTTAAGTCTACCTCAGTAGCAGAGAATGTTAAGTCTACCTCAGTAGCAGTGAATGTTAAGTCTACCTCAGCAGCAGTGAATGTTAAGTCTACCTTAGTAGCAGTGAATGTTAAGTAGCAGTGAATGTTAACGTCTACCTCAGAAGCAGTGAATGTTAAGTCTACCTCAGTAGCAGAGAATGTTAAGTCTACCTCAGTAGCAGTGAACGTTAAGTCTACCTCAGTAGCAGAGAATGTTAAGTATAGTATACCTCAGTAGCAGTGAATGTTAAGTCTACCTCAGTAGCAGTGAATGTTAAGTCTACCTCAGCAGCAGTGAATGTTAAGTCTACCTCAGTAGCAGAGAATGTTAAGTCTACCTCAGTAGCAGAGAATGTTAAGTCTACCTCAGTAGCAGTGAATGTTAAGTCTACCTCAGTAGCAGAGAATGTTAAGTCTACCTCAGTAGCAGAGAAGGTTAAGTCTACCTCAGCAGCAGTGAATGTTAAGTCTACCTCAGTAGCAGAGAATGTTAAGCCTACCTCAGAAGCAGTGAATGTTACGTCTACCTCAACAGCAGTGAATGTTAAGCCTACCTCAGCAGCAGTGAACGTTAAGTCTACCTCAGTAGCAGTGAATGTTAAGTCTACCTCAGTAGCAGTGAATGTTAAGTCTACCTCAGTAGCAGTGAATGTTAAGTCTACCTCAGCAGCAGTGAATGTTAAGTCTACCTTAGTAGCAGTGAATTTTCAGTAGCATTGAATGTTACGTCTACCTCAGAAGCAGTGAATGTTAAGTCTACCTCAGTAGCAGTGAATGTTACGTCTACCTCAGTAGCAGAGAACGTTAAGTCTACCTCAGTAGCAGAGAATGTTAAGTATAGAATACCTCAGTAGCAGTGAACGTTAAGTCTACCTCAGTAGCAGAGAATGTTAAGTATAGTATACCTCAGTAGCAGTGAATGTTAAGTCTACCTCAGTAGCAGTGAATGTTAAGTCTACCTCAGTAGCAGAGAATGTTAAGTATAGTATACCTCAGTAGCAGTGAACGTTAAGTCTACCTCAGTAGCAGAGAATGTTAAGTATACCTCAGTAGCAGTGAATGTTAAGTCTACCTCAGTAGCAGTGAATGTTAAGTCTACCTCAGCAGCAGTGAATGTTAAGTCTACCTCAGTAGCAGTGAATTTTAAGTAGCAGTGAATGTTAAGTCTACCTCAGTAGCAGTGAATGTTAAGTCTACCTCAGTAGCAGTGAATGTTAAGTCTACCTCAGTAGCAGTGAATGTTAAGTCTACCTCAGTAGCAGAGAATGTTAAGTATACCTCAGTAGCAGTGAATGTTAAGTCTACCTCAGTAGCAGTGAATGTTAAGTCTACCTCAGTAGCAGAGAATGTTAAGTATAGTATACCTCAGTAGCAGTGAACGTTAAGTCTACCTCAGTAGCAGAGAATGTTAAGTATACCTCAGTAGCAGTGAATGTTAAGTCTACCTCAGTAGCAGAGAATGTTACGTCTACCTCAGTAGCAGAGAAGGTTAAGTCTACCTCAGCAGCAGAGAATGTTAAGTCTACCTCAGTAGCAGAGAATGTTAAGTATACCTCAGTAGCAGTGAATGTTAAGTCTACCTCAGTAGCAGTGAATGTTAAGTCTACCTCAGTAGCAGTGAATGTTAAGTCTACCTCAGCAGCAGTGAATGTTAAGTCTACCTTAGTAGCAGTGAATTTTAAGTAGCAGTGAATGTTACGTCTACCTCAGTAGCAGTGAACGTTAAGTCTACCTCAGTAGCAGAGAATGTTAAGTATACCTCAGTAGCAGTGAATGTTAAGTCTACCTCAGCAGCAGTGAATGTTAAGTCTACCTTAGTAGCAGTGAATTTTAAGTAGCAGAGAAGGTAAGTCTACCTCAGCAGCAGTGAATGTTAAGTCTACCTCAGTAGCAGAGAATGTTAAGCCTACCTCAGAAGCAGTGAATGTTACGTCTACCTCAACAGCAGTGAATGTTAAGCCTACCTCAGCAGCAGTGAACGTTAAGTCTACCTCAGTAGCAGAGAATGTTAAGCCTACCTCAGTAGCAGTGAACATTAAGTCTACCTCAGTAGCAGTGAATGTTAAGTCTACCTCAGTAGCAGTGAATGTTAAGTCTACCTCAGTAGCAGTGAATGTTAAGTCTACCTCAGCAGCAGTGAATGTTAAGTCTACCTCAGTAGCAGTGAATTTTAAGTAGCAATGAATGTTACGTCTACCTCAGTAGCAGTGAATGTTAAGTCTACCTCAGTAGCAGAGAATGTTAAGCCTACCTCAATAGCAGTGAATGTTAAGTCTACCTCAGCAGCAGTGAATGTTAAGTCTACCTTAGTAGCAGTGAATTTTAAGTAGCAGAGAATGTTACGTCCACCTCAGTAGAAGTGAACGTTATTTCTACCTCAGTAGCAGAGAATGTTAAGTATAGTATACCTCAGAAGCAGTGAACGTTAAGTCTACCTCAGTAGCAGACAATGTTAAGTATACCTCAGTAGCAGTGAACGTTAAGTCTACCTCAGTAGCAGTGAATGTTACGTCTACCTCAGTAGCAGAGAAGGTTAAGTCTACCTCAGAAGCAGAGAATGTTAAGTATAGAATACCTCAGTAGCAGTGAACGTTAAGTCTACCTCAGTAGCAGAGAATGTTAAGTATAGTATACCTCAGTAGCAGTGAATGTTAAGTCTACCTCAGTAGCAGAGAATGTTAAGTATAGTATACCTCAGTAGCAGTGAACGTTAAGTCTACCTCAGTAGCAGAGAATGTTAAGTATACCTCAGTAGCAGTGAATGTTAAGTCTACCTTAGTAGCAGTGAATTTTAAGTAGCAGTGAATGTTAAGTCTACCTCAGTAGCAGTGAATGTTAAGTCTACCTCAGTAGCAGTGAATGTTAAGTCTACCTCAGTAGCAGTGAATGTTAAGTCTACCTCAGTAGCAGAGAAGGGTAAGTCTACCTCAGCAGCAGTGAATGTTAAGCATACCTCAGTAGCAGAGAATGTTAAGCCTACCTCAGTAGAAGTGAACATTAAGTCTACCTCAGTAGCAGTGAATGTTAAGTCTACCTCAGTAGCAGTGAATGTTAAGTCTACCTCAGTAGCAGAGAATGTTAAGTATACCTCAGTAGCAGTGAATGTTAAGTCTACCTCAGTAGCAGTGAATGTTAAGTCTACCTCAGTAGCAGATAATGTTAAGTATAGTATACCTCAGTAGCAGTGAACATTAAGTCTACCTCAGTAGCAGAGAATGTTAAGTATACCTCAGTAGCAGTGAATGTTAAGTCTACCTCAGTAGCAGTGAATGTTAAGCATACCTCAGTAGTCGAGAATGTTAAGCCTACCTCAGTAGAAGTGAACATTAAGTCTACCTCAGTAGCAGTGAATGTTAAGACTACCTCAGAAACAGTGAACGTTTTGTCTACCTCAACAGCAGTGAATGTTAAGCCTACCTCAGCAGCAGTGAATGTTAAGTCTACCTCAGTAGCAGAGAATGTTAAGCCTACCTCAGTAGCAGTGAACATTAAGTCTACCTCAGTAGCAGTGAATGTTAAGTCTACCTCAGTAGCAGTGAATGTTAAGTCTACCTCAGTAGCATTGAATGTTAAGTCTACCTCAGTAGCAGTGAATGTTAAGTCTACCTCCATAGCAGAGAATGTTAAGCCTACCTCAGAAGCAGTGAATGTTACGTCTACCTCAACAGCAGTGAATGTTAAGCCTACCTCAGCAGCAGTGAACGTTAAGTCTACCTCAGTAGCAGTGAACGTTAAGTCTACCTCAGTAGCAGATAATGTTAAGTATAGTATACCTCAGTAGCAGTGAACATTAAGTCTACCTCAGTAGCAGAGAATGGTAAGTATACCTCAGTAGCAGTGAATGTTAAGTCTACCTCAGTAGCAGTGAATGTTAAGCATACCTCAGTAGCAGAGAATGTTAAGCCTACCTCAGTAGAAGTGAACATTAAGTCTACCTCAGTAGCAGTGAATGTTAAGTCTACCTCAGTAGCAGTGAATGTTAAGTCTACCTCAGTAGCAGAGAAGGTTAAGTCTACCTCAGCAGCAGTGAATGTTAAGTCTACCTCCGTAGCAGAGAATGTTAAGACTACCTCAGAAGCAGTGAATGTTTTGTCTACCTCAACAGCAGTGAATGTTAAGCCTACCTCAGCAGCAGTGAACGTTAAGTCTACCTCAGTAGCAGAGAATGTTAAGCCTACCTCAGTAGCAGTGAACATTAAGTCTACCTCAGTAGCAGTGAATGTTACGTCTACCTCAGTAGCAGTGAACGTTAAGTCTACCTCAGTAGCATTGAATGTTAAGTCTACCTCAGTAGCAGTGAATGTTAAGTCTACCTCCATAGCAGAGAATGTTAAGCCTACCTCAGAAGCAGTGAATGTTAAGTCTACCTCAACAGCAGTGAATGTTAAGCCTACCTCAGCAGCAGTGAACGTTAAGTCTACCTCAGTAGCAGAGAATGTTAAGCCTACCTCAGTATCAGTGAACATTAAGTCTACCTCAGTAGCAGTGAATGTTAAGTCTACCTCAGTAGCAGTGAATGTTAAGTCTACCTCAGCAGCAGTGAATGTTAAGTCTACCTCAGCAGCAGTGAATGTTAAGTCTACCTTAGTAGCAGTGAATTTTAAGTAGCAATGAACGTTAAGTCTACCTCAGTAGCAGAGAATGTTAAGCCTACCTCAGTAGCAGTGAACATTAAGTCTATCTCATTAGCAGTGAATGTTACGTCTACCTCAGTATCAGTGAACGTTAAGTCTACCTCAGTAGCATTGAATGTTAAGTCTACCTCAGTAGCAGTGAATGTTAAGTCTACCTCAGTAGCAGAGAATGTTAAGTCTACCTCAGTAGCAGTGAATGTTAAGTCTACCTCAGCAGCAGTGAATGTTAAGCCTACCTCAGCAGCAGTGAACGTTAAGTCTACCTCAGTAGCAGTGAACGTTAAGTCTACCTCAGTAGCAGATAATGTTAAGTATAGTATACCTCAGTAGCAGTGAACATTAAGTCTACCTCAGTAGCAGAGAATGTTAAGTATACCTCAGTAGCAGTGAATGTTAAGTCTACCTCAGTAGCAGTGAATGTTAAGCATACCTCAGTAGCAGAGAATGTTAAGCCTACCTCAGTAGAAGTGAACATTAAGTCTACCTCAGTAGCAGTGAATGTTAAGTCTACCTCAGTAGCAGAGAAGGTTAAGTCTACCTCAGCAGCAGTGAATGTTAAGTCTACCTCAGTAGCAGAGAATGTTAAGTCTACCTCAGTAGCAGTGAATGTTAAGTCTACCTCAGTAGCAGTGAATGTTAAGTCTACCTCAGCAGCAGTGAATGTTAAGTCTACCTCAGTAGCAGAGAATGTTAAGCCTACCTCAGTAGCAGTGAACATTAAGTCTACCTCAGTAGCAGTGAATGTTAAGTCTACCTCAGTATCAGTGAATGTTAAGTCTACCTCAGTAGCAGTGAATGTTAAGTCTACCTCAGTAGCAGTGAATGTTAAGTCTACCTCAGTAGCAGAGAATGTTAAGTCTACCTCAGTAGCAGTGAATGTTAAGTCTACCTCAACAGCAGTGAATGTTAAGCCTACCTCAGCAGCAGTGAACGTTAAGTCTACCTCAGTAGCAGAGAATGTTAAGCCTACCTCAGTAGCAGTGAACATTAAGTCTACCTCAGTAGCAGTGAATGTTAAGTCTACCTCAGTAGCAGTGAATGTTAAGTCTACCTCATTAGCAGTGAATGTTAAGTCTACCTCAGCAGCAGTGAATGTTAAGTCTACCTTAGCAGCAGTGAATTTTAAGTAGCAATGAATGTTACGTCTACCTCAGTAGCAGTGAACGTTAAGTCTACCTCAGTATCAGAGAATGTTAAGTCTACCTCAGCAGCAGTGAATGTTAAGTCTACCTTAGTAGCAGTGAATTTTAAGTAGCAGAGAAGGTTAAGTCTACCTCAGCAGCAGTGAATGTTAAGTCTACCTCCATAGCAGAGAATGTTAAGCCTACCTCAGAAGCAGTGAATGTTACGTCTACCTCAACAGCAGTGAATGTTAAGCCTACCTCAACAGCAGTGAATGTTAAGCCTACCTCAGCAGCAGTGAATGTTAAGTCTACCTCAGTAGCAGAGAATGTTAAGCCTACCTCAGTAGCAGTGAACATTAAGACTACCTCAGTAGCAGTGAATGTTAAGTCTACCTCAGTAGCAGAGAATGTTAAGTCTACCACAGCAGCAGTGAATGTTAAGCCTACCTCAGTAGCAGTGAATGTTAAGTCTACCTCAGCAGCAGTGAATGTTAAGTCTACCTCAGTAGCAGTGACTTTTAAGTAGCAGTGAATGTTACGTCTACCTCAGTAGCAGTGAACGTTAAGTCTACCTCAGTAGCAGTGAATGTTAAGTCTACCTCAGTAGCAGTGAATGTTAGGTCTACCTCAGTAGCAGAGAAGGGTAAGTCTACCTCAGCAGCAGTGAATGTTAAGCATACCTCAGTAGCAGAGAATGTTAAGCCTACCTCAGTAGAAGTGAACATTAAGTCTACCTCAGTAGCAGTGAATGTTAGGTCTACCTCAGTAGCAGAGAAGGGTAAGTCTACCTCAGCAGCAGTGAATGTTAAGAATACCTCAGTAGCAGAGAATGTTAAGCCTACCTCAGTAGCAGTGAACATTAAGTCTACCTCAGTAGCAGTGAATGTTAAGTCTACCTCAGTAGCAGAGAATGTTAAGTCTACCACAGCAGCAGTGAATGTTAAGCCTACCTCAGTAGCAGTGAATGTTAAGTCTACCTCAGCAGCAGTGAATGTTAAGTCTACCTCAGTAGCAGTGAATTTTAAGTAGCAGTGAATGTTACGTCTACCTCAGTAGCAGTGAATGTTAAGTCTACCTCAGTAGCAGTGAACGTTAAGTCTACCTCAGTAGCAGAGAATGTTAAGTATAGTATACCTCAGTAGCAGTGAATGTTAAGTCTACCTCAGTAGCAGAGAATGTTAAGTATACCTCAGTAGCAGTGAATGTTAAGTCTACCTCAGTAGCAGTGAATGTTAGGTCTACCTCAGTAGCAGAGAAGGGTAAGTCTACCTCAGCAGCAGTGAATGTTAAGCATACCTCAGTAGCAGAGAATGTTAAGCCTACCTCAGTAGCAGTGAACATTAAGTCTACCTCAGTAGCAGTGAATGTTAAGTCTACCTCAGTAGCAGAGAATGTTAAGTCTACCTCAGTAGCAGAGAATGTTAAGTCTACCTCAGTAGCAGTGAATGTTAAGTCTACCTCAGCAGCAGTGAATGTTAAGTCTACCTTAGTAGCAGTGAATTTTAAGTAGCAGTGAATGTTACGTCTACCTCAGTAGCAGTGAACGTTAAGTCTACCTCAGTAGCAGAGAATGTTAAGTATAGTATACCTCAGAAGCAGTGAACGTTAAGTCTACCTCAGTAGCAGACAATGTTAAGTACACCTCAGTAGCAGTGAACGTTAATTCTACCTCAGTAGCAGTGAATGTTAAGTCTACCTCAGTAGCAGAGAATGTTAAGTCTACCTCAGTAGCAGTGAATGTTAAGTATAGAATACCTCAGTAGCAGTGAATGTTAAGTCTACCTCAGTAGCAGAGAATGTTAAGTATAGTATACCTCAGTAGCAGTGAATGTTAAGTCTACCTCAGTAGCAGAGAATGTTAAGTATAGTATACCTCAGTAGCAGTGAATGTTAAGTCTACCTCAGTAGCAGAGAATGTTAAGTATACCTAAGTAGCAGTGAATGTTAAGTCTACCTTAGTAGCAGTGAATTTTAAGTAGCAGTGAATGTTACGTCTACCTCAGTAGCAGTGAACGTTAAGTCTACCTCAGTAGCAGTGAATGTTAAGTCTACCTCAGTAGCAGTGAATGTTAAGTCTACCTCAGTAGCAGAGAAGGGTAAGTCTACCTCAGCAGCAGTGAATGTTAAGTCTACCTCAGTAGCAGAGAATGTTAAGCCTACCTCAGTAGCAGTGAACATTAAGTCTACCTCAGTAGCAGTGAATGTTAAGTCTACCTCAGTAGCAGTGAATGTTAAGTCTACCTCAGTAGCAGTGAACGTTAAGTCTACCTCAGTAGCAGAGAATGTTAAGTATACCTCAGTAGCAGTGAATGTTAAGTCTACCTCAGTAGCAGTGAACGTTAAGTCTACCTCAGTAGCAGATAATGTTAAGTATAGTATACCTCAGTAGCAGTGAACATTAAGTCTACCTCAGTAGCAGAGAATGGTAAGTATACCTCAGTAGCAGTGAATGTTAAGTCTACCTCAGTAGCAGTGAATGTTAAGCATACCTCAGTAGTCGAGAATGTTAAGCCTACCTCAGTAGAAGTGAACATTAAGTCTACCTCAGTAGCAGTGAATGTTAAGACTACCTCAGAAACAGTGAACGTTTTGTCTACCTCAACAGCAGTGAATGTTAAGTCTACCTCAGCAGCAGTGAATGTTAAGTCTACCTCTGTAGCAGTGAATGTTGAGTCTACCTCAGTAGAAGTGAACATTAAGTCTACCTCAGTAGCAGTGAATGTTAAGTCTACCTCAGTAGCAGTGAATGTTAAGTCTACCTCAGTAGCAGTGAATGTTAAGTCTACCTCAGTAGCAGTGAATGTTAAGTCTACCTCAGTAGCAGAGAATGTTAAGTCTACCTCAGAAGCAGTGAATGTTAAGTCTACCTCAACAGCAGTGAATGTTAAGTCTACCTCAGCAGCAGTGAATGTTAAGTCTACCTCAGTAGCAGTGAATGTTAAGTCTACCTCAGTAGCAGATAATGTTAAGTATAGTATACCTCAGTAGCAGTGAACGTTAAGTCTACCTCAGTAGCAGAGAATGTTAAGTATACCTCAGTAGCAGTGAACATTAAGTCTACCTCAGTAGCAGTGAATGTTAAGTCTACCTCAGTAGCAGAGAATGTTAAGTATACCTCAGTAGCAGAGGATGTTAAGTCTTACTCAGTAGCAGTGAATGTTATGTCTACCTCAGTAGCAGTGAATGTTACGTCTACCTCAGTAGCAGAGAAGGTTAAGTCTACCTTAGTAGCAGTGAATTTTAAGTGGCAGTGAATGTTTTGTCTACCTCAGCAGCAGAGAATGGTAAGTGTACCTCAGTAGCAGTGAATGTTTTGTCTACCTCAGCAGCAGAGAATGTTAAGTGTACCTCAGTAGCAGTGAATGTTAAGTCTACCTCAGTAGCAGTGAATGTTAAGTCTACCTCAGTAGCAGTGAACGTTAAGTCTACCTCAGTAGCAGACAATGTTAAGTGTACCTCAGTAGCAGTGAATGTTAAGTCTACCTCATCAGAAGTGAATTTTAAGTCTACATTAGCAGAAGTGATTGTTAAGTCTAACTTAGTAGCAGTGAACGTTAAGTCTATCTCAGTAGCAGAGAAGGTTAAGTCTACCTCAGTAGCAGTGAATGTTAAGTCTACCTTAGTAGCAGTGAATTTTAAGTAGCAGTGAATGTTTAGTCTACCTCAGCAGCAGAGAATGTTACGTCTACCTCAGCAGAAGTGAATGTTAAGTCTACCTCAGTAGCAGTGAAAGTTAAGTCTACCTCAGTAGCAGAGAATCTTAAGTCTACCTCAGTAGCAGTGAATATTAAGTCTAACTCAGTAGCAGTGAATGTTAAGTCTACCTCAGTAGCAGAGAATGTTAAGTATACCTCAGTAGCAGTGAATGTTAAGTCTACCTCAGTAGCAGAGAATGTTAAGTCTACCTCAGTAGCAGTGAATGTTAAGTCTACCTCAGTAGCAGTGAATGTTTTGTCTACCTCAGCAGCAGTGAATGTTAAGTCTACCTCAGTAGCAGTGAATGTTAAGTCTACCTCAGCAGAAGTGAATGTTAAGTGTACCTCAGTAGCAGTGAATGTTTTGTCTACCTCAGCAGCAGAAAATGTTACGTCTACCTTAGTAGCAGTGACCTTTAAGTAGCAGTGAATGTTTTGTCTACCTCAGCAGCAGTGAATGTTAATAGGTCAACCTCAGCAGCAGTGAATGTTAAGTGTACCTCAGTAGCAGTGAATGTTAAGTCTACCTCAGTAGCAGTGAATTTTAAGTAGCAGTGAATGTTACTTCTACCTCAGTAGCAGTGAACGTTAAGTCTACCTCGGTAGCAGAGAATCTTAAGTCTACCTCAGTAGACGTGAATCTTACGTCTACCTCAGTAGCAGTCAATATTAAGTCTACCTCAGTAGCAGAGAATGTTAAGTACACCTCAGTAGCAGTGAATGTTAAGTCTGCCTCAGTAGCAGAGAATGTTAAGTCTACCTCAGTAGCAGACAATGTTAAGTGTACCTCAGTAGCAGTGAATGTTAAGTCTACCTCATCAGAAGTGAATGTTACGTCTACATTAGCAGAAGTGCTTGTTAAGTCTACCTTAGTAGCAGTGAACGTTAAGTCTATCTCAGTAGCAGAGAAGGTTAAGTCTACCTCAGTAGCAATGAATGTTACGTCTACCTTAGTAGCAGTAAATTTTAAGTAGCAGTGAATGTTTTGTCTACCTCAGCAGCAGAGAATGTTACGTCTACCTCAGCAGCAGTGAATGTTAAGTCTACCACAGTAGCAGTGAATGTTAAGTCTAACTCAGCAGAAGTGAATGTTAAGTCTACCCCAGTAGCAGTGAATTTTAAGTAGCAGTGAATGTTACGTCTACCTCAGAAGCAGTGAATGTTAAGTCTACCTCAGTAGCACTGAATGTTAGGTCTACCTCAGTAGCAGTGAATGTTACGTCTACCTCAGTAGCAGTGAATTATACGTCTACCTCAGTAGCAGTGAATGTTAAGTCTACCTCAGTAGCAGAGAAGGTTAAGTCTACCTCAGTAGCAGTGAATGTTAAGTCTATCTCAGTAGCAGTGAATGTTAAGTCTACCTCATCAGAAGTGAATGTTACGTCTACATTAGCAGAAGTGCTTGTTAAGTCTACCTTAGTAGCAGTGAACGTTAAGTCTATCTCAGTAGCAGAGAAGGTTAAGTCTACCTCAGTAGCAATGAATGTTACGTCTACCTTAGTAGCAGTAAATTTTAAGTAGCAGTGAATGTTTTGTCTACCTCAGCAGCAGAGAATGTCACGTCTACCTCAGCAGCAGTGAATGTTAAGTCTACCACAGTAGCAGTGAATGTTAAGTCTAACTCAGCAGAAGTGAATGTTAAGTCTACCCCAGTAGCAGTGAATTTTAAGTAGCAGTGAATGTTACGTCTACCTCAGAAGCAGTGAACGTTAAGTCTACCTCAGTACCACTGAATGTTAGGTCTACCTCAGTAGCAGTGAATGTTACGTCTACCTCAGTAGCAGTGAATTATACGTCTACCTCAGTAGCAGTGAATGTTAAGTCTACCTCAGTAGCAGAGAAGGTTAAGTCTACCTCAGTAGCAGTGAATGTTAAGTCTATCTCAGCAGCAGTGAATGTTAAGTCTACCTCAGTAGCAGTGAATGTTAAGTCTACCTCAGTAGCAGAGAAGGTTATGTCTACCTCAGTAGCAGTGAATGTTAAGTCTACCTCAGCAGCAGTGAATGTTAAGTCTACCTCAGTAGCAGTGAATGTTAAGTCTACCTCACTAGCAGTGAATGTTAAGTCTACCTCAGTAGCAGTGAATGTTAAGTCTACCTCAGTAGCAGAGAAGGTTAAGTCTACCTCAGTAGCAGTGAATGTTAAGTCTATCTCAGCAGCAGTGAATGTTAAGTCTACCTCAGTAGCAGTGAATGTTAAGTCTACCTCAGTAGCAGAGAAGGTTAAGTCTACCTTAGTAGCAGTGAATGTTAAGTCTACCTCAGTAGCAGTGAATGTTAAGTCTACCTCAGTAGCAGTGAATGTTAAGTCTACCTCAGCAGCAGTGAATGTTAAGTCTACATTAGCAGAAGTGAATGTTAAGTCTACCTTAGTAGCAGTGAATTTTAAGTAGCAGTGAATGTTACGTTTACCTCAGTAGCAGTGAACGTTAAGTCTACCTCAGGAGCAGAGAATGTTAAGTGTACCTCAGTAGCAGTGAATGTTAAGTCTAACTCACTAGCAGTGAATGTTAAGTCTACCTCAGAGGCAATGAATGTTAAGTCTACCTCAGTAGCAGAGAATGTTAAGTCTACCTCAGTAGCAGTGAATGTTAAGTCTACCTCAGTAGCAGAGAAGGTTAAGTCTACCTCAGTAGCAGTGAATGTTAAGTCTATCTCAGCAGCAGTGAATGTTAAGTCTACCTCAGTAGCAGTGAATGTTAAGTCTACCTCAGTAGCAGAGAAGGTTATGTCTACCTTAGTAGCAGTGAATGTTAAGTCTACCTCAGCAGCAGTGAATGTTAAGTCTACCTCAGTAGCAATGAATGTTAAGTCTACCTCCACAGCAGTGCATGTTAAGTCTACCTCAGCAGCAGTGAATGTTAAGTCTACCTCACTAGCAGTGAATGTTAAGTCTACCTCAGTAGCAGTGAATGTTAAGTCTACCTCAGTAGCAGAGAAGGTTAAGTCTACCTCAGTAGCAGTGAATGTTAAGTCTATCTCAGCAGCAGTGAATGTTAAGTCTACCTCAGTAGCAGTGAATGTTAAGTCTACCTCAGTAGCAGAGAAGGTTAAGTCTACCTCAGTAGCAGTGAATGTTAAGTGTACCTCAGTAGCAGTGTATGTTAAGTCTACCTCAGTAGCAGTGAATGTTAAGTCTACCTCAGCAGCAGTGAATGTTAAGTCTACCTCAGTAGCAGTGATTGTTAAGTCTACCTCAGCAGAAGTGAATGTTAAGTCTACATTAGCAGAAGTGAATGTTAAGTCTACTTTAGTAGCAGTGAATTTTAAGTAGCAGTGAATGTTACGTTTACCTCAGTAGCAGTGAACGTTAAGTCTACCTCAGGAGCAGAGAATGTTAAGTGTACTTCAGTAGCAGTGAATGTTAAGTCTAACTCACTAGCAGTGAATGTTAAGTCTACCTCAGAGGCAATGAATGTTAAGTCTACCTCAGTAGCAGAGAATGTTAAGTCTACCTCAGTAGCAGTGAACGTTAAGTATACCTCAGTAGCAGAGGATGTTAAGTCTACCTCAGTAGCAGTGAACGTTAAGTCTACCTCAGTAGCAGAGAAGGTTAAGTCTACCTCAGTAGCAGTGAATGTTAAGTCTACCTTAGTAGCAGTGCATTTTAAGTAGCAGTGAATGTTTTGTCTACCTCAGCAGCAGAGAATGTTACGTCTACCTTAGTAGCAGTGAATGTTAAGTCTACCTCAGCAGAAGTGAATGTTAAGTGTACCTCAGTAGCAGTGAATGTTTTGTCTACCTCAGCAGCAGAGAATGTTACGTCTACCTCAGCAGCAGTGAATGTTAAGTCTACCACATTAGCAGAGAATGTTAAGTCTACCTCAGTAGCAGTGAATTTTAAGTAGCAGTGAATCTTATGTCTACCTCAGTAGCAGTGAATGTTCAGTCTACCTCAGTAGAAGAGAATGTTAAGTATACCTCAGTAGCAGTTAATGTTAAGTCTACCTAAGTAGCAGTGAACGTTAAGTCTACCTCAGTAGCAGAGAAGGTTAAGTCTACCTCATTAGCAGTGAATGTTAAGTCTACCTTAGTAGCACAGAATTTCAAGTAGCAGTGAATGTTTTGTCTACCTCAGCAGCAGTGAATGATAAGTCAACCTCAGCAGCAGTGAATGTTAAGTGTCCCACTGCAGCAGTGAACGTTAAGTCTCCCTCAGTAGCAGAGAATGTTAAGTCAACCTCAGCAGCAGTGAATGTTAAGTATACCTCAGTAGCAGTGAATGTTAAGTCTACCTCAGCAGCAGTGAATGTTAAGTCTACCTCAGTAGCAGAGAATGTTAAGTCTACCTCAGCAGCAGTGAATGTTAAGTCTACATTAGCAGAAGTGAATGTTAAGTCTACCTTAGTAGCAGTGAATTTTAAGTAGCAGTGAATGTTAAGTCTACCTCAGCAGAAGTGAATGTTAAGTCTACCTCAGTAGCAGTGAATTTTAATAAGAAGTGAATGTTACGTCTACCTCAGTAGCAGTGAATGTTAAGTCTACCTCAGTAGCAGTGAATGTTAAGTCTACCTCAGTAGCAGTGAATGTTAAGTCTACCTCAGCAGCAGTGAATGTTAAGTCTACCTCAGTAGCAGAGAATGTTAAGTCTACCTCAGCAGCAGTGAATGTTAAGTCTACATTAGCAGAAGTGAATGTTAAGTCTACCTTAGTAGCAGTGAATTTTAAGTAGCAGTGAATGTTAAGTCTACCTCAGTAGCAGTGAATGTTAAGTCTACCTCAGCAGCAGTGAATGTTAAGTCTACCTCAGTAGCAGTGAATGTTAAGTCTACCTCAGTAGCAGTGAATGTTACGTCTACCTCAGTAGCAGTGAACGTTAAGTCTACCTCAGTAGCAGTGAATGTTAAGTCTACCTCAGCAGCAGTGAATGTTAAGTCTACCACAGTAGCAGTGAATGTTAAGTCTACCTCAGCAGAAGTGAATGTTAAGTCTACCTCAGTAGCAGTGATTTTAAGTAGCAGTGAATTTTCGTCTACCTCAGTAGCAGAGAACGTTAAGTCTACCTCAGTAGCAGAGAATCTTAAGTCTACCTCAGTAGCAGTGAATGTTAAGTCTACCTCAGTAGCAGTGAATGTTAAGTCTACCTCAGTAGCAGTGAATGTTAAGTCTACCTCAGTAGCAGTGAATGTTAAGTCTACCTCAGTAGCAGAGAAGGTTAAGTCTACCTCAGTAGCAGTGAATGTTAAGTCTACCTTAGTAGCAGTGAATTTTAAGTGGCAGTGAATGTTTTGTCTACCTCAGCAGCAGAGAATGGTAAGTGTACCTCAGTAGCAGTGAATGTTTTGTCTACCTCAGCAGCAGAGAATGGTAAGTGTACCTCAGTAGCAGTGAATGTTAAGTCTACCTCAGTAGCAGTGAATGTTACGTCTACCTCAGTAGCAGTGAACGTTAAGTATACCTCAGTAGCAGACAATGTTAAGTGTACCTCAGTAGCAGTGAATGTTAAGTCTACCTCATCAGAAGTGAATGTTAAGTCTACCTCAGTAGCAGTGAATTTAAATAAGAAGTGAATGTTACGTCTACCTCAGTAGCAGTGAATGTTAAGTCTACCTCAGCAGCAGTGAATGTTAAGTCTACCTCAGTATCAGAGAATGTTAAGTCTACCTCAGCAGAAGTGAATGTTAAGTCTACTTTAGCAGAAGTGAATGTTAAGTCTACCTTAGTAGCAGTGAATTTTAAGTAGCAGTGAATGTTAAGTCTACCTCAGCAACAGTGAATGTTAAGTCTACCACAGTAGCAGTGAATGTTAAGTCTACCTCAGCAGAAGTGAATGTTAAGTCTACCTCAGTAGCAGTGAATTTTAATAAGAAGTGAATGTTATGTCTACCTCAGTAGCAGTGAACGTTAAGTCTACCTCAGTAGCAGTGAATGTTAAGTCTACCTCAGCAGCAGTGAATGTTAAGTCTACCACAGTAGCAGTGAATGTTAAGTCTACCTCAGCAGAAGTGAATGTTAAGTCTACCTCAGTAGCAGTGATTTTAAGTAGCAGTGAATTTTACGTCTACCTCAGTAGCAGTGAACGTAAAGTCTACCTCAGTAGCAGAGAATCTTAAGTCTACCTCAGTAGCTGTGAATGTTAAGTCTACCTCAGTAGCTGTGAATGTTAAGTCTACCTCAGTAGCAGTGAATGTTCAGTCTACCTCAGTAGCAGTGAATGTTAAGTCTACCTCAGTAGCAGAGAAGGTTACGTCTACCTCAGTAGCAGTGAATGTTAAGTCTACCTTAGTAGCAGTGAATTTTAAGTGGCAGTGAATGTTTTGTCTACCTCAGCAGCAGAGAATGGTAAGTGTACCTCAGTAGCAGTGAATGTTTTGTCTACCTCAGCAGCAGAGAATGGTAAGTGTACCTCAGTAGCAGTGAATGTTAAGTCTACCTCAGTAGCAGTGAATGTTACGTCTACCTCAGTAGCAGTGAACGTTAAGTATACCTCAGTAGCAGACAATGTTAAGTGTACCTCAGTAGCAGTGAATGTTAAGTCTACCTCATCAGAAGTGAATGTTAAGTCTACCTCAGTAGCAGTGAATTTAAATAAGAAGTGAATGTTACGTCTACCTCAGTAGCAGTGAACGTTAAGTCTACCTCAGTAGCAGTGAATGTTAAGTCTACCTCAGTAGCAGTGAATGTTAAGTCTACCTCAGCAGCAGTGAATGTTAAGTCTACCTCAGTAGCAGAGAATGTTAAGTCTACCTCAGCAGAAGTGAATGTTAAGTCTACATTAGCAGAAGTGAATGTTAAGTCTACCTTAGTAGCAGTGAATTTTAAGTAGCAGTGAATGTTAAGTCTACCTCAGCAACAGTGAATGTTAAGTCTACCACAGTAGCAGTGAATGTTAAGTCTACCACAGTAGCAGTGAATGTTAAGTCTACCTCAGCAGAAGTGAATGTTAAGTCTACCTCAGTAGCAGTGAATTTTAATAAGAAGTGAATGTTATGTCTACCTCAGTAGCAGTGAACGTTAAGTCTACCTCAGTAGCAGTGAATGTTAAGTCTACCTCAGCAGCAGTGAATGTTAAGTCTACCACAGTAGCAGTGAATGTTAAGTCTACCTCAGCAGAAGTGAATGTTAAGTCTACCTCAGTAGCAGTGATTTTAAGTAGCAGAGAATGTTTAGTCTACCTCAGCAGCAGAGAATGTTACGTCTACCTCAGCAGATGTGAATGTTAAGTGTACCTCAGTAGCAGTAAATGTTTTGTCTACCTCAGCAGCAGAAAATATTACGTCTACCTTAGTAGCAGTGAACTTTAAGTAGCAGTGAATGTTTTGTCTACCTCAGCAGCAGTGAATGTTAAGTGTACCTCAGTAGCAGTGAATGTTAAGTCTACCTCAGTAGCAGTGAAAGTTAAGTCTACCTCAGTAGCAGAGAATCTTAAGTCTACCTCAGTAGCAGTGAATATTACGTCTAACTCAGTAGCAGTCAATGTTAAGTCTACCTCAGTAGCAGAGAATGTTAAGTATACCTCAGTAGCAGTGAATGTTAAGTCTGCCTCAGTAGCAGAGAATGTTAAGTCTACCTCAGTAGCAGTGAATGTTAAGTCTACCTCAGTAGCAGTGAATGTTTTGTCTACCTCAGCAGCAGAGAATGTTACGTCTACCTCAGCAGCAGTGAATGTTAAGTCTACCACAGTAGCAGTGAATGTTAAGTCTACCTCAGCAGAAGTGAATGTTAAGTGTACCTCAGTAGCAGTTAATGTTTTGTCTACCTCAGCTGCAGAAAATGTTACGTCTACCTTAGTAGCAGTGACTTTAAGTAGCAGTGAATGTTTTGTCTACCTCAGCAGTAGTGAATGTTAAGTCAACCTCAGCAGCAGTGAATGTTAAGTATACCTCAGTAGCAGACAATGTTAAGTGTACCTCAGTAGCAGTGAATGTTAAGTCTACCTCATCAGAAGTGAATTTTAAGTCTACATTAGCAGAAGTGATTGTTAAGTCTACCTTAGTAGCAGTGAACGTTAAGTCTATCTCAGTAGCAGAGAATGTTAAGTCTACCTCAGTAGCAGTGATTTTAAGTAGCAGAGAATGTTACGTCTACCTCAGTAGCAGTGAACGTAAAGTCTACCTCAGTAGCAGAGAATCTTAAGTCTACCTCAGTAGCTGTGAATGTTAAGTCTACCTCAGTAGCAGTGAATGTTCAGTCTACCTCAGTAGCAGTGAATGTTAAGTCTACCTCAGTAGCAGTGAATGTTAAGTCTACCTCAGTAGCAGAGAAGGTTAAGTATACCTCAGTAACAGTGAACGTTAAGTCTACCTCAGTAGCAGAGAATGTTAAGTATAGCTCAGTAGCAGAGGATGTTAAGTCTTACTCAGTAGCAGTGAACGTTAAGTCTACCTCAGTAGCAGAGAAGGTTACGTCTACCTCAGTAGCAGTGAATGTTAAGTCTACCTTAGTAGCAGTGAATTTTAAGTGGCAGTGAATGTTTTGTCTACCTCAGCAGCAGAGAATGGTAAGTGTACCTCAGTAGCAGTGAATGTTTTGTCTACCTCAGCAGCAGAGAATGGTAAGTGTACCTCAGTAGCAGTGAATGTTAAGTCTACCTCAGTAGCAGTGAATGTTACGTCTACCTCAGTAGCAGTGAACGTTAAGTATACCTCAGTAGCAGACAATGTTAAGTGTACCTCAGTAGCAGTGAATGTTAAGTCTACCTCATCAGAAGTGAATTTTAAGTCTACATTAGCAGAAGTGATTGTTAAGTCTACCTTAGTAGCAGTGAACGTTAAGTCTATCTCAGTAGCAGAGAAGGTTAAGTCTACCTCAGTAGCAGTGAATGTTACGTCTACCTTAGTAGCAGTGAATTTTAAGTAGCAGTGAATGTTTAGTCTACCTCAGCAGCAGAGAATGTTACGTCTACCTCAGCAGATGTGAATGTTAAGTGTACCTCAGTAGCAGTAAATGTTTTGTCTACCTCAGCAGCAGAAAATGTTACGTCTACCTTAGTAGCAGTGAACTTTAAGTAGCAGTGAATGTTTTGTCTACCTCAGCAGCAGTGAATGTTAAGTGTACCTCAGTAGCAGTGAATGTTAAGTCTACCTAAGTAGCAGTGAAAGTTAAGTCTACCTCAGTAGCAGAGAATCTTAAGTCTACCTCAGTAGCAGTGAATATTACGTCTAACTCAGTAGCAGTCAATATTAAGTCTACCTCAGTAGCAGAGAATGTTAAGTATACCTCAGTAGCAGTGAATGTTAAGTCTGCCTCAGTAGCAGAGAATGTTAAGTCTACCTCAGTAGCAGTGAATGTTAAGTCTACCTCAGTAGCAGTGAATGTTTTGTCTACCTCAGCAGCAGAGAATGTTAAGTCTACCTCAGCAGCAGTGAATGTTAAGTCTACCACAGTAGCAGTGAATGTTAAGTCTACCTCAGCAGAAGTGAATGTTAAGTGTACCTCAGTAGCAGTGAATGTTTTGTCTACCTCAGCTGCAGAAAATGTTACGTCTACCTTAGTAGCAGTGACTTTAAGTAGCAGTGAATGTTTTGTCTACCTCAGCAGTAGTGAATGTTAAGTCAACCTCAGCAGCAGTGAATGTTAAGTATACCTCAGTAGCAGACAATGTTAAGTGTACCTCAGTAGCAGTGAATGTTAAGTCTACCTCATCAGAAGTGAATTTTAAGTCTACATTAGCAGAAGTGATTGTTAAGTCTACCTTAGTAGCAGTGAACGTTAAGTCTATCTCAGTAGCAGAGAAGGTTAAGTCTACCTCAGTAGCAGTGAATGTTACGTCTACCTTAGTAGCAGTGAATTTTAAGTAGCAGTGAATGTTTAGTCTACCTCAGCAGCAGAGAATGTTACGTCTACCTCAGCAGAAGTGAATGTTAAGTGTACCTCAGTAGCAGTAAATGTTTTGTCTACCTCAGCAGCAGAAAATATTACGTCTACCTTAGTAGCAGTGAACTTTAAGTAGCAGTGAATGTTTTGTCTACCTCAGCAGCAGTGAATGTTAAGTTTACCTCAGTAGCAGTGAATGTTAAGTCTACCTCAGTAGCAGTGAAAGTTAAGTCTACCTCAGTAGCAGAGAATCTTAAGTCTACCTCAGTAGCAGTGAATATTACGTCTAACTCAGTAGCAGTCAATATTAAGTCTACGTCAGTAGCAGAGAATGTTAAGTATACCTCAGTAGCAGTGAATGTTAAGTCTGCCTCAGTAGCAGAGAATGTTAAGTCTACCTCAGTAGCAGTGAATGTTAAGTCTACCTCAGTAGCAGTGAATGTTTTGTCTACCTCAGCAGCAGAGAATGTTACGTCTACCTCAGCAGCAGTGAATGTTAAGTCTACCACAGTAGCAGTGAATGTTAAGTCTACCTCAGCAGCAGAGAATGTTACGTCTACCTCAGCAGCAGTGAACGTTAAGTCTACCTCAGTAGCAGTGAATGTTAAGTCTACCTCAGCAGCAGTGAATGTTAAGTCTACCACAGTAGCAGTGAATGTTAAGTCTACCTCAGCAGAAGTGAATGTTAAGTCTACCTCAGTAGCAGTGATTTTAAGTAGCAGTGAATGTTACGTCTACCTCAGTAGCAGTGAACGTAAAGTCTACCTCAGTAGCAGAGAATCTTAAGTCTACCTCAGTAGCTGTGAATGTTAAGTCTACCTCAGTAGCAGTGAATGTTCAGTCTACCACAGTAGCAGTGAATGTTAAGTCTACCTCAGCAGAAGTGAATGTTAAGTCTACCTCAGTATCAGGGAATTTTAAGTAGAAGGGAATGTTACGTCTACCTCAGTAGCAGTGAATGTTAAGTCTACCTCAGCAGCAGTGAATGTTAAGTCTACCACAGTAGCAGTGAATGTTAAGTCTACCTCAGCAGAAGTAAATGTTAAGTCTACCACAGTAGCAGTGAACGTTAAGTCTACCTCAGTAGCAGTGAATGTTAAGTCTACCACAGTAGCAGTGAATGTTAAGTCTACCTCAGTAGAAGTGAATGTTAATTCTACCTCAGTAGCAGTGAATTTTAAGTGGCAGTGGATGTTACGTCTACCTCAGTAGCAGATAACGTTAAGTCTACCTCAGTAGCAGTGAATGTTAAGTCTACCTCAGTAGCAGTGAATGTTAAGTCTACCACAGTAGCAGTGAATGTTAAGTCTACCTCAGCAGCAGTGAATGTTAAGTCTACCACAGTAGCAGTGAATGTTAAGTCTACCTTAGTAGCAGTGAATTTCAAGTAGCAGTGAATGTTTTGTCTACCTCAGCAGCAGTGAATGTTAAGTCAACCTCAGCAGCAGTGAATGTTAAGTCTACCTCAGTGGCAGTGAATTTTAAGTAGTAGTCAATATTAAGTCTACCTCAGTAGCAGTGAATGTTAAGTTTACCTCAGCAGCAGTGAATGTTAAGTCTACCACAGTAGCGGTGAATGTTGTCTACCTCAGCAGAAGTGAATGTTAAGTCTACCTCAGTAGCAGTGAATTTAAGTAGAAGTGAATGTTACGTCTACCTCAGTAGCAGTGAAAGTTGAGTCTACCTCAGTAGCAGTGAATGTTAAGTCAACCTCAGTAGCAGTAAATTTTATGTAGCAGTGAATGTTAAGTCTACCTCAGCAACAGTGAATGTTAAGTCTACCTCAGTAGCAGTGAAAGTTAAGTCTACCTCAGTAGCAGTGAATGTTAAGTCTACCTCAGCAGAAGTGAATGTTAAGTCTACCTTAGTAGCAGTGAATGTTTTTCTACCTCAGCAGAAGTGAATGTTATGTCTACCTCAGTAGCAGTGAATTTTAAGTAGAAGTGAATGTTATGTCTACCTCAGTAGCAGTGAAAGTTAAGTCTACCTCAGTAGCAGTGAATGTTAAGTCTACCTCAGCAGCAGTGAATGTTAAGTCTACCACAGTAGCAGTGAATGTTAAGTCTACCTCAGCAGAAGTGAATGTTAAGTCTACCTCAGTAGCAGTGAATTTTAAGTAGCAGTGAATGTTACGTCTACCTCAGTAGCAGTGAACTTTAAGTCTACCTCAGTAGCAGAGAATGTTAAGTCTACCTCAGTAGCAGTGAATGTTAAGTCTACCTCAATAGCAGTGAATGTTAAGTCTACCACAGTAGCAGTGAATGTTAAGTCTACCTCATTAGCAGTGAATTTTAAGTAGCAGTGAATGTTAAGTCTACCTCAGCAACAGTGAATGTTAAGTCTACCTCAGTAGCAGTGAATGTTTAGCCTACCTCAGCAGAAGTGAAAGTTAAGTCTACATTAGCAGAAGTGAATGTTAAGTCTACCTTATTAGCAGTGAATTTTAAGTAGCAGTGAATGTTACGTCTACCTCAGTAGCAGTGAACGTTAAGTCTACCTCAGGAGCAGTGAATGTTATGTCTACCTTAGTAGCAGTGACCTTTAAGTAGCAGTGAATGTTTTGTCTACCTCAGCAGCTGTGAATGTTACGTCTACCTCAGTAACAGTGAATGTTAAGTCTACCTCAGCAGCAGTGAATGTTAAGTCTACCACAGTAGCAGTGAATGTTAAGTCTACCTCAGCAGAAGTGAATGTTAAGTCTACCTCAGTAGCAGTGAATTTTAAGTAGCAGTGAATGTTACGTCTACCTCAGTAGCAGTGAACGTTAAGTCTACCTCAGTAGCAGAGAATCTTAAGTCTACCTCAGTAGCAGTGAATGTTAAGTCTACCTCAGTAGCAGTGAATGTTAAGTCTACCTCAATAGCAGTGAATGTTAAGTCTACCACAGTAGCAGTGAATGTTAAGTCTACCTCAGTAGCAGTGAATTTTAAGTAGGAGTGAATGTTAAGTCTACCTCAGCAACAGTGAATGTTAAGTCTACCTCAGTAGCAGTGAATGTTAAGTCTACCTCAGCAGAAGTGAATGTTAAGTCTACATTAGCATAAGCGAATGTTAAGTCTACCTCAGTAGCAGTGAATTTTAAGTAGCAGTGAATGTTACGTCTACCTCAGTAGCAGTGAACGTTAAGTCTACCTCAGGAGCAGTGAACCTTAAGTCTACCTCAGTAGCAGAGAAGGTTAAGTCTACCTCAGCAGCAGTGAATGTTACGTCTACCTTAGTAGCAGTGACCTTTAAGTAGCAGTGAATGTTTTGTCTACCTCAGCAGCAGTGAATGTTACGTCTACCTCAGTAGCAGTGAACATTAAGTCTACCTCAGTAGCAGTGAATTTTAAGTCTACCTCAGTAGCAGATAATGTTAAGTCTACCTCAGTAGCAGTGAATGTTACATCTACCTCAGTAGCAGTGAATGTTAAGCCTACCTCAGTAGCAGTGAAAGTTAAGTCTACATCAGTAGCTTTGAATGTTAAGTCTACCTCAGTAGCAGTGAATTTTAAGTCTACCTCAGTAGCAGATAATCTTAAGTCTACCTCAGGAGCAGTGAATGTTACATATACCTCAGTAGCAGTGAATGTTACGTCTACCTCAGTAACAGTGAATGTTACGTCTACCTCGGTAGCAGTGAATGTTAAGCCTACCACAGTAGCAGTGAATGTTACGTCTACCTCGGTAGCAGTGAATGTTAAGTCTACCTCAGTAGCGGAGAATGTTAAGTCTACCTCAGTAGCAGAGAAGGTTAAGTCTACCTCAGCAGCGGTGATTGTTAAGTCTACTTCTGTAGCAGTGAATGTTAAGTCTACCTCGGTAGCAGTGAATGTTACGTCTACCTGGGTAGCAGTGAATGTTAAGTCTACCTCGGTAGCAGTGAATGATAAGTCTACCTCAGCAGCAGTGAATGTTAAGTCTACCACAGTAGCAGTGAATGTTAAGTCTACCTCAGCAGCAGTGAATGTTAAGTCTACCACAGTAGCAGTGAATGTTAAGTCTACCTCAGCAGAAGTGAATGTTATGTCTACCTCAGTAGCAGTGAATTTTAAGTAGAAGTGAATGTTACGTCTACCTCAGTAGCAGTAAAAGTTAAGTCTACCTCAGTAGCAGTGAATGTTAAGTAGCAGTGAATGTTATGTCTACCTCAGTAGCAGTGAATTTTAAGTCTACCTCAGTAGCAGATAATGTTAAGTCTACCTCAGTAGCAGTGAATGTTACATCTACCTCAGTAGCAGTGAATGTTAAGCCTACCTCAGTAGCAGTGAATGTTAAGTCTACATCAGTAGCTTTGAATGTTAAGTCTACCTCAGTAGCAGTGAATTTTAAGTCTACCTCAGTAGCAGATAATCTTAAGTCTACCTCAGTAGCAGTGAATGTTACGTCTACCTCAGTAACAGTGAATGTTAAGTCTTCCTCAGTAGCAGTGAATATTAACTCTACCTCAGTAGCAGTGAATGTTAAGTCTACCTCAGTAGCAGTGAATGTTAAGTCTACTTCAGTAGCAGTGAATGTTAAGTCTACCTCAGTATCTTTGAATGTTACGTCTACCCCAGTAGCAGATCATTTTAAGTCTACCTCAGTAGCAGTGAATGTTACGTCTACCTCGGTAGCAGTGAATGTTAAGCCTACCTCAGTAGCAGTGAATGTTACGTCTACCTCAAAAGCAGTTAACATTAAGTCTACCTCAGTAGCAGTGAATGTTACATCTACCTCAGTAGCAGTGAACATTAAGTCTACCTCAGTAGCAGAGAATGTTAAGTATACCTCAGTAGCAGTGAATGTTAAGTCTACCTCTGTAGAAGTGAACGTTAAGTCTACCTCAGTAGCAGAGAAGGTTAAGTCTACCTCAGTAGCAGTGAATGTTTAGTCTACCTTAGTAGCAGTGAATTTTAAGTAGCAGTGAATGTTATGTCTACCTCAGCAGCAGTGAACGTTAAGTCAACCTCAGCGGCAGTGAATGTTTTGTCTACCTCAGTAGCAGTGAATCTTACGTCTACCTCAGTAGCAGTCAATATTAAGTCTACCTCAGTAGCAGACAATGTTAAGTATACCTCAGTAGCAGTGAATGTTAAGTCTGCCTCAGTAGCAGAGACTGTTAAGTCTACCTCAGTAGCAGTGAATGTTACGTCTACCTCAGTAGCAGTGAACGTTAAGTCTACCTCAGTAGCAGACAATGTTAAGTATACCTCAGTAGCAGTGAATGTTAAGTCTACCTCAGTTGCTGAGAATGTTAAGTATACCTCAGTAGCAGAGGATGTTAAGTCTACCTCAGTAGCAGAGAATGTTAAGTATACCTCAGTAGCAGTGAATGTTAACTCTACATTAGCAGAAGTGAATGTTAAGTCTACCTTAGTAGCAGTGAATTTTAAGTAGCAGTGAATGTTAAGTCTACCTCAGCAGCAGTGAATGTTTTGTCTACCTCAGCAGCAGTGAATGTTACGTCTACCTCAGTAGCAGTGAACGTTAACTCTACCTCAGTAGCAGAGAAGGTTAAGTCTACCTCAGCAGCTGTGATTGTTAAGTCTACTTCAGTAGCAGTGAATGTTAAGTCAACCTCGGTAGCAGTGAATGTTACATCTACCTGGGTAGCAGTGAATGTTAAGTCTACCTCGGTAGCAGTGAATGTTAAGTCTACCTCAGTAGCAGATAATGTTAAGTCTACCTCACTAGAAGTGAATGTTACATCTACCTCAGTAGCAGTGAATGTTAAGCCTACCTCAGTAGCAGATAATCTTAAATCTACCTCAGTAGCAGTGAATGTTACATCTACCTCATTAGCAGTGAATGTTACGTCTACCTCAGTAACAGTGAATGTTAAGTCTTCCTCAGTAGCAGTGAATATTAACTCTACCTCAGTAGCAGTGAATGTTACGTCTACCTCGGTAGCAGTGAATGTTAAGCCTACCTCAGTAGCAGTGAATGTTATGTCTACCTTAGTAGCAGTGAATTTTAAGTAGCAGTGAATGTTAAGTCTACCTCAGCAGCAGTGAATGTTAAGTCTACCACAGTAGCAGTGAATGTTAAGTCTACCTCAGCAGAAGTGAATGTTATGTCTACCTCAGTAGCAGTGAATTTTAAGTAGAAGTGAATGTTACGTCTACCTCAGTAGCAGTGAAAGTTAAGTCTACCTCAGTAGCAGTGAATGTTAAGTCTACCTCAGCAGCAGTGAATGTTAAGTAGCAGTGAATGTTACGTCTACCTCAGTAGCAGTGAATGTTAAGTCTACCTCAGCAGAAGTGAATGTTATGTCTACCTTAGTAGCAGTGAATTTTAAGTAGCAGTGAATGTTAAGTCTACCTCAGCAGCAGTGAATGTTAAGTCTACCACAGTAGCAGTGAATGTTAAGTCTACCTCAGCAGAAGTGAATGTTATGTCTACCTCAGTAGCAGTGAATTTTAAGTAGAAGTGAATGTTACGTCTACCTCAGTAGCAGTGAAAGTTAAGTCTACCTCAGTAGCAGTGAATGTTAAGTCTACCTCAGCAGCAGTGAATGTTAAGTAGCAGTGAATGTTACGTCTACCTCAGTAGCAGTGAACGTTAAGTCTACCTCAGTAGCAGAGAATCTTAAGTCTACCTCAGTAGCAGTGAATGTTAAGTCTACCACAGTAGCAGTGAATGTTAAGTATACCACAGTAGCAGTGAATGTTAAGTCTACCTCAGCAGAAGTGAATGTTAAGTCTACCTCAGTGGCAGTGAATTTTAAGTAGCAGTGAATGTTACGTCTAGCTCAGTAGCAGTCAATATTAAGTCTACCTCAGTAGCAGAGAATGTTAAGTCTACCTCAGCAGCAGTGAATGTTAAGTCTACCTCAGTAGCAGTGAATGTTAAGTCTACCTCAGCAGCAGTGAATGTTAAGTCTACCTCAGCAGAAGTGAATGTTAAGTCTACCTCAGTAGCAGTGAATTTTAAGTAGCAGTGAATGTTAAATCTACCTCAGCAGCAGTGAATGTTAAGTCTACCACAGTAGCAGTGAATGTTAAGTCTACCTCAGCAGAAGTGAATGTTAAGTCTACCTCAGTAGCAGTGAATTTTAAGTAGAAGTGAATGTTACGTCTACCTCAGTAGCAGTGAACGTTAAGTCTACCTCAGTAGCAGTGAATGTTAAGTCTACCTCAGCAGCAGTGAATGTTAAGTCTACCTCAGCAGAAGTGAATGTTAAGTCTACCTCAGTAGCAGTGAATTTTAAGTAGCAGTGAATGTTACGTCTACCTCAGTAGCAGTGAACGTTAAGTCTACCTCAGTAGCAGAGAATCCTAAGTCTACCTCAGTAGCAGTGAATGTTAAGTCTACCTCAGTAGCAGTGAATGTTAAGTCTACCTCAATAGCAGTGAATTTTAAGTCTACCACAGTAGCAGTGAATGTTACGTCTACCTCTGTAGCAGTGAATTTTAAGTAGCAGTGAATGTTAAGTCTACCTCAGTAGCGGAGAATGTTAAGTCTACCTCAGTAGCAGAGAAAGTTAAGTCTACCTCAGCAGCGGTGATTGTTAAGTCTACTTCTGTAGCAGTGAATGTTAAGTCTACCTCAGCAGAAGTGAATGTTATGTCTACCTCAGTAGCAGTGAATTTTAAGTAGAAGTGAATGTTACGTCTACCTCAGTAGCAGTGAAAGTTAAGTCTACCTCAGTAGCAGTGAATGTTAAGTCTACCTCAGCAGCAGTGAATGTTAAGTAGCAGTGAATGTTACGTCTACCTCAGTAGCAGTGAACGTTAAGTCTACCTCAGTAGCAGAGAATCTTAAGTCTACCTCAGTAGCAGTGAATGTTAAGTCTACCACAGTAGCAGTGAATGTTAAGTCTACCTCAGTAGCAGTGAATGTTAAGTCTACCACAGTAGCAGTGAATGTTAAGTCTACCTCAGCAGAAGTGAATGTTAAGTCTACCTCAGTGGCAGTGAATTTTAAGTAGCAGTGAATGTTACGTCTAGCTCAGTAGCAGTCAATATTAAGTCTACCTCAGTAGCAGAGAATGTTAAGTCTACCTCAGCAGCAGTGAATGTTAAGTCTACCTCAGTAGCAGTGAATGTTAAGTCTACATTAGCAGAAGTGAATGTTAAGTCTACCTCAGTAGCAGTGAATTTTAAGTAGCAGTGAATGTTAAGTCTACCTCAGCAGCAGTGAATGTTAAGTCTACCTCAGTAGCAGTGAATTTTAAGTAGAAGTGAATGTTACGTCTACCTCAGTAGCAGTGAACGTTAAGTCTACCTCAGTAGCAGTGAATGTTAAGTCTACCTCAGCAGAAGTGAATGTTAAGTCTACCTCAGTAGCAGTGAATTTTAAGTAGCAGTGAATGTTACGTCTACCTCAGTAGCAGTGAACGTTAAGTCTACCTCAGTAGCAGAGAATCCTAAGTCTACCTCAGTAGCAGTGAATGTTAAGTCTACCTCAGTAGCAGTGAATGTTAAGTCTACCTCAATAGCAGTGAATTTTAAGTCTACCACAGTAGCAGTGAATGTTACGTCTACCTCGGTAGCAGTGAATTTTAAGTAGCAGTGAATGTTAAGTCTACCTCAGCAGCAGTGAATGTTAAGTCTACCACAGTAGCATTGAATGTTAAGTCTACCTCAGTAGCAGTGAATGTTAAGTCTACCTCAGTAGCAGTGAATTTTAAGTCTACCACAGTAGCATTGAATGTTACGTCTACCTCGGTAGCGGTGAATGTTAAGTCTACCTCAGTAGCTGAGAATGTTAAGTCTACCTCAGTAGCAGAGAAGGTTAAGTCTACCTCAGCAGCGGTGATTGTTAAGTCTACTTCTGTAGCAGTGAATGTTAAGTCTACCTCGGTAGCAGTGAATGTTACGTCTACCTGGGTAGCAGTGAATGTTAAGTCTACCTCGGTAGCAGTGAATGTTAAGTCTACCTCAGTAGCTTTGAATGTTAAGTCTACCTCAGTAGCAGTGAATTTTAAGTCTACCTCAGTAGCAGTGAATGTTAAGTCTACATCTGTAGCTTTGAATGTTAAGTCTACCTCAGTAGCAGTGAATTTTAAGGCTACCTCAGTAGCAGATAATCTTAAGTCTACCTCAGGAGCAGTGAATGTTACATCTACCTCAGTAGCAGTGAATGTTACGTCTACCTCAGTAACAGTGAATGTTAAGTCTTCCTCAGTAGCAGTGAATATTAACTCTACCTCAGTAGCAGTGAATGTTAAGTCTACCTCAGTAGCAGTGAATGTTACGTCTACCTCGGTAGCAGTAAATGTTAAGTCTACCTCGGTAGCAGTGAATGTTAGTCTACCTCAGTATCTTTGAATGTTACGTCTACCTCAGTAGCAGATAATTTTAAGTCTACCTCAGTAGCAGAGAATGTTACGTCTACCTCGGTAGCAGTGAATGTTAAGCCTACCTCAGTAGCAGTGAATGTTACATCTACCTCAGTAGCAGTGAACGTTAAGTCTACCTCAGTAGCAGAGAATGTTAAGTATACCTCAGTAGCTTTGAATGTTAAGTCTACCTCTGTAGCAGTGAACGTTAAGTCTACCTCAGTAGCAGAGAAGGTTAAGTCTACCTCAGTAGCAGTGAATGTTAAGTCTACCTTAGTAGCAGTGAATTTTAAGTAGCAGTGAATGTTTTGTCTACCTCAGCAGCAGAGAATGTTACGTCTACCTTAGTAGCAGTGACCTTTAAGTAGCAGTGAATGTTTTGTCTACCTCAGCAGCAGTGAATGTTAAGTCAACCTCAGCGGCAGTGAATTTTAAGTAGCAGTGAATGTTACGTCTACCTCAGTAGCAGTGAATGTTAAGTCTACCTCAGTAGCAGAGAATCTTAAGTCTACCTCAGTAGCAGAGAATCTTAAGTCTACCTCAGTAGCAGTGAATCTTACCTCTACCTCAGTAGCAGTCAATATTAAGTCTACCTCAGTAGCAGACAATGTTAAGTATACCTCAGTAGCAGTGAATGTTAAGTCTGCCTCAGTAGCAGAGAATGTTAAGTCTACCTCAGTAGCAGTGAATGTTACGTCTACCTCAGTAGCAGTGAACGTTAAGTCTACCTCAGTAGCAGACAATGTTAAGTATACCTCAGTAGCAGTGAACGTTAAGTCTACCTCAGTAGCAGAGAATGTTAAGTATACCTCAGTAGCAGAGGATGTTAAGTCTACCTCAGTAGCAGTGAAAGTTAAGTCTACCTCAGTAGCAGAGAATGTTAAGTCTACCTCAGCAGAAGTGAATATTAAGTCTACATTAGCAGAAGTGAATGTTTAGTCTACCACAGTAGCAGTGAATGTTAAGTCTACCTCAGCAGCAGTGAATGTTAAGTCTACCTCAGTAGCAGTGAATGTTAAGTCTACCTCAGCAGAAGTGAATGTTAAGTCTACATTAGCAGAAGTGAATGTTAAGTCTACCTTAGTAGCAGTGAATTTTAAGTAGCAATGAATGTTAAGTCTACCTCAGCAGCAGTGAATGTTAAGTCTACCACAGTAGCAGTGAATGTTAAGTCTACCTCAGCAGAAGTGAATGTTATGTCTACCTCAGTAGTAGTGAATTTTAAGTAGAAGTGAATGTTACGTCTACCTCAGTAGCAGTGAAAGGTAAGTCTACCTCAGCAGCAGTGAATGTTAAGTAGCAGTGAATGTTACGTCTACCTCAGTAGCAGTGAATGTTAAGTCTACCTCAGTAGCAGAGAATCTTAAGTCTACCTCAGTAGCAGTGAATGTTAAGTCTACCACAGTAGCAGTGAATGTTAAGTCTACCTCAGTAGCAGTGAATGTTAAGTCTACCACAGTAGCAGTGAATGTTAAGTCTACCTCAGCAGCAGTGAATGTTAAGTCTACCACAGTAGCAGTGAATGTTAAGTCTACCTCAGCAGCAGTGAATGTTAAGTCTACCACAGTAGCAGTGAATGTTAAGTCTACCACAGTAGCAGTGAATGTTAAGTCTACCTCAGCAGCAGTGAATGTTAAGTCTACCACAGTAGCAGTGAATGTTAAGTCTACCTCAGCAGAAGTGAATGTTAAGTCTACCTCAGTGGCAGTGAATTTTAAGTAGCAGTGAATGTTACGTCTATCTCAGTAGCAGTCAATATTAAGTCTACCTCAGTAGCAGAGAATGTTAAGTCTACCTCAGTAGCAGTGAATGTTAAGTCTACCTCAGCAGCAGTGAATGTTAAGTCTACCACAGTAGCAGTGAATGTTAAGTCTACCTCAGCAGAAGTGAATGTTAAGTCTACCTCAGTAGCAGTGAATTTTAAGTAGCAGTGAATGTTAAGTCTACCTCAGTAGCAGTGAACGTTAAGTCTACCTCAGTAGCAGAGAATCCTAAGTCTACCTCAGTAGCAGTGAATGTTAAGTCTACCTCAGTAGCAGTGAATGTTAAGTCTACCTCAATAGCATTGAATTTTAAGTCTACCACAGTAGCAGTGAATGTTACGTCTACCTCGGTAGCAGTGAATGTTAAGTCTACCTCAGTAGCGGAGAATGTTAAGTCTACCTCAGTAGCAGTGAATGTTACGTCTACCTCGGTAGCAGTGAATGTTAAGTCTACATTAGCAGAAGTGAATGTTAAGTCTACCTCAGTAGCAGTGAGTTTTAAGTAGCAGTGAATGTTAAGTCTACCTCAGCAGCAGTGAATGTTAAGTCTACCACAGTAGCAGTGAATGTTAAGTCTACCTCAGCAGAAGCGAATGTTAAGTCTACCTCAGTAGCAGTGAACGTTAAGTCTACCTCAGTAGCAGAGAATCTTAAGTCTACCTCAGTAGCAGTGAATGTTACATCTACCTCGGTAGCAGTGAATGTTAAGTCTACCTCGGTAGCAGTGAATGTTAAGTCTACCTCAGTATCTTTGAATGTTATGTCTACCTCAGTAGAAGATAATTTTAAGTCTACCTCAGTAGCAGAGAATGTTACGTCTACCTCGGTAGCAGTGAATGTTAAGCCTACCTCAGTAGCAGTGAATGTTACATCTACCTCAGTAGCAGTGAACGTTAAGTCTACCTCAGTAGCAGAGAATGTTAAGTATACCTCAGTAGCTTTGAATGTTAAGTCTATCTCTGTAGCAGTGAACGTTAAGTCTACCTCAGTAGCAGTGAATTTTAAGTAGCAGTGAATGTTTTGTCTACCTCAGCAGCAGAGAATGTTACGTCTACCTTAGTAGCAGTGACCTTTAAGTGGCAGTGAATGTTTTGTCTACCTCAGCAGCAGTGAATGTTAAGTCAACCTCAGCGGCAGTGAATTTTAAGTAGCAGTGAATGTTATGTCTACCTCAGTAGCAGTGAATGTTAAGTCTACCTCAGTAGCAGAGAATCTTAAGTCTACCTCAGTAGCAGTGAATCTTACGTCTACCTCAGTAGCAGTCAATATTAAGTCTACCTCAGTAGCAGACAATGTTAAGTATACCTCAGTAGCAGTGAATGTTAAGTCTGCCACAGTAGCAGAGAATGTTAAGTCTACCTCAGTAGCAGTGAATGTTACGTCTACCTCAGTAGCAGTGAACGTTAAGTCTACCTCAGTAGCAGACAATGTTAAGTATACCTCAGTAGCAGTGAACGTTAAGTCTACCTCAGTAGCAGAGAATGTTAAGTATACCTCAGTAGCAGAGGATGTTAAGTCTACCTCAGTAGCAGTGAAAGTTAAGTCTACCTCAGTAGCAGAGAATGTTAAGTCTACCTCAGCAGAAGTGAATGTTAAGTCTACATTAGCAGAAGTGAATGTTAAGTCTACCTTAGTAGCAGTGAATTTTAAGTAGCAGTGAATGTTAAGTCTACCTCAGCAACAGTGAATGTTTTGTCTACCTCAGCAGCAGTGAATGTTACGTCTACCTCAGTAGCAGTGAACGTTAACTCTACCTCAGTAGCAGAGAAGGTTAAGTCTACCTCAGCAGCGGTGAATGTTAAGTCTACTTCAGTAGCAGTGAATGTTAAGTCTACCTCGGTAGCAGTGAATGTTAAGTCTACCTCGGTAGCAGTGAATGTTAAGTCTACCTCACTAGCAGTGAATGTTACATCTACCTCAGTAGCAGTGAATGTTAAGCCTACCTCAGTAGCAGTGAATGTTAAGTCTACCTCAGTAGCTTTGAATGTTAAGTCTACCTCAGTAGCAGTGAATTTTAAGTCTACCTCAGTAGCAGATAATCTTAAGTCTACCTCAGTAGCAGTGAATGTTACATCTACCTCAGTAGCAGTGAATGTTACGTCTACCTCAGTAACAGTGAATGTTAAGTCTTCCTCAGTAGCAGTGAATATTAACTCTACCTCAGTAGCAGTGAATGTTACGTCTACCTCGGTAGCAGTGAATGTTAAGCCTACCTCAGTAGCAGTGAATGTTTAGTCTACCTCAGTAGCAGTGAATGTTAAGTCTACCTCAGTAGCAGTGAATGTTATGTCTACCTCAGTAGCAGTGAATTTTAAGTAGAAGTGAATGTTGCGTCTACCTCAGTAGCAGTGAAAGTTAAGTCTACCTCAGTAGCAGTGAATGTTAAGTAGCAGTGAATGTTACGTCTACCTCAGTAGCAGTGAACGTTAAGTCTACCTCAGTAGCAGAGAATCTTAAGTCTACCTCAGTAGCAGTGAATGTTAAGTCTACCACAGTAGCAGTGAATGTTAAGTCTACCTCAGTAGCAGTGAATGTTAAGTCTACCACAGTAGCAGTGAATGTTAAGTCTACCTCAGCAGCAGTGAATGTTAAGTCTACCACAGTAGCAGTGAATGTTAAGTCTACCACAGTAGCAGTGAATGTTAAGTCTACCTCAGCAGCAGTGAATGTTAAGTCTACCACAGTAGCAGTGAATGTTAAGTCTACCTCAGCAGAAGTGAATGTTAAGTCTACCTCAGTAGCAGTAAATTTTAAGTAGCAGTGAATGTTAAGTCTACCTCAGTAGCAGTGAACGTTAAGTCTACCTCAGTAGCAGAGAATCCTAAGTCTACCTCAGTAGCAGTGAATGTTAAGTCTACCTCAGTAGCAGTGAATGTTAAGTCTACCTCAATAGCAGTGAATTTTAAGTCTACCACAGTAGCAGTGAATGTTACGTCTACCTCGGTAGCAGTGAATGTTAAGTCTACCTCAGTAGCGGAGAATGTTAAGTCTACCTCAGTAGCAGTGAATGTTACGTCTACCTCGGTAGCAGTGAATGTTAAGTCTACATTAGCAGAAGTGAATGTTAAGTCTACCTCAGTAGCAGTGAATTTTAAGTAGCAGTGAATGTTAAGTCTACCTCAGCAGCAGTGAATGTTAAGTCTACCACAGTAGCAGTGAATGTTAAGTCTACCTCAGCAGAAGCGAATGTTAAGTCTACCTCAGTAGCAGTGAACGTTAAGTCTACCTCAGTAGCAGAGAATCTTAAGTCTACCTCAGTAGCAGTGAATGTTGAGTCTACCTCAGTAGCAGTGAATGTTATGTCTACCTCAATAGCAGTGAATGTTAAGTCTACCACAGTAGCAGTGAATGTTACTTCTACCTCGGTAGCAGTGAATGTTAAGTCTACCTCAGTAGCGGAGAATGTTAAGTCTACCACAGTAGCAGTGAATGTTAAGTCTACCTCAGCAGCAGTGAATGTTAAGTCTACCACAGTAGCAGTGAATGTTAAGTCTACCACAGTAGCAGTGAATGTTAAGTCTACCTCAGCAGCAGTGAATGTTAAGTCTACCACAGTAGCAGTGAATGTTAAGTCTACCTCAGCAGAAGTGAATGTTAAGTCTACCTCAGTGGCAGTGAATTTTAAGTAGCAGTGAATGTTACGTCTATCTCAGTAGCAGTCAATATTAAGTCTACCTCAGTAGCAGAGAATGTTAAGTCTACCTCAGCAGCAGTGCATTTTAAGTCTACCTCAGTAGCAGTGAATGTTAAGTCTACATTAGCAGAAGTGAATGTTAAGTCTACCTCGGTAGCAGTGAATGTTAAGTCTACATTAGCAGAAGTGAATGTTAAGTCTACCTCAGTAGCAGTGAGTTTTAAGTAGCAGTGAATGTTAAGTCTACCTCAGCAGCAGTGAATGTTAAGTCTACCACAGTAGCAGTGAATGTTAAGTCTACCTCAGCAGAAGCGAATGTTAAGTCTACCTCAGTAGCAGTGAACGTTAAGTCTACCTCAGTAGCAGAGAATCTTAAGTCTACCTCAGTAGCAGTGAATGTTACATCTACCTCGGTAGCAGTGAATGTTAAGTCTACCTCGGTAGCAGTGAATGTTAAGTCTACCTCAGTATCTTTGAATGTTATGTCTACCTCAGTAGCAGATAATTTTAAGTCTACCTCAGTAGCAGAGAATGTTACGTCTACCTCGGTAGCAGTGAATGTTAAGCCTACCTCAGTAGCAGTGAATGTTACATCTACCTCAGTAGCAGTGAACGTTAAGTCTACCTCAGTAGCAGAGAATGTTAAGTATACCTCAGTAGCTTTGAATGTTAAGTCTATCTCTGTAGCAGTGAACGTTAAGTCTACCTCAGTAGCAGTGAATTTTAAGTAGCAGTGAATGTTTTGTCTACCTCAGCAGCAGAGAATGTTACGTCTACCTTAGTAGCAGTGACCTTTAAGTAGCAGTGAATGTTTTGTCTACCTCAGCAGCAGTGAATGTTAAGTCAACCTCAGCGGCAGTGAATTTTAAGTAGCAGTGAATGTTATGTCTACCTCAGTAGCAGTGAATGTTAAGTCTACCTCAGTAGCAGAGAATCTTAAGTCTACCTCAGTAGCAGTGAATCTTACGTCTACCTCAGTAGCAGTCAATATTAAGTCTACCTCAGTAGCAGACAATGTTAAGTATACCTCAGTAGCAGTGAATGTTAAGTCTGCCACAGTAGCAGAGAATGTTAAGTCTACCTCAGTAGCAGTGAATGTTACGTCTACCTCAGTAGCAGTGAACGTTAAGTCTACCTCAGTAGCAGACAATGTTAAGTATACCTCAGTAGCAGTGAACGTTAAGTCTACCTCAGTAGCAGAGAATGTTAAGTATACCTCAGTAGCAGAGGATGTTAAGTCTACCTCAGTAGCAGTGAAAGTTAAGTCTACCTCAGTAGCAGAGAATGTTAAGTCTACCTCAGCAGAAGTGAATGTTAAGTCTACATTAGCAGAAGTGAATGTTAAGTCTACCTTAGTAGCAGTGAATTTTAAGTAGCAGTGAATGTTAAGTCTACCTCAGCAACAGTGAATGTTTTGTCTACCTCAGCAGCAGTGAATGTTACGTCTACCTCAGTAGCAGTGAACGTTAACTCTACCTCAGTAGCAGAGAAGGTTAAGTCTACCTCAGCAGCGGTGAATGTTAAGTCTACTTCAGTAGCAGTGAATGTTAAGTCTACCTCGGTAGCAGTGAATGTTAAGTCTACCTCACTAGCAGTGAATGTTACATCTACCTCAGTAGCAGTGAATGTTAAGCCTACCTCAGTAGCAGTGAATGTTAAGTCTACCTCAGTAGCTTTGAATGTTAAGTCTACCTCAGTAGCAGTGAATTTTAAGTCTACCTCAGTAGCAGATAATCTTAAGTCTACCTCAGTAGCAGTGAATGTTACATCTACCTCAGTAGCAGTGAATGTTACGTCTACCTCAGTAACAGTGAATGTTAAGTCTTCCTCAGTAGCAGTGAATATTAACTCTACCTCAGTAGCAGTGAATGTTACGTCTACCTCGGTAGCAGTGAATGTTAAGCCTACCTCAGTAGCAGTGAATGTTTAGTCTACCTCAGTAGCAGTGAATGTTAAGTCTACCTCAGTAGCAGTGAATGTTATGTCTACCTCAGTAGCAGTGAATTTTAAGTAGAAGTGAATGTTACGTCTACCTCAGTAGCAGTGAAAGTTAAGTCTACCTCAGTAGCAGTGAATGTTAAGTAGCAGTGAATGTTACGTCTACCTCAGTAGCAGTGAACGTTAAGTCTACCTCAGTAGCAGAGAATCTTAAGTCTACCTCAGTAGCAGTGAATGTTAAGTCTACCACAGTAGCAGTGAATGTTAAGTCTACCTCAGTAGCAGTGAATGTTAAGTCTACCACAGTAGCAGTGAATGTTAAGTCTACCTCAGCAGCAGTGAATGTTAAGTCTACCACAGTAGCAGTGAATGTTAAGTCTACCACAGTAGCAGTGAATGTTAAGTCTACCTCAGCAGCAGTGAATGTTAAGTCTACCACAGTAGCAGTGAATGTTAAGTCTACCTCAGCAGAAGTGAATGTTAAGTCTACCTCAGTAGCAGTAAATTTTAAGTAGCAGTGAATGTTAAGTCTACCTCAGTAGCAGTGAACGTTAAGTCTACCTCAGTAGCAGAGAATCCTAAGTCTACCTCAGTAGCAGTGAATGTTAAGTCTACCTCAGTAGCAGTGAATGTTAAGTCTACCTCAATAGCAGTGAATTTTAAGTCTACCACAGTAGCAGTGAATGTTACGTCTACCTCGGTAGCAGTGAATGTTAAGTCTACCTCAGTAGCGGAGAATGTTAAGTCTACCTCAGTAGCAGTGAATGTTACGTCTACCTCGGTAGCAGTGAATGTTAAGTCTACATTAGCAGAAGTGAATGTTAAGTCTACCTCAGTAGCAGTGAATTTTAAGTAGCAGTGAATGTTAAGTCTACCTCAGCAGCAGTGAATGTTAAGTCTACCACAGTAGCAGTGAATGTTAAGTCTACCTCAGCAGAAGCGAATGTTAAGTCTACCTCAGTAGCAGTGAACGTTAAGTCTACCTCAGTAGCAGAGAATCTTAAGTCTACCTCAGTAGCAGTGAATGTTGAGTCTACCTCAGTAGCAGTGAATGTTATGTCTACCTCAATAGCAGTGAATGTTAAGTCTACCTCAGTAGCAGTGAATTTTAAGTAGCAGTGAATGTTAAGTCTACCTCAGCAGCAGTGAATGTTAAGTCTACCTCAGTGGCAGTGAATTTTAAGTAGCAGTGAATGTTACGTCTATCTCAGTAGCAGTCAATATTAAGTCTACCTCAGCAGCAGTGAATTTTAAGTCTACCTCAGTAGCAGTGAATGTTAAGTCTACATTAGCAGAAGTGAATGTTAAGTCTACCTCAGTAGCAGTGAATTTTAAGTAGCAGTGAATGTTAAGTCTACCTCAGCAGAAGTGAATGTTAAGTCTACATTAGCAGAAGTGAATGTTAAGTCTACCTTAGTAGCAGTGAATTTTAAGTAGCAGTGAATGTTAAGTCTACCTCAGCAACAGTGAATGTTTTGTCTACCTCAGCAGCAGTGAATGTTACGTCTACCTCAGTAGCAGTGAACGTTAACTCTACCTCAGTAGCAGAGAAGGTTAAGTCTACCTCAGCAGCGGTGAATGTTAAGTCTACTTCAGTAGCAGTGAATGTTAAGTCTACCTCGGTAGCAGTGAATGTTAAGTCTACCTCGGTAGCAGTGAATGTTAAGTCTACCTCACTAGCAGTGAATGTTACATCTACCTCAGTAGCAGTGAATGTTAAGCCTACCTCAGTAGCAGTGAATGTTAAGTCTACCTCAGTAGCTTTGAATGTTAAGTCTACCTCAGTAGCAGTGAATTTTAAGTCTACCTCAGTAGCAGATAATCTTAAGTCTACCTCAGTAGCAGTGAATGTTACATCTACCTCAGTAGCAGTGAATGTTACGTCTACCTCAGTAACAGTGAATGTTAAGTCTTCCTCAGTAGCAGTGAATATTAACTCTACCTCAGTAGCAGTGAATGTTACGTCTACCTCGGTAGCAGTGAATGTTAAGCCTACCTCAGTAGCAGTGAATGTTTAGTCTACCTCAGTAGCAGTGAATGTTAAGTCTACCTCAGTAGCAGTGAATGTTATGTCTACCTCAGTAGCAGTGAATTTTAAGTAGAAGTGAATGTTACGTCTACCTCAGTAGCAGTGAAAGTTAAGTCTACCTCAGTAGCAGTGAATGTTAAGTAGCAGTGAATGTTACGTCTACCTCAGTAGCAGTGAACGTTAAGTCTACCTCAGTAGCAGAGAATCTTAAGTCTACCTCAGTAGCAGTGAATGTTAAGTCTACCACAGTAGCAGTGAATGTTAAGTCTACCTCAGTAGCAGTGAATGTTAAGTCTACCACAGTAGCAGTGAATGTTAAGTCTACCTCAGCAGCAGTGAATGTTAAGTCTACCACAGTAGCAGTGAATGTTAAGTCTACCACAGTAGCAGTGAATGTTAAGTCTACCTCAGCAGCAGTGAATGTTAAGTCTACCACAGTAGCAGTGAATGTTAAGTCTACCTCAGCAGAAGTGAATGTTAAGTCTACCTCAGTAGCAGTAAATTTTAAGTAGCAGTGAATGTTAAGTCTACCTCAGTAGCAGTGAACGTTAAGTCTACCTCAGTAGCAGAGAATCCTAAGTCTACCTCAGTAGCAGTGAATGTTAAGTCTACCTCAGTAGCAGTGAATGTTAAGTCTACCTCAATAGCAGTGAATTTTAAGTCTACCACAGTAGCAGTGAATGTTACGTCTACCTCGGTAGCAGTGAATGTTAAGTCTACCTCAGTAGCGGAGAATGTTAAGTCTACCTCAGTAGCAGTGAATGTTACGTCTACCTCGGTAGCAGTGAATGTTAAGTCTACATTAGCAGAAGTGAATGTTAAGTCTACCTCAGTAGCAGTGAATTTTAAGTAGCAGTGAATGTTAAGTCTACCTCAGCAGCAGTGAATGTTAAGTCTACCACAGTAGCAGTGAATGTTAAGTCTACCTCAGCAGAAGCGAATGTTAAGTCTACCTCAGTAGCAGTGAACGTTAAGTCTACCTCAGTAGCAGAGAATCTTAAGTCTACCTCAGTAGCAGTGAATGTTGAGTCTACCTCAGTAGCAGTGAATGTTATGTCTACCTCAATAGCAGTGAATGTTAAGTCTACCACAGTAGCAGTGAATGTTACTTCTACCTCGGTAGCAGTGAATGTTAAGTCTACCTCAGTAGCGGAGAATGTTAAGTCTACCACAGTAGCAGTGAATGTTAAGTCTACCTCAGCAGCAGTGAATGTTAAGTCTACCACAGTAGCAGTGAATGTTAAGTCTACCACAGTAGCAGTGAATGTTAAGTCTACCTCAGCAGCAGTGAATGTTAAGTCTACCACAGTAGCAGTGAATGTTAAGTCTACCTCAGCAGAAGTGAATGTTAAGTCTACCTCAGTGGCAGTGAATTTTAAGTAGCAGTGAATGTTACGTCTATCTCAGTAGCAGTCAATATTAAGTCTACCTCAGTAGCAGAGAATGTTAAGTCTACCTCAGCAGCAGTGCATTTTAAGTCTACCTCAGTAGCAGTGAATGTTAAGTCTACATTAGCAGAAGTGAATGTTAAGTCTACCTCGGTAGCAGTGAATGTTAAGTCTACATTAGCAGAAGTGAATGTTAAGTCTACCTCAGTAGCAGTGAGTTTTAAGTAGCAGTGAATGTTAAGTCTACCTCAGCAGCAGTGAATGTTAAGTCTACCACAGTAGCAGTGAATGTTAAGTCTACCTCAGCAGAAGCGAATGTTAAGTCTACCTCAGTAGCAGTGAACGTTAAGTCTACCTCAGTAGCAGAGAATCTTAAGTCTACCTCAGTAGCAGTGAATGTTACATCTACCTCGGTAGCAGTGAATGTTAAGTCTACCTCGGTAGCAGTGAATGTTAAGTCTACCTCAGTATCTTTGAATGTTATGTCTACCTCAGTAGCAGATAATTTTAAGTCTACCTCAGTAGCAGAGAATGTTACGTCTACCTCGGTAGCAGTGAATGTTAAGCCTACCTCAGTAGCAGTGAATGTTACATCTACCTCAGTAGCAGTGAGCGTTAAGTCTACCTCAGTAGCAGAGAATGTTAAGTATACCTCAGTAGCTTTGAATGTTAAGTCTATCTCTGTAGCAGTGAACGTTAAGTCTACCTCAGTAGCAGTGAATTTTAAGTAGCAGTGAATGTTTTGTCTACCTCAGCAGCAGAGAATGTTACGTCTACCTTAGTAGCAGTGACCTTTAAGTAGCAGTGAATGTTTTGTCTACCTCAGCAGCAGTGAATGTTAAGTCAACCTCAGCGGCAGTGAATTTTAAGTAGCAGTGAATGTTATGTCTACCTCAGTAGCAGTGAATGTTAAGTCTACCTCAGTAGCAGAGAATCTTAAGTCTACCTCAGTAGCAGTGAATCTTACGTCTACCTCAGTAGCAGTCAATATTAAGTCTACCTCAGTAGCAGACAATGTTAAGTATACCTCAGTAGCAGTGAATGTTAAGTCTGCCACAGTAGCAGAGAATGTTAAGTCTACCTCAGTAGCAGTGAATGTTCGTCTACCTCAGTAGCAGTGAACGTTAAGTCTACCTCAGTAGCAGACAATGTTAAGTATACCTCAGTAGCAGTGAACGTTAAGTCTACCTCAGTAGCAGAGAATGTTAAGTATACCTCAGTAGCAGAGGATGTTAAGTCTACCTCAGTAGCAGTGAAAGTTAAGTCTACCTCAGTAGCAGAGAATGTTAAGTCTACCTCAGCAGAAGTGAATGTTAAGTCTACATTAGCAGAAGTGAATGTTAAGTCTACCTTAGTAGCAGTGAATTTTAAGTAGCAGTGAATGTTAAGTCTACCTCAGCAACAGTGAATGTTTTGTCTACCTCAGCAGCAGTGAATGTTACGTCTACCTCAGTAGCAGTGAGCGTTAACTCTACCTCAGTAGCAGAGAAGGTTAAGTCTACCTCAGCAGCGGTGAATGTTAAGTCTACTTCAGTAGCAGTGAATGTTAAGTCTACCTCGGTAGCAGTGAATGTTAAGTCTACCTCACTAGCAGTGAATGTTACATCTACCTCAGTAGCAGTGAATGTTAAGCCTACCTCAGTAGCAGTGAATGTTAAGTCTACCTCAGTAGCTTTGAATGTTAAGTCTACCTCAGTAGCAGTGAATTTTAAGTCTACCTCAGTAGCAGATAATCTTAAGTCTACCTCAGTAGCAGTGAATGTTACATCTACCTCAGTAGCAGTGAATGTTACGTCTACCTCAGTAACAGTGAATGTTAAGTCTTCCTCAGTAGCAGTGAATATTAACTCTACCTCAGTAGCAGTGAATGTTACGTCTACCTCGGTAGCAGTGAATGTTAAGCCTACCTCAGTAGCAGTGAATGTTTAGTCTACCTCAGTAGCAGTGAATGTTAAGTCTACCTCAGTAGCAGTGAATGTTATGTCTACCTCAGTAGCAGTGAATTTTAAGTAGAAGTGAATGTTACGTCTACCTCAGTAGCAGTGAAAGTTAAGTCTACCTCAGTAGCAGTGAATGTTAAGTAGCAGTGAATGTTACGTCTACCTCAGTAGCAGTGAACGTTAAGTCTACCTCAGTAGCAGAGAATCTTAAGTCTACCTCAGTAGCAGTGAATGTTAAGTCTACCACAGTAGCAGTGAATGTTAAGTCTACCTCAGTAGCAGTGAATGTTAAGTCTACCACAGTAGCAGTGAATGTTAAGTCTACCTCAGCAGCAGTGAATGTTAAGTCTACCACAGTAGCAGTGAATGTTAAGTCTACCACAGTAGCAGTGAATGTTAAGTCTACCTCAGCAGCAGTGAATGTTAAGTCTACCACAGTAGCAGTGAATGTTAAGTCTACCTCAGCAGAAGTGAATGTTAAGTCTACCTCAGTAGCAGTAAATTTTAAGTAGCAGTGAATGTTAAGTCTACCTCAGTAGCAGTGAACGTTAAGTCTACCTCAGTAGCAGAGAATCCTAAGTCTACCTCAGTAGCAGTGAATGTTAAGTCTACCTCAGTAGCAGTGAATGTTAAGTCTACCTCAATAGCAGTGAATTTTAAGTCTACCACAGTAGCAGTGAATGTTACGTCTACCTCGGTAGCAGTGAATGTTAAGTCTACCTCAGTAGCGGAGAATGTTAAGTCTACCTCAGTAGCAGTGAATGTTACGTCTACCTCGGTAGCAGTGAATGTTAAGTCTACATTAGCAGAAGTGAATGTTAAGTCTACCTCAGTAGCAGTGAATTTTAAGTAGCAGTGAATGTTAAGTCTACCTCAGCAGCAGTGAATGTTAAGTCTACCACAGTAGCAGTGAATGTTAAGTCTACCTCAGCAGAAGCGAATGTTAAGTCTACCTCAGTAGCAGTGAACGTTAAGTCTACCTCAGTAGCAGAGAATCTTAAGTCTACCTCAGTAGCAGTGAATGTTGAGTCTACCTCAGTAGCAGTGAATGTTATGTCTACCTCAATAGCAGTGAATGTTAAGTCTACCACAGTAGCAGTGAATGTTACTTCTACCTCGGTAGCAGTGAATGTTAAGTCTACCTCAGTAGCGGAGAATGTTAAGTCTACCACAGTAGCAGTGAATGTTAAGTCTACCTCAGCAGCAGTGAATGTTAAGTCTACCACAGTAGCAGTGAATGTTAAGTCTACCACAGTAGCAGTGAATGTTAAGTCTACCTCAGCAGCAGTGAATGTTAAGTCTACCACAGTAGCAGTGAATGTTAAGTCTACCTCAGCAGAAGTGAATGTTAAGTCTACCTCAGTGGCAGTGAATTTTAAGTAGCAGTGAATGTTACGTCTATCTCAGTAGCAGTCAATATTAAGTCTACCTCAGTAGCAGAGAATGTTAAGTCTACCTCAGCAGCAGTGCATTTTAAGTCTACCTCAGTAGCAGTGAATGTTAAGTCTACATTAGCAGAAGTGAATGTTAAGTCTACCTCAGTAGCAGTGAATTTTAAGTAGAAGTGAATGTTACGTCTACCTCAGTAGCAGTGAACGTTAAGTCTACCTCAGTAGCAGTGAACGTTAAGTCTACCTCAGTAGCAGAGAATCCTAAGTCTACCTCAGTAGCAGTGAATGTTAAGTCTACCTCAGTAGCAGTGAATGTTAAGTCTACCTCAATAGCAGTGAATTTTAAGTCTACCACAGTAGCAGTGAATGTTACGTCTACCTCGGTAGCAGTGAACGTTAAGTCTACCTCAGTAGCAGAGAATCCTAAGTCTACCTCAGTAGCAGTGAATGTTAAGTCTACCTCAGCAGAAGTGAATGTTAAGTCTACCTCAGTGGCAGTGAATTTTAAGTAGCAGTGAATGTTACGTCTATCTCAGTAGCAGTCAATATTAAGTCTACCTCAGTAGCAGAGAATGTTAAGTCTACCTCAGCAGCAGTGAATTTTAAGTCTACCTCAGTAGCAGTGAATGTTAAGTCTACATTAGCAGAAGTGAATGTTAAGTCTACCTCAGTAGCAGTGAATTTTAAGTAGAAGTGAATGTTACGTCTACCTCAGTAGCAGTGAACGTTAAGTCTACCTCAGTAGCAGTGAATGTTAAGTCTACCTCAGCAGCAGTGAATGTTAAGTCTACCACAGTAGCAGTGAATGTTAAGTCTACCACAGTAGCAGTGAATGTTAAGTCTACCTCAGCAGCAGTGAATGTTAAGTCTACCACAGTAGCAGTGAATGTTAAGTCTACCTCAGCAGAAGTGAATGTTAAGTCTACCTCAGTGGCAGTGAATTTTAAGTAGCAGTGAATGTTACGTCTATCTCAGTAGCAGTCAATATTAAGTCTACCTCAGTAGCAGAGAATGTTAAGTCTACTTCAGCAGCAGTGAATTTTAAGTCTACCTCAGCAGAAGTGAATGTTAAGTCTACCTCAGTGGCAGTGAATTTTAAGTAGCAGTGAATGTTACGTCTATCTCAGTAGCAGTCAATATTAAGTCTACCTCAGTAGCAGAGAATGTTAAGTCTACCTCAGCAGCAGTGAATTTTAAGTCTACCTCAATAGCAGTGAATTTTAAGTCTACCACAGTAGCAGTGAATGTTACGTCTACCTCGGTAGCAGTGAATGTTAAGTCTACCTCAGTAGCGGAGAATGTTAAGTCTACCTCAGTAGCAGTGAATGTTACGTCTACCTCGGTAGCAGTGAATGTTAAGTCTACATTAGCAGAAGTGAATGTTAAGTCTACCTCAGTAGCAGTGAATTTTAAGTAGCAGTGAATGTTAAGTCTACCTCAGCAGCAGTGAATGTTAAGTCTACCACAGTAGCAGTGAATGTTAAGTCTACCTCAGCAGAAGCGAATGTTAAGTCTACCTCAGTAGCAGTGAACGTTAAGTCTACCTCAGTAGCAGAGAATCTTAAGTCTACCTCAGTAGCAGTGAATGTTGAGTCTACCTCAGTAGCAGTGAATGTTATGTCTACCTCAATAGCAGTGAATGTTAAGTCTACCACAGTAGCAGTGAATGTTACTTCTACCTCGGTAGCAGTGAATGTTAAGTCTACCTCAGTAGCGGAGAATGTTAAGTCTACCACAGTAGCAGTGAATGTTAAGTCTACCTCAGCAGCAGTGAATGTTAAGTCTACCACAGTAGCAGTGAATGTTAAGTCTACCACAGTAGCAGTGAATGTTAAGTCTACCTCAGCAGCAGTGAATGTTAAGTCTACCACAGTAGCAGTGAATGTTAAGTCTACCTCAGCAGAAGTGAATGTTAAGTCTACCTCAGTGGCAGTGAATTTTAAGTAGCAGTGAATGTTACGTCTATCTCAGTAGCAGTCAATATTAAGTCTACCTCAGTAGCAGAGAATGTTAAGTCTACCTCAGCAGCAGTGCATTTTAAGTCTACCTCAGTAGCAGTGAATGTTAAGTCTACATTAGCAGAAGTGAATGTTAAGTCTACCTCAGTAGCAGTGAATTTTAAGTAGCAGTGAATGTTAAGTCTACCTCAGCAGCAGTGAATGTTAAGTCTACCACAGTAGCAGTGAATGTTAAGTCTACCTCAGCAGAAGTGAATGTTAAGTCTACCTCAGTAGCAGTGAATTTTAAGTAGAAGTGAATGTTACGTCTACCTCAGTAGCAGTGAACGTTAAGTCTACCTCAGTAGCAGTGAATGTTAAGTCTACCTCAGCAGCAGTGAATGTTAAGTCTACCACAGTAGCAGTGAATGTTAAGTCTACCTCAGCAGAAGTGAATGTTAAGTCTACCTCAGTAGCAGTAAATTTTAAGTAGCAGTGAATGTTAAGTCTACCTCAGTAGCAGTGAACGTTAAGTCTACCTCAGTAGCAGAGAATCCTAAGTCTACCTCAGTAGCAGTGAATGTTAAGTCTACCTCAGTAGCAGTGAATGTTAAGTCTACCTCAATAGCAGTGAATTTTAAGTCTACCACAGTAGCAGTGAATGTTACGTCTACCTCGGTAGCAGTGAATGTTAAGTCTACCTCAGTAGCGGAGAATGTTAAGTCTACCTCAGTAGCAGTGAATGTTACGTCTACCTCGGTAGCAGTGAATGTTAAGTCTACATTAGCAGAAGTGAATGTTAAGTCTACCTCAGTAGCAGTGAATTTTAAGTAGCAGTGAATGTTAAGTCTACCTCAGCAGCAGTGAATGTTAAGTCTACCACAGTAGCAGTGAATGTTAAGTCTACCTCAGCAGAAGCGAATGTTAAGTCTACCTCAGTAGCAGTGAACGTTAAGTCTACCTCAGTAGCAGAGAATCTTAAGTCTACCTCAGTAGCAGTGAATGTTGAGTCTACCTCAGTAGCAGTGAATGTTATGTCTACCTCAATAGCAGTGAATGTTAAGTCTACCACAGTAGCAGTGAATGTTACTTCTACCTCGGTAGCAGTGAATGTTAAGTCTACCTCAGTAGCGGAGAATGTTAAGTCTACCACAGTAGCAGTGAATGTTAAGTCTACCTCAGCAGCAGTGAATGTTAAGTCTACCACAGTAGCAGTGAATGTTAAGTCTACCACAGTAGCAGTGAATGTTAAGTCTACCTCAGCAGCAGTGAATGTTAAGTCTACCACAGTAGCAGTGAATGTTAAGTCTACCTCAGCAGAAGTGAATGTTAAGTCTACCTCAGTGGCAGTGAATTTTAAGTAGCAGTGAATGTTACGTCTATCTCAGTAGCAGTCAATATTAAGTCTACCTCAGTAGCAGAGAATGTTAAGTCTACCTCAGCAGCAGTGAATTTTAAGTCTACCTCAGTAGCAGTGAATGTTAAGTCTACATTAGCAGAAGTGAATGTTAAGTCTACCTCAGTAGCAGTGAATTTTAAGTAGAAGTGAATGTTACGTCTACCTCAGTAGCAGTGAACGTTAAGTCTACCTCAGTAGCAGTGAATGTTAAGTCTACCTCAGCAGCAGTGAATGTTAAGTCTACCACAGTAGCAGTGAATGTTAAGTCTACCACAGTAGCAGTGAATGTTAAGTCTACCTCAGCAGCAGTGAATGTTAAGTCTACCACAGTAGCAGTGGATGTTAAGTCTACCTCAGCAGAAGTGAATGTTAAGTCTACCTCAGTGGCAGTGAATTTTAAGTAGCAGTGAATGTTACGTCTATCTCAGTAGCAGTCAATATTAAGTCTACCTCAGTAGCAGAGAATGTTAAGTCTACCTCAGCAGCAGTGAATTTTAAGTCTACCTCAGTAGCAGTGAATGTTAAGTCTACATTAGCAGAAGTGAATGTTAAGTCTACCTCAGTAGCAGTGAATTTTAAGTAGCAGTGAATGTTAAGTCTACCTTAGCAGCAGTGAATGTTAAGTCTACCACAGTAGCAGTGAATGTTAAGTCTACCTCAGCAGAAGTGAATGTTAAGTCTACCTCAGTAGCAGTGAATTTTAAGTAGAAGTGAATGTTACGTCTACCTCAGTAGCAGTGAACGTTAAGTCTACCTCAGTAGCAGTGAATGTTAAGTCTACCTCAGCAGCAGTGAATGTTAAGTCTACCACAGTAGCAGTGAATGTTAAGTCTACCTCAGCAGAAGTGAATGTTAAGTCTACCTCAGTAGCGGAGAATGTTAAGTCTACCTCAGTAGCAGTGAATGTTACGTCTACCTCGGTAGCAGTGAATGTTAAGTCTACATTAGCAGAAGTGAATGTTAAGTCTACCTCAGTAGCAGTGAATTTTAAGTAGCAGTGAATGTTAAGTCTACCTCAGCAGCAGTGAATGTTAAGTCTACCACAGTAGCAGTGAATGTTAAGTCTACCTCAGCAGAAGCGAATGTTAAGTCTACCTCAGTAGCAGTGAACGTTAAGTCTACCTCAGTAGCAGAGAATCTTAAGTCTACCTCAGTAGCAGTGAATGTTGAGTCTACCTCAGTAGCAGTGAATGTTATGTCTACCTCAATAGCAGTGAATGTTAAGTCTACCACAGTAGCAGTGAATGTTACGTCTACCTCGGTAGCAGTGAATGTTAAGTCTACCTCAGTAGCGGAGAATGTTAAGTCTACCACAGTAGCAGTGAATGTTAAGTCTACCTCAGCAGCTGTGAATGTTAAGTCTACCACAGTAGCAGTGAATGTTAAGTCTACCACAGTAGCAGTGAATGTTAAGTCTACCTCAGCAGCAGTGATTGTTAAGTCTACCACAGTAGCAGTGAATGTTAAGTCTACCTCAGCAGAAGTGAATGTTAAGTCTACCTCAGTGGCAGTGAATTTTAAGTAGCAGTGAATGTTACGTCTATCTCAGTAGCAGTCAATATTAAGTCTACCTCAGTAGCAGAGAATGTTAAGTCTACCTCAGCAGCAGTGAATTTTAAGTCTACCTCAGTAGCAGTGAATGTTAAGTCTACATTAGCAGAAGTGAATGTTAAGTCTACCTCAGTAGCAGTGAATTTTAAGTAGCAGTGAATGTTAAGTCTACCTCAGCAGCAGTGAATGTTAAGTCTACCACAGTAGCAGTGAATGTTAAGTCTACCTCAGCAGAAGTGAATGTTAAGTCTACCTCAGTAGCAGTGAATTTTAAGTAGAAGTGAATGTTACGTCTACCTCAGTAGCAGTGAACGTTAAGTCTACCTCAGTAGCAGTGAATGTTAAGTCTACCTCAGCAGCAGTGAATGTTAAGTCTACCACAGTAGCAGTGAATGTTAAGTCTACCTCAGCAGAAGTGAATGTTAAGTCTACCTCAGTAGCAGTGAATTTTAAGTAGCAGTGAATGTTAAGTCTACCTCAGTAGCAGTGAACGTTAAGTCTACCTCAGTAGCAGAGAATCCTAAGTCTACCTCAGTAGCAGTGAATGTTAAGTCTACCTCAGTAGCAGTGAATGTTATGTCTACCTCAATAGCAGTGAATTTTAAGTCTACCACAGTAGCAGTGAATGTTACGTCTACCTCGGTAGCAGTGAATGTTAAGTCTACCTCAGTAGCGGAGAATTTTAAGTCTACCTCAGTAGCAGTGAATGTTACGTCTACCTCGGTAGCAGTGAATGTTAAGTCTACATTAGCAGAAGTGAATGTTAAGTCTACCTCAGTAGCAGTGAATTTTAAGTAGCAGTGAATGTTAAGTCTACCTCAGCAGCAGTGAATGTTAAGTCTACCTCAGTGGCAGTGAATTTTAAGTAGCAGTGAATGTTACGTCTATCTCAGTAGCAGTCAATATTAAGTCTACCTCAGCAGCAGTGAATTTTAAGTCTACCTCAGTAGCAGTGAATGTTAAGTCTACATTAGCAGAAGTGAATGTTAAGTCTACCTCAGTAGCAGTGAATTTTAAGTAGCAGTGAATGTTAAGTCTACCTCAGCAGCAGTGAATGTTAAGTCTACCACAGTAGCAGTGAATTTTAAGTCTACCTCAGCAGAAGTGAATGTTAAGTCTACCTCAGTAGCAGTGAATTTTAAGTAGAAGTGAATGTTACGTCTACCTCAGTAGCAGTGAACGTTAAGTCTACCTCAGTAGCAGTGAATGTTAAGTCTACCTCAGCAGCAGTGAATGTTAAGTCTACCACAGTAGCAGTGAATGTTAAGTCTACCTCAGCAGAAGTGAATGTTAAGTCTACCTCAGTAGCAGTGAATTTTAAGTAGCAGTGAATGTTAAGTCTACCTCAGTAGCAGTGAACGTTAAGTCTACCTCAGTAGCAGAGAATCCTAAGTCTACCTCAGTAGCAGTGAATGTTAAGTCTACCTCAGTAGCAGTGAATGTTATGTCTACCTCAATAGCAGTGGATTTTAAGTCTACCACAGTAGCAGTGAATGTTACGTCTACCTCAGTAGCGGAGAATGTTAAGTCTACCTCAGTAGCAGTGAATGTTACGTCTACCTCGGTAGCAGTGAATGTTAAGTCTACATTAGCAGAAGTGAATGTTAAGTCTACTTCAGTAGCAGTGAATTTTAAGTAGCAGTGAATGTTAAGTCTACCTCAGCAGCAGTGTATGTTAAGTCTACCACAGTAGCAGTGAATGTTAAGTCTACCTCAGCAGAAGCGAATGTTAAGTCTACCTCAGTAGCAGTGAACGTTAAGTCTACCTCAGCAGCAGTGAATCTTAAGTCTACCTCAGTAGCAGTGAATGTTGAGTCTACCTCAGTAGCAGTGAATGTTATGTCTACCTCAATAGCAGTGAATGTTACGTCTACCTCGGTAGCAGTGAATGTTAAGTCTACCTCAGTAGCGGAGAATGTTAAGTCTACCTCAGCAGCAGTGAATGTTAAGTCTACTTCAGTAGCAGTGAATGTTAAGTCTACCTCAGCAGAAGCGAATGTTAAGTCTACCTCAGTAGCAGTGAACGTTAAGTCTACCTCAGTAGCAGAGAATCTTAAGTCTACCTCAGTAGCAGTGAATGTTGAGTCTACCTCAGTAGCAGTGAATGTTATGTCTACCTCAGTAGCAGAGAATCTTAAGTCTACCTCAGTATCAGTGAATGTTGAGTCTACCTCAGTAGCAGTGAATGTTATGTCTACCTCAATAGCAGTGAATGTTAAATCTACCACAGTAGCAGTGAATGTTAAGTCTACCTCGGTAGCAGTGAATGTTAAGTCTACCTCAGTAGCGGAGAATGTTAAGTCTACCTCAGCAGCAGTGAATGTTAAGTCTACCTCAGTAGCAGTGAATGTTAAGTCTACCTCAGTAGCAGTGAATGTTAAGTCTACCTCAGTAGCAGAGAAGGTTAAGTCTACCTCAGTAGCAGTGAATGTTACGTCTACCTCAGTAGCAGTTAATGTTAAGTCTACCTCAGTAGCGGATAATGTTAAGTCTACCTCAGTAGCAGAGAATGTTAAGTATATGTCTTAATCAGCTGCACTAGCCTCCTTCACCACAGGGGACCTGCTGACCCTGTCCACACACACACACAGATAGACAGACAGACCTAGTCAGAGATATAATTATGTTAGGAACCAATTGGACAGCTGGGAAATCAATATGTTAAGCAGATTGAGTGGAGAGAGAGAGAGAGAGAGAGAGAGAGAGAGAGAGAGAGAGAGAGAGAGAGAGAGAGAGAGAGAGAGAGAGAGAGAGAGAGAGAGAGAGAGAGAGAGAGAGAGAGAGAGAGAGAGAGAGAGAGAGAGAGAGAGAGAGAGAGAGAGAGAGAGAGAGAGAGAGAGAGAGTGTTCAAACCAGGGGCTAATACATGTACACCAGGCCCCCATGAGCGCTGGCTTATATTCATGTCATTGAGCCAGCCAGCTGATTGGGCAGCTAAGAGTGTGTCAGTGAGGAGAATTTGGGGGCTTTGCTGTAATGAATAAGAGAATTAGCAGGCTGGACCTGCGGCCCTTTGAGATGAGGCAGATCGCTCAAGAGTTTCTTCAAAATTAGACGTCTATCCATGTCCTGAGGACGTTGGGAAATGCCTTCAAAACCGGCTACTACGAGCAACAGTGAGCGCTATTACAATCAAGTAGGCTTGGGTTTTTCTAGGGTGATGTAGATTGGGGTGGCAGATGGGCATAATTCCATGACTCTGGATCAGAAGGTTGTGTGATCAATCCCAGTGATGTGCAATTGTTAAAAAAAATGTTTTAACCCTTTTCAAAATGTAACCCATAACCATCTACATTTGATGTTTTGAGCAATTTCAAAATTTGACATTTGGAGCATCTTTGAAATGTGACATTTGGAGAAACGTGGGTAAATGTCTAATTCTTCAGTGAGACTGTGAGAGCTTGTTGTTTGAGAGATCAATACACATGTTAGAGAAAAACACAGGGGTCTGGGTTAGAAGAACAGAGAGAAGAGAGAGAGAGAGAGAGAGAGGGACAGAGATGAGAGAAGGTGAGAGAAAAGGAGATAGAGATAAGTACACAGTAATTAGTGTTGATTGTTCTAGAGCTCCTTCCTACAAGAGAAAGTGAAAAGGAAGAAATTACAAAGGAGATAGAGAAAAAAGGTGGTCAGAGTCTATATATTTTCTCTGTGCCTAATTGTGTTCAGAGTACATTCACTTTCGCTGTGCCTATTTATAGTCAGAGTATATTTACTTTCTCTGTGCCTAATTGTGGTCAGAGTATATTTACTTTCTCTGTGCCTAATTGTGGTCAGAGTCTATTTACTTTCTCTGTGCCTAATTGTGGTCAGAGTCTGACCCAAAACCCAGACTGTATTTGTCAGTCAAGGATGAGTAAGGCTTGTGTAATTCATCATCCTTTATCCACTCCCTCCCTCCCTCCCTCCAGCCCTTCTCCTATAGATTGAGACCAGCAACGGCCTGCTGCCTATTTCATTCTCTGGGTTCAAATCTTAATGGTGAACCCCCAGCCTATAAATTAGGGAAGCACTCTATTGCAAGAGCTGTGTCGGAGGGGAGAGGGCGATGTGGGACGGACGGACGGTGGTGTGTGTGTGTGTGTTTGTTTGATTTATTCAAATTAATGATCATTATAAGGAATAAAAAACTGGGATGTGTGTCACCACTGATCCTCAGAAATACACACTGTTACAGATGCATAAGCAGCACATTCACACACTCAAACGCACACTCAAACGCACACTCAAACACACACTCAAGCACAGTTTTACACCTATACTGTATATACATAAAGAAAAACATTATGGTGAGCTTGAACTAACAATTTAAAACATTTCTGAGTCTGAGTCAATTTAATTATGTTTTTTAAATGTTAGCATACAGCATAATTCCAGTTGTTTTCTCTAACTGGAGGCTGATAGAAGAGGTTTTGGGTTTCTGTGGCATACTGGACAGACAGAAAGACAGGAGTGTTTGCTGACAGTGGTTCTGTTCCTGGCAGACTAGGCATCGTCCGTCACATCCATGTCTCCTTTCTTTAGTCATTTCTCTTTCCAGAGAATGAAAATGGTGAATGCAAGTCAGCCCTTTCTCTGTGGGGGGAGGGGAATAGAGGACAGGAGAGATATAGGAAGAAAGAGAGCGAGAGAGGGGAAACAGGGGTGGAAGGAGGGATAAAAGGAGGGGGGAGGATGGGGGTGATGAGAGAGGGGAAGGGTTGTATCCCCCATCTCTCTGGCTGTGGATGAGTGTGTGTATGTGTCTGTGTGTTTTATTGTGTATGCCTGCAAGTGTCTTTCTGCGTGAATTAATTTGTATGTTTGTGTCTGTCTGTCTGTCTGTCTGTCTGTCTGTCTGTCTGTCTGTCTGTCTGTCTGTCTGTCTGTCTGTCTGTCTGTCTGTCTGTCTGTGTGTGTGTGTGTGTGTGTGTGTGTGTGTGTGTGTGTGTGTGCTTGCGTGTTTGTGTGTTTGTGAATACAGAACCACAAGCTCATTCCATTCTTCAGCGGTTTCATTGAAGGCATTTAGTCAGAGACCAACCTGTTTGTGTGGGTGTGATTAGAAATGTTAGAAATCAAAAGAGCACAACCAGTGAGATAGTGGATGTTTCTGGTTGATGAAAGCATCGTAGCAGAGGTCTGGTGTCCGCTTTGCTGGGAGAAGGAATACCAACAAGCTATGAATTGGTGCTTCATTATGTCTTTACTAAAGTCAAATATATCACATAAGCGGTGACTGTTATTTATCTATGCTGAAGGATCATGTTCAAGGTTTGCATATCTTTTAGTCCCAGAACATTAAACCCAGCTTTTGATTGTCATTTTACATGACTGTAAACACACACACTTCTGCAAACACACACTTCTTATGTTAGCCATAAAAAGCCATCAATTTGGTGGTGGAAGCATCTGTGGCCGAACTACCCGTTGCTAATGTATTCTAGATCTTAAAAGCCTGGATGGAACATTTTGGATCTGTAGCATGGCTCCATAAAATGGATTTTTGTTTGCACTTCTATTTACAATGTGCAGGGATTCTATGACTGAAATGTGCTGTATAAATAAAGCTTGATTTGATTTGGGATTAATTTGCACTGTACTCTAACACATTTCACGAAACGCCTTCACCCTAAATCAAACACACACAAACACACAAACACACGCACACACAAACACACACAAACACGCAAACACTCTCTGAAAGCTTCTGGGATGAAATAATGATTTCTATTAGATTACTATTCTTAAAGTTGCACCAGAAAACACCAGAGGAAATAACCCTGAGCGGCTCCTAATGTAATAACCTGCCAATTAGAACAGTTATGTTGCAATAAGAGGCCTTCTCTGTTCTGCAGAGGAGAACACAACATTACCCGGCTTCTATTACATTAGAAGCCGGGTAATGTTACATTAGAAGCCGGGTAATGTTGTGTTCTCCTCTGCAGCACAGAGAAGGCCTCTTATTGCAACATAACTGTTCTAATTGGCAGGTTATTACATTAGGAGCCGGGTAATGTTGTGTTCTCCTCTGCAGCACAGAGAAGGCCTCTTACTGCAACATAACTGTTCTAATTGGCAGGTTATTACATTAGGAGCCGGGTAATGTTGTGTTCTCCTCTGCAGCACAGAGAAGGCCTCTTACTGCAACATAACTGTTCTAATTGGCAGGTTATTACAACATTACCCTGAGTTCTTAATGCCATCTGGAGAGAACACCTGCAGACACACTCATATGTTTATCCTTTCATAAACAAAATGTGGTGATGATGACTGGTCTAGAAGTGTCTGAGAGATAGATAGAGAGAATGAGAGAGAGCATGAGAGAGAGCATGAGAGAGCAAGAGTGAGAGAGCATGAGAGAGAGCATGAGAGAGAGCATGAGAGAGAGAGCATGAGAGAGAAAGAGTGTGTGTGTGTGTGTGCCTAAGTGCTTGGTGCATGCGTGTGTGTGTGTGGTGTGTATTGCACTTCAAAGAAAGGTCAGGTTCAGACATACAGTGGGGAAAAAAAGTATTTAGTCAGCCACCAATTGTGCAAGTTCTCTCACTTAAAAAGATGAGAGAGGCCTGTAATTTTCATCATAGGTACACTTCAACTATGACAGACAAAATGAGGAAAGAAAATCCAGAAAATCACATTGTAGGATTTTTTATGAATTTATTTCCAAATTATGGTGGAAAATAAGTATTTGGTCAATAACAAAAGTTTATCTCAATACTTTGTTATATACCCTTTGTTGGCAATGACAGAGGTCAAACGTTTTCTGTAAGTCTTCACAAGGTTTTCACACACTGTTGCTGGTATTTTGGCCCATTCCTCCATGCAGATCTCCTCTAGAGTAGTGATGTTTTGGGGCTGTCGCTGGGCAACCACGGACTTTCAAAGATTTTCTATGGGGTTGAGATCTGGAGACTGGCTAGGCCACTCCAGGACCTTGAAATCCTTCTTACGAAGCCACTCCTTCGTTGCCCGGGCGGTGTGTTTGGGATCATTGTCATGCTGAAAGACCCAGCCACGTTTCATCTTCAATGCCCTTGCTGATGGAAGGAGGTTTTCACTCAAAATCTCACGATACATAGCCCCATTCATTCTTTCCTTTACACGGATCAGTCGTCCTGGTCCCTTTGCAGAAAAACAGCCCCAAAGCATGATGTTTCCACCCCCATGCTTCACAGTAGGTATGGTGTTCTTTGGATGCAACTCAGCATTCTTTGTCCTCCAAACACGACAAGTTGAGTTTTTACCAAAAAGTTATATTTTGGTTTCATCTGACATTCTCCCAATCCTCATCTGGATCATCCAAATGCTCTCTAGCAAACTTTAGACGGGCCTGAACATGTACTGGCTTAAGCAGGGGGACACGTCTGGCACTGCAGGATTTGAGTCCCTGGCGGCGTAGTGTGTTACTGATGGTAGGCTTTGTTACTTTGGTCCCAGCTCTCTGCAGGTCCTTCACTAGGTCCCCGTGTGGTTCTGGGATTTTTGCTCACCGTTCTTGTGATCATTTTGACCCCACGGGTGAGATCTTGCGTGGAGCCCCAGATCGAGGAAGATTATCAGTGGTCTTGTATGTCTTCCATTTCCTAATAATTGCTCCCACAGTTGATTTCTTCAAACCAAGCTGCTTACCTATTGCAGATTCAGTCTTCCCAACCTGGTGCAGGTCTACAATTTTGTTTCTGGTGTCCTTTGACAGCTCTTTGGTCTTGGCCATAGTGGAGTTTGGAGTGTGACTGTTTGAGGTTGTGGACAGGTGTCTTTTATACTGATAACAAGTTCAAACAGGTGCCATTAATACAGGTAATGAGTGGAGGACAGAGGAGCCTCTTAAAGAAGAAGTTACAGGTCTGTGAGAGCCAGAAATCTTGCTTGTTTGTATGTGACCAAATACTTATTTTCCACCATAATTTGCAAATAAATTCATAAAAAATCCTACAATGTGATTTTCAGGATTTTTTTCCCTCATTTTGTCTGTCATAGTTGAAGTGTACCTATGATGAAAATTACAGGCCTCTCTCATCTTTTTAAGTGAGAGAACTTGCACAATTGGTGGCTGACTAAATACTTTTTTTCCCCACTGTAGAGGGCTGAAGGTTAGATCACTACTCCACACATAGAGAGCTGAAGGTTAGATCACTACTCCACACATAGAGAGCTGAAGGTTAGATCACTACTACACACATAGAGAGCTGAAGGTTAGATCACTACTCCACACAGAGAGCTGAAGGTTAGATCACTACTCCACATTGAGAGCTGAAGGTTAGATCACTACTCCACACATAGAGAGCTAAAGGTTAGATCACTACTCCACACAGAACACAGAGAGGGTTGGTCTCATCAAAGCCTTCCCTGGACTGAGACTAGCAAAGGTCACTAGACCTGTGACATATACATACGCACCCATGGAAACACAAACACACACACACTGAAATCAAAAGTCTTATCGAAGAATCAATGACATTATAGGAATAAGGCTATACCTCCTACTGAAGTACTGTGAAAAAGATGGGATTTTTTATAAATAATCAATAAAACAAGAGAAAATGATGAATAAAGTATACAGGTCTTGATGCAAACGAAAGCTGGGAGAACGAAAGTGTTGCCAGGATTTGGACATTTTGATGATGATTTTGGACATTTTAGAAGAAAATGCGATAAATAATGTTAAAACGTTCTGCATTAATCAGAGACAATGGTGTTCAAGGTAGACAGCAATATGACATCCGCATACACAACCAGACGAGGGTGTCACAATCATTTCAGGAAGGAGTTCATGCAAAGAGTCGTATTATGAAAAAAAAAAAAGCAAATATGTAGCTACGTGTGTATTAAATCATGTATAGGCCAAACAATGGAATCTTTCAGATTTTGTTTAATTTTTTTTTCATGAGCCACTGTTAAAAGCGTTGCATGATGCTCCTGCTTCTATTGAAATAGCAAACACAAACGCATGGCCTCCTATGTTATTTGTTTAGTTTCTCCAGCATGATCAATCATTTCATTTCTACTCTCGCATCTGTCCACTCCTATCAGAGTATGAAACGTCCTGTTCCAAAAGCGCTGAAACAGCTAGTGTCTGGTCTTAAAACACGGTGAAGAATCATCTTTTCAGATGACTTACGTTCAGTGCTGCTGTACTGACAGTGACAGGACGTTGGTATATGTTTTTGCTTACTCATCTATTTTCCAGAGGACTGTACATAATGCTCCATTAGCTCTGGATATAGGCCCTGCCGCACCACCTGCGTGTGTGTGTGCGTGTGTGTGTGTGTGTGGGAGAAAGAGAGCTAGAGAGATATGACATGAAGTAATGTAGAGTGATGTTTAAGACCTGGGCTAGCAAGGGAGCTCTCCCTTAACTACATCTTAAGGTGGATAAAAGCTAAATGCTAAGCTAAAATCTAAGCAAAGACAATGGGACCAAAAGGGGAAGCTTAAAGCTAAGCTAAGACAATAAGACCAAAAGGGGAAGCTTAAAGCTAAGCTAAGACAATGAGACCAAAAGGGGAAGCTTAAAGCTAAGCTAAGACAATGAGACCAAAAGGGGAAGCTTAAAGCTAAGCTAAGACAATGAGACCAAAAGGGGAAGCTTAAAGTGAATTGCTATAAAACGTGGAAATCAATTAGTAAATGTGGCTCAAAGTTAAAGGAAAACTCCCCCCAAAAACTATATTTTGGTATTTGTTTCATTAGTCCACTATTGACACAGACCCAAAATGTTCTGCATGCCAGTAGAGTGTTAAAAGATATTGGACTTTCAAGAAGCACTGTGTCACTTGCCCCATCATGATGAAGCAAAACGGTGAAAACAAAAGGTTCCTTGCTAAAACTCTTGAGACTTGGAAGGTGCATTGAAAGCTAAACGATATGGTCACATAGAGAAGGGGCAGAAAATAACAAAGGCTCAGTAACCAGCAGCCCTCTCACACCCACCCAGGGTCTCTCACACATACTGTTTGCATAATAAACCAGCTCTCCAAGGGAGGGACCGGACACCATTTGAATTGGCTCCTGAGAGGCCATTTTGAAAAGGCACCAGAAAATAGAAAAGCATAAATTCTTCATTTAGACTATGCATGTGTGTGTGTGTGTGTGTGTGCATCTGCGTCCGTTTGCATCCATGTGTGTATGAGCTAGTGTGTGCATGTGTGTGTGTGTATGTGCATGTGCATTTGTTTGTGTTTGTCAGTGTGTGCGCGTGCGTGTGTGTCCTCTAAATCCGCCAGTCCATTTATCAGGGGAAAAGGGCCTCCAAAGTGTCAGAGACTAATGGATGGAGGAGCCTCTCTCCCTCTTTGTCAGCATCCTCAGAAATTAATTAAAATAACGAATAGACAGTCTTTTTCCTCTCCAGCCTCATTTATTACAATGGTAATTGGTCCACCCCCATAGCAGGTTACATCTTACATCAAGACATTCTCATCCCCAACATTTATAATTCATGATATACTTTGTACCAAGCAAAGATGTTAAATATTTAGTGAATCACTGGCCTAAAGTTAATCACTCTTTGATAAATGCATGTGTTTTTTTACTTTCTCTCTCTCTCTCTCTCTCTCTCTCTCTCTCTCTCTCTCTCTCTCTCTCTCTCTCTCTCTCTCTCTCTCTCTCTCTCTCTCTCTCTCTCTCTCTCTCTCTCTCTCTCTCTCTCTCTCTCTCTCTCTCTCTCTCTCTCTCTCTCTCTTCCCACTCGTTCTCCTTTTTCTTCTCTCCGGTCGAGAGAGTACACTCAAGGGGCTGTGTAATCTACTGTATTTTACATTTTTCGGTAGTGAATTAACATAACACAACTTAGCATAATGTATTAATTACAGTGCTTTGTTAAGTGCTACGTTCTATCTCTCTGAAACAAGCTATTATCTCAGAACTTCATAAAGATTTAAATCTAATCCATTTTTAAATTAGGCTTAAACATTAATTAGCAGTTCTTGTTACTAAAGTTATTCCTCATCAAGTGTATTCCTTCCACAACAATAGGCTCTTTACTAGCTCAAGATAGTAGCTCTGAGAAAGGTACAAGCCTTGCCCCAAATGTCCCTACTGGAGTATATACCACTGGAAACATTTTCCTCACGCTAAATTACTGCGCTGTGAATGCTGTAACTAAATCTCTGGTTAAACTACAGAGTTTGCAGTGCATTATCTCACAGGTATATTTGCGACAAGAAAATGGTCCTGGAGAGCTACTGGATGAGCAGGCTTTGGTTCCAGCTCTTAGTCACATCTTATTATCAGTTGTAATACTGTAATACTGTGTAATACTGTGTATTGTAATCATAGTCTACCATACTCCCATAGTAGTCTACCATACTCCCATAGTAGTCTACCATCCTCCCATAGTAGTCTACCATCCTCCCATAGTAATCTACCATCCTCCCATAGTAGTCTACCATCCTCCCATAGTAATCTACCATACTCCCATAGTAGTCTACCATACTCCCATAGTAGTCTACCATACTCCCATAGTAATCTACCATACTCCCATAGTAATCTACCATACTCCCATAGTAGTCTACCATCCTCCCATAGTAATCTACCATCCTCCCATAGTAGTCTACCATCCTCCCATAGTAATCTACCATACTCCCATAGTAGTCTACCATCCTCCCATAGTAGTCTACCATACTCCCATAGTAATCTACCATACTCCCATAGTAATCTATCATCCTCCCATAGTAGTCATCCATCCTCCCATAGTAGTCTACCTTCCTCCCATAGTAGTCTACCATCCTCCCATAGTAGTCTACCATCCTCCCATAGTAGTCTACCATCCTCCCATAGTAGTCTACCATACTCCCATAGTAGTCTACCATCCTCCCATAGTAGTCTACCATACTCCCATAGTAGTCTACCATCCCCTCATTTTGTATCCTTTCTTCATGCTCATCATGTCTTTCTGGCTGAAAGGAGAAAGGGAGACTTTCCCACCAATAATCTCAAGAAACAGACAAGATATACAGATTTCCTCCCTCATTCCTTATTTCCCTCCTTCATTCACACCCTCCCTCCTTCCCTCCCTCCCTGTGGTGCCATTCAGCTAACAGAATGCACCTCTCTCTCTCTCTCTCTCTCTCTCTCTCTCTCTCTCTCTCTCTCTCTCTCTGTCACATTTACCCCTTTCTCCATTTTTCTCTTACTCCATCTCTCCCTGACACCCTCTTTCTCTCTCTAAACCTGATGTTTAATTCATCACTCGATTCCATCATCCCAGCGCCTCGTCCCTCTCTCTGTCAGGTAACAAACAATGAGTTTTTGATGTGAATAATTTAACGTGTGTACGGCAACCACCAGCACCACCGCTACCCACGCTGCACTGCACCACATCTCTGTCATTAAGACAACTGATTTCCCACTAGATTATCTCTCCTCCTCTCTCACCCTCTCTCTGTCTTTCCAGCTTTCCCCTTCTCTCTCTTACTTCTCTCCCTCTCTCTGTGGAATGAAAAGTCAACGCTATTCATGAAAATTTATTTTTTTCAGAGGAAGGAAGAGTGTTTTTAAGACAGACTAAAAAAGGCAGTGGCAGTAGTGAAGAGTGTTTTAAGACAGACTAAATGAGGCAGTGGCAGTAGTGAAGAGAGTGTTTTAAGACAAACTAAAAGAGGCAGTGGCAGTAGTGAAGAGTGTTTTAAGACAAACTAAAAGAGGCAGTGGCAGTAGTGAAGAGTGTTTTAAGACGAACTAAAAGAGGCAGTGGCAGTAGTGAAGAGAGTGTTTTAAGACAGACTAAATGAGGCAGTGGCAGTAGTGAAGAGAGAAAGAGGGATGAAAGAAGAATAAGGGAGAGCAGGTGAATGGCCGAGAGAGGGGGTTGGAGGAAGAGAGAGCAGGTGAATGACAGAGAGGGGGTTGGAGGAAGAGAGAGCAGGTGAATAAGAGAGAGAGGGGGTTGGAGGAAGAGAGAGCAGGTGAATGACAGAGAGGGGGTTGGAGGAAGAGAGAGCAGGTGAATGACAGAGAGAGGGTTGGAGGAAGAGAGAACAGGTGAATGACAGAGGGGGTTGGAGGAAGAGAGAGCAGGTGAATGACAGAGAGAGGTGGTTGGAGGAAGAGAGAGCAGGTGAATGACAGAGAGAGGGGGTTGGAGGAAGAGAGAGCAGGTGAATGACAGAGAGAGGGGGTTGGAGGAAGAGAGAGCAGGTGAATGACAGAGAGAGGGGGTTGGAGGAAGAGAGAGCAGGTGAATAAGAGAGAGAGGGGGTTGGAGGAAGAGAGAGCAGGTGAATGACAGAGAGAGGGGGTTGGAGGAAGAGAGCAGGTGAATGACAGAGAGAGGGGGTTGGAGGAAGAGAGAGCAGGTGAATGACAGAGAGGGGTTGGAGGAAGAGAGAGCAGGTGAATAAGAGAGAGAGGGGGTTGGAGGAAGAGAGAGCATGTGAATGACAGAGAGAGGGGGTTGGAGGAAGAGAGAGCAGGTGAATGACAGAGAGGGGGTTGGAGGAAGAGAGAGCAGGTGAATGACAGAGAGGGGGTTGGAGGAAGAGAGAGCAGGTGAATGACAGAGAGGGGGTTGGAGGAAGAGAGAGCAGGTGAATGACAGAGAGGGGGTTGGAGGAAGAGAGAGCAGGTTGTTTAAACGTTTTTCTTGACATATTTCCCCATCTTTCATTCATGCTGTTGAAGCATCAAACAATAGCCCTGTTACCAAAAAGAAAGAAGCATTGATTACATTTTCTTTATATTTCTTTGATCCTGAACTGTTCTGGGTCTCACTCCTGACACACACAAGAGAGGGATTGTAGTGACATGAAAACAACTGTGTTATGGATAATAACAGAAGCTTTTCCCTCCTCCTTCCTTCCTTCCCTCCCTTCATCTATCCCTCTCTTATTTCCTCCTCTCACACACCATGCATACATAAGCCATGTGCAGATGGTATAGCGTCCCTTTTCCCTCCGCCCTCCGTACACACAATGTACATGCTTAAGCCACATGCATATTTTGTAATGTCGCCAAATGCCAGGCAATTAATGTCTTAGGCCCCCTGCTTCTGTGGTAATAGAGGCTTATTATTCTTCTCTCTGCTGAAATTTACCAACCCAATCTCCAACCCCGGGATGCACAGAGAGAGAGAGAGAGGGAGAGAGCATTGAGAGAGAGAGAGAGAGAGAGAGAGAGAGAGAGAGAGAGAGAGAGAGAGAGAGAGAGAGAGAGAGAGAGGGGGAAATAGATACTACTATCTGAATTACTACAGTGAGGAAATATAGACTCAGCTAACTGACTCGATTCACCATCTAGCACCATTCAGCAGTCACACAATCAGCGCTCAAAGACACCAGCAGATAGGGATCACCGCGACAGGCGACGGGGTCCTCACTTTCATTAAAAAGGATTAAAAAGATGGAGGGAGAGGAGCTGAGGGAGGGGGAGGGAGAGGCACTGTCCGATTGCGGGGAGATATGAGTTGTATGGAATAATGTGGTATAAGTCTGTGATGCATAAAGGAGAGAAGAAGAGGTGTTGGGTGGGAGGGAGGGAGAGATGGAGGAAAAGAGAGAGGGTGGGAGAAGAAGAGGTGAGGTGTAGGGTAGAAGGTATTAATAAGCTATTGTGAGGATAATTGAGGCTGGAGGAGCAGTGTTGTGTAGTTGAAGGCCTTCAGAATAGAGCTTCTACCTTTCATTCACTTTCATCAGCACCAATGTGGCGCGCCTGATTGTGTGAAATCAACGGGAGGGTCTTCAATTACCAAAAGCAGTGAGAGGTTCGCACACACACACGCACGCACACACACACACAGACACACACGCACCCGAGCACACACACGCAGACACACATGTTATAGCTATATCCCTTGATTATATCCAAACAACTAGGGAGGAGGGAAGGAGGGAGAGGAGGGACAATGGAGAAAAGGAAGAAAGAGAGGGAGAAAATAGAGGAGATTGATTATTCCCTTTTGTCTATATTTCCATTAGTGTATTGGGACTGTCATTAGTGTGTGGTGCTGTTTGATGATGAACCTGCTTAAAAGATGAGGGATGAATTTCAGATTGTGACTTATGTCAGAATTCATATATACACATACACATCTCTCTCTCTTTCTCTCTTTTTCTCTCTCTAACTCTCCATGTTCCCTAATTTGTGATGTACATCCTAAAGGGAGTATATATCCATCATCCTTCAGTATATGTAGAGGATATAAAGCTAGCTGTCTTAATTTCCCTCGTCGATCCGTCTGTCTGTGTGTTCACTCTGCTTTGTTTTAATGAAACTTAGTCCCACTGAGCCATGTACAGTCAGACTACTACCACTGGGAATAGTTCTCATTATTTAAGGCACACACACACACACACGCATTAATGCACTGTGCATCTGAGCAACCTTAACCATGCATCGCAAGATTCAAGACACACATACTCACATATACAATTCACATCCACAGTTTGTTTACAATAATCTTCTATGTGTTGCTCATATGTGTATTCTACCACGTAAAAACAAACAAAACCCACCACCCGCTATACATTTAAATGGAGACCAGACAAGGACAAGGCAGTGTCTGCTTGCCTTACGGGATTTACTGAGCAGCATATTCAAAACTAGATTCATTAATATGTAAAAAATAGATTCATTAATATTTAAAGTAGTATTGTGTCATTAATATGGGCTGGGGGTTGGTTGGCGAGGTTACGGAGTCCACGGCATTAAGGTGCTAGCTAGATTGAGATCAGGTCATTCATATGCGTGTGCCGCTCGCTGCATGCGTGTGCGTGTATGTGTGCATGTTTTTGCATGTGCTTGTGTTTGTATGTGTGTCTGTGTGTGTGTTGTGTTTCGTGTGTGCGTGCCTGTGTGTGCGTGCATGTCGCCAGGGTGATTAGGGAGAATAAATATGCTTGATTACAAATGTCCTATCTTGCCATCAGCAGCTTTAATGTATGCAGTTTAATTGAGCATTGCTGAGTAAAGGGTGAGTTATGGAATGAGCAGACAGGCCAATATCTCTCAGAGAGAGAGAGAGAGAAAGAGATGGATGGAGGAGGGGAGGGAGAGGGGACGCGAGGGGGAGGGTAAACGGGGAAGAAGCGAGGAGGGGATGTTGTGAGCAAGAGATGGGTGAGATAAGGAGAGATGGAGAGAGAGGGAGAAGGGTGAAACACAAACACACAGGCTCACACAAACACACACGCACACACACAGGCTCAGACTAATTACCTTATTGTCTTGAAGAGTTGGTGACAGAGGAGTGAGTGGGAGGCCGACTTTCACAGGCTGACTTTCAACCCAGGTTACACACACAAACACACAGAAGGGATATAACTAATTTCCATCTATTCCGAGTGATCCAACAGAGAGAGAGAGGAATCGCAGGAGAAATCGTTAAGACCCTTGCATTCCCTTTTCCCTCTACACCAACAACCAAACCTTTACCACGGAAAGGCTACCATGCGACAGGCCCAGAATACACCAGGGCTGACACACACACATGCAACTGTGCACATACAAACATGAACACACACACTTGGCCATGCCTTTGCTATCAAATATACCAATCCAGCATGATCAGAAAGCAATGCATTGTGGGAGACGTAGTCTAATCAATGTATTCTATACCAGGGTAGTGTGTGTGGTGGAGGGACGGAGGGATTGAAAGGCCCTACACAAACACCTCCAGGGAAATAGGAGAATGGAGAGAAGCAGGGAAATAGGAGAATGGAGAGAAGCAGGGAAATAGGAGAATGGAGGGAAGCAGGGAAATAGGAGAATGGAGAGAAGCAGGGAAATAGGAGAATGGAGGGAAGCAGGGAAATAGGAGAATGGAGAGAAGCAGGGAAATGGGAGAATGGAGAGAAGCAGGGAAATAGGAGAATGGAGGCAAGCAGGAAAATAGGAGAATGGAGAGAAGCAGGGAAATAGGATAATGGAGGGAAGCAGGGAAATAGGAGAATGGAGGGAAGCAGGGAAGTAGGACAATGGATGGAAGCAGGGGAATAGGAGAATGGAGGGAAGCAGGGAAATAGGAGAATGGAGGGAAGCAGGGAAATAGGAGAATGGAGGGAAGCAGGGAAATAGGAGAATGGAGGGAAGCAGGGAAGTTGGACAATGGAGGGAAGCAGGAAAATAGGGGACTGGAGGGAAGCAGGGAAATAGGAGAATGGAGGGAAGCAGGGAAATAGGAGAATGGAGAGAAGCAGGGAAATAGGAGAATGGAGGGAAGCAGGGAAATAGAAGAGAATGGAGGGAAGCAGGGAAATAGGAGAATGGAGGGAAGCAGGGAAGTAGGACAATGGAGGGAAGCAGGGAAATAGGGGACTGGAGGGAAGCAGGGAAATAGGAGAATGGAGGGAAGCAGGGAAATAGGATAATGGTGTCACGACTTCCGCTGAATTCGGTCCCTCTCCTGGTTCGGGCGGCTACAGGCGGTCGGCGTCACCGGAGTTCTAGCAATCACCGATCCATTTCTCATTTTATGTTTGTCTTGTCTCATTCACACCTGGTTCCCATTTCACTAATTGTATGTGTCCTATTTAATCCCTCTGTTCCCCCCTGGTTTTTGTCCGTGATTGTTTTCTGTAAGTTGTGCTCCGTTGTTCGTGAGTAGGTGTGAATACTACTGGTTTAGTAGTTCGTGTCCGTTAAGTAAAGGAGTTTTGTCTTTACTCTGTTTCCTGCGCTTGATTCCAAAGGCCTGCATTACAAGAGCAATCACAGAATCACGGACCATTTAAATGGAATCAGCAGGAGAACACAGCCCTCCTCTTCATGTACAGGAGCGCGTCCAGCAGCACGCGACAATGCTTCAACATCTCGGCACAGCCATGGATCGCGTGCTGCTGACCATGGAGCGATGGGAGAGAGGAGGGCTGCCAGCACCTCTACCATCACCACCACCTACCCCATTGGTCACCCCTCCTTCATCTGGTCCCAGTGGGATTAGGCTCTTGCTCCCGAGGGAGTATGATGGGATGGCTGCCGGGTGCCAGGGGTTCTTGCTACAGCTGGAGCTCTATCTGGCGACCATCCACCCGGCTCCTTCGGGACGTGAGAGTATGTCTGCCCTCGTCTCCTGTCTATCTGGGAAAGCTCTGGAGTGGGCCAACGCCGTATGGGGAGATGGCGACGTGGCGTTGGACCACTATGAGGAGTTCACTCGCCTTTTTCAGGCGGTTTTCGACCATCCGCCTGAGGGAAGAGCGGTGGGTGAACGCCTTTTCCACTTACGACAGGGGACGAGGAGCGCGCAGGATTTCGCCCTGGACTTCCGTAGCCTGGCTGCAAGCGCAGGATGGAATGACAGGGCCCTGATCGACTATTACCGGTGCAGTCTGCGTGAGGACGTCCGTCGGGAGCTGGCCTGCAGGGACACCACACTCACGTTGGACCAGCTGGTGGACTTGTCAATACGACTGGACAACCTACAGGCTACCCGCGGCCGTTCGGATCGGGGCCCGTCACTTCCATCCTCCAGCATCTCCGGAGGTGCTGCGCTCAGGGGGACCGGAGGAGGGGTCATTCCCTGTACCAGCTGTGGCCGCAGAGGACACACTGCTGGTCGGTGTTGAGGAGGTTCTTCAGGGAGTTGAGGCAGCAGGCAGAGCACTGTTGTGTCACCCCAGGTGAGTAAGCACCAGACTCACCCAGAGCTCCCTGTTGCTCACATGTTTTTGTTAGTAGAATTTCCTGAGTGTTCCCCGCATTCCCAGCATATGGCACTAGTAGATGCAGGCGCAGCTGGGAATTTTATTGACCGTTCTTTTGCCCGTAGGTTAGGAATCCCCATTGTGTCTCTTGATGTGCCCTTCCCTGTGCATGCCGTAGATAGTCGACCCTGAGGGTCAGGGCTGATTAGGGAGGCCACAGCTCCACTAAGTATGGTGACGCAGGGGGGTCATGAGGAGCGTATCAGTCTTTTCCTCATTGATTCTCCTGCGTTTCCCGTGGTGTTGGGCATACCCTGGTTGGCGCTTCTTCACAAAATTGGATCTCAGGAGCGCTTACAATCTGGTGGGTATCCGAGAGGGAGACGAGTGGAAGACAGCATTTAGTACCACCTCAGGGCACTATGAGTACCTTGTCATGCCGTACGGATTGAAAAATGCTCCATCAGTCTTCCAATATTTTGTAGATGAGATCTTCAGGGACCTGCTCGGGCAGGGTGTAGTGGTGTATATCAACGACATATTAATATACTCCGCTACATGCACCGAGCATGTGTCCCTGGTGTGCAGGGTGCTTGGTCGACTGTTGGAGCATGACCTGTACGTCAAGGCTGAGAAGTGTCTGTTCTTCCAACAATCTCTTTCCTAGGATATCGCATTTCGACGTCCGGGGTGGAGATGGAGAGTAACCGCATTTCCGCCGTGTGTAATTGGCCGACTCCAACCACGGTAAAGGAAGTGCAGCGATTCTTAGGGTTTGCCAACTACTACCGGAGGTTTATCCGGGGCTTCGGTCAGGTAGGGGGGACCGTTGCGACTGTAATGGTCAGCTGAGGCGGACAGGGCTTTTGGTCACCTGAAGGCTCTGTTTAACTCGGCCCCCGTGCTGGCTCATCCGGATCCCTCTCTGGAATTTATAGTTGAGGTGGACGCGTCCGAGGCTGGGATAGGAGCTGTGCTGTCTCAGCGCTCGGGTACGCCACCAAAACTCCGCCCCTGTGCTTTTTTTTAGAAGAAGCTCAGCTCGGCGGAGCGAAACTATGATGTTGGGGACAGGGAGCTGTTGGCTGTCGTGATGGCTCTGAAGGCGTGGAGGCATTGCCTTGAGGGGGCTAAACACCCTTTTCTCATCTGGACTGACCACCGAAATCTGGAGTACATCCGGGCGGCGAGGAGACAGAACCCTCGCCAGGCAAAGTGGGCCATGTTTTTCACCCGTTTTGATTTCACTCTATCCTTCCGACCAGGTTCCCAGAACGCGAAGGCAGACGCACTGTCCCGGTTGTATGACACAGAGGAGCGGTCCATCAATCCCACTCCCATCTTTCCTGCCTCTTGTCTGGTGGCACCGGTGGTATGGGAGCTGGACGCGGATATCAAGCGGGTGGTGCATACAGAGCCCACTCCCACTCAGTGTCCAGCTGCGCGTATGTACGTTCCGTCCGCTGTCCACGACCGTCTGATCGTTTGGGCTCACACATCACTCTCCTCTGGTCATCCAGGTATCGGCCGGACAGTTACAACCCCTACCCGTTCCACAGCGGTCGTGGTCACACCTGTCGGTGGATTTTGTGACGGATCTGCCACCGTCACAAGGAAAAACAACGATTCTGGTTGTTGTGGATCGGTTTTCTAAGTCCTGTCGCCTCCTTCCTTTGCCCAGCCTCCCTACAGCTCTACAGACTGCGGAGGCTCTGTTCACCCACGTCTTCCGGCACTACGGGGTGCCTGAGGACATAGTGTCTGATCGGGGTCCCCAGTTCAAGTCGAGGGTGTGGAAGGCGTTCATGGAGCGTCTGGGGGTCTCGGTCAGCCTTACCTCAGGTTTTCACCCCGAGAGCAACGGGCAGGTGGAAAGAGTCAACCAAGATGTAAGTAGGTTTCTGAGGTCGTATTGCCAGGACCGTCCGGGGGAGTAGGCGGTTTTCATTCCCTGGGCAGAGATGGCTCAGAACTCATTCCGCCACTCCTCCGCGTCTCCATTTCAATGTGTGCTAGGTTATCAGCCGGTTCTGGCACCGTGGCATCCAAGCCAGACCGAGGCTCCTGCGGTGGATGAATGGTTTAGGTGCTCGGAGGAGACCTGGGATGCCGCCCACGTGCACCTGCAGCGAGCCGTGAGGCGGCAGAAGGCGAGCGCTGACCAACCACCGCAGTGAGGCCCCGGTGTTCGCACCCGTGGGACCGGATCTGGCTCTTGACCCGATACCTGCCCCTCCGCCTGCCCTGCCGGAAGCTGGGGCCGCGGTTTGTGGGGCCTTTCAAAGTCCTGAGGAGACTGAACGAGGTTTGTTATAGGTTACAGCTTCCCCCAGACTACCGTATTAACCCCTCGTTCCATGTGTCTCTCCTCAGGCCAGTGCTGGCTGGCCCGCTCCAGGGACCTGAGGTTCTGGAGGTTCCTCCGCCCCCGCTGGACATCGAGGGGGCCCCGGCGTATGCGGTTCCAGCCATCATGGACTCAAGGCGTCGGGCTAGGGGCCTTCAGTATCTCGTGCAGTGGGAAAGGTACGGTCCGGAGGATAGATGCTGGGTGCCGGTAAAGGACATCGTGGATCCATCGTTGCTGCGGGAATTCCACCACCTCCACCCGGATCGTTCTGCGCCTCGTCCTCCGGGTCGTCCCCGAGACCGGTGTTGGCGCGCTGCTGTAAAGATGGGGGTACTGTCACGACTTCCGCTGAAATTGGTCCCTCTCCTGGTTCGGGCGGCTACAGGCGGTCGACGTCATCGGAGTTCTAGCCATCATCGATCCATTTCTCATTTTATGTTTCTTGTCTCATTCACACCTGGTTCCCATTTCACTAAATGTATGTGTCCTATTTAATCCCTCTGTTCCCCCCTGGTTTTTGTCCGTGATTGTTTTCTGTAAGTTGTGCTCCGTTGTTCGTGAGCAGGTGTGAATACTACTGGTTTAGTAGTTTGTGTCCGTTGAGTAAAGGAGTTTTGTCTTTACTCTGTTTCCTGCGCTTGATTCCAAAGACCTGCATTACAAGAGCATTTACAAATGGAGGGAAGCAGGGGAGAAGGGGGCTGCTACCAAATCATTTGCTGACCAAGTCTTTGGTCAACAAAATAAAAGCAGAGTAGCAATTATTCATTAAATATTAACAGTGAGCATTATTTATGAAGCAGGGGATAGCTGGGCTTGGGTTATTTGGTTCCATGTCCATAGTGGAGGGAGGTGTGAGCTCCAGCCCCAGCCCCCAGGCTCTCCTCTCCCCTCTCCCTGCCCAGCGAGAGGCATCGTCCCCTGGGCACGACCAGTGCTGGGCTGGCTGGGGCTTTGTGGTGAAGATGACACTTCATCTGAGGCCAGCATCTACATGTGTTCCTGCGATCAGAGAGAACCACAACCACAGTTTGGTGGTTGTGAGGGGAGGGGTCCATATAGTGGGGCTAGGGTTCTTGTGTTGTGTGTTTAGCCTTAGCTGTAGTTCATAGAGAGCCTTGTTGCAAGAGGAGAGGAGGTTGTTGAAAGAGGAGAGGAGGTTGTTGAAAGAGGAGAGGAGGTTGTTGAAAGAGGACGGGGGGTTGTTGCAAGAGGAGAGGGGGTTGTTGAAAGAGGGGAAGGGGTTGTTGCAAGAGGAGAGGGTTGTTGCAAGAGGAGAGGGGTTGTTGAAAGAGGGGAGGGGGTTGTTGCAAGAGGAGAGGGGGTTGTTGAAAGAGGGGAGGGGGTTGTTGCAAGTGTAGAGGGGGGTTATTGCAAAAGGAGCGGGGGTTGTTGCCCTTGTCCAAAGATGGAGTAGGCCAAGGCTCTGTGCAGGCGTTCGTGTGTGTGTGTGTTTGGGGGTGAGGACCTGAGGCACAGCCTGTGATCATGTCCCTGTTGATTCTTAGTGCACCTTCAAAGCTACATCAGCCCTGTTGGTGTGTACATCACATGATCACACACACACTCCAAGTGTATAATTTATACAGTTCATTTATTTATTAGGCATTTCTGGAACAACCACATGTTCTCTCCAACAGCCAATGAAGAGAACCCAGTGTGGATATGAAATTGTTAACATTATATCCAAGTGCTCCTTAGACAGGGAGTCAATACAGGCCTAGTTATAGGCTGGACACACACAGTAATATACAATGTAAGAGAAATGCGTATACATCAGAAATAGCACTACCAGACAAGAAACCAGGTAGTTTAAGGCATTTGATGCTTAGTGTCCACAAATATAAAAGCTTTTGTTTTAGTGGATGTGAAATGATATATTTTACAATCCTGCTTAAAACTCAATTTAACTGCGTGGTAGCGTGGCTATAATGGCAGTTCCTATTTCCAGCAGTGAGCCAATCAATAAGAAATTGCTGAAAGCATAAATGATTCCATTTTCTGCAGGGGAAATGGGTCTGATGAGAAAATAGGTGAAATTGATATGTGAGGAGCATTACCACATGGCTCCAAATGTCAGGGTCAGGAGAAAAGACAACCTGCTATGATAAAACTAAGCAGGGAGCACACACACACGCACGCACAAGCACACAGATACGCACACACACATGCGTGCACATGCACACCCATGCACCTATACATGTTTGTATGAAAGAAACAGTTGTTATTTGGACAATATGGATAAATTCAGAAAATGAAATCACATTTTATTTGTCAAATACACCTGGTTAGCAGATGTTAATGCAAGTGTAGCGAAATGCTTGTGCTTCTGCAGTAATATCTAACAAGTAATCTAACAATTCCCCGACATTTACCTAACACACACAAATCTAAAACTGGTGAATGAGAATATGTACATATAAATATATGGATGTGAGATGGCCGAGCGGCGTAGGCAAGGTGCAATAGATATTAGATATAATAGGTATAAAATACAGTATATACATATGATATGAGTAATGTAAGATATGTAAACATTACTAAAGGGGCATTATTTAAAGTGCATTGTTTAAAGTGACTAGTGATCCATTTGTTAAAGTGGCAGTGATTGGGTCTCAATGTAGGCAGCAGCCTCTCTGAGTTAGTGATTGCTGTTTAGCAGTTTAACAGGCCTTGAGATAGAAGCTGTTTCTCAATCTCTTGGCCCCAGCTTTGATGCACCTGTACTGACCTCGCCTTCTGGATGGTAACGGTGTGAACAGGCAGTGGCTCGGTTGGTTGTTGTCTTTGATGATCTTTTTTGCCTTCTTGGGACATCGGGTGCTCTAGGTGTCATGGAGGGCAGGTAGTTTGCCCCCGGTGATGCGCTGTGCAGACCGCACCACCCTCTGGAGAGCCTTGCGGTTAAGGTCGGCGCAGTTGCTGTACCAGGCTATGATATAGTCCGACAGGATACTCTCGATTATGGATCTGTAAAAGTTAGTCAGGGTTTTGGGTGACAAGCCAAATTTCTTAAGCCTCCTGAGGTTGAAGAGGTGCTGTTGCACCATTTTCACCACACTGTCTGTGTGGATGGACCATTTCAGTTTGTCGTTGATGTCTACACCAAGGAAGTTAAAATGTTCCACTTTCTCCACTGCTGTCCCATAAATGTGGATAGTGGGGTTCTCCCACTGCTGTTTCCTGAAGTCCACGATCATCTCTTTTGTTTTGTTGACGTTGAGTGAGGGGTTGTTTTCCTGACACCAAACTCTGAGTGCCCTCTCCTCCCTGTAGGCTGTCTCATCATTGTTGGTAATCAAGCTCACTACTTTTGTGTCATCTGCAATGATTGAGTTGGAGGCGGGCATGGCCATGCAGTCATGGGTGAACAGGGAGTACAAGAGGGGGCTGAGCACACACCCTTGTGGGGCCCCAGTGTTGAGGATCAGCGAGGCGGAGATGTTGTTTCCTACCTTCACCACCTGGGGGCGGCCCGTCAGAAAGTCCAGGACACAATTGCACAGGGCGGGGTTGAAGCCCAAGGCCTCCAGCATGATGATGAGCTTGGAGGGTACTATGGTGTTGAATGCAACAGCATTCTTACATAGGTATTCCTCTTCTCCAGATGGGATAGGGCAGTGTGCAATGTGATGGCGATTGCATCGTCTGTGGACCTGTTAGGGCAGTATGCAAACTGAAGTGGGGTTAGGGTGGCCGGTAAGGCTGAGGTGATATGATCCTTGACTAGTCTCTCAAAGCACTTCATGATGACAGAAGTGAGTGCTACGGGGCGGTAGTCATTTAGTTCAAGTATCTTTGCCTTCTTGGGTACAGGAACAATGGTGGCCATCTTGAAGCAAGTGGGGACAGCAGACTGGGATGGGGAGCGATTGAATATGTCCGTATACACACCAGCCAGCTGGTCTGCGCATGCTCTGAGGCCGCGGCTATGGATGCCGTCTGGGCCAGCAGCCTTGCGAGGGTTAACACGCTTAAATGTTTTACTCACGTCGGCCACCGAGAAGGACGGGTGGAGGGGAGCGCAGTTCTTGTTAGCGGGCTGCGACGGTGGCCTTGTATTATCCTCAGAGCGTGTTTAGTTTGTCTGGAAGCGTGATATCGGTGTCTGTGACGTGGCTGGTTTTCTTTTTGTGGTCCGTGATTTCCTGTAGACCCTGCCACATACGTCTCGTGTCTGAGCCGTTGAATTGCGACTCCACTTTGTCCCTCTACTGGCATTTCGCTTGTCCGATTGCCTTGCGGAGGGAATAACTACTCTGTATATATTCAGCCATATTCCCAGACCTCTTTCCATGGTTAAATGCGGTGGTTCGCGCTTTCAGTTTTGCACGATCAAATAAAATAAAATGTTATTGGTCACATACACATAATTAGCAAATGTTAACGTGAGTGTAGTGAAATGCTTATGTTTCTAGTTCCGACAGTGCAGTAATATCTAACAAGTAATCCAACAATTCTCCAACAACTACCTAATGTGTGCATCATGCATACATTTGAGATATATCGCTTGTTTTTCATCAAAAATCACATAAACCATTGGACATTTCGGGCGTCATGGACTTGGTCATCGTACAGCATGTCAGAGGATGATAAGAGGCGTGTTTGAGAGAGAATGACAAGATGCCGTGCAAATGTGTAGTCATAACAGTTGGGCTAAGGAACGTCTATAGTTAATCAAGGAGTCATCCCTCAATGTAAGCATCAGAGTTATTATCTAAGAAAAAGAAATTGTCTTAACCATAACACACTGCCCTCCCTCCATTCTCTTCCCTCCCTCCGTCTGTCCTACCACCTCTCCCTCCATCCCTCCTTCTCTGCCCGCCCTCCCTCCCTCTCTCCTTCCATCTCTCCTTCTATCTATGCCTCCACATCCATTTGTCTGTTCACCATTCTTTGTCTTCCTGGCCTTCCTGGAAGCAGAGAGAGAGAAAAAGGAGAGAGAGAGATTGAATTGAGAGAGAGAGAGAGAGAGAGAGAGAGAGAGAGAGAGAGAGAGAGAGAGAGAGAGAGACTTTGACTTTTTGTCTTTCTTTAATGAAACATCCTCATTTCATTAAAAACTCACCACCCCCCCCCCTTAAAGAAAATAAAAACACCAAATTACATCCTGTACTGCATACACGCACCAGTCACCTTTCCCTATACCACACAATTCAAAACACCACACATCAAAATAACCAAAAAACCTTACCACTTCTACAACCGTATTTCCAAAACATCTTCCTCAACTATACAGACAGCCCCCCCCACACACCATATCTCCTGAAACATCTCCACACTTTTTATCATTTTATAGAACTCAAATTCTACCCTGAGGCGCTGCAGAGACCATCCCATTAAATAATAGTAAAGGGTCTGTTATCCCCCCACCTTTGACCCTGTTCCTCCTTGTTAGCCAAATAGCCAACTTTGCCTGAGCAAACAGGAAGTTCAACAAAACACATTTAGCCTTTTCATTTTTCGAATACCTGTACCCCATTATAAACACCCCAACAGTAAAAACCACCCCAACCTCTCACACAGACATTCCAACAGAGACATTAATGGCATTAACCTGACGCACACAGAAAACACATGAATCACAGTTTCTTTTATAACACAGAAAGGACACCCTGCCCGATTCCCCGGTTCAACCTGTACCAACCAGCTGTTAGTGGCCAAGGCTCCATGAAGAACCCTCCACTGGAGGTCCCTGACCTCTTTGGTACTGGGGGTTTGTAAAGCCCCCTCCATCTAAAACCTACCATATTCTCTGCCCCACATACCCCTGCCACTGATGTGCCTTCACTCCTGTTAGGCTCCTAATGTTCCTCACCTTAACGCAGAGGTTGTAGAGGGCTTTACCTTCCACCCTTCAAACTCCCCAAGGCTCGGAGTGTTAAAATCTAACAAGTCCTCCAGACCCCCTTGCCAGTCCCCAGTCTCTGCTGTCACCTGCAGTGGTGGGAAACATTGGTGGCCCCTCCCCTTTGGCCGCTCAAACACCCCCTTACTGCTCAGACAGTGCCTCCTGGACCTCCTCCAGGAATCTCTCCAGCAGCCTAAGAGACGTTATTCCTGTTTGTTGTGCCAGGACTTCCGGGTTTTCCACCGTCCTCTCCCAGCAATCGCAGGTCACCCAGCCTTAGTAAACCCGCTGCCATCAGTTGCCTCTGCAGGGTGGCCGACTGAACTGATCTCAAAGGGATGGCTGGGTTGTGGAAGATAGGCTCCTCCCACACCCACAGTCCAGGCTCTACACCCCCATCTCGTGTGGCCCTTAGCAGCTGCCATGCCCTCAGCACTGCGGTATAAAAGTCTGAGAGACCTGCTGTATTCATCCTCTCCAGCTTCATGAGGAACAGCTGCCGGTCCAGCCCTAATCCGCCAGCTCTCCTCAGCAGCGCGCATGCTGGTTCCCTCCAGCCAACATCAGTATGGTACAGCAGTCTCTGTGCCGCCTTTAGTCGGAATGCAGCCACCCTGCTCTCCAGTTCCACCAGGCCCTGTCCTCCTTCGTGGACGGTCATATACAACACTGCTGCCCTCAGCCAGTGATGGCCCGACCAGAAAAATTCCACCAGCTTATGCTGCAGGTCTGCGAGCAGACCGGGCGGGGGTTGAGGACAGCCAGTTTATGCCACAGGGAAGATGCCACCAGGTTGTTGATTATCAGCACCCTCCTCTATATGACACTTGGGACAGGAGCCACCTCCACCTGGCCAGTCTTGACACTACTGCCTGTGACAGCCCCTCCCAGTTCTTCCTTACCCACCTCTCCGAGCCCAGGTACACCCCCAACACTTTAAGCCCTTCACAACCCCACTGTAAACCCCCTGGAAGCAGAGGAAGGGCCCTATCCCCCCATGCCCCACATAACAGAGCTTTGCTCTTGCCCCAGTTTACCTTAGCCGACGAAGCTCCCTCGTACACCTTCAGACTGGTCTCTAGTGCCTGCATATCCTGACCATCCCTGACCATCACAGAAACATCATCTGCATACGCTGACACTGCTATGCCTGTCACCACACCCATGCCTGTCCAGCACACTCCCTGCAGTCTCCTGCGTAGCAGGCCCAAAAAAGGCTCAATGGCTAGTGTATATAACTGCCCCGATAGAGGGCAGCCTTGTCTAATGCCTCGTCTCACCCAGACTGGCCTACTGAGCCCCCCTCCCACCTTGACCATACATGACGCCCCAGCATACAACATCTTCACACAGGTCAAAAACTCTTCCCAAACCCAAACACAGACATCACATTAAACAGATACTCATGGTCCACTCTATCAAAAGCCTTCTCTTGATCTAAAGAGACCAGTCCAAAATTCACATCAGAACCTTTTGACAAGTCCAACATGTCCCTGATTAGGAACAAGTTGTCCGTGATTGAGCCGTCCCGGTACACAATATGTTTGGTCTTTATGTACTACTCGAGTCCAGATGGGACTTCAGTCTGTTAGAGAGGACCTTGGCAAATATCTTGTAGTCCGCATTGACAAAGTAATGCCACCGGCCTCCAGTTCTTAAGTTCACACAAGTCCTTTTTAGGCAGGAGAGTCAGAGCCGCCTCGACGGCAGCTCATCGGCAACACTCCTACCTCAACGCATTCACGCAACACGCAAAGAAATCCTGTCCAATTATTCCCAGAATTTTTTATAAAACTCCACTGGGAGTCCATCAACCCCTGGTGCTCGACCGGGGGACATCTGGGTTACTGCCTCTGCCAGTTCATGGGACAACAGAGGAATGTCCATTTCGTCCCTCTGTGCCAGAGAGAGCTTAGGGAGTCTCTGCAACAAGACCTGAGCACACACAGGATCACACATTTCTGCCCTATACAACTCAGTATAAAACTCCACAGTTCGCCTCCCGCATCTCTCCCACCACAGAGGTCACCCGCCCATCAGAAAGCCGTAGACAATGCATACCCTTGGCTTCACCGCTCTGTCTTTCCAACCCAAAGAAGAAGGAGCTGGGAGCATCCATCTCCTTGAGCATGGAGAACCTAGCTCTTACAAGTGCTCCCTTTGCTTTAACCTGGAAAAAACTGCCCAGGTCCCTACGTAATTCAGCTAGATTAGCTTGGAGGCTTACATTGCCTTGCTCCCACCATCTCTACCTCCATCTCACTAATACTACGCTCTAGTTCCCCAATACTCTCCTAGCCTCTGAGGATGAGAGAGCTGTATACTGTTGACAGTAAAGCCGAATTTGGACTTTCCCCACATCCCACCATTGACTCAGAGACTCATACTCCTCTCTTCGCTGCCCCCACCTTTCCCAAAATATATGGAAACCTGAGCAAAAAGTGGCATCTTGTAAGAGCTTTACATTAAACTTCCAATAGGATGCCTGCCGGGGCCCTGGTGAAATAGACAGCTGAGCCATGGTTATATGGTGATCTGAAAACCCCACTGGGAGAATGGTAGTGCCCAACAGCCTATTGCTCTGATTCCTGGACATGTAAAAACGATCAAGTCGGGCTGCACTCACCCTAGCCCCAAAGACCTTCACCCATGTATACTGTCTTGTGTTGGGATGTTTAGTTCTCCAAATATCCACTAGGTCGAACTGATTAATAATGTCCCTTAACACCCCCACTGACACTGAATGAGGCTCTTCCCCATTTCTATCTTTCGTAAAATCCATGGTACAGTCTCCAGTCTCCGCGCTGACCACCAGCATCTCCTCAGGCGCTACTTGTGAGAGTTCCTGTCTAAGACACCCAAATAGAACCCCTCTCTCTCCCTGTGTTAGGCGCATACACATTTATAAAGACAAAACCCTTGTTGTTAATTTCTGCTTTTACAACAAGCAGCCTACCTTACACACCTCCTTTGAGGAGCAAATTTTTACAGACAGACCAGGTACAAAAAGACTGCCACCCCTGCACTCAAATTTGTCCCATGGCTCAACACACTTGCCCCTTTCCACCAGAGCCCCCAATCGACTTCATTCACCACATCGCTATGCCTCCTGCAGAAACAACACCTGTACTTTTTGTTTTACATATTCACCCAACACACTCCTCTTTCCCGCATCTCTGGCGCCATTTATATTGAGCGAGCCTACCCGTAGAGTCTCCATAAGAAGTGGGAGAAAAGCCAGCAAGGAAAGAGACCAATAGCAAAGCCCCAGTGCCAGAAAGAAACTATACATCTAAACAGTGTCTGAAGGTAGACCTTTACGCACAGTTGTGACCCACTTCCTCAACCTAAACCTTTTCCTGGGTGAGAGGACACCATGCCCCTCATTTTTCATAGCATGTTGTGCTGATCTTACAAACTTTCTCGGATCAGAAAAAAAGTCTCAAGATTAACTTTTTTCCCCTTGGTCTCATTCAGGAACCTTGTCAGTTCCCTCAATGTGTACTTTGGCCCCTCTGCTTGACTGGCTGTCAGCTCGGACTCCATTGAAGAGGAGTCTGAAAGGAAAACCTCATCATCCTCTTCCTCATACTCACTTTCCTCATCTCCATCTCCCCATCCTGACCACCTGCCCTTCCTCTCTGGTCAGGGCCTCCACCCCAGCACCAGGTCCCATAGTACCTTTGACCACACCAGCCTCTACACTTCCACCTTTCTTCTCCTCCTTTTTCTTTTTCCGCTTGACACCCTCCTCCTCCCCCTAGTCTCTTACACTTCCCCACTATACTCTCCTCATCCACTAGCATAACCTTACTAGACCCAGCCTCATCTACACCACCCTCCATAGCATGTCTAGGCCCAGCCTCTTCTACACCAGCATCCATAGCATGACTAGTCCCAGCCTCAGCTACTCCCACCATCTCTAGCCTGACTAGGACCAGCCTCATCTACACCACCATCTCCGGCATGACTAGTCCCAGCCTCAGCTACTCCCACCATCTATAGCCTGACTAGACCCAGCTTCATCTACCCCACCATCTCTAGCCTGACTAGGCCCAGCCTCATCTACACCACCATCCTTGCCATGACTAGGCCCAGCCTCATCCACACCACCATCCATGCCATGACTAGGCCCAGCCTCTGCTGTCTGCATCTCATTGCCCCCTACACTTTGACCTTGTTTTCCCCCACTGGCACTTGTGCCCTCACCTTGTCTCCACGGCCTTTATGTGGACACGCAAAGCTCTTATGCCCCAAATCCCCACACTCAAAACACCGTGAGACTATCTGTGCTGGCAAACCCTGCGTGAGAGCCCCTCCCCATGTCTCACTTTAAAATGCACGCTTAGCTGTTGCTCATTATTATTCAGAAACATAAACACTTGCCTCCGGAACGAAACAACGTGCTTAACGGCATCCGCCTGAAAACCTGCCGACAGTACACGAAAACCGCTTAGCAAACTTACCAAAACGACTAAGCTCTTTCCTGATTTGATCATCCGTAATAAACGGAGGCAAATTTGCAACTACCACCCTTGTTGAAGGGGTAGCAAGAGGCAAAATTGACACCAACACACCCCTTACAAATATTCCACTAGCAATTAGTCTACCAACCAAGTTTGCTCTTTTCATGAACACAACCACAGCTTTGTTCATTCTGGAAGCGGAATGTATAAATTCTGCTCCTACCTGTTCACCGACTGCAAGCAGAACCTCCTCCACTTTAACTCCATTCTCAGGAACACACCTGAATCCATGCCGTATAGACAGCATCTCCTCCGCGCTAGGCTGAGAAGCCATCGCGCACACCACACCTTACAAACCCCAGGAAACTAACTCTGTCCTTTTCCACCCTAACTTTGAAAAAAACTGTGGATACCGCTAAAACAAATATTGCATTAACCCTCCACCATAGAAAAAAATAAAGAAAAGAACAGAATCAAGAAAGTTAGTTAGGACAGAGCCCTCCACACCAAACACTCAAACTCCAAAAACCTCCCAGCATGCACTGCAAAAGAGAGAGAGAGAGAGAGAGAGAGAGAGAGAGAGAGAGAGAGAGAGAGAGAGAAAAAGGCAGAGTCCAGAGCAAACTATTACGTATATGGGTGTGTGCTTATATTTGTCCTGTTACCCACAAGTCTGTAATGGAAATATTTGTATTTATTTTTGCATATCCAAACTCCTCCTGAGACACCCACAGGGAGTGGGGTCACGGCCAGGGTCCCCATTATACAGCGCCCCTGGAGCAATTGGGGTTAAGTGCCTCGCTCAAGGGCACAGCGACAGATTTGTATTTTTAAGTTGTCGGCACTGGTATTCAAACCTTTCGGTTACTGGCGCAACGCTCTGACCTCGAGGCTACCTGCTGCCCCTTACTAAGTAAACACAATGTGTAGGTATTTGTCTTGTGATCCTTACATTCAATCCATATACACGCACATAACGTACGTATACAGAGTAAATGCTCTCTCCCCCACTTCCCTGTAAATAGTATTGTAGTGAAGTAAAAGGGAACACAAATCACATATGGGGTCCTTTTCTATAACCTATTAAGGCCCTGCTCCTTTTTCTGAATGAATAAGAGACAGTGGGAGCCGAGCTCCACCATATTGAAGATGTAAGGTCACTGTATTTACATTTGTGGCTGCGTGCATGTGCATGTGTGTGTGTGTCATATCCAGACCGGCTTTGATAATTTCCTCAAGGGCCCCATCTGTGAGCTGTAGGAAGAAAGGTGAGGGTTTGACTGGAGGGTTATACACAAACACACATACACACCCACACATGCACACGCGCTAACACGCTCACACACGCACACACACACGCTTGTTTTACTATCCTTGTGGGGGACCAAACAATTGATTCCCATTAAAAAAACGTAACCTAACTCTAACCTTAACTTTAAACCTAACCCTAACCCCAACCCCATAACCCGAATCCTAACCCTGAACCCTAAACCTAACCCCTGAGCCTAAAATATACGTTTTCCTTGTGGGGACTGGCAAAATCAAATCAAATCAAATTTAATTTGTCACATGCTTCATAAGCTATAAACTAACAGTGGAGTGCTTACATATGTGCCCGTCCCAACAATGCAGAGAGAAAAATTACAGTGAGAAACACAATGAGTGACGATTACTTGACTATATGGGGTACCAGTACAGAGTCGATGTTACAAGGTAATTGAGGTAGATATGTACATATAGGTAGTGATAAATTGTCTAGTTAGGCAACAAAATAAATAATAATGTGATGAGTCAAAAGAGTTAGCTATGGCTTGGGGGTAGAAGCTGTTCAGTGTCCTGTTAGTTCCATCGGTAGCAGAGAACAGTCTTTGACTTGGGTGGCTAGAGTCTTTGACAATATGAAATGTCCCCACTTGTTCTACTATTCTTGGGAGGACTTCTGGTCACCACAAGGATAGAAAAAACAAAAATTTAACATATGTACATTCTTCACATCGTCTTTTTTACAGGTGAGGCCACACTGAATGAGACACACTGGAACTATCCCTTCTGTAAGGCTTGCTTGTATAATAATGTGTGTATGATAATTTGCGTATGATAATGTGTGTATGATCATGTGTGTGGAGCTTGGTAAGGCACATCGTGAGTGTGGTAACAATGTGATGGCTGTCATTTTCTGTACGTCCCATCAGAGTCATTCTTTTTCACACACACACCCACAGATGGACCTTTAAATGAACAATGAAACACACACACACTCACGCAAACACAGACACACACACGCACGCACACACACATGACTTCAGAAAGAAGTACATGTAATAGCTTTGTTCCCAAATTGGAGGTTAGGATTAACAATCAGAAAGACTAAATGAAATCTGGAGGTAAAAAGGTTCTCAGAATGTTCTGATGATTTTTATGACTTAATTTTATGATTAAAAATGAGCATAATGGAGCATAATGAATGCTATCTCATATTATAAACTGGGTGATTCGAGCCCTGAATGCTGATTGGCTGACAGCCATGGTATATCAGACCATATACCATGGGTATGACAAAACATTTATTTTTACTGCTCTAATTCAAAAATAATTATAGCACACAGAATTAGACATAAAATGTATTTTACAGCACAAATGCATTAGAAATACCACGTTAACCCCCTTAGGTCAATGTCTGCGGAGAGTGTTGTTTTCTTCTTGACTACACTCTGCACAGAAATCTATAATAAACTGATAGGCCACAACAATCAGCCACACACACACACACACACAGACACACACACACACACACACACACACACAAAACCTTGTTAGTGTAAATAGCTCCAGGAGATAAATGAAAATTAACAGCGCTAGTTCGTTCCTGTCTCTTAGCATGGCTTTCCCCTGCAGTGTTTTAACCATCAACTCTGTAATTATTTCTCTAATGTGAGGTTCGCAGACCAAATTAGAAGCACTACAGCTAGCCAATCTAACCTGAACTAACCTGGCTTCTCCTATCTGCTTGTTCGCTTTTGTACAAATCATGCAACCTTTGAGCTCCTGTGTTAGTACCTGGGGGCGAGAGAGTGAACACACAGACAGACGGATCGACGAGGGAAATTAAGACAGCTAGCTTTATATCCTCTACATATACTGAAGGATGATGGATATATACTCCCTTTAGGATGTACATCACAAATTAGGGAACATGGAGAGTTAGAGAGAGAAAAAGAGAGAAAGAGAGAGAGAGAGAGAGAGAGAGAGAGAGAGAGAGAGAGAGAGAGAGAGAGAGAGAGAGAGAGATACTAAACAGTATATTTGACCTTTCAGCTTCTCTATCAAGTCAAAAAAATTCAAGCAGATAACCTAAGAAAATTAACAACAATGACAAATGGTTTGATGAAGAATGCAAACACCTAAGAAAGAAATTGAGAAACCTTTCCAACCAAAAACATAGAGACCCAGAAAACCTGAGTCTACACCTTCACTATGGTGAATCATTAAAACAATACAGAAATACACTACGGAAAAAGATTGAACAACACGTCAGAAACCAGCTCAATGTAATTGAATAATCCATTGAATCTAACCACTTCTGGGAAAATTGGAATACACTAAACAAACGATAACATGAAGAGTTATCTATCCAAAATAGAGATGTGTGAATAAACCACTTCTCCAACCTTTTTGGCTCTATAACAAAGAACAAACAGCAAAAACATATACAGTTGAAGTCGGAAGTTTACGTACACTTGGTTGGAGTCATTAAAACTCATTTTTCAACCACTCCACAAATGTCTTGTTAACAAACTATAGTTTTGGGAAGTCGGTTAAGACATCTACTTTGTGCATGACACAAGTAATTTTTCCAACAATTGTTTACAGACAGATTGTTTCACTTATAATTCACTGTATCACAATTCCAGTGGGTCAGAAGTTTACATACACTAAGTCGACTGTGCCTTTAAACAGCTTGGAAAATTCCAGAAAATGATGTCATGGCTTTACAAGCTTCTGATAGGTTAATTGACATCATTTGAGTCAATTTTAGGTGTACTTGTGGATGTATTTCAAGGCCTACCTTCAAACTCACTGCCTCTTTGCTTGACATCATGGGGAAATCAAAAGAAATCAGCCAAGATCTCAGAAAAAAATTGTAGACTTCCACAAGTCTGGTTCATCCTTGGGAGCAATTTCCAAACGCCTGAAGGTACCACGGAAACAGGTAAAAAAGTATCTATATCCACAGTAAAACAAGTCCTATATCGACATAACCTGAAAGGCCACTCAGCAAGGAAGAAGCCACTGCTCCAAAACCGCCATAAACAAGCCAGACTACTGTTTGCAACTGCACATGGGGACGAAGATCGTACTTTTTGGAGAAATGTCCTCTGGTCTGATGAAACAGAAATAGAACTGTTTGGCCATAACTACCATCGTTGTGTTCGGAGGAAAAAGGGGGAGGCTTGCAAGCAGAAGAACACCATCCCAACCGTGAAGCACGGGGGTGGCAGCATCATGTTGTGGGGGTGCTTTGCTGCAGGAGGGACTGGTGCACTTCACAAAATAGATGGCATCATGAGGATGGAAAATTATGTGGATATTTTGAAGCAACATCTCAAGACATCAGTCAGGAAGTTAAAGCTTGGTCGCAAATGGGTCTTCCAAATGGACAATGACCCCAAGCAAACTTCCAAAGTTGTGTCATTATAAAATCCATGTTCACAAACAACAAGTCTGTGGCAAAAAACACTTTCCACAGGGCCATTGAGTGAGACACGGATGCAGCTTAAGCCCCACCCTCTTCAACATATATATATCAACAAATTGGTGAGGGCACTAGAACAGTCTGCAGAACCCGGCCACACCCTACTAGAATCTGAAGTCAAATGTCTACTGTTTGCTGATGATCTGGTGCTTCTGTCCCAAACCAAGGAAGGCCTACAGCAGTAACTATATCTTCTGCACAGATTCTGTCAGACCTGGGCCCTGACAGTAAATCTCAACAAGACAAAAATAATGGTGTTGCAAAAAAGGTCCAGTTGCTAGGACCACAAATACAATTCCATCTAGACACCGTTACCCTAGAGCACACAAAAAAACTATACATACCTCGGCCTAAACATCAGCGCCACAGGTAACTTCCAACCATCTGAGAGACAAGGCAAGAAGGGCCTTCTATCAAAAGGAACCTAAAATTTGACATACCAATTCGGATCTGGCAAAAAATACTTCAATCAGTTATAGAACGCATGGTTGTGATGTCTGGGGCCCGCTCAGCAACCAAGAAATGGGATTTACACCAAATTGAGATTCTGCATGCAGAATTCTGCAAAAATATCCTCCATGTGCAACGTAAAACACCAAATAATGCATGCAGAGCAGAATTAGGCCAATACTCACTAATTATCAAAATCCTGAAAATAACCTTTAAATTCTACAACCAACTAAAAGGAAGCGATTCCCAAACCTTCCATTACAAAGCCATCACCTACAGAGAGATGAACCTGGAGAAGTCTTCTAAGCAAGCTGGTCCTGGGGCTCTATTCACAAACACAAACAGACCCTACAGAGCCCCCAGGACAGCAAAACAATTAGACCCAACCAAATCATGAGAATACAAAAAGATCATTACTTGACACATTGGAAATAATTTACAAAAAAACTGAGCAATCTAGAATGCTATTTGGCCCAGAATACCTGACCACTGTGACTGACCCAAAACAAAGGAAATCTTTGACTATGTGCAGACTCAGTAAGCATAGCCTTGCTATTGAGAAAAAAGGCAAAACTGCCTCTCAAGAGAAGACAGGCTTTGTGCACACTGCCCACAAAATAAGGTGGAAACTGAGCTGCACTTCCTAACCTCCTGCCAAATGTATGACCATATTAGAGACACATATTTCCCTCAGATTACACAGACGCACAAAGAATTCGAAAACAAATCCAATTTTGATAAACTCCCATATCTATTGGGTGAAATACCACAGTGTGCAATCACAGCAGCAAGATTTGTGACCTGTTGCTACAAGAAAAGGGCAACCAGTAAAGAACAAACACCATTGTAAATACAACCCATATTTATGTTTATTTATTTTCCCTTTTGTACTTTAACTATTTGCACATAATATGACATTTGCAACGTATTTATTATTTTGGAACTTTTGTGACTAATATTTACTTGTCACTTTGTATTGTTTGTTTCACTTTTGTTTAACCATTTCACCAATGTAAACATATGTTTCCCATGACAATAAAGCCCATTGAATTGAATTAAATTGAGAGGGGGGGGGCGACTGAGGATGAGAGACAAGGCACAAGGGTAAACAATAGGACTCCCAGTCATGTGCAAACACATCTGACAGACTTTTAATTGAACAATGAAACACACACACCAAGTGACGACTTTAGAATTGTTTCATTCAATAGCTTTTAATAGTTTTGTTCCCAAATTGAAGGTTAGGATTAACAATCAGAAAGATCATAGGATATCTAGAGGTAAAATGGTTCTGAGAAATAATTTCACTTTCTTTCCTGTTCTCATGACTTTTATGACTTTGGAGATTGAAATAGGCATCCCATAATGGTTTTAAAATTATAGCATACAGAATTAAATATAACATGTATTTTACAGCTCAAATACATTAGAAATACCACGTTAATAACATACTTTGATTGCACAGTTACTTAGGGCTTTTATTCCAGATTGCTTCAATTGTGTGAGTGGCTAGTGGCAATCTATGGACATTAGCAATTTCACTTCAGCCAATCAGAATAGATTATTCAGCCAAGCAGTGGACATTGGCCTAGATTACCACTAACACACAAAATTGCCATTTAGCTCCTATAGCTCCTTTTAGAAAAGAGAAGGAGAGGGACAGAGAGATAACGAGAGAGAGGGACAGAGAGAGAGGGAGAGAGAGAGAGGGAAAGAGAGAGAGAGGTAGAGAGAGAGAGAGAGAGAGAGAGTGATAGTTTCCTGGCTGCCTGTGTGTGTTGCCATGGTGATAATAAAAGTATGTCTGACTGGGAGAGTGAAGGTGATCCCAGCCAGACCACTTGAGGAAGGAGCTAATCACAGTAAGTGTGTGTGTGTGTGTGTGTGTGTGTGTGTGTGTGTGTGTGTGTGTGTGTGTGTGTGTGTGTGTGTGTGTGTGTGTGTGTGTGTGTGTGTGTGTGTGTGTGTGTGTGTGTGTGTGTGTGTGTTGGGGTCTGGGACCATGGACCATTTGCATCGGACCACTGCTTCAGAGAAATTGCCTCTGGGTGTGGAGCACCCACAATGTTCTAGACCATTAGGTCAAATAAGTCACTACCACGTCTCAGGTACAGTAGCTGACTGGCCAGCTCACGCTCTGACATACTGAGGCCTCCTTCCTTACCCTATCTGGGAGAGGCAGAGAGGCAGAGAGAGAGAGAGAGAGAGAGAGAGAGAGAGAGAGAGAGAGAGAGAGAGAGAGAGAGAGAGAGAGAGAGAGCGAGAGAGAGAGAGAAAAAAAGGAAGGGTAGAGAGAATGATGGATAAAGTGAGAGGACCACTTTTTTTGCCTGAATAAAATTTTCCTCCAGAAGTAAATGGTTTGTTCATCGTGCCAGCTTCCACACACAGAACCTCTGTTTTCTTTAGTTTGAATAAAGACAAAATATGCCCTGTTCATTTACTATAGCCAAACTGCTGCCATGTACAGTTCTTGTTTGTCTGTGATCATGATCTTAGGGGTGGAACTGCAATGTGTGGAGTCTGGTCTGTGTTACTCTGACACACTGTGACACCTTGAAACGAGTCATGACACCTAGTTTAGAAACACATAATCAAACATACACATACACTGACAACCACACACACATATAGTTTGCAATGTCCACTATTCAGTGTGTGAGTGTGCATGCTTTCTTGCATGCATTTACTTAATGTGCATGTGTGTGTTTAGATATATGTGAACGTCTCTGCATTTATTCATGTTCCTAGGCCATCACATAAGAACAAAGTCTAGTGTAGTCCTCCATGGCAAACATGGTCTATATCCCGCAATAATTGTGTTAACACACACTGACACTCTAGCTCCGCTCTTTAATCTCTGTGGTGGGTCCATCCCTCACAGAAAAACACCTCATTATGCTAACGCTAGTTAGCATCGGCTCACAAAATAACCTCTAACTTCCTTCATACTGGACACAGAGACGTACAAATGGTATCCACAAGTTCATCTGACTATTGGGAAATAGCCAATATCCCAAAGTATCCCTTTAAATTTCACATGTGAAACTATATTTCCATATGTATCACATTTAGAGTTCACATGTTAACACCACCGTTTCACATCTAAGAAGAAAAACATGTTTTCACCTCATGTGAATTGCAGTTGCGCATGTTAAATTTGCAGTTTCACAGGTGAAAACTTCCACGTGTGAAAATCGGATATGCAGTGTCACATGTGAAAAACACATGTGGAATTGCAAGTTCACATGTAGTGGTGAAATAGTGTTATTCTCCTCACACGTGAACAGGTGGTGTTAACATCAAATACAATCCAAATAAAATAGTGTTTGTCACATGCGCGCCGAATACAACAAGTGTAGACCTTACCGTGAAATGGTTACTTACAAGCCAACAATTCCGTTTTAAGAAAATAATTACTAAATAAGCTAAAGTTAAAAAAAGTAACACAATAAAATAACAGTAATGAGGCTATATACAGGGTGTACCGCTACCGAGTTATTGTGTGGGGGTACAGGTTAATTGAGGTAATTTGTACATGCAGGTAGGGGGTGAAGTGACTATGCACAGATAATAATTAGCCAGTAGCAGCAGTGTAAAAACAAATGTGACCGGCCGGCTCGATTCAGTCTTATGCAGCAAAATTTGAATTTTTTTACATTTGATAAAAGTAGAGACACAGAGCTAGAAAATGGTATACCATACGTTACAGTTGAAGAGCAATGGGAAAGTAATTCTGCTTTTAATGTTGATAAACTTTTGAGAAAATGGTCCTTGAATATTTTGGTACCTACTGGAAGGCTCTTCTATGTCTACACCCATTCAGCATCATTTGAACCCTTTTAAGCTTTAGCCCCAACCATCTCTGTAGGGATTCACATGTGAGGATATGCACTGAACAACCAAAGATTTCAAGACTAAAGGTTGGCTTTTACTATGTGTGTGTTCGTAAATTTTATCTGGAGTGCCATAGTGTGCTCTAGGCTTTCGAAAAGTGTTGTCAGATTGGCTGTTAGTAAATTCAGATCGTTTTGCTCTCAGAGCATTCAGAGCGCACACTGGATGCTCTGGCCGGAAAGTAGGGTTGATCCTAGCGTTCTGACCTAACAACAGCAGTCAAGCACCCAAGCTAACTAGCTAACGTTGGCTAGCTTGCTAGCTACTTCCAGACACAAATGAGAGAACAGCTCAATCTGACCATTTCACCCTCCCTAGCAGAGCTGGTTAGGCTGTTTCTATGCTATCCAGAACATTGATTGCAACTGTGCTGCTGGCAACAATTTAATTACGCATTTTTTGCCAATGTTTACTGACACCGGCCATCTCCAACTGGTGTTGAGTGTTCGTGAATTCGTCAGTTATTCTGTGCTCTGGCACACTCAGACAAGAGTGCTCTGAAATCGGAGCAGATAGCCAGAGCGAATTTACCAGCTACGTCTATCAACAGTTGTCGTAGTGACATCATAAACATTCTATTGAAATAGTTACTTGCATAGTGGAGTCTTTTGTTTAGACATGTAGCTAGCTAGCTCAACAATGAATCATAATCCCAACTCATAACATTACTACCCTGCATGTATCTGCAGGTTGCTAACCAACCAGGTTCAGTGTTAGCTAGCTATCATTAGGCTATAACTAGCAATGCAAATGGCTCTGAGATAAGAATAATATGACTACACAGATCATACATGTAACGTTAGTTAGCTAGCCAGCCAGCTAACGTTAGCTCGCTAGCTATCAGTACACTTTAACTTGAAATGAAAACAACTTTCTGACTAACTTAGAAATGTGTAGTATCTGAAAATGTAGCTAGCTAGATTATCTTACCGGTATACATGGATGGACGCTTCTCCCTCTCTGCCACGGATGCCATGGTTGCCCTTAGTTTGAAGATGTAATCCGGAGACAGGTGTTTTATACAACAGCCTTCTGCGTGTTCTCTTTTCGACTCTGTCTGCATATTTGCAATCAAACACCAGAATTTTCTCCATCTCCTTAGCTATCATACTCTAATTCCACTGGTCCTCCAGAAAGTGTAGAGCAACACTTATGCAGTTCTATTACGTGATATCTTGAAAAAAAATCTGCATTAGAAAGGATTGCCTACACATACTGACCAGCTCATATTATAGACAGAAGCGTACTACATGGCAGACCAATCCAAACTCATCTCTCGGCATGTCCAGCCCACTCATTATCTCAGCCAATCATTGCTAGCGGGAAGGTTGATGGCTTTTTCCATGGATAAACGAAGTAGGCTCACCATTCGTATTTCCAGATGGCATACAAGTTTGTTATTAAGGCACATGAAAGTTCACATGTTCCAGAAAGCATTTCTGCCAGAAAACACATTTTGATAATGGCACTCCTGCGAAGTAGTGACACGCGCCATACGCCTAGTTTCCTGAAATGTGTCACAAATGAGATTGTGTCATCTGTGGATTTGTTGATGCTGTTGATGTGAGCCATGACCAGCCTTTCAAAGCACTTCCGACGTGAGTGCTACAGGGCGGTAGACATTTAGGCATGTTACCTTCGCGTTCTTGGGCACAGGGACTATGGTGATCTGCTTGAAACATGTAGGCATTACAGACTCGGTCAGGGATAGTTTGAAAATGTCAGTGAAGACACTTGCCAGTTGGTCCGCGCATGCTCTGAGTACACGTTTTGGTAATCCGTCTGTCGTGGAATATTGACCTGTTTAAAGGTCTTGCTCATGTCGGCTACGGAGAGCGTGATCACACATCCATCCGGAACAGCTGGTGCTCTCATGCATGCTTCAGTGGTATTTCCTGCTTTAGTTTTTGCTTGTAAGCAGGAATCAGGAGGATAGAATTATGGTCAGATTTGCCAAATGGAAAGTGAGGGAGAGCTCACCTTCCATTTCAGTAAAGGTGGTCAAGAGTTTTTTTTCTTCTGGTTGCACATGTGACATGCTGGTAGAAATTAGGTAAAATGGATTTAAGTTTGCCTGCATTAACACCCACTAGGAGTGCCACCTCAGGATGAGCATTTTCCTGTGTTCTTATACACCTCGTTGAGTGCGGTATCAGTGCCAGCATTGATTTGTGGTGGTAAATAGACAGCCCGGTATCAAACCATGATCTGTAGTAATGCAGCCAGCCCTGCAATGCCTTAGACTGCTATGCCACTCGGGAGGCCTAGATATTATAATTTTTAATGTCCAGGGATAGTCTCGAAAGGTGCTCATGCATTTTATTCTCCAGTGATTGCTTGTTAGACAATAGAACGGATGGTATATGCAGAAACATTGCTACTGCAACAATTTCGCTTCAGAATCATTCAAGAGTCTGACGCAGCGCCATTGTTGCAGTAGTAATGTTTCTGCATATGGAATTGCAAATTCTGTAATGCTATTCTGTAAAAAGGTGACAGCCTACCTGAGTATAATAGTTCAAGTACGTTAAAATAAATGATTTATCATTTCTGAGCCATCCATTCGGAAGTGTTACTGCTACAGGTGCACGTCTCTCTTCTTCATATGTTGGCCAGTGACCATTGGAAGAAGGCCAGTGAAAAGAACAGAGAAGCTAGTGCTCTGTGTCTCCTTATTTATCTTGTTTAACATGTTCAAAAGTGCGCTGTCAGAGTTAATTAGTTAACAGAAGTTTAAAATACACTGAAAACATTCTAAATTCATAATCTGTACAGCAATTCGATGTCAAAACAATTTGACTTTGAAGTTAAAGAAACAATATTTATCATTTTACCTAATTTTGCTAACTGTTACTTTGATCAAGACGTCAATATTCTTGTAATGCTTTTTGTATTAAAAATCTTAAATTGCATCTCAATTTGAGCAAATTATGAATTTGCGATTAATCGTGATTTATCACAGCAAATCCTATGATAAACTCAAGTAAAAAAATGTAAAAAGGTGAAAATGCTCATGTAAAAGTGTACTGGACATGAGTCCGTAATGGTTGCTCATGGTCACATCATTTTTTTGGGCCGTGACATTTTCAAGTGATTTGTTCACACGTGTGGTAACGTGTTCTTTTCATGCGATTTTTTCACGTTGTTTTCTTGTAAGGGATGTGTGCAGTCTGTTTAAATACATATAGCCTGAGAGTTCTGTGTTAAACTATGCTGAACAAAAATGGAAACGCTGGTCACAGTCAGACCCACTGATTTGTTCTATTCAATCTTTATTCATAATTTCATACTTTTATTCATCCATCCCTTGCTTCTCTTATCCCTCACCTCCACGCATCAATTTTGAATGTCGGGCCTCCTTTGTGCCACCTAAACACGCACACACACACATGCTCACACACACAAACATACACACACACACACAGACATACCGTTTTTTTACATACTGTGATTGATCAGTCCTAACCAGAACAAAGATTTACAAGTATGAAGGCACCATAAGCACCGCTACAGCACCATCAACAGTGTTTTATACTCTGTACCCAGCGGTGTATGTGTTTGGGAGATACAGATATTAACTACCTTATGAGATAGCTACCGACTCCCACTCGACACACGTTGATTTCATTCAGTCTATTTCTGTCCTCTGTCCTTTAGTTCCACAGGTGAACTCATAGAGATTTTTTTTTAAATAACAATTTACGAGTGAGACTTCGGTGCCACAACAGACAAACTAAAACATGTTATAGAACTGAACAGAACAAAAAAGTAGGTGAAGAAGACATCAATTTCTCCAAACTAGAAGACTGCATGTAACATGCGTCAATAACCTTGTAGAAAGATAATCTACTGTAAATATCTAAAGTCTCACTTTAACAAGCGAGCACAACATGGTAAAACATCACGTTTTGATGTACTGTATATCATTCAATGAAGCCAGTTGAAGCCATCTGAAGCCATTTGCACAAATATTAGAGTTTTGAGCACGTTTTTCAGATTAGGATTCAGCCCTTGCAGTGTTCATCCTCTTTTGTCTCCATCTCAAACCATCTCTAATAATCTCTAATAATCCCAAAATAGCTTTTGTTTAACCCTGTTTGATTCCCCTCTTAGCTGCAATGGCCTGATGAACTCGTTGTCTACCTCTCAAAGAGGCATGTTCTCTAACTAGCCCCCGATAACTAAGCTTTTGATAGGGGATTCATTACACCCTTAATTGAATGTCTAATTGGTTTTTTTCTATATGCTTGTGAAATATGCTTTCCATCCTAGTTCTTACAACACCATCTGGTGTGATTAGAAAAGAGGAGAGAGAGACAGGTTAGAGAGATGGAGGGAGAAAGAGAGAGAGAGAGAAAGAGACAGAAAGAGAGAGAGAAAGAGAGAAAGAGAGAGGGAAGGAAGGAAGTATGGGGGAGAGAGAGAGGGATAGAAATATCTCCTCTTCTCTATCTGATGGTTGGCTGTGTGTTATATGTTTCCTTGTTAATTGCCTGGTGTGATGAGATTAAGCAAACACATTAGCTAATAACCCTCTCTGCCTCCCGCGCACAGCATGACTGATAAAATGCAAATCAGGGAGAATCATTAAGGAGTTAACACACCCACACACACACCTCATATAGCGATGACTGTGTGTGACTGATGTACTATTGTAAGTGATGGTTTCTGATCTCATTAAATCTTATTGATTTCTCTCTCAGATTTGTTTTTTTCAGAGGCCGGGGTCAGGAGCACTGTTAATCAAGCTTACACACACACACAGACAGACACACACACACACACACAGACACACACACACACACACACACACACACACACACACACACACACACACACACACACACACACACACACACACACACAGTATTGTACAGCTAACCTTGTGGGGACATACCATTCAAAATCCTATTTGCCCTAACCCCTAACCCTAAACTTAACCCTCACCTTTACCCTTACCCTTACATTAACCCTAACCTTAACTCTAACATTAACCCAAAAACCTAACCTTAACCCTGACCCTAGCTCCTAACCCTAACCTTAACCCTAACCCTAGCTCCTAACCCTAACCTTAAAACTAACCCTAGCTCATAACCCTAACCCTAACCCTTAACGTAATTCTAACCCTAACACTAATTCTAATTGTTAGACCTTGTGGGGACTAACAAAATGTCCTCAGTTGGTCAAATTTTTGTTTGTTTTTTGTTTGTTTTGTTTAAACACGTCCACACACACAGACACACACACATGCACACACACATACACATTAGAAACATGTAGCCATTGCTCACCACCTCGCTCTTAGGCTATGGACATCGAAGCACAAAAACCAAGGGCACCTTGCTCCAAAGAAAGTTAATGACATTTTGAGAAATTTGACCCCGAAGCACAATTCCAGTGTTTCTGACCTGCGTTCCTTTATTTATGTGGCTGTTTGCAGAGTTGATATTGCTTTTAGGAGTTAAGGAGGTAATGGATTTGCCTACTGGCTAGCAATTATGACAGCAGCGAAACAAGGCATAATTATTATCATTATTAATATTTGTTTGTACATCTTTACAGATTCAAAACGGTATATTCAGCAACATCAATACTGAATAAAACATCAAAGCATTTCCACCTCATCACTAGAAAATATGCAAATTAGCCCGACCCAACAAATGGGACATAGGAATATCAACAAACAGTACCAGTCAAAAGTTTGTACACATATACTCATTCAAGCGTTTTTTCTTTATTTTTACTATTTTCTACATTGTAGAATAATAGTGAAGACATCAACACTATGAAATAGCAGCCAACAAGTGCTCAGCATATGTGGGAACTCCTTCAAGACTTTTGGAAAAGCATTCCAGGTGAAGCTGGTTGAGAGAATACCAAGCCTATGTGTAACAGTATAGCTTCCGTCCCTCTCCTCGCCTCGAACCAGGGACCCTCTGCACACTTAGACAACAGCCACCCTTGAAGCATCGTTACCCATCGCTCCACAAAAGCCGCGGCCCTTGCCGAGCAAGGGGGTACAACTACTTCAAGGTTTCAGAGCGAGTGACGTCACCGATTGAAATGCTGTTAGCTAACTAGCCATTTCACACTGGCTACATATGCAAAGGGTAGCCTAGTGGTTAGAGCGTTGGACTAGTAACTGAAAGGTTGCAAGTTCAATTCCCTGAGCTGACAAGATACAAAGCTGTCGTTCTGCCCCTGAACAGGCAGTTAACCCACTGTACTTAGGCCGTCATTGAAAATAGGAACTTTTTCTTAACTGACTTGCCTAGTAAAATAAAGGTAAAAAAAAAAACTGTCATCAAGGCAAAGGGTGGCTACTTTGAAGAATATAAAATATATTTCGATTTGTTAAACACATGATTCCATGTGTTATTTCATAGTTGTGATGTCGTCACTTTTATTCTACAATGTAGAAAAAAGGAAAATTAATGAAAAACAATTGAATGAGTAGGTGTGTCCAAAATGTTGATTTTGTAAATGTAAATGCAGTTGATCATTATGATATTAAACACAGTCAATGTTATTGTAATTAGCCTAGTTGTATTAGCATGTATTAGCATCAGTGACAAGTGTTGTACCGTGATAAGACAATGAAGAGACAACAAAGCGAGATGACTATGGTGTCCTCACATAGCACAGCTGTCAATAGGAACCGAGAGTGCGTGTGGGGTGTGTGTCGTCATAGACAAGATGGGACAGCTGTTATGCAAATATCTTCCCCACAGTATGAGAGAGAGAGAGAGAGAGAGAGAGAGAGAGAGAGAGAGAGAGAGAGAGAGAGAGAGAGAGAGAGAGAGAGAGAGAGAGAATGGTTCCCTTAGGATAAAACGGCTTTAAGCAACACCAGCTTGATCAATACATCAATATACAACCAGGGAGGTCCGACTACACACACACACATTCTCTCTCTTTCTCTCTGTCTCTCTCTCTCTCTCACACACACACACACACAGACACACACACACACTCCAGGGCAGCATGCCCTCAACTAATCAATTAACCCTTGATACAGACGCCACGCGACACATTCATCAAAAGCACATCATTAATATGAAAAATGGCCGTCTGTTCGATAAGGGAAAGGAGCTTTAGTCTTCCTGGTTTCTAATCCTAAAGACAATGGCCTAGAGGGACAGTTTTGTCTCTTCACCACAGGCTGTTATATCATCTCCCTCCTGCTAACCCCATTCATACCCTCACACACACACAAACACTTGCCTCTCAAACCCACGCTTGCATCTCATGTTTCTCCAGCCTCCCTTAGATACACACACACACATATCTGCACGCTTCACACACATACAAACACACACACACTCCAAACACACGTCTCAAACTCCAAACGCACCCCCATACTCCCCCGCCACCTCCATACACTCACACACACACGCCAGTATCTCCTGGTGTCAGCCGTTTGGCCTATGGGGCCAGGGATGTCAGCTTAGGTCTGTGAGTATTGTTAGTGTTCTACATATTGTTATTCTAATGAAACCCAGAGACAATACTTCTGGACTGGACCAGTCTGGAATAGAACACCTGCAGAGTTGTGAGTTGTCAGTTCTGACGTCTGCCTTTACAACAGGGGATAATCCGCCTGTTCTAATTCTGGAACTAGGATTCACCACGGTTACGCTTGTGTCCAGTCAGATAGCAGAGGGGAGGATGGAGGGGAGGGGAGGGAGGGGGCAGAGAGATTGACACATGGGATTTTAGTATGGAGCATCATCATTGAGACAAGCAATAGAGGCACGCTTTGGTGTGGAAATTGAACTTGATATTGATTGGCCCACAAGACCATCGGTTCTAATATGACAAGACACAGTGTAAGGACTGCGCCGTCTGTCCTGTGAATGGGTATTGAAATTGGGAATCATTGTGTGTGTTTTCTCTCCTCATCCAAACAGCTGCACACAATGTGATTACCTTGATAAAGAAGTTGAGAAACAGACACAACCCATTTTTGTCCTGGAGGTGTAGGTACTGTAGTTCTTGTTCAAAATCTAAGGTAATTTCTGTGTTGTATCACGTTTGTTTGTATTGACGGAAGTCTAACAGTCAATGAGGGAATCTAGTTGTATGAAACTTGAGTACTTCTCTGTTGGTCAATATTGCTACTGTACTGGAACTGAAATGAATTACGCTCCCCACCCTTCTATTCGGCCAAGTACACATAATTCAATTGCATATCCAGCAAAACGATGCAATTACGCCAAGCCATTTAAACCAATCACGCTCATGGTTCTCACTCGTATCAGTGATATCATTTAAGACATTTCAGAAGCACTTTAGGAAATGTCTTTCAGCCAATCACAACAAACCCAGCAGGGTTATAGAACATCTCTGTAATCATTGTTATGAGCTCTGTGTTGTCAGGACCAAACACACAATAACTAGCCAGGAGAAGAGAGAGAGAGAGAGAGAGAGAGGGAGGGAGAAGAGGAGGTGGAGGAAAAGGAGGAGGAGAGAGAGAGCGAGAGAGCGAGAGAGAGAGAGAGAGAGAGAGAGAGAGAGAGAGAGAGAGAGACCCATATAATTACAATTGGCTCATTCATCTCCCTCCTCACCCCTGTAACTATTCCCCAGGTCGTTGCTGTAAATGAGAATGTGTTCTCTGTCAACTTACCTGGTAAAATAACGGTAAAATAAATAATTAAAATAAAAAGGCTGACTTAAGAAAAACATAATTGACGTGACCCTTTAGCAATATATAACTAAAGAATAACATAACATGGGTACAGTAAAGTTACAGGGTATAATGGATGAGAGAACAACATGTTCAGATGACCATGGTGGGGATGTAATGATACATGATGATAGTGAGTATGTCAGCCATTGTACATGTTCTATGAATGAAGTGGGTTTTAATCTGGATGTACAGTAGATGGCTGGATGATGACTAGGATTATCATTAGGGTAATGATACGTATTCCTAGTACACTGAGAAACTAACACAACGTGGATGTGAACAGGTACAGTATACAGGACATACATTCACCATCAACTGCACATGGCATCATCATCTCACTGTAAATATAAACTGGGTAGTTTGGATCCTGGATGCTGATTGGCTGAAAGCTGTGGTATATCAGACCGTATACCATGGGTATGTCAAATAAAAACTTTTTACTGGTCTAATTATGCTGGTAAGCAGTTTATAATAACAATAAGGCACCTCAGGGGTTTGTGGTGTTTGGCCAATATACCACGACTAAGGGCTGTATCCAGGCACTCCTCTTTGTGATATGCAGCCATTAGCTGTGGTATATTGTCCAGTTACCACACACCCCTCCTCGGGCCTTATTAATTCATTGTAGTATGGTAGATTCACATCGGGACATTTATAATTATATTGATAATGATGATAACAAAAAACAATTATAAGGTTCATTTTAATGACAGTATACTGGTGGTAGACTCCTATAAGGGTGAGAGGATGATGATGATGAAAGCAATAATAATATGAAATGTGTGACCTTTGACCTTTACAAGGTCCTCTGTTCTCCTGTGAGTCGCAGCAGATGTTTTATATACAGGTTGAGCTGAATACCATTAACACATCATCCATCCATCCATATACTGTAGGTCACACACACACACAAGCAGGCACATTACGTACACACACGCTCATGTATACTCGCATGCACAGACTCTCACACACACAGTTAGCCAAACGGTTGAGGGCATGCTGCCCTGCCCTGGAGTGTACGTGTGCATGTGTGTGCATGTGTGTGTGTGGTCTGTGGTGTGTGTGTGTGTCTGTGTCCGTGTGTGTATCTGTCCATGTGTGTTGGGGATGAATTAACCCCTGATACAGACGCCACGCGACGCATTCATCAAAAGCGCGTCATTAATATGAAAAATGGTTGTCTGTTCAGTAAGGGAAAGGAGCTTTAGTCTTCTTGGTTTCTAATCCTAAAGACAATGGCCTAGAGGGACAGTTTTGTCTCTTCACCACAGGCTGTTATATCATCTCCCTCCTGCTAACCCCATTCATACCCTCACTCACACACACACAAACACTCTCATATTTCTCCAGCATCCCTTAGATACACACACGCGCCACACACAATCCTCACACACACACGTATCTGCACGCTTTACACACATACAAACACACACACTCCAAACACACGGGGATGAGGGATGGAAGGAGATCCTTATGTATCGAAAATAATCTGAAATGCTCTTTGGTATTTGTAATTACAGTAGCACCATGCACATGCACACCATGCACATACTGTACATCAACTAACTCTCAGTAGGAATCCATTGTATTTGGACGCCTCCAGTGATAACATAGCAGAGAGACAAATATCTTCACATCAAAACATGCTCTAAGCGAGTGCTTTACACACATTCTGTGATGCCCTCATTTAGAACACATTTCTATGTACACACAAACTCAATTAGACACACTTGTGCATGGATGCAATAACGCACACATGGTGCCAGCATAAAACACACACACACAAATTCTCTTTCTTTTTAAGGCAAAAAGTTACCAACAAAGAAAAAACAACAGCAAACGACTGACCCTTCGTCTCGCTTTCAACTCATAACTCCAACATCAAACAGCTGTTGTGTTTCTACCATGCTTTACATTCAGTTTACTTCCGCCTCTTTCAGATGGATCCTTTCCCTCTGTGTACCACTCAAGACATCTAGCCTTGCCAAGGCCAGAGAATGAATGGACTGCGGGACGTTATACAGACTCCTGGTCCAACGCTGCGCTATACCTTTCAGACAGTCCGTTTGGCTACGCTGCCATCTCTGATGATACTATGATCCTATGCACCAGATATAGTAGCAACAGGATGAAAATCACTGGTGCTTTTTCAAGCTCGATTTCAAATCCTTTCTGTGTTTGGAGGCTATAGTTATATGTGGCGTAGAGACTGTTTCTGTGTTTGGAGGCTATAGTTATATGTGGCGTAGAGGTTGCTTCTGTGTTTGGAGGCTATAGTTATATGTGGCGTAGAGGTTGTTTCTGTGTTTGGAGGCTATAGTTATATGTGGCGTGTAGACTGTTTCTGTGTTTGGAGACTATAGGAGGGAGAGAAAGATACAAAGAAAGAAAGAGTGAGAGAGAGAGAGAGAGAGAGAGAGAGAGAGAGAGAGAGAGAGAGAGAGAGAGAGAGAGAGAGAGAGAGAGAGGAAAAGAGACACAAAGTAAACTCCAAAAACCTCAAAACCCATCAATGCAATAATCAATGACAATGTATTAATAGAAAAAAACACAGGAGAAATAGGAATAGGAAATATGACATACACAATATCACCTCATCCATTATACATCCATCCACAGAATAGAACCTATAAATCCCTTGCATTGACTCTTCTTTCTTCCCGTATTGCCCTACACAGATCCCAATGTTTGTTTACTATTACAGAAAAGCAGTCAGGTGTTTGATAGCGGTGTCAATCTACATTTATACAATGAAAGTATCAGATGGATAACAAGCGTGGCGACGGCCCGTCAATACTGCTATGAGAGAAATCCAATCATCTGCACTGGTAAAGCTGTCCTGGCTATAGGGACAAAACTCACAGGAAGAGACACACACTGCATACAGGGAGGATACAGGGAGTCTATTGACAGATGTTGGCTGCTTTCAATCAAACCATGTCTGCTCTGCATTATCACTGATGAACCCATCAAAGAGAAAAGAAAGGAGAGAGGGGGAGAGACATCCCAGCTTCAAGTGATGTCAGAGCACACAGGCTATACTCCGGAGTCCATGAGAACTAGGGCTATCTCTGAATGCAAGCCACTTCCATCTACGGTGCCCACAGATCAATTTATAAGCAAAAATGTCTTTACATCCAATAGGTTAGGAAAATTATTCCTAACCTGTCCACACACACACTCACAAACATACACATGCATACACCCACGCATACACCCACGCACTCACACGCACACATACACGGCCCAGGGCTTTTAGTGTGTGCTAAGGGTCATGTTAGGGTCAGTAGTAAATTGGCAGAGGGCAGGAGGCCTCACAGCTAAGGTTATGGAGGAAAATTCATTAGGCTTCTACAGCACAGTGATGTCAACAGATTACTGATGCCTTTTCACATGCTCAGACACTAGAATGGTAACGAAATATTGCACACAATTACAGTGGGCCAGATAATGCATTTACACATGCTTAGATGCAGCAATAGTCTACAGTTATATTTTCAGATTGAGAAGCACAAATAGTGGAAAAGATAAGAATACATTTGAATCAACACAACTTGTACCAATTTCAAGTGATTACCTCTCACTAGTTGCTTTGTTTCAACTTCCAAGACCATAAATCCACTCCCTCTGATCAGGCGGTCCCCTAACATGGCTGAGATGCTGTGACTGAGATAGGGGAGAACAGTTGTGATCTGAGAGCCCAGGGCATAGCAGCCACATGTCATACCATGCCGAGTCTGTTCTGTCTGTCTGTCAAACATACACCACGCTGGTATCTTTAACAACCAATTAGACTCATTACCACATGATTAGAGACAAGGGAGCCTGGGGGAGACATATGTTGCTTGTTGAAGTGTAGAGAGAGAAAGAGGGCTTTACCACTTGGCAAGTCATCAGTGAGTGAGACAAGAGAGGATGGGTGAGGAGAGAGACTGAGGGAGTCATGGCAGAGAGGGTGAGAGAAAAAGACTGGGTGAAAATTACAAAACATGTTGAGTCATGTCCCATGGTGTTTTTCTTCCTTTCTCTACATGCACACCTCTCTTTTAGTCCCGCTTCTCTCTTTCTTTCCATCATTACATCTCTATCTCTTTCCCCCTGATATCCTCTCACAACAACAAAACACATTTTTGTTTGTCTCATATCGACTTGTTTGTGACAAAGATATTATCACTTTGATGAAGATAATTATTTCCGGCCTAGAGGAATGTGTTATGGTCAAAACACATATCTGCATGTTAGATGGTCTGGCTTAGGGATTATAGACTAATGATAATTCTACATATGGTCGACTGGATAAAGCAGCTTTAGTAGAGAGATCGTGAACCCAATCTGAATGAGATTATCCCCAGCAGAAATTGTAACAATTTTGGATGCTCTACAGACCATAAGTAATATTTCAACTAACTCTCTACTAAACCTATCCCTAGCCCTAACCCTAACCTTAACCCTTATCCTAACCCTAAACTTAACCTTTACCCTAGCCCTAACCGTAACCCTAACACTAACCCTAAACCTTATTCTAACCCTAACTGTAACCTTAGCAAGCAGTTGCTTATCATTATTTGGGCAGTCATGAATTAGGCACATTTTGAACAGAAATGCAATGATTCATTGGATCAGTTTAAAACTTTGCACACACACTGCTACCATCTAGTGGCCAAAATCTAAATTGTGCCTGGGCTGGAATAATACATGATCAAATCAAATCAAATGTATTTATAAAGCCCCCCTTACATCAGCTGATGTCACAGAGTGCTGTACAGAAACCCAGCCTAAAACCCCAAACAGCAAGCAATGCAGGTGTAAAAGCACGGTGGCTAGGAAAAACTCCCTAGAAAGGCCAAAACCAAGGAAGAAACCTAGAGAGGAACCAGGCTGTGAGGGGTGGCCAGTCCTCTTCTGGCTGTGCCGGGTGCAGATTATGATGATGGCCTTTCTCTTGCATTTCAAAAATGATGGTACAAAAGAAATTACAAAAAAACACATGATTTTTTCTTTGTATTATCTTTTACCAGATCTAATGTGTTATATTCTCCTACATTCCTTTCACATTTCCACAAACGTCCAAGTATTTCCTTTCAAATGGTATCAATAATATGCATATACTTGCTTCAGGTCCTGAGCTACAGGCAGTTAGATTTGGGTATGACATTTTAGGTGAAAATGGAACAAAAGTGTATGATACTGAAGGTGGACTATACAGACTATCCAAATAAAGTGTGACCTGAGAAATGAATACTACATGTAAATGTCGAGACCAAGGCCAATGGTGGCTGGCTGCAACAGACTGAAACGTCACAACATGATGTATTACTACAAGGGAGAATGAGTGTGTGTGCGAGCTAGTGAGCATGGATGTGTTTGTGTGTGTCGGGGGTTCTGGAAACATGCACGTGCATACTTACCCACACACATACACACATACACGCAGACAGCTTACACAGAAAATGTCATATATTTCTCTCCCAAATTTTGGGGGTGACAGCTCAACCAAATCCCAGTTTAGCCTGTGTATGACAATATGTAGCATGGGTCCACACACAGTGAGAGGCGCAGGAGAAGTGGAGAACGGGTGAATTCACCCAGCACTAATCCGACAGTTATTAAGTTGGCTTCCATGAAAATGAACACACTGCAGAGTAAAGTGAATACACTGTCCAATCACTTACGCACGCGCGAGCATCATGTATGAAGATTGTACCATTGGTTAATAACAAAGGAAGGAATTCCAATCTATGTATAGTATATTGTGGCATCAGGGGGAATAATAGTGGAATTGCAGAAAGAACAGCTCTTAGAAGGAGGGAGGGGAAGAGAGAGAGAAAAAAAGAGAGAGACAGATAGAGAGTGAGTGAGAGAGAGACAGAGAGGCAGAGAGCGAGGCAGAGAGAGAGAGAGGCAGAGAGTGAGGCAGAGAGATAGACAGAGAGAAGCAGAGAGAGAGAGAGAGGCAGAGAGAGCGAAGCAGAAAGAGAGCGAGGGAGAGAGAGAAATGTTCAGTGTTTGACATTTCACCTTCCTGTGGAGACTAGGGGTTTCACCCTCAAGTCCCAAGGGTTTACTGTTGCTGTATACTAGCATTGGCTCCACATACAGCTCAGGAAATTATTGATCAACCAGACAGACCTGTTTCTGTGTGTGTCTGAGTATGTGTGCACATGTGAATGTCAGCCTAACATCGGCCTTAGCATTGCAGAACATGTCCACCCTGGTCAGTCCAATGATCTCTCTCAGACCCTGGGGGTGACTAACTGGACTATCTCTAACTGACTTCCTACTGAACTTAATGAGCCTTTAAAGACACAAGAGAGGGAGGGAAGGAAGGAAGGAGGGAGAGAGTGAGAGATGGAGTGGGAGGGGGGAGGGAGAGAGAGAGAGAGAGAGAGAGAGAGAGAGAGAGAGAGAGAGAGAGAGAGAGGTGGAAGAGGAGAGGTGGAGAAGGGAAGAGGGGATACTGAGGGTGCTAAGAGCAACAGGAAATGTAGTGGATACCCAGTCAGACATGTCAACACACAAACACACATGCAAACACACACACAATTTGATGAGAGACCCCCTCTCAGATTCGAGCCAGTGAATCATTTGTAATGAGGGGTTAAATAAAACCATGCTAAATAAAACTATGCATGTATGGGAGATAATTCTTTAGAAAAGGGTCGATTTGAGGACCAGTATTTTCTGCATTCATTGTCGGGCTCAGGAGACTTGGATGAGTAGATGGAGAGAACGAGACAAGCTTGTGTTGACCTCTGAACTGTGTGTTAGACACGCATGGCCTCAGTGTTTACACTCACATGAAGTGATCAGGCAGCAAAACCCACATACAGTGGGGAAAAAAAGTATTTAGTCAGCCACCAATTGTGCAAGTTCTCTCACTTAAAAAGATGAGAGAGGCCTGTAATTTTCATCATAGGTACACTTCAACTATGACAGACAAAATGAGGGAAAAAAATCCAGAAAATCACATTGTAGGATTTTTAATGAATTTATTTGCAAATTATGGTGGAAAATAAGTATTTGGTCACATACAAACAAGCAAGATTTCTGGCTCTCACAGACCTGTAACTTCTTCTTTAAGAGGCTCCTCTGTCCTCCACTCATTACCTGTATTAATGGCACCTGTTTGAACTTGTTATCAGTATAAAAGACACCTGTCCACAACCTCAAACAGTCACACTCCAAACTCCACTATGGCCAAGACCAAAGAGCTGTCAAAGGACACCAGAAACAAAATTGTAGACCTGCACCAGGTTGGGAAGACTGAATCTGCAATAGGTAAGCAGCTTGGTTTGAAGAAATCAACTGTGGGAGCAATTATTAGGAAATGGAAGACATACAAGACCACTGATAATCTTCCTCGATCTGGGGCTCCATAAGATCTCACCCGTGGGGTCAAAATGATCACAAGAACGGTGAGCAAAAATCCCAGAACCACACGGGGACCTAGTGAAGGACCTGCAGAGAGCTGGGACCAAAGTAACAAAGCCTACCATCAGTAACACACTACGCCGCCAGGGACTCAAATCCTGCAGTGCCAGGCGTGTCCCCCTGCTTAAGCCAGTACATGTTCAGGCCCGTCTAAAGTTTGCTAGAGAGCATTTGGATGATCCAGATGAGGATTGGGAGAATGTCAGATGAAACCAAAATATAACTTTTTGGTAAAAACTCAACTTGTCGTGTTTGGAGGACAAAGAATGCTGAGTTGCATCCAAAGAACACCATACCTACTGTGAAGCATGGGGGTGGAAACATCATGCTTTGGGGCTGTTTTTCTGCAAAGGGACCAGGACGACTGATCCGTGTAAAGGAAAGAATGAATGGGGCTATGTATCGTGAGATTTTGAGTGAAAACCTCCTTCCATCAGCAAGGGCATTGAAGATGAAACGTGGCTGGGTCTTTCAGCATGACAATGATCCCAAACACACCGCCGAACAGCGAAGGAGTGGCTTCGTAAGAAGGATTTCAAGGTCCTGGAGTGGCCTAGCCAGTCTCCAGATCTCAACCCCATAGAAAATCTTTGAAAGTCCGTGTTGCCCAGCGACAGCCCCAAAACATCACTACTCTAGAGGAGATCTGCATGGAGGAATGGGCCAAAATACCAGCAACAGTGTGTGAAAACCTTGTGAAGACTTACAGAAAACGTTTGACCTCTGTCATTGCCAACAAAGGGTATATAACAAAGTATTGAGATAAACTTTTGATATTGACCAAATACTTATTTTCCACCATAATTTGGAAATAAATTCATAAAAAATCCTACAATGTGATTTTCTGGATTTTTTTTCCTCATTTTGTCTGTCATAGTTGAAGTGTACCTATGATGAAAATTACAGGCCTCTCTCATCTTTTTAAGTGAGAGAACTTGCACAATTGGTGGCTGACTAAATACTTTTTTTCCCCACTGTATATTATCAAATGAAAACACACACATGCGTGGAGGCACACACACACCTACACATACATACACGCAATAGTCGTCACAATAATATTTACAAAAGTAGTGAATTCTGCCTGAGAGACGAAGATAATTGAAATTGTAGGATTGTAAATTGACACAGCCAATGCTAGAACTCACATGTTTATTCTATGTGCAATATGCTATGAAACAGATGAGAGAGAGAAACCTAATAATATGCCACAATTAGATAAAGAAATTAAGCAGTTTGTGTGTGTGCGTACGTGTGTTTGCGCATGTGTGTGTGTGCGTTCGTGCGTGTGTGTGTGCATGCGTGCTTGCGAGTGTGTGTGTGTGCGTGCAAGCAAGTGTGTGAGTGTGTGTTTGAGTTTCAAAGCGTAGGTATCAAGCGTTTGAATCTCCTTCCCTCAAGAGGCATGGTAGAATGGTGGGGTTTGATTTGATTAATTTCATTTGTAGTTATGTTACTCCTGAATAAAACATTCATACTTAGAAACTAAGGGAATACACGAGGGAATAGGGGAGGAGAGGATGAATAGAGCAAAGATAGACAGCTGCATCTTGTCTCTAATTAAAATGCTATACATACATTAATATCTGCAGAACTATAAATAGCACAAGTTTAACACAGCTTCTTCACTCATTAAATAATAATAATACTTGATTGATTTTATGCAGCACTTTCCAAGACACTAAAAGCACTTTAAATTGTATGGGGGGAAATCATCTAATCCACCACCAATGTTTTACAGTATTGTAAAGGCATGATATCCCTCTAGTGGTGTGGGGGCTATGTCTTGGCAAAGTGGGTGGGGTTATATCCTGCCTGTTTGGCCCTGTCCGGAGGTATTGTCGGACAGGGCCACAGTGCCTCCCGACCCCTCCTGTCTCAGCCTCCAGTATTTATGCTGCAATAGTTTACTTGTCGGGGGACTAGGGTCAGTCTGTTATATCTGGACTATTTCTCCTGTCTCATCCGGTGTCCTGAGTGAATTTAAGTATGCTCCCTCTAATTCTCTCTCTCTCTCTTTTCTCTCTTTCTTCTCTCGGGGGACCTGAGCCCTAGGACCATGCCTCAGGACTACCTGGCCTGATGACTCCTTGCTGTCCCCAGTCCACCTGGCCATGCTACTGCTCCAGTTTCAACTGTTCTGCCTGCGGCTATGGAACCCTGACTTGTTCACCAGACGTGCTACCTTGTCCTGGACCTGCTGTTTCGGACTCTCTCTCTCTACCGCACCTGCTGTCTCTAACTCTGAATGATCAGCTATGAAAAGCCAACTGACATTAACTCCTGAGGTGCTGACCTGTTGCTCCCTCTACAACCACTGTGATTATTATTATCTGACCCTGCTGGTCATCTATGAACGTTTGAACAACTTGGTCATGTTCTGTTAAAATCTCGACCCGGCACAGCCAGAAGAGGACTGGCCACCCCTCAGAGCCTGCTTCCTCTCTAGGTTTTTCCTAGGTTCTGGCCTTTCTAGGGAGTTTTTCCTAGCCACCGTGCTTCTACATCTGCATTGCTTGCTGTTTGGGGTTTTAGGCTAGGTTTCTGTACAGCACTTTGTGACATCGGCTGATGTAAAAAGGGCTTTATAAATACATTTGATTGATTGATTGATTAATTGATATCAGAGGGAGCACGCCCTTATCCACATCAATGGGACCATAGTGGAGAAGGTGGAAAGCTTAAAGTTCCTGGTGGAAAGAAATAGTCCACCCACACAGACAGTGTGATGAAGAAGGCGCAACAGCGCCTCTTCAACCTCAGGAGACTGAAGAAATTTGGCTTGGCCCCTAAAACCCTCACAAACTTTTACAGATGCACAATCGAGAGCATCCTGTCGGGCTGTATCACCGTTTGGTATGGCAACTGCACCGCCCACAATTGTAGGGCTCTCCAGAGGGTGGTGCGGTCTGCCCAACGCATCACCGGCAAACTACCTGCCCTTCAGGACAGCTACAGCACCCGATGTCACAGGAAGATCATCAAGGACATCAACCACCCGAGCCACGGCATGTTCACCCCGCTATCATCCAGAAGGTGAGGTCAGTACAGGTGTCTCAATGCTGGGACCAAGAGACTGAAAAACAGCTTCTATCCCAAGGCCATCAGACTGTTAAATAGCCATCACTAGCCGGCTTCCACCCGGTTACACAACCCTGCACCTTAGAGGCTGCTGCCCTATATACATAGACTTGGAATCACTGGCCACTTTAATAATGGAACAGTAGTCACTTTAATAATGTTTACATACTTTACATTCTTTACTCATTTCATATGTATATATTGAATTCTATTCTACTGTATTTTAGTCAATGCCACTCCAACATTGCTCAATCTAATATATATATATATATATTTCTTAATTCAGTTTTTTTACTTTTAGATTTGTGTGCATTGTTGTGAATTGTTTTAGATACTACTGCACTGTTGGAGCTAGGAACACAAGCATTATGCTACACCCGCAATGACATCTGCTAAATATGTGTATGTGACCAATGACATTTGATTTGATTTGTTTTATTCTTCTCAAACAGATACAGACACCAAAACACATACACACTCACGCACACACACACACACATCTTTGTTTTACTATCCTTGTGGGGTCAAACAATTGATTTCCATGCAAAATCCTATTGTCCCTAACCTTATTATAACTCCTAACCGTAACCCTACAGTAAGTATAACGCTAACCCTAATTGTAAACCATAAAACTAACCCCTAAGCATAACAAAAAAAAAATCATTGTGTGAAATGTCCCCATTTGGCCGAATATTTTTTGTTTTACTATCCTTGTGAGGACTTCTGGATTTGTGGGCACACACACAAAAACACAATCTGGGGCTAAAGCTCTTCCCAAATACACAGCATTCAGAGATTCCTAAAGTCGGAGTTAACAGCGCCTCTGTGAACCTCTGAGTGGAGAGGCGGGCCGAGGAACAGAGGAACAGAGGAACAGAGGGGAGTTACTGTCCTCTGGTACTACACTACTGCAGTAATATAGGAGATGGGTGAGGAGAGAAGAGCAGACGGGAGAAGGGAGGCATATTTGTATGTTTTCGTTGTTGTTGCTGTTGCTGTTTATTTGCTTACTTTAAACACATAAAAAATCTTTGTCTCTATTTCCTTCTCTCTCTTGCACATGTTCTGTACTTTCTGCCTGGGGGTGTAACTCGGAGGAGACAGAGATCACACTGTTCGGCTCACCTCTAAAGTACAGGCTTTAGGCACTCACATACACCTGTGTCTGTGTCGGTGTACTGTACAGGTGTGTGTAACCTGCGTGCATGTGAACTACACATCCGAGGATAGATACAGAAAGCTACTCACACTGATATTCTGATACACTGATATACTGTATATACTATACTGCCTTATCTCAGCTCACTGGTCACGATAACAACACCCACCCATAGCACTCGCTCCAGCAGGTATATCTCACTGGTCATCCCCAAAGCCAACAACTCCTTTGGCCGCCTTTCCACCCAGTTCTCTGCTGCCAATGACTGAAACGAATTGCAAAAATTGCTGATGCTGGAGACTTACATTTCCCTCACTAACTTTAAACATCAGCTATCTGAGCAGCTAACCGATTGCTGCAGCTGTACATAGCCCATTTGTAAATAGCCCATCCAATCTACCTACCTCATCCCCATATTGTTTTTATTTACTTTTCGCTACTATGGCCTATATATTGCCTTACCTCCTCAAGCCATTTGCACACACTGTATATAGACTTTCTATTTTTTTTATATTGTGTTATTGACTGTACGCTTGTTTATTCCATGTGTAACTCTGTGTTGATGTTTGTGTCGCACTGCTTTGCTTTATCTTGGCCAGTTCGCAGTTGTAAATGAGAACTTGTTCTCAACTAGCCTACCTGGTTAAATAAAGGTGAAATAAAATAAAAAGGAGAGAGAGAAAGAGGAGTGAGGATGGGTGAGTAAAGATGATGTCTGGAGTCACAGGAAAAGTCAAAGACCTCCGAAATGATTGTATCGGATGACTGGAAAATTAAGGAAGAAAGGGGGAGAGGCAGAGGATGAGGAGAGAGAGTGGGGGAAGAGGGAAAGAGAAGGAGAGGGAGGGACAGAGAGAGAGAGAGAGAGAGAGAGAGAGAGAGTGGGGGGTCATTTTGAAAATTTTATCAATCAGTAGATTAATAATTGGTGTTGGTGTATTGAAAAATGTACATAACAAAGAGGTACACATTACCGGCGTCACTGCATGACCTAGGTTATATGACATAAAACATGTCTCTGATAGAAGGTGAAGGTGCACTCTCCCCATGCATACGAAACCTACTGGATTTAATCAGTCAAACATTAAAAACATCCTTCAGCAATTCTTTTACTTTTACTGTTAAAAAGTGATATCCCAAGTATAAATACAGTAAAGTACACACACTTTGACAAACACAAGTTTTGAGCAAAATTATAATTTTTTGACTACTGCAAACTTAAAGGAGTTGGTCTGATGGGAATTGTTGATGTCATCGGCCTCCCCCTTGCTTGAGGAACAATAGAGAACAAGATGTATCCCGGATCCAGATTAAACTCAGCAATTAGTTTTTTAGTCAAGAACTAAACGTAATCTGGGATTAGGAAACTACCCCTAAATTATGGTTTCCGTACTGCTTAGAGTGGAGCAATGTACGGGTGTAAATTCGTAATATGGTAATATGGATATTGTTACCGGTACTCGTTGTAAATAGCCTCCTTATTGTTATTATATTGCGTTACTATTTTCTATTTTTATTTGCTAATTGTCTTCCTTTTTAACTCTGCAGTGTTGGGAAAGGGCTCGTTAGTAAGCATTTCACAGTAAAGTCTACACCTGATGTATTTGGCGCATGTGAGAAATAAAATTTTATTTTATTTAAATGGATATAGGAACGTGTTCATCAGACATGTCTCTGAAACCCAGATACAAGATATACTGTAGATAGAAACCAACAGCCAAACCAACAAATAAACAAACAAACAAACAAAACAACCCTGTCAATCTTTGCCCCAAGGGCCATGAAACAAACTGGTATTGTGATTCATTTGAAGGTAGCAAACACACCTGGTGCCACTGTGAGAGAGGTTATTCAAGAGAGAGCGGGAAAGCACATGAGACTTTACTGGATTTCCAAAATAACACTCACCCTAGCTTTCTTTTACAATAGGGAAATGGACAGACTAGATTGCATTCCGCAGTATAAGAAGATACAATGAGAGACTAGAGAATTTGTGAAACAAAACAAGTATAATTGCTGTCATTGTGTGTCACATCATTTTAGCAGTTGTAGGTTGTGGATGCTGGGTGGTGTCTAGTGGCATTTTATATTTGGATCGTCACTAGAGCAAGTGAGCTGCTCTCTCAATTTCTCCTATCTCCTATCTCCCTCTCCTCCCTCTCCTCCCCCTTGCTCTCTCTCCCTTTCTATCCATCTCTCCTTCTTTCTCTCTTTCTCTCTTTCTCTCTTTCTTTCTCTCTCTCTCTCTCTCTCTCTCTCTCTCTCTCTCTCTCTCTCTCTCTCTCTCTGTGTCTCCCTGCCTCCCTCTCTCTCTCTCTATTGTGTTTCTTGCGTCTCTGTGTTTCTGTGGTCTACCTATGCCTCCTATTGGTACTACATGATTCCCTCTGCCCAACACAACCTCACTACCTCACACAGTAGAGAGAGAGATAGGGAGAGAGATGGAGAAATGGAGAGGTGGACAGGAGGAGAGAGAGATGGAGATTAGGGGAGAAGGGTGGTGTGATGGAGAGGGTGACAAGGAGAGAGAGAGGGAGGGATACAGAATTGGGAAAAGAGAGAGAAGGAAAATGGGGGGGAGTAAGTGAGTGAGCGAGCGAGCTGGAGATGGAGAGAGACAGGGAGAAAGAAAGGAAGGGAGAGAGGGAGAGGTGGGGAGGAGGGAATCTTATGAATGTTGACACTGTCCCTCTACATAAATCTGCACATTAACTGCTTGAAATGAGACTCCCTTTTTCCTCCTTTCATCCCTCTCTCCTTTCTCTCCTCCTCTCCACCATCTTGCGTCTGATTCCGTGATGTCATTTAGAATTTCTGTCCACATCAGGGGAGACGCAGGGTTCCGAGTCATCAGTGTCATGCCACAATGCCTGATGGGTAGGAATATAAAGCAGGGGTGAAACCGGGCGGGGAGGCAATGCTCCAGACTGAAATCACACCAAAATTGCCATCTTCCATTTCCATTTCACATTTTAGTATTTTAGTCAAACCTGTTTTTCCATATAGCGATTTACAATGAGGACATTCAGAAGGTGAAACAATCACATAGCTAACATGAACATCACTAGTAAAATCATTTCAAATGAAGTGTGGAGGATTATCAGGAGGATTATCAGTCTGTGAAATCTGTACAGCAAGTCTCTATGGTCAACTGAGCTGTTCCAGCTGATACAATTTGTATATTTATAAATCATGTGCAGTGCCCTTGGTTATTTTTAAAGAGGCTGACAATATTCAGATATAATAAAGGAAGTACAGAGGAAAGCAAAATAAAAAGTACACACACATTCTGCAAATTAATTTGGCAACAGAGTGATTCTGTTAGTTGATTAAACTAATAATCAACTGAAACAAAACGGAAAGAGAAGCATAACGTGAAACTTGATCGTTTGGAATTATAGTTGTCCTCTGTCCATTTGGGAAAATAAATGTTTGTTTTCAGAGCATCTCAATTTAATTTGATCTTAATCTGTTTTTTATCCATTAAAAGGCTCTCAGAAAAATATCTTAACATTTTATGATGCAAAACAAATGCATTAATGTAATGTATTAATGTACATTGAAGATACAAATGCATTTAGACACACATTACATTCTGGAATAGATTGAAGAACAAAACAATACAATTATATTTTGCATATACTTATGTTGATCATAAGAAAATATAAAAATCATATTTCTATACTTGCTATTTCTGGAAAGCTTGATTTATGTAAATGCCAACGTACGGAAGTGAAGCACATAATGAATCTAGATGATGACAGAACCCCAATTAATGAAAAATGGACAATATATTGAAGTGTCATACAGACTGGGGCTGCTTCCTTTTGGGGATACAATGCATTGCATCCCTATATGGGCAAAATATGGCAATATAAATTGGAAGCTATTCCCCTACAATTGTTATAGTATTACTGTTTAGGATAGACGGCCAGCCCCATTTGGGCTACCACACAATTCATTTTCCCCCTTTTTTTTCTTCCTGTTGATAGCTGTCCCTCTCCATTTATACTACTGAATTCTTCTCCCAGGGAGATTTTCACAAACACAATTAATATTTGTGAAGGTCTAGATAATAGATCGGGGGGGGGGTTCTAGGTGAGGAACGACCAATGGGTGGGTCTTCCTGTGGGTCCTGCTTTTTGTTTCACATCTATGGGCTTAGCAACACTAAAGATAACAATTACATCAGTAATAATGCATTCTTTTTTTAACAACGTCAACGCTAGCTATTCTCTCTTGGAATTTGAAAGGGCTTAATAGTCCTATTAAACATTCCAGCTGTCTTGATATACTAGCAAGAAACCATATTGATGTAGCAATGTTCCATTTGTACAATCTGGCTGCTTTTTAATCAGCCCCAAACAAACTATAGGTGTAATCATAATGATACATAAGAAACTCAAAATCGCCATCTTGGGTGAAGGCGAAGACCAAGAAGGCAGAATAATTTCCTTAAATCTATCCATAGCGCCTCTTCAACCTCAGAAGGCTGAAGAAATTTGGCTTGTCACCTAAAACCCTCACAAACTTTTACAGATGCATAATTGAGAATATCCTGTCGGGCTGTATCACGGCCTGGTATGGCAACTGCTCTGCCTACAACCGCAAGGCTCTCCAGAGGGTGGTGCGGTCTGAACAACACATCACCGGGGGCAAACTACTTGCCCTCCAGGACACCTACAGCACCCGATGTCACAGGAAGGCCAAAAAGATCATCAAGGACATCAACCTACCGAGCCACTGCCTGTTCACCCCACTATCATCCAGAAGGCAAGGTCAGTACAGGTGCATCAAAGCTGGGACCAAGAGACTGAAAAACAGCTTCTATTTCAAGGCCATCAGACTCTTAAACAGCCATCACTAACACAGAGAGGCTGCTGCCTATATACAGACTTGAAATCATTGGCCATTTTAATAAATGGATCACTAGCCACTTTAATAATGTCACTTTAATTATGTTTACAAATCTTGCATTACTCATCTCATATGTATATACTGTATTTTATACCATCTGTTGCGTCTTGCCTATGCCGCTCTGCCATTGCTCATCCATATATTTATATGTATATATTCTTATTCCATTCCTTTAATTAGATTTATGTATATTAGGTAGTTGTTGTGGAATTGTTAGATTACATGTTAGATATTGCTGCACTGTCGGAACTAGAAGCACAAGCATTTCGCTACACGCAATAACATCTGCTAACCATGTGTATGTGACCAATACAATTTGATTTGATTTAATTTCATTTAATGGAAAGAAAATTGCCTTTATTAATGTGTACGCTCCAAATTAATATGATCCTTAGTGTTTTTATTCTTTGAAGAGCATGTAGTTAGAATTAACTGAATTCCATCTGGTTATTGAGACTGATATGAAAGCCATTTTGGACATGCGAGATAAAAAAATAAAAACACTTTCTATTCAAACAGATACACTTTCTAGTCAAACAGGCATAAAATATTTTTGGGATTTCATACTATTATCTACACCTCTATTTTCTTTAATCAAGAAAATCAAAGTTCGACACAGTATGAGCTTGTCTGACCACCACACTACTGTCAACTTCAAATCTTAGAATCTACTAAAATAGCCAGAAGATGGCATTTCAATGTTTAATTATTACAAAATCCTTCATTCTGTGATCAATTTGAAAAGTAACTAAATTAATAATGATCAATACAAATTCAGTCAATGAGCCCTGGATCCTATGGGATGCCACCAAAGGTTTTATTAAAAACAATGTAACTGCATTTGCATTTGGGTTATATAAATCACAAGTAAAGAAGATGTCAGAGTTGGAAATGTGTTCTCAACAGACACACTTTTCAGACCAGGTAGCTATTCCTCTTTACAAAGTCAAGACAGAACTTAATTTATTGATAAGGCCGAGAGCTGAATTTTTCATAAGTAATTTCTAAAGATTTAAGAACTCCTCTTCTCTCAGCAGAGGAAGCCACATCACTGGGATCCAAAATCTCTCTCAATAAACTAAAAAGGGCATTGGATAGCATTAATAAAGGCAAATCACCTGGAGGTCTAATTTTGGAATCAGTTAGGTCCACTATTGCTCGAAATGATTAACACAGCCGTTCATGAAGGTTAATTTGGGAGAAATGTGAATCCAGCACTAATTTAGCTTTTATTAAAAAAAAATGTAAGGATACCACCCAGTGTTCTCACTATCGGACCCTATCTTTGATAAACCCAGATATTAAAATGATTTCCAAAACATTGTTGTCTCGTCTCAAAACGTACTTACCCAAATTGGTCCAAAAGGATAGACTAGAATGGTCATATCTCTGGTCTGTCTTGGAGCATATGGGAAATGGCTACAATTTCATCAATATGATTAAAATGCTACATGCCAATCCCTCAGACGTAATTTTAACTGGCAATATCTGCTCTGCTCTGTTCAAAATCACTAGAAGCAGCAGACAAGGCCATAAAATTTCGGTTTCGCTATTTTTATTATCCTGATCCAGGCAATTCGTCAATAGAAGGAAATAACACAAATTTCCCTCAAATCTACTGATTACTTACGCAGACAATATTTTACTATATCTAGACAATGTATCTCAATCGCTACCTATCGCATTGGAGACAGATTTTATAATTTGAGATTAAGATCAATGTATCTGACCAAATCAGCCCTAGTGCCTCTCAGGACCCTGATGGAGGACTCAAATTTTAAATGTTTGGGAGTAAATATATTTCCTTCTTTAGATAAAACCATCGCCAGAAACTTTAACAGAACTCTCAAATCAATTCTATCAGACCTCAGTATAGAATAATATCCCAGTTGCTTTAACCGGCAGAATGTCTTTGTCAAAATGTATATATTGCCATGGCTGAATTTCTGTAGTTCAATGCTTCCCATAGCTCACCCTTCTGGCTATTGGGATAAAATTCATAGTGCGGTTTCAATGTATATGGCAAGGTAAACGATCCCGGATAAAATTAACAAACTTACAAAGATGGAAAGACGTTGAAGGACTATCCATACCAAACTTTAAATTGTATTTCCAGGCACTAGCATTTCGCCCCATCCTAAATTGGTTTAGACATGATTCTTCTGCCCCCCTGGCTGAGTATAGAGAAACATATGCTGTGGAAGAGGTAGTCTTCACTGATATATCCCTTAAACAATGTAAACTACGCTTTGATCCTATTCATGCAAAATTGGAAAACAATGTAACTGGGAATCAAAATGGTATGACCATACTCCAATATTTTACAATAATGCATCCCCTCATTGGTCCAAATGTGGAATCTGCACCCTTTGCCGATGTCATGGACAGTAATGATTTGAGAACATTCAAAGAGTTGAGATACATACACATTACCAGGCAACTACTTTTTTTATATATTTACAACTACCGAACCATCCAATGATGGGATATATAAATAAATTATGGGCTCGCAAGAGGACTGATCTTTATAATATATAAACAACTTTTGGAAAGCTCATATTCTGAGCTACTCATTAAAAAATAATGGTCCACATATATAATTGAATCTGAATATCCCTTTAACTGGAACAGAATATGGAAACACATGACCTTGGCATCCCGTAATCCAAACCATCAACTTATACAGACTGTATTTAACACCAAGGAAATGTTTTTCAATACAATTGGCCCAAATTCCCAAGTTTTCAATGTGTCCCCTAAATCAGGTAGGCACATTCCTCCATATGATGTGGGAGTGCCCTGCAGTTAAATGCTTTTGAGGCAAAAATACAACATTGATTCAATGCTTTCCATCTATTACAGTGGGGGAAAAAAGTATTTAGTCAGCCACCAATTGTGCAAGTTCTCTCACTTAAAAAGATGAGAGAGGCCTGTAATTTTCATCATAGGTACACTTCAACTATGACAGACAAAATGAGGAAAGAAAATCCAGAAAATCACATTGTAGGATTTTTAATGAATTTATTTGCAAATTATGGTGGAAAATAAGTATTTGGTCACATACAAACAAGCAAGATTTCTGGCTCTCACAGACCTGTAACTTCTTCTTTAAGAGGCTCCTCTGTCCTCCACTCGTTACCTGTATTAATGGCACCTGTTTGAACTTGTTATCAGTATAAAGACACCTGTCCACAACCTCAAACAGTCACACTCCAAACTCCACTATGGCCAAGACCAAAGAGCTGTCAAAGGACACCAGAAACAAAATTGTAGACCTGCACCAGGTTGGGAAGAATGAATCTGCAATAGGTAAGCAGCTTGGTTTGAAGAAATCAACTGTGGGAGCAATTATTAGGAAATGGAAGACATACAAGACCACTGATAATCTTCCTCGATCTGGGGCTCCACGCAAGATCTCACCCCGTGGGGTCAAAATGATCACAAGAACGGTGAGCAAAAATCCCAGAACCACGCGTGGGGACCTAGTGAATGACCCGCAGAGAGCTGGGACCAAAGTAACAAAGCCTACCATCAGTAACACACTACGCCGCCAGGGACTCAAATCCTGCAGTGCCAGACGTGTCCCCCTGCTTAAGCCAGTACATGTTCAGGCCCGTCTGAAGTTTGCTAGAGAGCATTTGGATGATCCAGATGAGGATTGGGAGAATGTCATATGGTCAGATGAAACCAAAATAGAACTTTTGGTAAAAACTCAACTCGTCGTGTTTGGAGGACAAAGAATGCTGAGTTGCATCCAAAGAACACCATACCTACTGTGAAGCATGGGGGTGGAAACATCATGCTTTGGGGCTGTTTTTCTGCAAAGGGACCAGGACGACTGATCCGTGTAAAGGAAAGAATGAATGGGGCCATGTATCGTGAGATTTTGAGTGAAAACCTCCTTCCATCAGCAAGGGCATTGAAGATGAAACGTGGCTGGGTCTTTCAGCATGACAATGATCCCAAACACACCGCCCGGGCAACGAAGGAGTGGCTTCAGTAAGAAGCATTTCAAGGTCCTGGAGTGGCCTAGCCAGTCTCCAGATCTCAACCCCATAGAAAATCTTTGGAGGGAGTTGAAAGTCCGTGTTGCCCAGCGACAGCCCCAAAACATCACTGCTCTAGAGGAGATCTGCATGGAGGAATGGGCCAAAATACCAGCAACAGTGTGTGAAAACCTTGTGAAGACTTACAGAAAACGTTTGACCTCTGTCATTGCCAACAAAGGGTATATAACAAAGTATTGAGATAAACTTTTGTTATTGACCAAATACTTATTTTCCACCATAATTTGCAAATAAATTCATTAAAAATCCTACAATGTGATTTTCTGGATTTTTTTCCCTCATTTTGTCTGTCATAGTTGAAGTGTACCTATGATGAAAATTACAGGCCTCTCTCATCTTTTTAAGTGAGAGAACTTGCACAATTGGTGGCTGACTAAATACTTTTTTTCCCCACTGTATGTTACTTAATGATGATATGTTGGCTCTTCGATGGTAATCACTTCACTCTCTACCAATTCACCAGTAGATACAGTTACTATTAGAAGCTCTAACATCAGAATTATCAACAGCTAGAATGAATGGTGCTAGTTAAGGAACAATTGAGACCTGGACAAATATACTTGACTCTAAAGAATAATTTCAGCTAAAGCCCAACACATGCAAATATACAATCCATATATATATAGTACCAGTCAAAAGTTTGGACACACCTACTCATTCAAGGGTTTTCTTTATTTTTACTGTTTTCTACATTATAGAATAATAGTGAAGACATCCCAACTAAGAAATACCACATACGGAATCATGTAGTAACCAAGTGTTAAACAGATAAAAATATATTTGAGATTCTTCAAAGCAGAAGGAAAGAAATTCCAAGTATTCAAGGTGACTACCTCATGAAGCTGGTTGAGAGAATGCCAAGAGTGTGCAAAGCTGTCATCAAGGCAAGGGGTGGCTACTTTGAAGAATCTCAAATATAAAATATATATTTGTATTTGTTTAACACTTTTTTGGTTACTACATGATTCCATGTGTGTTATTTCATAGTTTTGATGTCTTCACTATTAGAAAATTGTACAAATAAAGAAAGGCCCTTGAATGAGTAGGTGTCCTAGCTTTTGACTGGTACTGTATATATTGTGTATAACAATATATACAAAAGTATATAGACTGCCTTCAGAAAGTATTCACACCCTTTGACTTATTCCACATTTTGTTGTGTCACAGCCTGAATTCAACATTTATTAAATACATTTATTTCTCATCTATCTACACACAATACCCCATAATGACAAAGTGAAAACTAGACATTTGTTTTGCAAATTTATAAAAAATTAAATACAGAAATATCTCATTTACATAAGTATTCACAAACATGTTAGAATCACCTTTGGCAACGATTATGTCTTTCTGTGTAAATCTCTAAGAGCTTTGCACACCTTGATTGTACAATATTTGCATGTTATTTTATTTTTTTATTCTTCAAGCTCTGTCAAGTTGGTTGTTGATCCTTGCTAGACGGCCATTTTCAAGTCTTGCCATAGATTTTCAAGCCGATTTAAGTCAAAGCTGTAACCAGGCCACTCAGGAACATTCAATGTCGTCTTGTTAAGAAACTCCAGTGTATATTTGACCTTGTGTTTTAGGTTATTGTCCAGAGGTGAATTTGTCTCCCAGTGTCTGTTGGAAAGCAGAATGAAACAGAAGATGACAAAACAAATAAAAACTTGGGGAAAAAAAGAATATAGATGCTTTTCTCTTCTGATCCTTTCTAGTTGTCACTTCACTTAAAGAAAAGGCATACAAGATAAGGGCTGTTCTTTCAAGCATGTATCATAGACACATCTCTCTATAGGCACAGCCCTCTATAAAAGACTTGACTCTGGCCTGTAGAAAAGCCCCAACTAAATACTAACGACCTCCTCTTTGCCCGGCCACACAAAGAGAGGTCAGCAGCCATTTTACATTTCTACATTAAAAGTGTGCGTCATTCTCCCTGGGCCAGGGCAATCTCCATAGGTAATGAACCCAGTGTTTGTTACGACACTACTGGTCAATTAAGGACCTTGTTCCAGTGTGGGGTCTTTTTAAAACCATGGTAGAGCTGGACACCCCTGCCTGACCATAAAGCTCAGCTTAACTTGCCCCACATACAAACCAACTAAAGCAGGCTTTTCTCTGGGAGTAATCCTGCTATTGTCGGTCCTGAAAGCAAGGTGAGAGGCAAGGAGGCAGAAACACAGAGGGGGTAGAGAAAGAGAGAGAGAGAGAGAGAGAGAGAGAGAGAGAGAGAGAGAGAGAGAGAGAGAGAGAGAGAGAGAGAGAGAGAGAGAGAGAGAGAGAGAGAGAAAATGCTGAGGCCAAAAACAAGGAAGGATTCACGTTATCACAGATCAAGAGGTTCACCTCCCCTCTGTGTCCATTCCCCTATTTCTCTTCTCTCTCTCCCTCTCACTTCACTAACCCCCTCACTCTATCGTATGGCCCATTCTCTCCCCTATCACCAGCCCCAGACCACACAGCCCGACCTCCAGTCGTTTAAACTAACTAACCCGACATAAACTTTGTGTCCGATCACCTTAAGTGTATTGGATGAGGAGAAGCATCTAGTCGATAGTTTTCCTGTCCCTCGGTAGAGGTTTATGGTAATGTTTGCATCGATACCAACAAAAGCCACGGCTCTCTACAAAGCCACATCAAGGAAATGAAAGACGAGGGCCTTTGTCTGTGACGTGTACCATAGAGGAAGGATTTAGAGACACAGGGGTTGAGACTCCATAGGAGAGGCAGGGGCAGGTGTTAGGGGCTGGCTAGTGTCTCTGTGTGAGCATTCTATCTAATGGTCTAGTGTTCTCCCAGTATGGTAGATGTATAACCTGTACACGTCCAGCCTATACAAAGGTCAGTGAAAGGGTAGAATTTAAGAAGAGAGGTGAGAGGAGGCCTGTCATAAACACGGTGTTAGGGTTAGGGTTAGGCCAGTAAGTGGCTATTTCTATCAGCCATTAGATAAAACATCTCTGATTAACTGGATATCTCTCTGGATGGATGGTGGGAAATTTATGAACGGGTCAGAACTGAGCTCAGATCAATAATCAATCTAGATTATTAAATGACAATTCCATGAAGGGATTTCTCCTTGTGGGAAAATGGGAGTGATTAATTGATCAAAATCACGGTGGTTTTATGACGATTCAAGATATTTGAAGGAAAATATGGAAATTTCAACTAAAACTGCAATTTTAGTTGAGATAATATGAAATAGCCTAATGTATTGATTATATTAGGATGATACAATTAAACTGAATATTAGATATATATTTTGAGGATTTAATTGATGCATTTTATTACATGATTTGTGTGTTTATACACATACATATTTAAGTCTATTCATTGAGTACGCACAAACAGGTGGACATTTTCAGTAAAAGTGGGACACAATGAATACATAGCACATACTATGCATAAAAAATGCAAATGAGGGAAATTGTTGAAAGAATTATGATAGGCTGCCTCGAAAAATATAAACAATACCATCTGTCATTGGGACACATTTAAGCATTGTGTTATTGGAAGTAATAATATATATATATATTTAAAGCTGTTAGTATACTGAATGATTTTTGAAAGAAAAAAACTATTTTTTTCAAAGCCTGTTAAAGAAATATAGACCAAGGTAATGGAAGCACTTAGTGGTCCTAAAAGGCTTTGTACACATTTGTACAGCCCTCTTCATCCCTACTAATGCCTGTCCATTTGTCTATTGCAAAAATGTCTTCATTAAAAACAAGTTGAAAAAAAAAAATTGTAATTACGTTGATGGGTTAAATTGCCATGGAAATTAAAAGATTTATAATAACGATGAATGCATTTTAAAATCCCCCAAGTGCTTAGCAGAATCTTAATATCCTAATACTACAGACACAACATTTAGATTCACTATTTCCCTACAAGATAAACAAATTAATCTTTTAGAAATATATTCTGTATATTCTGTCTATTTCTTCACCTCTCGCTTCCTTTTCTTGTATGCCAACATTTCAATCCTTCCCTCTTTCTTCCCTCTCTAGGACATGCATTTGAGAAAGTCTAATTGCACTTGAATAGAGAGAGCGAGGGGGAGAGAGAGAGAGAACCCAGGAAGACACATCTGTCATTCAGATTGAAATTTGGTTGAATTTCAAGGACGTTTTAACCTAGTCTGTCAGGCAGGCAGGCATGCCGCTCACCACAGCACACCAATACTGCTTATTGTCTGATATACATCTCCTGACCTGGATCTCAAATTCATACTTTGTTACATAGTGGTATCAGCAAGCCCCAGCAAGGCTTGGACAACGGGATGTAACCATGACAACTTGCATCTCTGATGGTCTGTGGTTGTCAGGCATGGCGTTGACACACAGAGAAATTCAGATTGTCTCTTCAGGATCTTTCTTTTGTTGAGATTCATATGAGTGTGACGTGTGTGTCGGTGTGTGTGTCGTTACATGTAAACTTGCATACATGTGTAATGACATCACAAAATTATTTTTATTTCACCTTAACATAACACAACAACAAAAAAGAGATTAGTTGGATTTAAATCACCTGGCATTACTATATCGTACTAAGATATTAATTCTGTAATCATAAAAATTATTGTAGAAATGTAAAAACTACATTGTGTGCATATTTCTAAATTAAATAATGACATCCATTAATAGTATTAAAGTAATAGAATATATATATATATATTGATTATTTAAATACTGCTGAAGATAATAGCTTTTGTTAAAACACTATAAAATGATTTCTGTCCAATTTATTCACATTTCACTTTTTTAATTTGTTTCCTTTGAAATATTATATTTAGTAAATACTAAATGAAAATATACAGCACATTTCTTCTGATTAATTCCACGATCAACGTCTTGGGAAAAATCAATTTCCACTCAAATAAATGCATAAATAGTGTATATATTTTTTCCATGTACAGAAAAATAATTTACAGCATTCTATATTCTAAATATCAGTCCCTCTATTCTAAATTCGTATTCCATGTTCTAAAGTCCTATTCCATGTGCTCCTCCATACTCAGACAGTGGATAGTGACATATGAATGTCAACAGTAACATTTTAATCATTCTGCTGGGCTAGAGCCACAATCTCAAAACATACACATTTTGACACACAGTCTCCGCTCCCTCCATCCCTCCATCCTCTGGTTTCATCAGCTCATCTCACTGCCTCAGCATCTCAGGGACCTATTAAATCCTGCTGCGTTCAGGGGCCTTTCTCTCTCTCTCCCACTCTCAGTTTCTCTCTCTTTCTCTCTCCGTTTCTCTCTCCCTCTCTCCCTCTCTCTTTCTCTCTTTCTCATTCTCTCTCCCTCTTAGTTTATCTCTATCTCTCTCTCTCTCCCTCACATCTTTCTCTCTCTCCCTCGCTTTCTCTCTCTATTTCTCTCTATCTCTCTCTCTCTCCCTCACATCTTTCTCTCTCTCCCTCGCTCTCTCGCTCTCTCTCTCTCTCTCTCTCTCTCTCTCTCTCTCTCTCTCTCTCTCTCTCTCTCTCTCTCTCATTCATTCTTTTACTTTCTCTCCCTCTCTGTCTCTTTCTCTCTTATTTTAGCTTTCTCAGTCACTCCCTCTCTCTCTGTGAAATGTTATTTTCCTGTTTATATTCAGTACCTGGTCCTAAAAGTGTTTAATTTCCCTGGCCTCACCACTGCCCACTGCTATATGTGGGTCTAGCACTAGGTAGTCTTCACAGCAAATAGCTGATGATGACGTATGTACACGCTTCCGTGCTTGCTTGCGTGTGTTGGTGATAGATAGACTCTATTGTCCTTATAGAGGTTAATTGTTTTTATTCACTGTCCACTTTACATGAAAGCGGACAATAGAAACACAAAAGAAGAAAACTACCTTGTAAAACTATATTTTTTAAACATCAGAAATACCTATATGTGTTGTTAATCTGTCCATCCTGATTATTTCTAACTTTTTCAAAAAAATAGTTATCCCTTTTCTCTTTCTTTTCTCTCTCTCTGTAATCCTGTTATTGTTATTTCACTGTCAACAAAGTTATTACTACTAAATCAATAAATCATTTAACTCTGAATAACAAGTAGTCCTCTGTTGAAATGATTCAAGGCCTGACATGGACGAACAATAATGATAACTCTCTTAAATGCACTGTATTTTGCATAATTAAATAATCAAAATGATCAATAATATAATTACAAAATCAATCATCCTAGAGGTGGGGTTTAATTTGCCATTGCACCTACATTGCCTGACTTCCTCTCTCTGTTCTCTTGCAAGATGAATTGACTACTCTATAGTCTTTTCATTTCATTAGCAGACAATTTTATCCAGAGCGACGTACAGGAGAAAATAAGGTGCAGTACCTTGCTCAAGGGCACATCAACAGATTTTTCACCTAGGGGATTTGAACCAGCGACCTTTCGGTTATGCTCTGAATCGCTATCATAGTCATTGTGCAATGAACAATGTTTAGACACACATGGCTGCATATTTTATTTACTCAAAAGAACCATAACAGATATAACAGCAAATTTCCCTAGGTGAGTTCTGTAGAACTACTGTAGAACTACTGATTGCACAGCATTTACTTGGTCTCAGGTTTAATAATTGCCTCCTTTACAGACAATGCTAAAGAAAAGTTCCAACATATTTTTGTTGTTTTTGAACTAATTTGCGTGAGTAAAATGGAGGCCAGTCTGAGCGGGCATAGTAGTATTAACACAATGGTTCAGACAGAAACTCATTTGGCCTCTCTAACATCCCTACCATCCCTGTCGACCTATCAGAGCTGAGTTACACATCCTAGGTGTCAGCTCCCCGGCAGCCATTTCACATTTTAATAACAATTCTCTCTCTCTCTCTCTCTCTCTCTCTCTCTCTCTCTCTCTCTCTCTCTCTCTCTCTCTCTCTCTCTCTCTCTCTCTCTCTCTCTCTCTCTCTCTCTCTCTCTCTCTCTCTCTCTCTCTCTCTCTCTCTCTCTCTCTCTCTCTCTCTCTCTCTCTCTCTCTCTCTCTCTCACTCTCTCTCTCAGCACAGCACTGTGGTGGTGTGACGCTGCTTTGGCGCTGGTGTATAAGAGCATAAATTGTTATAACTGACAGCCAGTACCTCTAAAAAGCAATCTGTACTCTTCCCCTCCCTCTCTCTCTCTCTCTCTCTCTCTCTCTCTCTCTCTCTCTCTCTCTCTCTCTCTCTCTCTCTCTGTGTGTCTCTTTTTTCTGTCCCTCTGTATATGGTTGTTTTCTGTCTCTTTATTTCTAGTTTTTTTTGTCTCTTACCATATATCTTAATTTCTCTCTCTTCTCACCATCCCCCTCTTTCATCCTCCCCATGCCCCAGAGCGGAATTAATGATACCAGAGAAAGGTCAGATGACAAATGAGTGACAAACAAATCACAGTGTATTAGCATATAGCTGTTATCACCAGGGACAAATCACAGTGTATTAGCTCCTAGCTGTTATCACTTGGGACAATCCCAGTGTATTAGCATATAGCTGTTATCACTGGGGACACTGTTATCACTGGGGACAAATCCCAGTGTATTAGCATATAGCTCTGTTATCACTGGGGACAAAACACAGTGTATTAGCATATAGCTATTATCACTGGGGAAAATCACAGTGTATTAGCATATAACTCTGTTTCACTGGGGACAAATCACAGTGTATTAGCTTATAGCTGTTATCATTGGGGACAAATCACAGTGTTTTAGCATATAGCTCTGTTATCACTGGGGACAAATCACAGTGTATTAGCTTATAGCTGTTATCACTGGGGACAAATCACAGTGTATTAGCTTATAGCTGTTATCACTGGGGACAAATCACAGTGTATTCACTTTTAGCTGTTATCACTGGGGATGGGCAGAGATGACAGAAACATACTAAGAAGTATATGAAAAGACTATGAGAATAAGGAGACAGGGCGAAAAAGAGATAGAAAGAGAGGGAGAATATTCGTTTTTTTCTTGACAGTGGGATTATAATGCATCTTTATGTGGATATAAACTCACCAACACGCACAAACGTACACACAAATAGACACATACACACACACACTCCCCACACCTCCACTGAAGGTCAGGGAATCCATCGGTCCCCCTTAGAGCCCCATATTACAGAAAATGTCGGAAATGTTCGCTCTGTGACATTCCCAGATAGGAAACCCGGGAATAGCAGGGGTGAGAAAGCAGCAGGGAACTTTGGGAGAAGCAATCAGAGGTAAATGTGGTGTGGATTAGTCTGAGGGCGTAAAGGAGGCGGCCTGACGCTATCTCCACCTCGCTATGAGAACCCCGTCTTCAGCAGTCATCTCCTTGGCCAGCCAAATCAATCACCTCAAACACACACGCATGCACACACACACACACGCTGCTCGATACACGTTCACTGGGCTGTGTGTGTCGGATGAGAGAGATAATATGAAAACTGCTCTGGAGACCAAGGCCTTAGCCGGGAAATGAATTGCTCCAGTCTCTGGATTATTTTCTCTCTCCTTCTCGTCTCTCTGTCTCTCTCGCTCCCTCTTTCTCTTTTTCTCTCTCTCTCCATCTCTCACTTTCTCTGTGAATGAAAGGCCATTAGTTAAATCCATCTTTTACTTCTGTTTAAAATGTTCTCCATCTTTAAATAGTCTTTAAAATGTGCATTTTGATTCACAGATGCACTTATATTTTTAAGTTTGATTTTGACCTTGACGTTGCCTCCCCTCTCCTCTCACACTAACTCAGTCAGGCCAGCTAGCGTTTAATGCTCCAGCCCAGTGTTTATCCTAGGTGCTGATTTGATTTAATTGTGGTTGTCATTAGCGGACGTTAGCATATCGCTGGGAGGCACTGGTGGGAGGCTTGCTAACGGTTAGCGCTGGGCTGCTAACGAAGCACGTGTGAACCCATGCATACTTGACGTTTATCACATTAAACAACAGCACTACCAACAGTGCTGCTACTGCTGCTACTGCTGCTGGGACGAGGAGATCCCTGCAAGGCGGTCGCATGATTACACCGTGTGGTTTTAGAGCCGCACCCTCACACACACTCAGGCACACACGAACACACACACATACACAATACACACACACAGCGGGAGTCATCAGTGGGATCATAAAGCATCTGTCTCACACAGAGAGGTAGAGAGAGACAACAGAGACTCAGCAGGGAGTAGAACAGTAGGCCACTACAATCACACAGTCACACACTGACTACAGTCGCATAGTCACACTCTGACTACAGTCACACAGTCGCACACTGACTACAACCACACAGTCGCACACTGACTACAGCCACACAGTCACACACTGACTACAGTCACACAGTCACACACTGACTACAGTCACACACTGACTTACAGTCACACAGTCACACACTGACTACAGTCACACAGTCACACACAGACTACAGCCACACAGTCACACACTGACTACAGTCACACAGTCACACAGTCACACACTGACTAGTCACACAATCACACACTGATTGCAGTCACACAGTCACACACTGACTACAATCACACAGTCACACACTGACTACAGTCACACAGTCGCACACTGACTACAACCACACAGTCACACACTGACTACAGTCACACAGTCACACAGTCACACACTGACTAGTCACACAATCATACACTGATTGCAGTCACACAGTCACACACTGACTACAATCACACAGTCACACACTGACTACAGTCACACAGTCGCACACTGACTACAACCACACAGTCGCACACTGACTACAGCCACACAGTCACACACTGACTACAGTCACACACTGACTACAGTCACACAGTCACACACTGACTACAGCCACACAGTCACACACTGACTACAGTCACACAGTCACACAGTCACACACTGACTAGTCACACAATCACACACTGATTGCAGTCACACAGTCACACACTGACTACAATCACACAGTCACACACTGACTACAGTCATACAGTTACACACTGACTACATTCACACAGTCACACACTGAGTATAATCACACACTGACTACAGTCACACAGGCACACACTGACTACATTCACTGTCATAAACTGACTACAGTCACACATTTACTACAGTTACACAGTCACACACTGACCACAGTCACACAGTCACACACTGCTAAAACAAGGGCTATAACTACAAATACATAAGTAAGACAACATTGATGCTTTCACTTCCAATACCTTTTACAGAGTAATACATACTGAATAATAAATCATAATTCAGTAATGATACTGAAAAATATGTTTCACTTTTATTTGGGGGTTATTTATTTCATCATAATGTCTGGTGTCTTAAATCAATGATGCCCTTGCAGATTGAGGGGCTAACAGTTTCTAAAGAAATGAATGATGCCAGTGTCTGATTGCACAGATAAAGGGCAACACTGTCCATCTGTCCATCCCTAATAAAGATTCTTCAATGGTTTTTCAATTATGTAAAATGGCTATTTCTATCACACAGAGCCGAAACCTTGCTCATAGAGATATAGAGATACATATATATTTCCATGTCTCTAGCAGAATTGATAAGGATCGCCTGGTGAATGTGAATTAATGATCCAAGCTCATTAATTTCACTTCTAAAGAAGAGGTTTCTGGACAGACAGGGTCATTACAGATGAAGGCCGTCCTTATTAGTATTCAATTAAACAATACAGGGTCGCTACGGGAAGGCAGAGCAAAGGCTCAGCAGGTGGGCTCTCATCTACAGACTGTCACCATAATCAGAGATAATAAATTATTATGCAGATTATCAATAGAGAAAGAGATCAATTATTATGGAGATTGTCAATAGAGGAGGAGCCACACTGTGGAGACAGCATGGGCCCGCCCCATCATTCAATATAAAGTGTGTCATTACAATGTGAATGGGGAATCACACAGTGATTTTAGTGAGCTAATAAGCCATAAAGGGATAGTAATGCAGAAGCTATTGTTTTGTCTCACTCCTGGTCTAGGAGACGATTGTAGCGGTATTCAGTAGGAGAGAGTTGCAGTAGTGTACCATGCAGAAGGCAGTATTTGGGTGTGCTCCTACGTTGCTGAGCTGGGGAGAATGAGAAAATATCATTCTGTCAGGGTGATTTGATAGCGGGATGAGAAATGTCAGAGGAGGAGATGACAAATCATCCAGCGAAGGAGAGGAGACCGGGAGACACAACGTGTCATTTGTCATGAGTGTCATTTGACTGCACCCCCTACCCTCCTCCCTCTTCTCCTCTTGTCCTCCCCCCTCCTCCCTCCTTCCTCCTCTCCTCTCCTCTTGTCCTCCCTCCTCCCCCCCTCTCTTAACCCCTCCTCTCCTTCTTTTCTAGACCCCATCAAGTTCTCTATCTCTTTCCATCTCCCTCTCTCTCTCATCCTTCAGATGAATGCTACCTTGATAGCCATTCATTCTAAATTATCCTAATTTCACTCCTTTCACCCCGTCTGCGTCTGAGCGTGAGTGCGGAAATCAGATTTAAATTTGTGATGGAGTTGTTGTTGTTCAGTCTTCCTCCCTTCCTCCCCTCCTCCTCCTTTTTTGCTCTCACAATCTTTTTCACAGCGAATGGAGAGGATTCGGATTTGCACTCTGTGCAACACACACACACGCATGCATGCACGCACACACACACACACACACACACACAATCAAAACGCAGTGCCCAGTGACATTTAAGAATATTCCGTCTTCTGTCTTGTCGTCAACATTGTCCTTTTTGTTTTGTTCCTTCTTCTGTCCTTCATTTTGAGCGAATACACCACCCCCAGTCTATTCTCTTAGAAGAAAGGGTTCCAAAAGAGTTCTTTGCAGAGGGATATGGTTCTACCAAGAACTGTTTTCATCTGTAGAACAGTTTTGGAAGACAAGGGTTCTTTGTAAGGCAAAGAGTTCTACCTATAACTTTTTTCATCCTAAGTACCATTTATGGTAGAAAGGGTTCTTTGATGATTGTTTGGAAGGCAAAAAGGATTCTATATAGAACCCTACTGAATCTGAATAAGCTTTTTCATGATTTATTTTTTATGGTGCCTGAGCTTTCGTGTTTATTATTTTTAAACCTTTAACATCAGGAGTTTGAGTAATCTCATTAGTTTAAAAAGATAGGTGTGAGAATGTTTTAAACTGAACCTACAGTGGGGCAAAAAAGTATTAAGTCAGCCACCAATTGTGCAAGTTCTCCAACTTAGAAAGATGAGAGAGGCCCGTAATTTTCATCATAGGTACACTTCAACTATGACAGACGAAATGAGAAAAAGAAATCCAGAAAATCACATTGTAGGATTTCTAATTTATTTATTTGCAAATTATGGTGGAAAATAAGTATTTGGTCAATAACAAAAGTTTCTCAATACTTTGTTATATACCCTTTGTTGGCAATGACAGAGGTCAAACGTTTTCTGTAAGTCTTCACAAGGTTTTCACACACTGTTGCTGGTATTTTGGCCCATTCCTCCATGCAGATCTCCTCTAGAGCAGTGATGTTTTGGGGCTGTCGCTGGGCAACACGGACTTTCAACTCCCTCCAAAGATTTTCTATGGGGTTGAGATCTGGAGACTGGCTAGGCCACTCCAGGACCTTGAAATGCTTCTTCGAAGCCACTCCTTCATTGCCCGGGCGGTGTGTTTGGGATCATTGTCATGCTGAAAGACCCAGCCACGTTTCATCTTCAATGCCCTTGCTGATGGAAGGAGGTTTTCACTCAAAATCTCACGATACATGGCCCCATTCATTATTTCCTTTACACGGATCAGTCGTCCTGGTCCCTTTGCAGAAAAAACAGCCCCAAAGCATGATGTTTCCACCCCCATGCTTCACAGTAGGTATGGTGTTCTTTGGATGCAACTCAGCATTCTTTGTCCTCCAAACACGACGAGTTGAGTTTTTACCAAAAGTTCTATTTTGGTTTCATCTGACCATATGACATTCTCCCAATCCTCATCTGGATCATCCAAATGCTCTCTAGCAAACTTCATACGGGCCTGAACATGTACTGGCTTAAGCAGGGGACACGTCTGGCACTGCAGGATTTGAGTCCCTGGCGGCGTAGTGTGTTACTGATGGTAGGCTTTGTTACTTTGGTCCCAGCTCTCTGCAGGTCATTCACTAGGTCCCCGTGTGGTTCTGGGATTTTTGCTCACCGTTCTTGTGATCATTTTGACCCCACGGGGTGAGATCTTTGTGGAGCCCCAGATCGAGGAAGATTATCAGTGGTCTTGTATGTCTTCCATTTCCTAATAATTGCTCCCACAGTTGATTTCTTCAAACCAAGCTGCTTACCTATTGCAGATTCAGTCTTCCCAACCTGGTGCAGGTCTACAATTTTGTTTCTGGTGTCCTTTGGTCTTGGCCATAGTGGAGTTTGGAGTGTGACTGTTTGAGGTTGTGGACAGGTGTCTTTTATACTGATAACAAGTTCAAACAGGTGCCATTAATACAGGTAACGAGTGGAGGACAGAGGAGCCTCTTAAAGAAGAAGTTACAGGTCTGTGAGAGCCAGAAATCTTGCTTGTTTGTATGTGACCAAATACTTATTTTCCACCATAATTTGCAAATAAATTCATTAAAAATCCTACAATGTGATTTTCTGGATTTTTTTTCCTCATTTTGTCTGTCATAGTTGAAGTGTACCTATGATGAAAATTACAGGCCTCTCTCATCTTTTTAAGTGAGAGAACTTGCACAATTGGTGGCTGACTAAATACTTTTTTGCCCCACTGTATATGGGAATATTGGTGCATGTGTCCGGTATTCCCTTAATCATTTCACATATACAGTACTGACACTGGATATCTTTGTCATGATTTCTGTCTTTCTAATTATTATTTTCTGTGATTTTATTGAGCAGAAAGTAGGATAATAGAAGGGAGTATGAGTGAACCAGCAGAGTATTGTATGATACACAGCCAGTTTTACTTGTCCAAATTTACCTAGTGTTGATTTGAGTGTAATATTTCTAGTGTTGATTCATGAGTTGAATTAACTAAACACTCAGCGGTGTAAAAGAACCCCAGTGTTGGCATTAATAACCAGAGTTGAGTGTGATTGTGTAATTTGTACTCTGTGTAGAGTAAAGCACTCAAAACCACGCCCAACATTATCATATTTCCCAGCATGCTCTATTGCAGGTTGATTTTAGGAATTGTTTGTTTCAATATCTGTGTCTTTGTGTGTACATTGATTGGTTGATTAATCTTATGCTACACAAATATAAATAACACACATTTTTCTAAACAAATCCAACCTGTTAGTAGTTGGACTTATTACACCCTTTCATGAGATTGTTGTTCAAGTTTAGATGAGTTAGGTAGTCTCATTAATCAATCATCCCTACCCTGGCAGTCATTCCGAATGCAGGTTGTGTGTGATTAAAAGTTCAAATTGTTGGATAGCCTAGGAATTATTCATCACTTTGCAAGCCAGCATAATGTGTCTTGCAGGCCTGATGTGGCCTGTAAACCAAGAGTTTCCTAACACTACTGTGCTAGACTAGGGCATAACTAGGCCCTCAAAGAAAGGACCATTCAAAGAGGGTTTTAGGTAGAACATTTACAGGGGGTTCTATGACGAATCCTAAATAGAGAGTTCTAGGTAGAACCCTCTGCAAAGGGCTCTTTTCTACCTAGCATCAATAAGGGTTCCCCAATGGGGACAAACCAAAGAACCCTACATGGTTCTACTTAGCACCTTTTTTCTAAGAGTGTACTTGAGGTGAATCAACATAAACCTCAGTGCTCTCTCATCCCTTCTGCCCTTTCCTAATGTACATTAGCATGTATTTAATTACCCCTCTCCCTACTCTCTGCCCCCTACAGTATCTTCTACCCTTAGAGGCAATGGTTTAATTGTCTACATTTCTAACTAATAGCAGACAATACAGACCACAGACTAGAGTCAAAGTACAGACTATTTGATAGAAATGTATTGATTACTTGATTCAAATGTTGATACAACACAAACATACAAAACTGTCATGAAGTGACATTTACATGTACAACCTTTTACATTTCTTCTGTCACCCTTTACAGTGCTACCCCCTAAAACCCACAGCCCTTCTCCTAAACCCCCTTTATCCGCTTACCTCTACCTCCTTTCCTAGCACCCTCAATGTCCCTATCTGATCCCTTTCCCCAACCTCTGCTTCCTCACCCCCAATATTGATCTATCTAGTTTGTATCTATCTTCCCAGGGACTACTGATGAAAACTAGGCAGCTGGCTAAATCTGGGACATTTACAGAAGTGTTAATTGATGTGTATTGCCCCTTTCAAATAAATAAATAAATCTTTGCCACCCCCTCCTCTTTCCTCCTTAACCCGTTTCCCCCCGCTCTCCTCTCTTCAGTCCACCCTCTAGGCGGTGTGTGTGTGTTTGTCTCTTTGTGTGTGCGTGAGTGTGTGTGTGTGTATGTGTGTAAGGCTTTGTTGGGTCTAGATGTCCCCAGCTGAGTGTTGGGTCTGGTCTGGCCTAATGCAATAGTAATTAAGGCCCATATTCAAGGCTGCATGGACACAAGACAATCCTGGCTAATGAACTATCGATCGACTGGGTCGCCCAGCCAGGCTAAAGCATGCTGACTGTGGGTGTGTGTGTGTGTGTGTGTGTGTGTGTGTGTGTGTGTGTGTGTGTGTGTGTGTGTGTGTGTGTGTGTGTGTGTGCGAGCAGAGGCATCATGCCCATAGGGGGCACAGGGGCACAGCCCCCCTCAGATTTGTCCTGCTTAAAAACTATGTTTTTAAAATATTTTGTTGTTTCTCTGTAATATTACTAGCCACCAAGCAATTGAATGCAGTTGGCTTTAGCTAGCTCAAATAGGTTCCCCCCTCCAGACCACCCCCCTGGCATTCTCATGTACTTTGTGCCACTTCAGATTTTTTGGGGTTCATGACACCCCTGTGTGTGTGTGTGTGTGTGTGTGTGTGTGTGTGTGTGTGTGTGTGTGTGTGTGTGTGTGTGTGTGTGTGTGTGTGTGTGTGTGTGTGTGTGTGTGTGTGTGTGTGTGTGTGTGTCCATATGACCCCAGCCAACCACTCGTGTGCTTTTAGAGCACTGGCCTTGTTATAGTACTGTGATTGACATATGCTAAGATTCACATCAATTGGCCTAGTTCATCCTCTGACCTGATTGAAGACTGACCGCTAGGATCCACAGACAACTTTGTGAAGACATTAATGACTGACACAGAGGGGGGAGAGGAAATGATCGGAAGGGAGAGAAAGAGGGGAGTGAGTGGAATTGAGGGGAGAGAGGATGAAAGAGAGAGCGAGAAAGAGGAGAAACCGATAAACTGACATCAAATTCCATCCATATCGTTCAATGGATACAGTTAAAAACATGTTCATATTGACAACAGTTAGCATGACTTTACCTCCTATACAAAAATATAAATCACTGTCATCACTGTATCATAAAAAAAACTGACAAATCCACTGCTATTCCAAACCCCAGTAAAACTGCAGACAATGGTGTGATAAAGGTATCCATTAAACCAATGATTTTAAAAAGCATTACCCTACAATCACACCAACTTTCAGGAAATACCAGTTAAAACTGTGCTTTCATTTGAGTGCTTTTTCACAGAGATCTGGCTCTGCGCTATGAATTTTTGAACAGCGCCAAAATGCTCTCATTTCATCTGATCGCTTCAATCATATGGTAATCTGTGGCAGGCAGGTGGGCGAATATTGCTCAGCTATAATTGGCGGTTTGCTAATGGAGTTGCTGGGTGTCTGTTGGAAATATGTTTTAAGGCCTAACGGTTTTGACGGATCAGATCAGAAAGCGCTGGACGCAGAGCGTGTGTGTGTGCATGGGGGTGTGTGTCACTGGCGTACCCCCGCAGCCCACGCTGCCCACGCAAGACGGGGGGCACATGAACATCAGGGACCCACAACCTCCCAAAAAATACCCCCGTAGGTCAGACCCTCCAGATAGCCTTTAAACACGTCATAAGCCATTAAAGATATTTTTAGAATTACAGGAAATTAGCTTTAAAAATGCAACATTTTCTCTTAGCACATGGCAAAATGTGTAGAAAAGCAGGAAATTAGTTCAGGGATTCTTGAAAGTCAGGAAAATCCTTTATTTTTGTAGTAGATTTGAATTTATTTACATTATTTGAGCTTAAAATGTACATTTGGACAGTAGCGGTGCGTGGGTAAACTCACTGGGGAAACCAAGCCAGAAAAAAAGCCACATTACAACGTATGTGTTGTGAAAGTTGTGTTGTTTGCTCTATAACCTGTTAGTTCATACGCCTTGCGACCGTGATATATAAGCCTAAGGCCGAGACAATAAGAAGACACAGTGGCAGAATAAATTCAACCACACCTTTGTTTCATCACAAAACCGGAGAGCAACCCCTGTCCGGTGAAGTCCACAAAGCATTATTGCCTGCAACAGACAATTACGTGACCTACAGCATGGTCAAGCAAGTTAATCTTTCCGACATTTTCAGACTACTAAACAACTATTGATTTATAACCACAGAGAGTTACCGCAAGTCAAAAAGAAAACAGGGGCTGACTCCACTATTCCAGCACCATTTCAACATCATAAATCACCTATGCTTAGTCTAATACAGTGACAACTAAAAGATACCAATAACAATTTAGTCCAATCAATGTATGCTAAATATGATGTGGCTGTCCATGGTTCTGATTTGTGTGTGTTTTGTGTGTGTTTGTGTGTGTGTGTGTGTGTTGACTGACCCTACTTGTAGAGAAACGCCAATGCCATCCTTCTCTCTTTCATGTTAACAAAATGGTCTATCATACAGTACATGCTTTTAGTTTTTGTTGTCCTAGGCTACCTGACTAAAATGCTTGCTCGCTAGCCTAACTTCCTTTCATGGGCAACAATGCACCAGGCCAGCTAGTGTACATTAGCCTACTACATCTAGCTCCATATTGAACTTCCATCCTCTTAGGCCAGGGGCACAATGTATGAATTTATTGTTGGATCGGAATCGCCATTATAAGCATTGGACAGTACGGAGAATTAGGCAAAACCACATGTCCAAATCCCCATCTCCATCCATGGCTAATTTAGGAAAGGGACAATTTTAGCTAGCTAGCTAGCCACAAGAGGACAACAGCACAACAAGATGCAACAATTAAAGTTTTTTTCAGTCAAGGACTCCAATTTCAAACTCTCCAAAAAATTCTAAAAACTGTCAGTAATGGATATTAACAGGAAAATGATTTTATGTAGTTTCTTGAAATAGCCCTTGCAATAGTAACTTTAAAGAATATTTCTCTCAAATCTGTGATTCCTAAAGGATGTGTCCAGAGATTTGGTCAACTCCGTCAGATTAAATGAATCAGGAATTAACAGGGTCAGCTATACCATAAGGACCCCTTATTAATGTCCTCATTACATGTACTGCAACAAGACCACTCATGGTCTGTAGAGTTCTCTACTTTTGATAGATTTAAATTAAATATATTGGAATCACCATGGTCACAACCATAACCTGTCAACTCCATCTCCCTTATAGATTAAGATAGAATATGAATTTTGTTTAAAATCTGTTACATTTAATTAGGTTTTAAAGTCATAAAGCAACTGCTAAACTGCTACTCTGTATACCACTTGAATAAATGTTTTGTCAACTCAGTAAAACATAAACTCTGTCAGATTTTTGTTTAACATCAACTCAGGCACTTTGCCCCCAACTACATGTACAGGTTACCTCAACTAGCCTGTACCCCTGCACACTGACTCGGTACCGGTGCTCCCAGTATATAGCCTCGATATTGTTATTCTTGTTGTGTTACTTTTTATTATACTTTTTATTTTAGCCTACTTGGTAAATATTTTCTTATTCGTGAACTTCACTGTTGGTTAACTGCACTGTCCAATTTACAGTAGCTATTACAGTGAAAGATTACCATGCTATTGTTTGAGGAGAGTGCACAGTTTTGAACATGAAAAGTTATTAATTAACAAATTAGGCACATTTTGGCAGTCTTGATACAACATTTTGAACAGAAATACAATGGTTCATTGGATCAGTCTAAAACGTTGCACATACACTGCTGCCATCTAGTGGCCAAAATCTAAATTGCAGCTGGGCTGGAATACTACATTATGGCTTTTCTCTTGCATTTCAAAGATGATGGTACAAAGAAAATAGAAAAAGAACAATTGGTTTTTTCTTTGTATTAACTTTTATAAAGATCTATTGTTTTATATTCTCCTACATTCCTTTCACATGTCCACAAACTTCAGTGTTTCCTTTCAAAAGGTACCAAGAATATGCATATCCTTGCTTCAGGGCCTGAGTTAAAGCCAGTTAGATTTGGATATGTCATTTTAGGCGAAAATTGAAAAAAGGGGCAGAACCTTAAGAGGTTAAGGGCTTGTAAGTAAGCATTTCACAGCAAAGTCTACACTTGTATTCGACGCATGTGGCAAATAAAGTTTGATTTTATTTTATTTGAAAGATCTGATAGAAGGGTTATGTTTTTATTGGGGATTTTCAAATTAATAATTTTCCATATTTTCCAAATGTTTGTATTAACATTTTAGAGGTAAAAATATGTACACTTTGAGTATCTATCAACTCCGTCACTGATGGCTAATCCCATAAGATATATTTAAATATCTATATATATACATACATTAATCACTTAAAAAATGTAAGCATTTGCTTGGCTAGACCTAAGGGATAATGTTTTCTTTATAAATGTTGTTTGATCTTCTAAATCTAGAAAAACTAAATTAGCCCTGGAACATGCAATAGGCCTATAAAACAAAACAAAAATACGTTTGGATATTTGTATTACATATTTGAATAATCTGATGTTATAATTTAAAAAAATCAAGACCTTTAAACACTTGCTGGTGTGATGCGACTGTGTGTAGCTGGTGTAGAGGAGTCAGGCGCAGGACAGCAGATATGAGTAATAATAACAATTTACTCAAATAATATAACAAATACACGTCAAATATTGGCAAGCCCCCAATCACGGACCTCAAAACAATAAACAATCACTCACAAACAAACATGGGGGAACAGAGGGTTAAATAATGAACAGGTAATTGTGGGATTGAAACCAGGTGTGTAAAACAAGGACAAAACCAATGGAAAATGAAAAATGGATCGGCGATGGCTAGAAAACCGGTGACGTCGACCACCGAACGCCGCCCGAACAAGGAGAGGGACCGACTTCGGCGGAAGTCGTGACAGCTGGACAATAATTGTACAAATGAAATGTTTTTTATAGTGTCTGACAGAGTTGAGATGAATCCAGTATGTGTGTTTGTGTGTGCGCCTGTGAAGTGTGTGCGTGTCTGTGTGTGTGGAATGTGTGTGCTTTTGTGTGCATATGTCTGCACACATAGGTGCGTATCCGTATCCCGCTGAACCCGATACATTTTTTAACAGTGTCACATAGTGAGATTCTCCTGATACATTTGCATTGTGTAATATAATATAACTAGCCATCACCCATATCGTGATCAATCCAGCTCCCAGTCACACCCAAGTAACAGCCAATGTAATGATGAAAGGAGTGAGCTTAACACAGGCAACTTTAGGGCACCAAATACTATGACAAGTACTTAAATCAACCACATTACAGTGGCTTGCGAAAGTATTCACCCACCTTGGAATTTTTCCTATTTTGTTGCCTAACAACCTGGAATTAAAATAGATTTTTGGGGGGTTTGTATCATTTGATTTAAACAACATGCCTACCACTTTGAAGATCTAAATATTTGTTTATTTTGAAACAAACAAGACTTTGTAGAGCCACCTTTTGCAGCAATTACAGCTGCAAGTCTCTTAGGGAATGTCTCTATACGCTCGACACATCTATTCATTGGAATTTTTGCCCATTCTTTAAGGCAAAACTGCTCCAGCTCCTTCAAGTTGGATGGGTTCCACAGGTGTACAGCAATCTTTAAGTCATACCACAGATTCTCAATTGGATTGAGGTCTGAGCTTTGACTAGGCCTTTCCAAGACATTTAAATGTTCCCCTTAAACCACTCAAGTGTTGCTTTAGCAGTATGCTTAGGGCCATTGTCCTGCTGGAAGGTGAACCTCCGTCCCAGTCTCAAATCTCTGGAAGACTGAAACAGTTTTCCCTCAAGAATTTCTCTGTATTTAGCACCATCCATCCTTCCTTCAATTCTGACCAGTTTCCCAGTCACTGCCGATGAAAAACATCCCTACAGCATGATGCTGCCACCACCATGCTTCACTGTGGGGATGGTGTTCTCGGGTGATGAGAGGTGTTGGGTTTGCGCCAGACATAAAGCTCAATTTTAGTCTCATCTGACCCGAGTACCTTCTTCCATGTGTTTGGGGAGTCTCCCACATGCCTTTTGGCGAACACCGAACATGTTTGTTTATTTTTTTCTTTAAGCAATGGCTTTTTTCTGGCCACTCTTTCGTAAAGCCCAGCTCTGTGGAGTGTACGGCTTAAAGTGGTCCTATGGACAGATACTCCAATCTCCGCTGTGGAGCTTTGCAGCTCCTTCAGGGTTATCTTTGGTGTCTTTGTTGCCTCTCTGATTAATGCCTTCCTTGCCTGGTCCGTGAGTTTTGGTGGGCAGCCCTCTCTTGGCAGGATGGTTGTGGTGCCATATTCTTAAAAAAAATGTATAATGGATTTCATGGTGCTCCGTGGGATGTTCAAAGTTTCATATATTTTTTTATAACCCAACCCTGATCTGTCCTTCTCCACAACTTTGTCCCTGACCTGTTTGGAGAGCTCCTTGGTCTTCATGGTGCCGCTTGCTTGGTGGTGCCCCTTGCTTAGTGGTGTTGCAGACTCTGGGGCCTTTCAGAACAGGTGTATATATATACTAAGATCATGTGACAGATCATGTGACACTTAGATTGCACACAGGTGGACTTTATTTAACTAATTATGTGACTTCTGAAGGTAATTGGTTGAACCAGATCTTATTTAGTGACTTCATAGCGAAGGGGGTGAATACATATGCACACACCACTTTTCTGTTTCTTATTTTTTAGAATGTTTTGAAACAAGTTATTTTTTTTATTTCACTTCACCAATTTGGACTATTTTGTCCATTACATGTCCATTACATGAAAACCAAATAATCCAAATAAGTAATGCATTGTGAATATCTCACCACAGGTTAATGAGAAGGGTGTGCTTGAAAGGATGCACATAACTCTGCAATGTTGGGTTGTATTGGAGAGAGTCTCAGTCTTAAATCATGTTCCACACACGGTCTGTGCCTGTTCATGCTAGTGAGGGCCAAGATTCCACTCTCACATAGGTACGTGGTTGCAAAGGGCAGCAGTGTCTTAACAGTGCGATTTGCCAAGGCAGGATACTCTGAGCGCAGCCCAATCCAGAAATCTGGCAGTGGCTTCTGATTAAATTCAATTTTCACAGAACCGCTTGTTGCAATTTCGATGAGGCTCTCTTGTTCAGATATCAGTAAGTGGACTGGAGGCAGGGCATGAAAGGGATAACGAATCCAGTTGTTTGTGTCATCCGTTTTGGGAAAGTACCTGCGTAATTGACCACACAACTCACTCAGGTGTCTGTAAGCTTGAGTTCATTTACACACAAACAATCATACAATGATGGAAAGACCTGTGTGTTGTCCTTGTTAATGCAGACAGAGAAGTGCTCCAACTTCTTAATCATAGCCTCAATTTTGTCCCGCACATTTAATATAGTTGCGGAGAGTCCTTGTAATCCTAGATTCAGATCATTCAGGCGAGAAAAAACATCATCCAGATAGGCAGTCGTGTGAGAAACACGTCATCATGCAACGGGGTCAGACGAGTGAAAATTACTCAATACTTTGCCCCTTGATAACCAGCACGTTATATGTATGTTGTAAAAGCGTTACATGGTCCCTGCCCATATCATTGCATAGTGCAGAAAATACACAAGAGTTCAGGGGCCTTGCTTTAACAAAGTTAACCATTTTCACTGTAGTGTCCAAAACGTCTTTCATGCTGTCAGGCATTCCCTTAGCAGCAAGAGCCTCTTGGTGGATGCTGCAGTGTACCCAAGTGTTGTCGGGAGCAACTGCTCGCACGCGCGTTACCACTCCACTATGTCTTCCTGTCATGGCTTTTGCGCCATCAGTACAGATACCAACATGAGCAGCAGCTATGTTTGGCTACATACGGACCGTTAGTGGAATTCCCACAAGAGAGTAATGGTTAATGTAATTGGATGTTAATTATTTGACTAGGCTACCTGTATTTGACATTGTGTTGTTATTTTGCTGAACACTAGATGGTAAAATTTCAGTGAAACGAGGCTACTCAGGCGAGAAAAAAAACACCCAAATGTATAGCCCCGTTGGAAAATATAAAAGGACTGTTTGAAAATGGCGTTCCACCGACGGCGTTGCGCGTACCCCTATTTGGGAATACCTGGACTAATACAAGCCACAGCGGTCTGCAGGTCTGCTGTAAGGTTTTGTATTTATTTTCTTAGTCAACCTTGTGTTCTGTTTCGTTGTGTTCTTGAACGTAGCCCTGTCTTTAATTTTTGTTCATTTCTGTAGTGAATACTCAGTGAGAAAAAGGTGTAGATTCACGAGCAGAGCGCGGCAGGTGTTTATTTCGCCTTCGCAGAAGGCAGGAATCGTGGTCACAGGCAGGCAATGGTCATGCACAGGTAGGCAAACAGGCAGGTGAATCAAAACTAGGACTGAAGGCTATAACTGGTTCTCACAAATGAGCTAGGAAAAGGCTTAGTAGAGTCAAAACGAACAATACCTCACAAAGACACAAACAGAATGAACTGAACTAAATAAAGAACTGATGAGATCAGGTGAGTAACTAACACAGGTGAAATCAATTAACAAAAATGAAAGACAGGGCTATGTTCAAGAACCCAACGAAACAGAATACAAGGTTGACTAAGAAAATAAATACAGAACCTTATGGCCCTGAGGTCGGGGACTCAGGACCATTCTTCAGGCCCATAACCTTCCCAGTCGACTAGATAGTGGATGCGACCTCTCAGGTGTTTGGAATCAAGGATGGCCTGAATGGCGTAGGCAGATTCCCCTCCGACGTCCAACGGTGGGGGCGAACTGCGGATTGAGAATGGAGGATGAAGAGGACTGTAGGTGACCAGTTTTAACAGAGACACATGGAAGGATGAGGAGATTTTATACTGACGGGGTAACTGGAGGCGGTATGTGACAGGATTGATGCGATGGAAATGAAAGACAGGGCTACATTCAAGAACACAACGAAACAGAACACAATGTTGACTAAGAAAATAAATACAGAACCTTACATCTGCAGTCTGCAGTAAAAGGCACAGTACTCAACATTACAACATATGGACTGACACTGCAATGGCAAAGTCAGAAGACTTGGAAACAGGCTGAGGGAATTGGGCTGTAATGAAACATAATTATTTAGGATAAACATACAGTGGGGCAAAAAAGTATTTAGTCAGCCACCAATTGTGCAAGTTCTCTCACTTAAAAAGATGAGAGAGGCCTGTAATTTTCATCATAGGTACACTTCAACTATGACAGACAAAATTAGGAAAAGAAATCCAGAAAATCACATTGTAGGAATTTATTTATGAATTTATTTGCAAATTATGGTGGAAAATAAGTATTTGGTCACATACAAACAAGCAAGATTTCTGGCTCTCACAGACCTGTAACTTCTTCTTTAAGAGGCTCCTCTGTCCTCCACTCGTTACCTGTATTAATGGCACCTGTTTGAACTTGTTATCAGTATAAAAGACACCTGTCCACAACCTCAAACAGTCACACTCCAAACTCCACTATGGCCAAGACCAAAGAGCTGTCAAAGGACACCAGAAACAAAATTTTAGACCTGCACCAGGTTTGGAAGACTGAATCTGCAATAGGTAAGCAGCTTGGTTTGAAGAAATCAACTGTGGGAGCAATTATTAGGAAATGGAAGACATACAAGACCACTGATAATCTTCCTCGATCTGGGGCTCCACGCAAGATCTCACCCCGTGGGGTCAAAATGATCACAAGAACGGTGAGCAAAAATCCCAGAACCACACGGGGACCTAGTGAATGACCTGCAGAGAGCTGGGACCAAAGTAACAAAGCCTACCATCAGTAACACACTACGCCGCCAGGACTCAAATCCTGCAGTGCCAGACGTGTCCCCCTGCTTAAGCCAGTACATGTTCAGGCCCATCTGAAGTTTGCTAGAGAGCATTTGGATGATCCAGATGAGGATTGGGAGAATGTCACATGGTCAGATGAAACCAAAATATAACTTTTTGGTAAAAACTCAACTCGTCGTGTTTGGAGGACAAAGAATGCTGAGTTGCATCCAAAGAACACCATACCTACTGTGAAGCATGGGGTGGAAACATCATGCTTTGGGGCTGTTTTTCTGCAAAGGGACCAGGACGACTGATCCGTGTAAAGGAAAGAATGAATGGGGCCATGTATCGTGAGATTTTGATTGAAAACCTCCTTCCATCAGCAAGGGCATTGAAGATGAAACGTGGCTGGGTCTTTCAGCATGACAATGATCCCGAACACACCGCCCGGCAACCGAAGGAGTGGCTTCGTAAGAAGCATTTCAAGGTCCTGGAGTGGCCTAGCCAGTCTTCAGATCTCAACCCCATAGAAAATCTTTGGAGGGAGTTGAAAGTCCGTGTTGCCCAGCGACAGCCCCAAAACATCATTGCTCTAGAGGAGATCTGCATGGAGGAATGGGCCAAAATACCAGCAACAGTGTGTGAAAACCTTGTGAAGACTTACAGAAAACGTTTGACCTCTGTCATTGCCAACAAAGGGTATATAACAAAGTATTGAGATAAACTTTTGTTATTGACCAAATACTTATTTTCCACCATAATTTGCAAATAAATAAATAAAAAATCCTACAATGTGATTTTCTGGATTTCTTTTTCTCATTTCGTCTGTCATAGTTGAAGTGTACCTATGATGAAAATTACAGGCCTCTCTCATCTTTTTAAGTTGGAGAACTTGCACAATTGGTGGCTGACTAAATACTTCTTTGCCCCACTGTAAATGTGTTGACTGTATGTCATTTTTTTGCTAAATTATAATGATATGATTTACCATTAATAATAATATCACTATTCTCATGACATATAAGAGGCATAGGTTACAGTAACATCAGAAAAAAGAGCCTCCGTGTGTCTTCAGTATAGTTAAAGTTCACAATCATTCATAGGCATGCGGTGTATGTGTATCATATACCAGCAATTTACAAACAAACTTACCATCACATAACAATACTGACCATTGACAGCTGGAGGGTGATAGTGACAAAACTTTAAGATTCACAGTTCTTTTAGATGTGTTGTGCATAGAACATGAGCTGGTTTGTGAATGAAATCCTCTAGTACATCTAGGCCTACATCTTGTTGAACTGTATCAGTAGTGAGAGTCTACATGGCTAGCTAAGAGAAGCTATACTTTATTCTTCTGATACATCGTAAATCACATGAATTATAAAGCACAGTTTGTTTTGACAAGCAGAGCAGGAGAAAAACGAAACACACACATGCAGACATGCACACACACCCCCACACATACACTCACACACATGTACGCACATTGCACACAGGCACACGGGGACACGCACACACAGACACACACACACAGTTTATAAAAGTCGACATGAATAAGGAATGCCCTTTTGGGTGAACATAAACATGGAAGCGTGAGGAGGAAGCTGATTATCTGGTCCAGTATTGAACAGACATACTGCAGGAGATCGTGCACCACAGTCAGCCAGCGTGCACAGATAGAGCTCTACCTGTGCAGAGTATACATGTGGCCTTCCACTCGCCATTTGGCCTTCCACTCGCCAAAGTGAGCTTTTTGGTGGTGGTATAATTTCCCCAAAAAGTTTGTTTCCTCCATATTTTTTTTACCCTCTTTTTCATGATATCCATTTGGTAGTTACAGTCTTGTCCCATTGCTGCAACTCCCATACGGACTCGGGAGAGGTGAAGGTTTAGAGCCATGCGTCCTCTTCTGAAACACGACCCGCACTGCTTCTTGACACACTGCTCACTTAACCCGAAAACCAGCCGCACCAATGTGTGGGAGGAAACACTGTTCAGCTGGCGACCGAGTCAGCTTGCAGGCACCCAGCCTGCCACAAGGAGTCGCTAGAGCACAATGGGACAAGGAAATCCCGGCCGGCCAAACCCTCCCCTAATCCGGACAATGCAGGGCCAGTTGTGCACCGCCTCAAGGGTCTCCCAGTCACGGTCGGCTGTGACACAGCCTGGGATCGAAGCCGGGTCTGTAGTGACGCCACAAGAACTGCGATGCAATGCCTTAGACTGCTGCGCCACTCGGGAGGCCCAGTTGTCTTACAGTTTTAGGCCTACGTTTATCATACATATAAAATATAGTTTAGCAAACATATTCTGGCAAATTTATTAAGATATTTGTGAGGAAGAACAGGGCTACCCGGCTGGCAATGAGCACTCTGCTGGCATGCTGCCCTCCAAAGTGATGGCCTCTGTGCAGACAGAGCATGCTTTTCCATTCTATCCTGTTACAATAGGCCGTTTGAATTTGCTTGCTCTGGACTCCAAAGAAGTGACATTAAATATCCCTAGTTGATATTGGCTGCTAACATGAATGACTCCAAATGCCAGTGTAAAACGCAGTTTATTTCTGTAGCCTATCTTGCGTTTCGAAAATGCATCACCGTTTTTTTTGCTGTAATGAAAGGCTACATTTGCGCAGTGATTGTGCGTGCATGTTCGGGTGTGGACATGTGCATGTGCGTGAAAGGAAGGTCGCAAGTTTTGTACCCCTCCTGTTTGGGGGTCGCGAGTCAGAAAGTTTGAAAAATACTGGGATACATGATAGTGGCAAAACATGGAGTTGGGTTGGATCTAGTAATGGTAGGATACATGACAGTGGCAACACATGGAGTTGGGTTGGATGTAGTCATGGTAGGATACATGATAGTGGCAACATACGGAGTTGGGTTGGATATAGTAATGGTACGTGGGATACATGATAGCGGCATCATATGGAGTTGGGTTGGATATAGTAATGGTACGTAGGATACTTGATAGTGGCATCATATGGAGTTGGGTTGGATATAGTAATGGTATGGCAGGATACGTGATAGCGGCATCATATGGAGTTGGGTAGGATATAGTAATGGTACGTAGGATACATGATAGTGGCATCATATGGAGTTGGGTTGGATATAGTCATGGTAGGATACGTGATAGTGGCATCATATGGAGCTGGGTTGGATATAGCAATGGTACGTAGGATACATGATAGTGGCATCATGTGGAGTTGGGTTGGACATAATGGTACCTAGGATACGTGATAGTGGCATCATATGGAGTTGGGTAGGATATAGTAATGGTACGTAGGATACATGATAGTGGCATCATATGGAGTTTGGTTGGATATAGTAATGGCACGTAGGATACGTGATAGTGCCATCATATGGAGTTGGGTTGGATATAGTAATGGTATGTAGGTTACATGATAGTGGCATCATATGGAGTTGGGTTTCACTGGAATTGTAAGTGAAGCATTTATTACAGTTCAAAATAGTTTGACTATATACTTTACTCATTAGACTGTGCTACTTTCCCCTCTTCTTGTAAAAATTACTCAAGAGTCTGTGACACAGTTGTGAGATTTATTTTGGGGGGTGCTCTTTTTTTTGAGCACATGCGCCCCAAAAGGTCTGTGCAAGGCCCTGCAGAAGATTCTAGTAGGCAGATACGTTTCTATTGCATTGCTAGACGCTGAGTGCATCTTAATAGTGATGATCACATCAAATTGTATTAGGTACATGCGCCGAATACAGGTTTAGACCTTACAGTGAAATGCTTACTTACAATCCTCTAACCAACAATGCAGTTTAAAAAATACGAATAAGAAATAAAAGTAACAAGTAGTTAAAGAGCTGCAGTAAAATAACAATAGCGAGACTATATAAATGGGGTACCGGTACAGATTCAATGTGCGGGGGCACCGGTTAGTCAAGGTAATTGAGGTAATATGTACATGTACTGTAGGTAGAGTTGTTAAAGTGACTATGCATAGATAATAATAGAGAGTAGCAGCGGTGTAAAAGGGGGCAATGCAAATAGTCTGGGTAGCCATTTGATTAGATGTTCAGGAGTCTTATGGCTTGGGGGTAGAAGCTGTTTAGAAGCCTCTTGAACCTAAACTTGGCGCTCCGGTACCGCTTGCCATGCGGTAGCAGAGAGAACAGTCTATGACTAGGGTGGATGGAGTCTGACAATTTTTAGGGCCTTCCTTTGACACCGCCTGGTATAGAGGTCCTGGATGGCAGGAAACTTGGCCCCAGTGATATACTGGGCCGTACGCACTACACTCTGTAGTGCCTTGCGGTTGGAGGCCGAGCAGTTGCCATACCAGGCAGTGATGCAACCAGTCAGGATGCTCTTGATGGTGCAGCTGTAAAACCTTTTGAGGATCTGAGGACCCATGACAAATATTTTCAGTCTCCTGAGGGGGAATAGGTTTTGTTGTGCCCTCGTCACGACTGTCTTGGTGTGCTTGGACCATGTAAGTTTGTTGGTGATGTGGACACCAAGGAACTTTAAGCTCTCAACCTGCTCCACTACAGCCCCGTCGATGAGAATGGGGGTGTGCTCAGTCCTCCTTTTCCTGTAGTCCACAATCATCTCCTTTGTCCTGATAACTTTGAGGGAGAGGTTGATGTCCTGGCACCACAAGGCCAGGTCTCTGACCTTCTCTCTGGCCAGCCAACGAGAGCACGCAGGTCGCAGTGGTTGGTAGTATATGGGGTTTGGTGACAAAATGTATGGCACTGTGATAGACTACATCCAATTTGCTGAGTAGAGTGTTGGAGGCTATTTTGTAAATGACATCGCCAAAGTCAAGGATCGGTAGGATAGTCAGTTTTACGAGGCTATGTTTGGCAGCATGAGTGAAGGAGGCTTTGTTGTGAAATAGGAAGCCGATTCTAGATTTAATTTTTGATTGGGGATGCTTAATGTGAGTCTGGAAGGAGAGTTTACAGTCTAACCAGACACCTAGGTATTTGTAGTTGTCCACATATTCTAAGTCAGAACCGTCCAGAGTAGTGATGCTAGACGGGCGGCAGGTGCGGGCAGCGATCGGTTGAAGAGCATGCATTTAGTTTTACTAGCATTTAAGAGCAGTTGGAGGCCACGGAAGGAGTGTTGTATGGCATTGAAGCTCGTCTGGAGGTTTGTCCAAAGAAGGGCCAGAAGTATACAGAATGCTGTCGTCTGCGTAGAGGTGGTTCAGAGAATCACCAGCAGCAAGAGCGACATCATTGATGTATACAGAGAAGAGAGTCGGCCCGAGAATTGAACCCTGAGGCACCCCCATTGAGACTGCCAGAGGTCCGGACAACAGGCTCTCCGATTTGACACACTGAACTCTATCTGAGATGTAGTTGGTGAACCAGGCGAGGCAGTCATTTGAGAAACCAAGGCTGTTGAGTCTGCCGATAAGAATGCGGTGATTGACAGAGTCGAAAGCCTTGGCCAGGTTGATGAAGACGGCTGCACAGTATTGTCTTTTATCGATGGCGGTTAAGATATCTTTTAGGACCTTGAGCATGGCTGAGGTGCACCCATGACCCGCTCGGAAACCAGATTGCATAGCGGAGAAGTTACGGTGGGATTCGAAATGGTCGGTGATCTGTTTGTTAACTTGGCTTTCGAAGACTTTAGAAAGGCAGGGTAGGATAGATATAGGTCTGTAACAGTTTGGGTCTAGAGTGTCTCCCCCTTTGAAGAGGGGGATGACCATGGCAGCTTTCCAATCTTTAGAGATCTCAGACAATACGAAAGAGAGGTTGAACAGGCTAGTAATAGGGGTTGCAACAATTGCGGCAGATAATTTATAATAAAGAGAGGGTCCAGATTGTCTAACCCAGCTGATTTGTAAGGGTCCAGAATTTGCAGCTCTTCAGAACATCAGCTATCTTGATTTGGGTGAAGGAGAAATGGGGGAGGCTTGGGCAAGTTTCTGTGGGGGGTGCAGAGCTGTTGACCAAGGCAGGAGTAGCCAGGTGGAAAGCATTGCCAGCCGTAGCAAAATGCTTATTGAAATTCTCGATCATCGTAGATTTATCCGTGGTGACAGTGTTTCCAAGCCTCAGTGCAGTGGGCAGCTGGGAGGAGGTGCTCTTATTCTCCATGGACTTTACAGTGTCCCAGAAATGTTTGGAGTTTGTGCTAAAGGATGCAAATTTCTAGCCTTTGCTTTCCTAACTGCTTGTGTATATTGGTTCCTAACTTCCCTGAAAAGTTGCATATCGTGGGGGCTATTCGATGCTAATGCAGTACGCCACAGGATGTTTTTGTGCTGGTCAAGGGCCGTCAAGTCGGGAGTGAACCAAGGGTTATATCTGTTCTTAGTTCTACATTTTTTGAATGGGGCATGTTTATTTAAGATGGTGGGGAAAGCACTTTTAAAGAATAACCAGGCATCCTCTACTGACGGAATGAGGTCAATATCCTTCCAGGATAACCGGGCCAGGTTGATTAGAAAGGCCTGCTCGCTGAAGTGTTTTAGGGAGCGTTTGACGGTGATGAGGGGTGGTCGTTTGACCGCGGACCCATTACGGACGCAGGCAATGAGGCAGTGATCGCTGAGATCCTGGTTGAAGACAGTAGAGGTGTATTTAGAGGGCAGGTTGGTCAGGAAGATGTCTATGAGGATTCCCGTGTTTACGGATATAGGGTTGTACCTGGAAGGTTCCTTGATAATTTGTGTGAGATTGAGGGCATCTAGCTTAGATTGTAGGATGGCCGGGGTTTTAAGCATATCCCAGTTTAGGTCACCTAACAGTACAAACTCTGAAGATAAATGGGGCAATCAATTCACATATGGTGTCCAGGGCACAGCTGGGGGCTGAGGGGGGTCTATAACAGACAGCAACAGTGAGAGACTTATCTCTGGAAAGGTGGATTTTTAAAAGTAGAAGCTCAAACTGTTTTGGCACAGACCTGGATAACATGACAGAACTCTGCAGGCTATCTCTGCAGTAGATTGCAACTCCACCCTCTTTGGCGGAAAATGTTGTAGTTGGGGATGGAAATTTCTGAATTCAGACACGGCTAGGACATCAGGGTTGGCGGAGTGTGCTAAAGCAGTGAATAAAACAAACTTAGGGAGGAGGCTTCTGATGTTAACACGCATGAAACCAAGGCTTTTACGGTTACAGAAGTCAACAAAAGATAGCCTGGGAAATAGGAGTGGAACTGGGGTCTACAGGGCCTGGGTTAACCTCTACATCACCAGAGGAACAGAGGAGGAGTAGGGTAAGGGTACGGCTAAAGGCTATAAGAACTGGACGTCTAGTGCGTTGGGGACAGAGAATAATAGGAGCAGATTTATGGGTGTGGTAGAATAGATTCAGGGCATAATGTACAGACAATGGTATGGTAGGATGTGAGTACAGTGGAGGTAAACCTAGGCGTTGAGTGACGACATCATAACAGAATAGCCTGTTGAGACCACATCGGGTCGATCACGCCGGCAGTCCGGTCGTGATGGATCGGCGGGGCTCCGCGTCGACAATAAAGGGTCCAGGCCAATTGGCAAAAGAGGTATTGTAGCCCTGGAATTTGCTGGTATATGGGCCTAGCTCAAGGCTTGCTCAAGGCTAGCTGGTGCTTGCTTCGGGACAGAGGCGTTAGCTATCAGTATCCACTCATTTGCAGCTAGCTGTGATGATCCGGTGTAATGATCCAGAGCAGCAGGATTTTGGTGATGTGGTAGAGAGAAGTAGTCCGATATGCTCTGGGTTGATATCACGCTGTGCAGACAGGCAGGTGTTGTCCGAGCTACGGCTGGCCGGCTGGTGACCGAGAAAAATGTGAAGACCGCAAGCCATGGCTAACAAAGACTAGTAGCTAGTTAGCTGGCAATTCCTGATGGAAGTTCCAGTTGTAAGGAATAAAAATAGCAGATCTGTACCACATTTGGTGAGGCTGGTTGCAGGAAAGTATATTTAGTTCATAGATAGAAAGTGAGATTAAGATATACAGTAGAAATCAGAAGTTTACATACACCTAGGTTGGAGTCTTGTCTTGCATGGTAGACCCGATTCACTTGTTGTCTTGTTAACAAACTATAGTTTTGTCAAATCGGTTAGGACATCTACTTTGTGCATGACACAAGTAAGATTATTTCACTTATAATTCACCGTATCACAATTCCAGTGGGCCAGAAGTTTACATACACTAAATTGACTGTGCATTTTAACAGCTTGGAATTCCAGAAAATGAAGCTTCTGATAGGCTAATTGACATCATTTGAGTCAATTGGAGGTGTACCTGTGGATGTATTTCAAGGCCTACCTTCAAACTCAGTGCCTCATTGCTTGACATCATGGGAAAATCGAAAGAAATCAGTCAAGACCTCAGAAAAAGAATTGTAGGCCTCCACCAGTCTGGTTTATCCTTGGGAGCAATTTCCAAATGCCTGAAGGTACCACGTTCATCTGTACAAACAATAGTACACAAGTACAAACACCATGGGACCACGCAGCCGTCATACCGCTCAGGAAGGAGACGCATTTTGTCTCCTAGAGATTAACGTACTTTGGTGCAAAAAGTGCAAATCAATCCCAGAACAACAGCAAAGGACCTTGTGAAGATGCTGGAGGAAACAGGTACAAAGGCATCTATGTCCACAGAAAAACGAGTCCTATACCGACATAACCTGAAAGGCCGCTCAGCAAGGAAGAAGCCACTGCTCCAAAACCACCGTAAAAAATCCAGACTATGGTTTGCAACTGCACATGGGGACAAATATCGTACTTTTTGGAGAACTGTCCTCTGGTCTGATGAAACAAAAATAGAACTGTTTGGCCATAATGACCATCTTTATGTTTGGAGGAAAAAGGGGGAGGCTTGCAAGGCGAAGAACACATGATGGCAGCATCATGTTGTGGGGGTGCTTTGCTGCAGGAGGGACTGGTGCACTTCACAAAATAATTGGCATCACGAGGAAGGAAAATGATGTGGATATATTGAAGCAACATCTCAAGACATCAGTCAGGAAGTTAAAGCTTGGTTGCAAATAGGTCTTCCAAATGGACAATGACCCCAAGCATACTTCCAAAGTTGTGGCAAAATGGCTTAAGGACAACAAAGTCAAGGTATTGGAGTGGCCATCACAAAGCCTTGACCTCAATCCTATAGAAAATTTGTGGGCAGAACTGATAAAACATCTGCGAGCAAGGAGGCCTACAAACCTGACTCAGTTACACCAGCTCTGTCAGGAGGAATGGGCCAAAATTCACCCAACTTATTGTGGGAAGCTTGTTGAAGGCTACCTGAAACGTTTGACCCAAGTTAAACAATTTAAAGGCAATGCTACCAAATACTAATTGAGTGTATGTAAACTTCTGACCCACTGGGAATGTGATGAAAGAAAAAAAAAGCTGAAATAAATCATTCTCTCTACTATTATTCTGACATTTCACATTCTTAAAATAAAGTGGTGATCCTAACTGATAAGCCTTGGGATAAGACAAAGAAAAACACACACGTCCTACTGCTACGCCATTTTGAAGTTTTTTTTGGAAAACATTTTAGTGTTAGCAATAACTATTATTTCTAGCTGGATAACACAACAACGAGCTAGGTATCAAGCCTAACAATAGAAATCATGATAATGAAAACTAGTAGTAATGTAAATTGTCATAGCTACGTTCTTCTTCTCTACCACAGATTCTTCTTTTCTACCACAAGGTCTCAGACTCCAGGATGGGAAAATGCTAACAACAAAGAAACAGATGAAGACGGATACAGAGTTGTCAATTTCCATTGTTACTTGTAATGTTAAAAAGGAAGAAAAAGACGATCCAGTTTGTCTAAATTAGCTGTCTAGACGACTACTCACCTACACCAGAATAGTTATTTTTATGTCATTTAGTAGGTCTATATCTTTGTATAATCTAATTGATCAAATGATTAATCTAACAATAAAAATCCTTTTAATTGACCAAGAAATGTAAGGTATTTTTACGTTGCAATAAATTTCACAAAAGGAGAAGCTCATCTTTTGTTTGTAGGCATTTTGACTTCGTAATGAGTAGTAAGTAATTACATATAAATTACTCATAAGTAACTTTAAAGTTACACTTAACTTTAAATAGCTAAATCCTGTGTTACAACAAGTGACAAAGATGTTCTACTTATACAGATATTACAGCTATGTACTCTGTGGTGGGTTAGTGTATTTATTTTCTTACTTGGATGGCGCATTCAGAAGCTGACGATTCTATTGTAAGAATGGGTAACATACTTTGTAGGTACACAATAATTACAAGTACTGTAAGCACCCCTCAAGATACGCTTCATTTTAACTAGCTTAATCCCTTGTAACACCTAGTAATTACATTGTACTTATGCAGATATTACATGTACTCTGTGGTGTACAGGTATGTTTAGCCTTCCACTTGGTGCATCCGGAAAACTTAAAATTATGGCCAGGTTGTCAGGATGGTAATGTACTATATAAGTACACATTGATTACAAGTAAGTACCACTCAAGTTACACTTAACTTTAACTAGCTAAATCCTCAAATCAAATCAAATCAAATGTGTAACACCTAGTAATTGCATTGTACTTATTTATGTAATCTGTGGTGTACTTGTGTGTTTATCCTCCCACTTGAGGATGACACCTGCATGGTAGACCCCATTCACTGAGGTTGACCTACATCTGTTTTTGTAAACTCAACCAAGTTAACCCAGATGGTACACTTTTGAGGGGCAAGTGCTAGCCACAACACTAAGTGGAATTTTTGAAGCGTGCATTCACAGGTAGGTAATTAGAGCCTATGTCATCTCGGGACACCAAGCAAATCTGTCCACAAGAGATTGCAACATTGTGATAGTTATCACTGAATCGGATGCAGCTGAGAAGATCAAAAGTTATTACAGTGTAACTAGGAATTATGACAATTAACGGAAATGCTTGTTACAGTGCAATTACACTGTAATAAGCACCCCTTCAAATGAAGTGTTACCGAAAAAGTCAAGGGGTGTGAATACTTTCTGAAGGAACATTATATACCGTGCATATACTGTGCATATTTACTGTACTTGTACCTTGCCTAAAGATATAACATAACTGGAGCAATCAAGCTGTGTATTCCACTAAGGAGTTAAAAGATTCTATTTAGCAGTACTTTTCTAAACAAACCACCATGTCAGTGTAAATGCCACGTGAAAATCTAGGCCATACTAATCCTTAGCACAAACCCAATCTGGGGAGATCTGAAGAGTACGTGATTAATTCTTCAGTATTAATCATGTAATTCTTTCATATAAAACAAAGCTTAAGCCTTATTTGCTAAGATATTTGACCTTGTCTGAGAGTTAAGACATTACAGCATGGATTTAAAATGCATCTAAAGATTAAAAAATCATGGTTGACTATTACCAAGGATTATAAGAGCCGAAGGAAAATTGCTTTTCATTTTCAAAATAAAACAGATTTTAGTGGGCTGAACTAAAGCCCAGGTGGTATATTATTCTTATTATATATACTGTATACATTATATTTTTACTGATGGAAAATAGGTTTAGCTGGAAGAAGTGTTACATACAGAACATACCTGTTTCTTTCACCTTCATTTGTCCTCCTCCCTTTTTTTCTAGCTAAGCATTGAAATTAAAGGAATATCTTTAAGAGCAACAAGATTTGTTCTGAATGTATGATTCACAGCTCGGGGCTTTGATATGAACTCATTCAGGGAGAAGAATACTTTATGACTACCAAGTCTGTCAGTCAATCATGTTTACTGATGCTACCCTACCTAACCCCGGCCCTGTGTTTATCTGTGAATGGAAATTATTCTAGAGATGGCATCAAGTTCTCTGACTGCCCCCCTGACAGAAAATATCTATTTATTTCATTTTACTTTCATGGTCTTTAGAAAAAATCTACAAGTACAAGGTTGTTTTCTGAAAATGCTGTGTTTCATAATTCATGTAGTAAGTTGAAGCAGGTGGTAACTCAAGTCAAGCAGGGTCTTGAACTTTTGGGGATTTTTCCTTTGTTTTTATTGCAAGCTAAATTTCAGCATTTGAATGAGAACAACTATGTATTTGACACAGGTCTCCTGGACACCCAAACTGACCTCATAGTTATAGTCTAGCTACAATGCCTTCAGGGAAGTATTCAGACCCCTTGACTTTTCCAAATTTTGTTAGGTTAAAGCCTTATTCTAAAATGGATTAAATTGTTTTTTTCACTCATAAATCTACACACAGTACCCCATAATGACAGCAGGTAGCCTAGTGGTTAGAGCGTTGGGCCAGTAACCGAAAGGTTGCTAGATTGAATCCCGAGCTGACAAGGTATACATTTGTTGTTCTGCCCCTGAACAAGGCAGTTAACCCACTGTTCCTAGGCGTTTATTGTAAATAAGAATTTGTTCTTAACTGAAAAAGTATATAAAAAAATAAAAAAATGACAAAGCAAAAACAGGTTTAAAAAAAATTAAAAACTGAAATATTACATTTACATAAGTATTCGGACCCTTTACTCAGTACTTTGTTGAATCACCTTTGGCAGAGATTACAGCCTGGAGCCTTCTTGGGTATGACTCTACAAGCTTGGCACGCCTGTATTTCGTGAGTTTCTCCCATTCTTCTCTGCAGATCCCCTCAATCTCTGTCAGGTTCGATGGGGAGTGTCGCTGCACAGCTATTTTCAGGTCTCTCCAGAGATGTCAAAGTCAAAATTATTAGTCAGTTGTACAACCAAATGCCTTCAACTGAAATGTTTCTTCAGCATTTAACCCAACCCCTCTGCATCAGAGAGGTGCGGGGGGCTGCCTTAATCCACGTCTTCGGCACCCAGGGAACAGTGGATTAACTGCCTTGTTCAGGGGCAGAACAACAGATTTTTTCCTTGTCAGGTCAGGGATTTGAACTTGCAACCCTCCAGTTACAACTCCAACGCTCTAACCACTAGGCTACCTGCCACCCCTGTTTGATCGGGTTCAAGTCTGGGCTCTGGCTGGGCCACTCAAGGACATTCAGAGACTTGTCCCGAAGCCACTCTTGAGTTGTCTTAGCTGTGTGCTTAGAGTCATCCTGTTGGAAGGTGAACCTTCGCCCCAGTCTGGGGTCCTGAGCGTTCTGGAGCAGGTTTTCATCAAGGATCTCTCTGTACTGTGCTTTGTTCATCTTTCCCTCGATCCTGCCCCTGCCGTTGAAAAACATCCCCCACCATATTATTCTGCCACCACTATGCTTCACCGTAGGGATGGTGCCAGGTTTCCTCCAGACGTGACGCTTGGCATTCAGGCCAAAGAGTTCAATCTTGGTTTTATCAGACCAGAGAATTTTGTTTCTCATGGTCTGAGAGTCTTTAGATGCCTTTTGGCAAACTCATGTGCCTTTTACTGAGGAGTGGCTTCCATCTGGCCATGATTGGTGGAGTGCTGCAGAGACGGTTGTCCTTCTGGAAGGTTCTCCCATCTCCACAGAGGAACTTTAGAGCTCTTATAGAGTGACCATTGGGTTCTTGGTCACCTCCCTGACCAAGGCCCTTCTTCCCCGATTGCTCAGTTTGGCTGGGCGGCCAGCTCTAGGAAGTCTTGGTGGTTCCAAACTTCTTCCATTCAAGAATTATGGAGGCCACTGTATTCGTGGGGACCTTCAAAGCTGCAGAATGTTTTTGGTACCCTTATCCCAGATCTGTGCCTCAATACAATTCTGTCTCGAATTATTGCTGTGACATGTACTGTGAACTGTGGGACCTTATATTGGGCTCCTGAGTGGCGCAGCGGTCTAAGGCACTGCATCTCAGTGCTTGAGGTGTCACTACAGACTCCCTGGTTCAGATCCAGGCTGTATCACAACCGGATGTGATTGGGAGTCCCATAGGGCGGTGCACAATTGGCCCATTGTCATCCGGGTTTAGCCGGTGTAGGGCATCCTTGTAAATAACAATATTTCTTAACTGACTTGCTTAGTTAAATAAAGGTTACACATATAGTCATGTCCAATCAATTTCATTTACTACAGGTGGACTCCAATCAAGTAGTAGAAACATCAAGGATGATCATTGGAAACAGGATGCACCTGAGCTCAATTTTGAGTCTTATAGAAAAGGGTCTGAATGCTTATGTAAATAAGGTATTTATTTTTTATATATATATATATATATATTTGCAAACATTTAAAAAAAACTGTTTTCGCTTTGTCATTATGGATATTGTGTGTAGATTGATGAGTTTTTAAAATGTTTTTATCCATTTTAGAATAAGGCTGTAATGTAACAAAATGTGGAAAAGGTTAAGGGGTCTTAATACTTTCTGAAGGCACTGTATGATCACCAATGGCCTTTCATAATCCACAATAAATCCATCTCATGTCTGTAAAATTCCCACTGCGTCTTTCACAAAATGTCTGATGTTGCCCTAGTTCAGGAGCACTAACAACAGTACCAGTCTGATATGAATAACAGATTCCACCAGATTTATGGTGACTGCTTCTGAAGAGGAGAGCTATCAACTAACCTTGACGGTTTCTCATTTCGCCAAGCCAGATGAATGACCCCACAGGAAACTGTCCATCGCTGACACAAAATGGAGAGGATTAAGATGAACCATGATTAGATCAGAAAGGAGGAGGAAGTCCTGGCAGCACTCAGTGATATTACTTAAGTCTCTCTTTTCAATCAAATTTTACTGATATGAAATAAAGTACTAAGAGAGAGAGGGCGTGTTCTGTGAATTAAAAGCTCAGGCAATGTAATTAGTGAAAGCTTGTATATCTGCCCTGAGATCTTTAAAAAACAACAATAACAAGGAATAGGACAAACTGGCAGGGATTTCCCCGCTCCGTTTGAATTTTAAGATCCATTTAATGTAATTTGCTTTCATATTGAATGATGAGGACAGATTTGGTTTGGTAGTCTATTGTTAGGTGGATGGCCATGTCAAATAATTGGATGGAAAGAGATTGCCAGCTAGCCAACCATCATGAGAAATGATCATACTTTAACCCTCTATACTTACTGATCAGAAGGATTTAAGTTTAATGTCTAAATCTTAATACACAGAAGTTAAATTTGCCCCCGCATTCAGTTGATAAGGTTGATAATGACACATGTACAGTAGAGTACAGAGCAATATTGCCATAGTCTACAACTGAATTTCCATCTCCTAAAGAGAAGGCTCTGTCAACAGCATAATACCGGATTCTAGATGATATATTACGTGAGTAACGGTGAAAAGTTATCTTTTAACCTTTGCCTGTCCGGGAGACTGACATTCACCTTTCAAAAGCCAGCTGTTATACTGTACATGCTGTAGGTTTGTAAGGGTGAAACAACAAAGAGCTCGCTACATGGCACCCACAAACAGTTAGTGTCTAGCCTTGACCTTGGTATTGGGACCTAAAGACCATAAATGTATCTTGACCTTGGTATTGGGACCCAAAGACCATAAATGTATCTTGACCTTGGTATTGGGACCCAAAGGCCTTAAGGATATGTGCAAATGCACCACGGACACCTCAAAAAGAAAGGGCTTCTGTTTGATGTAGCAGGGGTGGAGGGGAGGCACGCACACACAGGGTTGCATTTTCAAAAGCTGCGGAGGATACCCATAGGCCTGAATCTCATTACGCAGCTTTGAAATGGGTGTCTCAGACTGTTTATAATTACAAACAAACCTCATCATGATTAAAACATCACAGTGGGGAGAGGGGGCCAGGGAGAACTGATCAAGAGTGTGTGTGTGTGTGGGTGTGTGTGTGTGTGTGTGTGTGTGTGTGTGTGTGTGTGTGTGTGTGTGTGTGTGTGTGTGTGTGTGTGTGTGTGTGTGTGTGTGTGTGTGTGTGTGTGTGTGTGTGTGTGTGTGTGTGTGTGTGCGCGCGTGCGTGCGCGTGTGCGTGTGTGTACCTGAAAGGTGTGTGTGATCCAACACATGAAAAACATGCAGTCTTTCAAAGGGAAACATGAAGAGTAAGATGAGGCCTGAGATCAATATGTCATGTTTAATTAGATGCTAACTGATTTAGTACGGGAATCATGTCCAAGATATACCCCTGTCATGGAAATCAAGTCTGCCCAATTTGGAAAGGGGAGAAAATAAGTATGTGTACATGTGTGTTTGTGAGGGAAGGAGGGAGTTGGTCTTCACTTCAAAGTATGGGGCAGGCTGTGATTGCCTTCTGAGCCATTCCAGAAAACATTGGAAGTCATCTGCCTTGGGTGCCGCTGTGATTTTGACTTTGTCCCCATGTCATTTGTGTGTTTGGGGAGGAGGGAGAGGAAGGGAAGGGAAGGGAGGGGGGTGATGGGGGATTGTTGGGGCGCTGTAAAACTGTTGAGGGGTTTCCATAGCAACAGTAATGAGGGGACTCAGGACACCCCCAAGGGATGGGGAGGGGTGTCAGAATTTGTGGACGGGAAGGGAAGAATTGAGGCCTCTAGGCTTGGCACAACAGTTCATATTCAAACACACAAGCTATAGTCTGACAATCTTGTGGTGTTGAGAATCTCCATGAACATGATATACAATAGAACACTAACGCTTCCTTTGACATGCAGGCAGTGTGTAGGAATAAGAGCTTATTGAAATGGTTCTGAAGATGTTTCTCAAGGGGCATTCACAAGCCTAAAGGACAAGTGACTCAGTCAGCATTAGAAAGTAAGACGACCACTCTATCTGTCAATGAAGCAATTAACGGTAATTACTTGCTGCATGTTTCCCCTGCTCTGAGTGTCTGCAGGGCTTGTATCATAGCCTCCAGCCACGGTACGCCTACAGAGTGACATGGTCTTCACCAGCATGAAAGAACTCGTCACAAATGTAGACCTTTTTTACAATACACCACTGTACAGCAGACCAATATGGAGTCAGTGACTACACACCTGTTGGACATGATCGCCAGAACTTTATGCATTTTATGCAACTATGGTAGATACTGTGATGTATGGATTCCAGGGCCTGCTCTTAAGTCAGAGCTGCTGGAGTAATACAGCCATGGATCTGATCTTTAGCTGAGCTCCACGTGTGGTCTAAGCACTGAACGAAAGCCTAAACAGATCCATATCCCAACACACACGCACACTCACACACACACACACCGCAGGTTGCCTCATCGATGCCTTGATCGATATGTGGACATGTGGGTATTGACCAGGGTAATGATAGCAGTAATCACACACAGACACAGACACAGACACAGACACAGACACAGACACACACACACACACACACACAGGCCCTGCCAAAAATGTGGTGTAGGGGCGACGGTAAGTGTCTAGGGTTAGGTGTAGGGGCGACGGTATATGTCTAGGTATAGGTGTAGGGGCAACGGTAATTGTCTAGGTATAGGGGTGGTGGTAAGTGTCTAGGAATAGGTGTAGGAGCGACAGTTAGTGTCTAGGGAAAGGTGTAGAGGCGATGGTAAGTATCTAGGTATAGGTGTAGTGACGATGGTAAGTGTCTAGGGATAGGTGTAGGGGCGACAGTAAGTATCTAGGTATAAGTGTAGGGGCGACGGTAAGTGTCTAGGTAAAGTCGTAGGGGCGATCGTAAGTGTCTAGGTATGGGTGTAGGGGCGACGGTAAGTGTCTAGGTATAGGTGTAGAGGCCATGGCAAGTGTCTAGGTATAGGTGTAGGGGCGAAGGTAAGTGTCTAGGTATAGGTGTAGAGGCCATGGCAAGTGTCTAGGTATAGGTGTCGGGGCGACGGTAAGTGTCTAGGTATAGGTGTAGGGGCGAAGGTAAGTGTCTAGGTATAGGTGTCGGGGCGACGGTAAGTGTCTAGGTATAGGTGTCGGGGCGACGGTAAGTGTCTAGGTATAGGTGTAGGGGCGAAGGTAAGTGTCTAGGTATAGGTGTAGGGGCGAAGGTAAGTGTCTAGGTATAGGTGTAGGGGTGAAGGTAAGTGTCTAGGTATAGGTGTCGGGGCGATGGTAAGTGTCTAGGTATAGGTGTAGGGGCGAAGGTAAGTGTCTAGGTATAGGTGTAGGGGCGAAGGTAAGTGTCTAGGTATAGGTGTCGGGGCGACGGTAAGTGTCTAGGTATAGGTGTAGGGGCGAAGGTAAGTGTCTAGGTATAGGTGTCGGGGCGACGGTAAGTGTCTAGGTATAGGTGTAGGGGTGACGGTAAGTGTCTAGGTATAGGTGTAGGGGCGAAGGTAAGTGTCTAGGTATAGGTGTCGGGGCGACGGTAAGTGTCTAGGTATAGGTGTAGGGGCGAAGGTAAGTGTCTAGGTATAGGTGTCGGGGCGACGGTAAATGTCTAGGTATAGGTGTAGGGGCAACGGTAAATGTCTAGGTATAGGTGTAGGGGCAACGGTAAGTGTCTAGGGATAGTTGTAGACAGAATGCGTTATATACCTATAGACTACACCGCAAGACAATTGCCTTCCCTCAAGTGAAATGTCTACATGTGTAATTTTAGGTTATCTAATAAAAGATTAACAATCATTCAAGCATTAGTTCTACTAAGTCAAAGACAAAAAAAATACAGGGTCCAGGAATTCATTAAAGTAATCAGAACATCTCAGAACATCTCAGTCTTAACAATGAGGAGCATCAGTCAACAATGATCTGACTGGAGCCAATAACAACAACGTTGACTTAATAGCCAATTGTGTCTGTCTCCTTCCCAACACAGCCTTAGTCACGCACAGTGATTTCATTGGGCAGATCAGTGTCAAGTCCAACACACACAAACACAGGGCCAGAAACACACACACGCAGGTGAGAGAAACACGCAGACATACACAGACACACACACATTCACACACACACACACACACACACACAGAAACACAGAGACACACACACACACAATCTTTAATAAGACCCCACTTTTTCCCCCTGTCACTACGATGAGCCCTCCAACATCAGACAGCAAATTGTTCTTGTTCACTGTCTGGAGAAGAAGACTAGCTGACAAAACAAAAGAAAGAGAGAGAGAGGGAGAGAAAGAGAGAGTGCAGTGGAGTGTGCAGTGTATGTGTGTGTGTGTGTGTGCTCTTGCAACCGTACACATGTATGTATTTGTGTGTGTGTGTGTGTGTGTGTGTGTGTGTGTGTGTGTGTGTGTGTGTGTGTGTGTGTGTGTGTGTGTGTGTGTGTGTGTGTGCGTGTGTGTGTGTGCGTGTGGGGTATCTAGTATCTACACAGCTCTTGAACATGTTCAGTTAAATAAAGCAATTGTTCTTTAAAAGCTTAATCAAGCCCTCATTAGCATAGCAGTAATTGCTGTGTTTGGTGGCTGTGGCCCATTGCCTCTGCCCCCATGTTAATTATGCTAATTGCCCCATTAATGCTTTAAATACTTCAAAGTTATGCTAATGAGCCTGGTAATCCACAAAGGCAGCTCCCGACAAGTGTTTGATTCACCCTTCATCACCGGAAAAGGAGTTTAGTCTTACAAATTCACACACACATGAACACAATCGCAAATGCTCACATGCATGAACACGCACTCGTATACATGCTGACTTGTTTTCACACACACACACACACGCACACACACACACTCACACACACACACTCAGATCAAAGCTTTAAATCACAAAAAGAGGAGAAGGCGTCAACGACAGACACTTCAAGCAGCATGCTGGTTAAATGAATACAATACAGTGATAAGTCACCACACAGACTGAGGAGTTATGGATATGACAGACCTTTCTAAGTACTAATTACCTTGTGTTCATCACACAGACACACACACACACGCACAAGCACACACACATCAATGACGGCCTGTTGACTGATATAATCCCAGGCTAATATGTTGGAGAGTCAAATCAATATGAGCCAATACTTAATGAAGTCACACACACACACACTTCCCATGCATAATAGAGCAGTTAATGAAGTGAGAGCTAAAACACACACTCATTTGAATGAAAGATGAACTATCTCCGGTGAGTGTGTTTCATGCTTGTACACTTGCATGTGTGTGCAGTGCCGTCTATAGCAATAACACAAAATCAATGAGTAGAAACACAGCTATCATCTCCAAAAATGCAGCCTTCCTCTTCACTAACTTATAATTACATTTTCAGTGAGTGCAAACACACACACACACACACACACACACACACACACACAAGACAGTATGGATGACAGTAACCTATAATAAATCTCAGGCACTTTAGATGGAATAATCAGATCCCATTCTGAGGGCAATGCAATGTAATTCCAATCAGATAAATATAAATACAAACCCATTGATCTGTGGTTACAAACACATTTGGCTATTCTCATACTCACAAGTAAAAAAATAAATGTGTCCATATACAATGATTTTCCCATTTATTTTCAAACCACATAGAGAGAAGGGTGGGAATGAGGTAGAGAGAAAGAGTGAGGGGGTAGCAGAGGGAGAGGTGATGGGATGAGAGAGAGAAAGCAGGGGGTTGAAGAGAAAGAGGGAGAGAGAAAGATAAATGAAGAGAGAGAGGGGAGAAGCCCCCTTGCATTAGTGTTGTCATTAATCTTGTGGGGTCTTAAAGGTGTAATCCAATGAACGAGGGAGAGACGCTTCACTCTGAGATGGATTAAATATACATGGAGAATGATTCTCCTACACACACATACACACACACACACACACACACACGAAGTGTCTGAGAGGGCTTGTTGCTCTCCGATATGGCGACATCTTTCGGGGAAGTCGAAATGTTCACTGGACCGTGATAGGCGAGGACAGCGCAATCAGAGAGAAACCAAAGAAACACACACACATACAGAGCCGACACGACAGAGCTAAGAAACACTGTCCCTTTAAATAAATGAAGAAGTCAACCTGAAACTACTGTACAGAAATCAACTGTATCTGTTTATTAAATTAAGTAATCTGACAAATATTCAGCATAAACAATTGTTACACAATTACCAGACAAATTTGGCATAGAAGACAACACAACTTGTTATATCACACAGGGAAAAGACTCGGGTATAGTGTTAATACAGGCTTTAATACAGGGGGTCTGGCTGTAACAGATGTCCAGTGGTCTCCCCCACTCATTCTCCTTCTGACTAATTTAACTCTAGATGGAGGGGGGTAGGGGTGATGGTCAGAGGGGTGGAAAGGCGGGGGCCTTAGTGGACACTCACACACATACACGCACACACACACCCTCCACTCGGACAGCTCCCAGGGAGAGCCACTACAACTTCCAGCACTTTATTATTGCTCAATTTGGAGGCTTCTTTCACAGGGGTGACACTGGCTTAGAGATGTCACAGCCCACACAATCAATACTCTCTGAAGGCTTAGGGCCACGTCCCTGTAGCCAGACCCCTAAAGATTGACTTAGAAATTGGGCGTCTGTCCATGTCCTGAGGACGTCAGGATATGCCTTCAAAACCGACCACTAGGGGCAACAGTGAGTGCTATTACCATCAAGTAATCCCATGACTCCGGATCCAAGTCAATCCCAGTGGTAGACACTAATATTTTTACCACATGACTCCGGATCCAAGTCAATCCCAGTGGTAGACACTCATTTTTTTACCACATGACTCCGGATCCAAGTCAATCCCAGTGGTAGACACTCATTTTTTTACCACATGACTCCGGATCCAAGTCAATCCCAGTGATAGACACTCTTTTTATAATTGAATTATTTAACCTTTCCCAAACCTTAAACCTTAACCGTTCCTAATGAATGCCTAAACTTAATGTTTTAACCTTATCAAAAACCTTAACATAACATCGAAATTTGACGTTTGGATCAACTATGTCATTTGACTTTTGGAGAAACGTGGGTAAACGTCAGAATCTGAAGTCAAATTGGTAAAACCATGAGATCTTGTTGGTCTTGTGTGCATGCGTGCGTGTGTAGCAGCAGCAGCTGTGTCCAGTCTCTAGCCTCTGACCTGTTTACCGGACAGTAATTACATGTGAAGAGACTGACCATCACACACTAATGAACAGAGAGAGAGAGAGAGGGAGGTGGGGTGGAGGAGAGAGATGGATAGAGGGGAGGACAGAGAGAGGGTTGGGGTACAGAGAGGGCAGAGAGAGAGGTAGAGCGGGGTGTCTGAGTGATCAATCTATATCAGGAGCTGACTGGTCTGGAAGACGATAATGAGGGAGTTATTGTAGAGCAGGGTTTAGGAATATTGACCATACGTGTGTGTGTGTGTGTGTGTGTGTGTGTGTGTGTGTGTGTGTGTGTGTGTGTGTGTGTGTGTGTGTGTGTGTGTGTGTGTGTGTGTGTGTGTGTGTGTGTGTGTGTGTGTGTGTGTGTGTGTGTGTGTGTACGTTTGTCTGTGGTTTGCATGTAGCTCGATAGGCCTGACTAGCACTGCAACAAGCCTCCCAGCGTGTAAACAATCCCCGGTGCTGGTTAGCTGACAAACCTATTGATCGCATGGATTTTCTTCCGAAGTTGTGATAATGATATATCAGGCCTGGATTTGGCTCCACAAACTGTGTGTGTGCGTGTTTGTGTGTGTTTGTGTGCATACGCGCTTGCGTGCGAGTGTGTGCGTGCACCAGAGAAAGGTGGGGAAGCAATTTCCAGGTGTAAAGCCCCAGGGCTCTAATTCCTATTGCCTGTGATACAAAAGAGAAAGTATACCTTTTCCCCCCTTTTATATTAATATGTGTATGAGAACCTTTTTTAGTCCAATGTTTAGATTCAGGTTAGAATGACTTAACATTGCACAGTTTTATATTAATTGCAGATTCCCTAGAAATGCACTACTTGGCTGTCCCTTGAGATAATATTCAGTCCCCTATTTAATAAATCATTTTAAGTTATCCAATACTTTTTTGAGGCTTTTGTTAGGCAAAACCAATCATTGGTACTGTATACAGTATATAATTAATTGTATACAGTATATTTGATTTGTTATATGTTCAGGTCTTTGCTATTACTGTCAAAAGCAAAGTTTGTGTCAGGTTTCAAGCTTAAAAAATAAGTCATTTTAAAATGCATAATGCAATTCTGAGAACATCTTCCATATCACAATCCTCCATTGAAAAGTGACAGTTGTTGTAAGATATTAATTCTGAACGATAAAAAATAAACGTTGTGTTCTAAGCTTCTTAAAAAATGCAGAGAAATTAGATTTCTGTGAACCGGTCGCTCATGAACACAACTTTTCATGAAAAGCAATAATTTATGCTCCCATATTTCTCGGGATGATTAAAAACTAAGAGCTGATTATTGTGACCAGTCAGCAATCTTCCTCTGACATCAAGGGGAATGTTGCTTCTTAATCCCATACACTGTAATTATTTAGTCAGTTCTACTTCAGTAAGACTACAAAAATTATAATAATCGTTTTAATATGCAAATGACATGATGGCTAAAAGACTGTCTTTACTGAACCAGATGGAGGGTGTTTATTTAGGACAAGCTATGTATGTGGCCATTTTGTGTTTTGGTGATGTCCTTATTCAGTCCTGGTGTGTCTTTAGTTTAATGGTATTGGGGCTTAGTCAAAACCATGGAGACAATGCTCAATACTTTATGACCCCCCTATCTGCTTAAGTGTGTGTGTGTCCCGTATCCTACACACCAGATTATAATGCAGTGTAAATGCAGGTCTTTGGCCTACATAGATAAATCAGTTGTATAATGATTGGGAACCTGATCTAGGGAAGTCTGCCTGTGGACAAAGATGTGCTGGGGGGGAATAAGGGTTACCTCATAACATTTTATGTCTTTTAACAACTCTATATAATTAGAAAAAGCAGTCTGTTTGTATTTGTATTTATTAAGAATCCCCATTAGTTCCTGCCAAGGCAACAGCTACTCATTCTGGGGTCCAGCAACATTTAGGCATTTACAGTGCATTCGAAAAGTATTCCAAGTGCATAAATATAAAATATTACATGACATTACATTTCATAACACTTTCACCAATAGATTTAGTGTGTTCCCTCAGGCCACTACTCCACTATCCCATATTTACAATACAACATCCATGTCTACGTGTGTGTAGAGTGTGTGTCTTATCATGTGTATGTATGTCCCTCTTCAAAGTCTGTGCTGTTCCATAAGGTGTATTTTTATCTGTGTTTTATATCCAATTCTACTGCTTGCATCAGGTACCTGTTGTGGAATAGAGTAGTCATGGCTCTATGTAGTACTGTATGCCTCCCATACTCTGTTTTGGACTTGGGGGTTGTGAAGAGACTTCTGGTGGCATGTCTTGTAGGGTATGCATGGGTGTCCGAGCTGTGTGCTAGTAGTTTAAACAGACACCAAGGTGCATTCAGCATGTCAACACTTCTTACAAAAACAAATAGTGATGAAGTCAATTTCTCCTCCACTTTGAGCCATGAGAGATGTTCATGCAAATTATTAATGTTAGCACTCCTCGGGGCTCCCGAGTGGCGCAGTGATCTAAGGCACTGCAAGAGGTGTTGCTACAGTCCCTGGTTCAAATCCAGGCTGTATCACATCCAGCAGTGATTGGGAGTCCCATAGGACAGTGCACATTTGGCCGTCATTGTAAATACGATTTTGTTCTTAACTGACTTGCCTGGTTAAATAAAAAAAAAATGAAAAAGGGCCAGCCGTGCTGATGTTGATGTAATAAGCACCAGTTTTTCCTAAATGGATATTTATCCAACATGTTTAATAAAAGTAATGCTGGTTTCATTTACATTGCTTTGTCAAAATCATTATCCTTGGTTTTGGTTTTGTCTGCAACACTGTCACAGGTAGGTTGCTTTCTCTTATCCCCTTCTCTTTTTAGCTGAGGTGTTTTATCACGTTTCTCTGACCACATTAAAAAATGTCCTGCAGTCCCTTTGTCTTTAAAGGGGAGCGTCTCACGGCCGACTGAGGGTCCATTCAGTAGCCTCTACGCGGCCAAATGGAAATAATCACACCTCCCTTTTAAACCAAATGACCACCACAGCAGGGGACTGCCACACTGCGTTAATACAGCTCCCACCACAGAGGAGGATACCCCGCTGCTCAAAACACACTCTTTTGTCAATTTTTTTTTCTTAAAGTTGGACATCATTTAATATTTTTTAGAAAGAAAAAGAAGACGAAGAAGAAGAATGAGCAACAAAATTCCATTTGTTTTCTATTAAAACTCTGATGCCCTGTTATCTAAATACAGACAGTCAACTTAGAAGTACACAGACGTGTGTGTAAACTCCACTGTGAGCACATACCTTGTGACTGAGGCAGTCAACCACACACTATCCTGCCTTCATATTGATTCATATTGATGTACAAACCTGCTCATGTAGTTCTCACTAAATGCTTTCACGACACTATCAACAATACAATACATTGTGGGACATATCCCAAAATAGTCATACTGAGACAAAAATCTATTTTACTTTATTCAAAATGTAGTAATACTGTCAGCATATTGGCTTATATAGATTTATTTGCCTAAAAACTACCTTTCCAGTTTCAGCTCAAGCATCGTTAGCAAAAGAGGTTGCAAACAATCAGAAATCTAAATTCATAGCCCTTTATTTGTCATGATATAAGGGGTAATTGTGAGAGTGACCAAACCCCAGCAAGTCATCCAGTTTGTGTTCGCTTCACTGCTTCTCTAATGATGATGTAGCGGATGGTTCAGGTTGGGAATATTTTGTCACATTCAAAATTGCTTTTACATCCAATAAATGTTCAGATTTCAATGTTAATTGCTCAAAATGCAAATGTTCCTAAGGGCATTATGACAACCATAAATACAGTGCCTTCAGACAGTATTCATACCCTTTGACCTATTCAACATTGTGTTGTGTTACAGCCGGAATTCAAAATGGATTAAAACATTTTTCCTCAAACATCTACACACAATACCCCCATAATAACAAAGGGAAAACATGTTTTTGGACATTTTTGCAAATTTATTGAAAATGAAATGTAGAAATGTCTCATTTACGTAAGTATTCACACCCCTGAGCCAAAACATGTTAGAATCACCTTTGGCAGTGATTGCAGCTGTGTCTTTCTGTGTAAGTCTCTAAGAGCTTTGTACACCTTGATTGTACAGTATTTGCACTTTATAATTTTTTATCAAGTTGGTTGTCATTGCTAGACAGCCATTTTCAAGCCAATTTAAGTAAAAACTAACTAAGCCATTCAGGAACATTCAATGTCGTCTTGGCAACTCCAGTGTATATTTGGCAGTGTTTTGGCTGGGTTAGGCCGTCATTGTAAATAAGAATTTGTTCTTAACTGGCTTGCCTAGTTAAATAAAGGAAAAAGAATATATAAAAAATAGGGTCTGTTGGAAAGCAGACTGAACCAGGTTTTCCTCTAGTATTTTGCCTGTGCTTAGCTCTATTCCGTTTCTTTTTATCCCAAAAAACTCCCTAGTCATTGCAGATGACAAGCATACACATAATACGATACAGCCATCACCGTGCTTGAAAATATGAAGAGTGGTGCTCAGTGATGTGTTGAGTTACAAACAGTTTGTATTCAGGACATAAAGTACAATTCTTTGCCAAGTTTTTTGCAGTTTCACTTTATTACCTAATTGCAAACAGGATGCATGTTTTGGAATATTTTTATTCTGTCATGTAGGTTAGTAGTGTGGAGTAACTACAATGTTGTTGATCCATACTCAGTCTCTTCTATCACAGCCATTAAACTGTAACTGTTTTAAAGTCACCATTGGCCTCATGGCGAAATCCCTGAGCAGTTTCCTTCCTCTCCAGCAACTGAGTTAGGAAGGACGCCTGTATCTTTGTAGTGAAAGAAGGACGCCTGTATCTTTGTAGTGACTGGGTGTATTGATACACCATCCAAAGTGTAAATAATAACTTCATCATGCTCAAAGGGATATTCAATGTCTGCTTTTTTCTTTTTACCCATCTACCAATAGGTGGCCTTCTTTGCGAGGTTAAATCTGCGTGTGAAATTCACAGCTCGAATGGGGGACCTAACAGATAATTGTATGTGTGGGGTACAGCGATGAGGTAGTTGTTCAAAAATCTTGTTAAACACTATTATTGCCAAGCATACATTCTCAAGCCACTGTAATTCCCTGTATACACCAAACATGCAAATGTGCGTGTACGTATGTGTGTGTGTGTGTGTGTGTGTGTGTGTGTGTGTGTGTGTGTGTGTGTGTGTGTGTGTGTGTGTGTGTGTGTGTGTGTGTGTGTGTGTGTGTGTGTGTGCGTGCATGCATGCGTGCGTGTGTGTTTGTGTTTCTAGAGCAAATAAAAATTCTGTCATGTTGATTAGCTGTAGGTGTTAACAGACTATACTACCTCAGAATCTTCTCACCATATCTGATCTCTCTCTCTCTCTCTCTCTCTCTCTCTCTCTCTCTCCCTCTCTCTCTCTTTCTCTCTTCCTCTCTCTCTCTCTTCCACTGAATATCGATAGGATACATCGTTGCCAATGAAAATGGGAGGACAACAACAAATAGGGTAACAGTGACATAACTGTTTACAGTCTCACACACACACACACACACACACACACACACACACACACACACACACACACACACACACACACACACACTGAACCCCCTACGGACAATATAGAGTAAGAAAGAACAGAGTAGTGAAGTTGTTATCAGGAGCATAAGTAATTAAAGACTGACGTAGTGATGTATTGTAATGAGTGAACCAAAGCGTTTATTGACCACCTGGTTTGCTGTCTATATACAGTTGAAGTTGGAAGTTTACATACACCTTAGCCAAATACATTTAAACTCAGTTTTTCACAATTCCTGACATTTAATCCTAGTAAACATTCCCTGTCTTAGGTCAGTTAACTTCTTAGGGAGCGGCAGCATAGGTGACGGTTTTGGAGAGTCTGGCGTGCCCAAAGTAAAATGCCTGCCACTCAGGCCCAGAAAATAGGATATGCACATAATTAGTACTATTGGATAGGAACACTTTGAAGTTTCTAAGAGTGTTAAAATAATGTATGTGAGTATAACAGAACTGATATAGCAGGACTGAGACTGCAGTACCTATGGCTTCCACTAGATGTTTACAGTCTTTATACACGTTTGTTTACAACGTTTGACGGGCGCGAGATTGTGAACGTGCACCACTTTATTTTCCTTTCCTATTGTTCACGTTATCGTCCGGTTGAAATATTACAGTAAATATACATAAAAGGATACCTAAGGATACATTAAAAATTATGTTTGATTTGTTTGTAGAAAGTTTATAGGTATAATTTGAACGTGTTCTCTTCACGGTTCAATGGGCGACTCAACGGTGGATTTTCTGATCATAACGCGCCAACCAAACGGAGATTTATGGATATAATAAATGACTTTTTCTAACAAAAGAAAATGGTTCTTCTTTTTTTTCATTGGATGTCTTCGTTGGACACTTGGGAAGCCCTCAGCAGAAGTTCTTCGAAAGGTAAGTGATATTTTTTAGCTCTTATATGGGTTTTGTGTGACCCGCGCTGGATATGAATTTATGCTAATGTGGAAAATATGTGGGGTGGGAAAAATCATGTGGGAAAATCAAATGTTGTGCTTTCGCCGTGAAGACTTTTTTGAAATCTGACAACGCTGTGATATTGCCAAGAAGCAGAGCTTTTGATGACTATGCAACACTTGTATATTGATGAATGTTTAATAATTCAACTTTTGGATTTTGAATTTGGCGCCTTACATTTCACCGGGTAGTGTCGGGAGTGGCCCGCTAGCGCTACTCCCTAAGTAGTTTTAAGCCATTTTGACACAACTTTGGAAGTATGCTTGTGGTCATTGTCCATTTGGAAGACCCATTTGCGTCTAAGCTTTAACTTCCTGACTCATGACTTGAGATGTTGCTTCAATATATCCACATAATTTTCCTTCCACATGATGCCATCTATTTTGTGAAGTGCACCAGTACGTCCTGCAGCAAAACACCCCCACAACATGCTGCCACCCCCGTGCTTCACGAATGGGATGATGTTCTTCGGCTTGCAAGCATCCCCCTTTTTCCTCCAAACATAACGATGGTCATTATGGCCAAACAGTTCTATTTTTGTTTCATCAGACCAGAAGACATTTCTCCAAAAAGTACGATCTTTGTCCCCATGTGCAGTTACAAACCGTAGTCTGGCTTTTTAATGGTGGTTTTGGAGCAGTGGCTTCTTCCTTGCTGAGCGGCCTTTCAGGTTATGTCGTCATAGGACTCGTTTTACTGTGGATATAGATACTTTTGTACCTGTTTCCTCCAGCATCTTCACAAGGTCCTTTGCTGTTGTTCTGGGATTGATTTGCACTTTTTACACCAAAGAACGTTCATTTTTAAGAGATAGAACGCGTCTCCTTCCTGAGCGGTGGTACCTTCAGGTGTTTGGAAATTGCTCCCAAGGATGAACCAGACTTGTGGAGGTCTACAATTTTTGGCTGATTTCTTTTGATTTTTCCATCAAGTCAAGCAAAGAGGCACTGAGTTTGAAGGTAGGCCTTGAAATACACAGGTACACCTCCAATTGACTCAAATGACGTCAATTAGCCTATCAGAAGCTTCTAAAGCCATGACATCATTTTCTGGAATCTTCCAAGCTGTTTAAAGGCACAGTCAACTTAGTGTATGTAAACTTCTGACCCACTGGAATTGTGATACAGTGACTTATATGTGAAATAATCTCAACAATTGTTGGAAAAATTACTTGTGTCAAGCACAAAGTAGTCCTAACCGACTTGCCAAAACTACAGTTTGTTAACAAGAAATTTGTGAAGTGGTTGAAAAACGAGTTTTGATGACTCCAACCTAAGTGTATGTAAACTTCCGACTTCAACTGTACATGTTGTACTACAGTGTCTGGCAGATGCTTTATGTCTGCTGTAAGATTTTCTTAGCAGTTTCTTTTTAAAGATATGAATTCACGTTTTGCATGTCTACAAAATAGAAAACTGTAAATTTTAGCATCCAATCTAACTCATAGAAATTTGGAAAGTTATTTTGTTTAGTTTATTCCATTATAAAGTATGTCATGTATAGTTTTTATTTTGTAAAACAAGTATGTTTATATAACCAAATAAATCTGAATATTACATTAATATATTGTACATGTTCAGATGTAAAGTGATATGTATTTACTGTTAAAGGCTAAAACTTATTTAAAGCGTTTTGTATCACTTATTTAGTAAAAGCATAATTTTAAATCTGCTAAAATGGCCATTACATTTTCTACCATAATTTGTACCATGGCATCAACAAATTGTTGTCAGATTTATGTTCTAAGCAGCAGACTTTGCTGGAGTCCCTCTTGACATCTCCATTGGCCGTGTGTGATGAGCTAAATAATGACGCTCAATTAGCACTTCATTAACCAGGCTGAAACAAAAAGACACATCCCCACGGCAACATTGCCACAGCAGTTTTTTTTCTGTTTTTTTTTCACATCAGGGAAAAACTAAAGATGTCAGCTGTTGACAATGTGCCATCTGTCTGGGAGCCAAAAGACAGGTTTAGACTACACACACACACACACACACACACGCACACACACACACACACACACACACACACACACACACACACACACACACACACACACACACACACACACACACACACACACAGAGCCGCCTCGGTGCCCAGACGACATGTTGAAACATTAATTGGCCCTTTAGGCGAACATAATTACACTGCACCATGTTAATTACCTAACAATTAACAGACATCATTTCCAAAGGGCAATCAATGAATTAGGGTGGGATTCCCCCGTCAAGATCTTATACGCTACCCTCCCTCCTCCCATTCAGGGTAGAGCACTCAGAAACACACACACACGCGCGCACACACACACACACACACACACACACACACACACACACACACACACACACACACAAAGTGAAACACAAGCCTGGTGCATACAGACACCTTTAGTGCAGAGAAAATTAATTAATTTGCACTTTTGTCAATTAGCTTGCTTAATATCCCAAGGTGATTTACCAAACCCTTTCACACCTGGCAGTAATGGCTGAGATTTCTTTTTCTCTTCTTTTCTATCTTCTCTCATTTTTTCCTTCCAAAGCCCGGGGCACTTGTTTAAAATTCATTATAAAATAGGCTGGAAAAAATAACATGTTAAAAGATAATCGCAATAGAGGAAATTGAACAAATTGGGTTTCTTGTATTTCCCCATGTCTCAATAATTTCCTCTTGTTATCAAATGAATTATGAGTGCATTCTACCATTGTGATGTCCTATATGAATCATATTTCAGATTTTGATTGGAAACAAATTACAGAAGCAGGTTCGCACCCATAAGAATAATGATCAATAAAAAATCCTCATGTTTCATCCTTTTTGGGCCTAAAATATCGTATGAAAAATGATCACCTTAGTGATAGAAATCATCAGTCACTGCCCCTATTGCATTTTTCATATTAACATGCCAATATGGGTGTCATATAGTTCTATATAACACAATAATAGGATAAATGTCACTTTCTGCAGCAGAAATTGACATAGAGGATTAGTGAACTTGCATGATTGCTTTTCAAATCATAATTAGAAAAATGTACAATCTTGTCCATGTAAGAAAAGCTAAGCTTACCTTATACCTCCACCCTCTCCCTCTCTATTTCTCTCCCTCTCTCTATTTCTCTCTCACCCTCTCTCCATTTCTCCCCCTCCCTCTCTCCAACCCATTATATCTCCTGCAATCATACACACACACACACATCAACACGAACCTAAAGACAAATCTAACATTTAATGTGTAACAAATGAAGGTTCCAAAAACAGATTCATGTTGCCTCACATTAGCTATAATATAATTGAATCGGGCCTGCCTGTATCTCTGTGCCTTCTAGGATTCTTTATTTTAGTCATTACTCTTGATATTACCACCGCTGCATACTGTAGATTGGCCTTTTGGTCCTTTTATTGTAAACGTATAGGTAATTCACTCATCCTGAATGAGGTGTGTGCATGCGTGTGCGCGTGTGCGCGTGTGTGATACGTTATCCCAGACTATGCAGTGTCACTGTAGCATATTATATTCCATTACAGCAGAACACTCGCAGCATATACATATTTATACACATTTCCTTTACTCACCCCGCATAATTAGCCGGCCGTCCTAGAGGCGCGGACGCACCCCTCCAGGGAGGCAAGGGGGCAAGGGGGGACAGGGAGGTCTTATTTAAATGTCATAGCCCCTCTCTCTCCAACCGTCTTTCTTTCCTGTCTCTCGTTTGCATTCCCTCTATCTCTCTGTTTTCATCCTCAGCATCAGACATACCTGCTGGGTTTGGACAACAGCTGCTAGAGATGGGGGTCTCTCTCTCTCTCTCTCTCTCTCTAGTGACCACCCCAACCCCAGCTCTAATAGCCAAGCTGTCTCCTTCTTAATTTACCAGGATGTTAAAATCAATAGGTGTAGCTGTAGTCTAACGCAGGTCTGTTTTATTGGGGAAAGATAAAGTCGAAAGGAAGGCAATCTTCACTTCCAATTTACCCTGTTCAACATCAGAGTCCAGAGCTTCTCACTCTGCTTAAAGAGGATGCTCTGTCTGGACTAACAAATCAGAGCACACAGACCTGTCCTCTAGTACACACACACACACAAGTACCTTGTCCTTGATTTGAAGTTAAAGTAGCTTTAGCAGAGGGCACCTATACTATTAACTGCAGGCCTACAGAGAACATTCATATAACATTCATACAGCCATATCCAGCATACACAGCCTACTGATTACGTTAAGGAAGAGGGGAGAGGGGGAGAGAAGGGATGATGAGAGAGAGAGGAAGAGAAGGGAAGAGGGGAGAGGGGGAGAGAAGGGAAGAGGAGAGAGGGGGAGAGAAGGGAAGAGGAGAGAGAGGGAGAGAAGGGAAGAGGGGAGGGGAGAGAAGGGAAGAGGGTAGAGGGGGAGAGAAGGGATGATGAGAGAGAGAGGAAGAGAAGGGAAGAGGAGAGAGGGGGAGAGAAGGGAAGAGGGGAGAGAGGGAGAGAAGGGAAGAGGGGAGAGAGGGAGAGAAGGGAAGAGGGGAGAAGGGGAGAGAAGGGAAGAGGGGAGAGAGGGAGAGAAGGGAAGAGGGGAGAGAGGAAGAGAAGGGAAGAGGAGAGAGGGGGAGAGAAGGGAAGAGGGGAGAGAGGGAGAGAAGGGAAGAGGGGAGAGAGGGAGAGAAGGGAAGAGGGGAGAGAGGAAGAGAAGGGAAGAGGAGAGAGAGGGGAGAGAAGGGAAGAGGGAGAGAGGGAGAGAAGGGAAGAGGGAGAGAGAGAGGAGAGAGAAGGGAAGAGGAGAGAGAGGGGAGAGAAGGGAAGAGGGAGAGAGGGAGAGAGAGAAGGAAAAGGGGAGAGAGGGGAGAGAAGGGAAGAGAGAGAGAGGGAGAGAAGGAAGAGGAGAGAGAGGGAGAGAAGGGAAGAGGAGAGAGGAGAGAGAGAAGGGAAGAGGGAGAGAGAGGAGAGAAGGGATGATAGAGAGAGGGGAGAGAAGGGATGATGAGAGAGAGAGGAAGAGAGAAGGGAAAGAGGGAGAGAGGGGGAGAGAAGGGAAGAGGAGAGAGGGGGAGAGAAGGGAAGAGGAGAGAGAGGGAGAGAAGGGAAGAGGAGAGAGAGGAGAGAGAGAGAAGGGAAGAGGGGAGAGAGGAAGAGAAGGGAAGAGGAGAGAGAGAGAGAGAAGGGAAGAGGAGAGAGGGAGAGAGAGAGGGAAGAGGGAGAGAGAGAGAGAGAGGAGAGAGAAGGGAAGAGGGAGAGGGGAGAGAAGGGAAGAGGAGAGAGGGGGAGAGAAGGAAGAGAGAGAGAGAGAGAGAGAGAGAAGGGAAGAGAGAGAGAGAGAGGAGAGAAGGGAAGAGGGAGAGAGGGAGAGAGAGGAAGAGGGGAGAGAGAGGAGAGGAGAGAAGGGATGATGAGAGAGGGGAGAGAAGGGATGATGAGAGAGAGAGGAAGAGAAGGGAAGAGGGGAGAGGGGGAGAGAAGGGAAGAGGAGAGAGGGGGAGAGAAGGGAAGAGGGGAGAGAGGGAGAGAAGGGATGATGAGAGAGGGGGAGAGAAGGGATGATGAGAGAGAGAGGAAGAGAAGGGAAGAGGGGAGAGGGGGAGAGAGAGGAGAGAGAGAGAGGGGAGAGAAGGGAAGAGAGAGAGAGAGAGAGAGAGAGAAGGGAAGAGGGAGAGAGAGAGAGGGAGAGAAGGGAAGAGGGGAGAGGGGGAGAGAAGGGAAGAGGGGAGAGTGGGAGAGAAGGGAAGAGGGGAGAGAGGAGAACATCTGCATGGTACGGCTAGTGTTTTTTAGAAGCCAAAGCCCAATCAGGATCAGGACAGGGACTTTGTAGTTGATTGCAGAAATAATTTCACATGTTGTGGAAGAGATTAAAGAAACATTTAATCTGGATATTAAGAACATTATATATGTCAGAGTTACGGGTCAGAGCTGGAAGAGCTTGCAGAAAATTCATACAAATTTGAATTAGATGATGAAGATAAGAGCGAGGGAGAGAGAATGAGAGAAGGGGAGAGAAAGAGAGAGAGAGAGTAGATTTCGAGTACAATCATTCGGATTCTTGGAATTTTTGTATTATTTTGTAACTTCATGGCATTTTTTTTAATTATAAACTGTAATACAATAAGCAGATTTGCAGGGGCAGAGAGAGAGAGAGAGGGAGAAGGAGAGCAAGAGATAAGGATGGTGAGAAATAGAGAGGGGGAAATATTTTCATAACATCGACTGGGTCATTGCGTTTTAAAACTGTTGTTTTCTGTATTGTTCTGAGGAGGGGGAGAGAAGAGGGAGGGAAGGAGGTTCTACTTAGAAAACGCTCCTAGGCTGTTGATGAATGTGTATGGTTCCACCATCATAAATGCACTTCATTATAAGGCAAATATTTCAGGGTGCATATCATCGATGGCACTTTAGCATATTCCAAAATCAGAGCTAAAGACCGACTTGTTCACCATTTTCTCTCTTTGACAATAACCCACCGACAACAGCTCATCTCCCTTCCTCTCTCTCTCTCTCTCTCTCTCTCTCTCTCTCTCCCTCCTTGCCTCCCTCGCTTTCTATCGCTCCCCTGATCACACAATCTTATAGCAGTTCCCAGCGGAGGCTGCCATGTCATGTAGATAGGTACACACTGACACCTATTGGACATGATCGGGAATACAAGGCTGAGCAATCTCGCACTGCAAAGGCCATTGTGCAACAAGCTCTCACAGTCTCACGTTAGAATAAGACGTTCATCCATGTTTCTCAAACGTCAAAATGTTGAAGTTCCAAATGCAGTGGCTTGTATTCAGGGATGTCAAGGAAAGTCAGGCTTCTCTTGGCAAGAAATACATACAAAGGAATGTATATTTTGTCTCGATGTGTTTTCATAATTTTCCTTCACAGTCGCAAGGCATATGAGCAAGAGGCTGAATGTATCTCACTGGAGACAGAATCCGAGAGAGCGAAAACAGCGCCCCTCTGTTTCTGTATGTGTAGGCCATCTATCTGATGCTGTCTGGTCGTAAAGAGTATGACATTGTTGCCGTCCGTAACATTTAATGCAAGGAAAGCCAGCAAGCGTTTGGCCTCCATTGATTAAAAAAAGTATCAAATAAAAGCCAATCAGTGTTGAGCTAAAGTGAGGTAGCTCAACAGTGAATAGTTCTTGCGCACCAAAAAAAAAGTGTCAAGGGAAGCCAGTTTGGATTTGGCTTCCCACCTATCACATCGCATCAAGGTGAATATGTCATTGACAGAAACAACTTGAATTGTTGCATCTCGTTGTGCTGTTGTCCTCCAGTGGCTAGCTAGCAAGCAAAAATTGACCCTCTAATGTTAACTAGCTAACGTTGCCCATGAAACGAAGTTAGGCTAGCGAGCAAGCATTTTAGCCAGGTAGCCTAGGACAACACAAACTAAAAGCGTGTACTGTAACAGAGGAGAATGGCATTTCTCTTCAAGTAGGGTCAGTCAACATGTTTGTTCTACTTGCACGCACACACACACAAATCAGAACCATGGACAACCACATACTATTTAACTAAATTGTTTTTGGTAACGTTTAGTTGTCACTGTATTAGTCTAAGCATAGGTGATTTGATGATGTTGAAATTTAAATGGTGCTGGAATAGTGGAGACAGCTCCTGTTTTCTTTGTGACTTGCAGTAACTCTCAGTGGTTCTAAATCAATAGTTGCTTAGTAGTCTGAAAATGTCAGAAACTTGAACTTGCTTGACCTTGCTGTAGGTCATGTAACAGTTTGTTACATGGAACATGCTTTGTGGACTTCACCAGACAGAGGTTGCTCTCTGGTTTGGTTGAATTTATTCTGCAACTGTGTCTTCTTATTGTCTTAGCCCTATATATCACAGTCGCAAGGCATATGAACTAATTATTTATAGAGCAAGCAATGCAATTATCACAGCACATAGGTTGTAATGTTTTTTTCTGGCTTGGCTTCCCCAGTGAGTTTACCCACGCACCGCTACTGTCCAAATGTCACATTTTAAGTGTTTGGTTACTTCTTTGTGTCATTCCAAGGTACATTTTAGGAATTAACTCTGAATTCTTAAGGTTAGGCATTAACTCAGAATGGTTAAGGTAAGGAATAAGGTTTGGGATAGGCTTATAATAAAACATTTTTTTTTTAAACGTTTTATCGCTGTATTCCAACATGCAACCTTCGTGCCTTCGGAACCAGAGGCAGATGCTTACACCCATCTGTCATCCCCGTCCACAACACCCTAGGAAAACAAAAGCCTACCTGAAGGTAACAGCGCTTATTGTTGCCCCTAGTGGCCGGTTTCTACGTCATCTCTCGATGTCCTCAGACATGGATGGACGTTGAATACTGACTTGTATCGTGGTGACCTGCCTGCCATTGTGTGTTCAGGCTTTCTTCATGTTAGCTGATTGGGTTTTAGATTTTGAAAGATCTGAGACAGAAAGGAATCATGTTTAAAATTGTAACATTAATACAAACTCCCCAAAGAACACAAGAAGATAAATAATTAATAAATGGTTAATATGAAAAATTTAAAACACCCTGACAAACCTTAAATGCCTACAGTCAAAGACAGCGAAGAACAAAGCGCTCTATGTATTCCCAGTTTTCCCAGAAGTCCATTCCCAAGACAACACTATTAGTTTAAGCCTGGCGGAATGTGTACCAGTGCCAGACACCTATAGAAGTAGAAGTAGACACCAAATGTCTGATTTCCTCTCCAATCATTCTGGGCAGGGCGGTGTGTGTGTGTGCGTGTGTTTCCATAAAGGATCAGTCTCAGTCTGCCTGGTCTAAATCTATCTCTACAGCTAACTACATGATTACACTTAAGCCCCCTAGTTAGGTGTTCACAATTTCCACCCTCACAAAGCTGAAGGTCAGAGACGGATGGAGGGATGGAGGGAGGGATAGAGGGAGAGAGGGAGGGGGAAATGGGGTAAGATTTTAGGAAATGTAGAAAGAGAAGGAAGATTTGAATTGGAGGGACACTTAGAGGGAAAAAGAGAATGGGAGAGGTGTAGAGAAGGTGAACACTATGTCTGCTACACCTTTCTAGGAAGAATTTTAAAATGTGCACCCTGTTTCTCATTTTCAATGTGTCAGATGAGGAGAGCGAGCAAGAGAGAGAGAGAGAGAGAGGAGAGAGAGACCCCAATCTCTTGTTTCCTCTAACTGTTTCATATTACTGCATGCAGCTGGTGTCCAAAACCAGAGGAAGAAAGGGTAGGTTTTAAATCAGCCACATTTATTTCATGTTCTTCTGATTTCTATGTACTGACAATGTTTACTAAATTGTGATGTTGCCTTTGTTTCAGGTTTTATTAGTCGTATGTAAGGGATACACATGGTATACACCCTCGAATGAAATGCTTACTTGCAGGTTCCTTCTCGACAATGCAACAATCATAAGAAATAGTAAAAGATAATAGATAATACGAAAATAAAGTAAATGGCTCATTAGAATATATATATATATTTTGTTGCATAAGTATAATAATAATGTTTGATAATAAGGTATGTATTTGTTAATAATGTATTGTTTTATAACTATTCAGTGCATGTTGTACGTGAATAGGCACTTATTTATTGTAATTATATGTCTTATTGCATTTATCGTCATAGTAACAACCTAATTTTAGAATCATTTCAGTATCAGAATTGACGTTAAAATGTATATGTCTTTTCCATGTATCTGTTTTCAGTATGACTGAATAATTAAATGTTAACATAATAAATAACCAAAATAAACTCAGTAATATTCATGGTTATTGAAATAAGGCATGTTTTACATGAACAAGTCAAGAAATAAAGATGTATCTTTTTTTTTTTTACACAAAACGTACAACCTTTTACGGCAGCACATATTTTCAGGCTCATCATCAACATTTACAAACAAGTTTAATTTACTGAAAACGGTTCCCGACGGTTACTCGCATTTGTCAATCCTCCCTATGAAAATGAGTTATCCCTCTCCCACCAATGGAGCACTGTGATGAAGTAAAGACCTCCCTCACATGATTATACAGTAGATGATGGTCAGCCACTCCCACCAAAACCTAAACCACCTCTTTTAAAGGACAGATAAGGATCCAGACAGCCTTGGGTATAGATGTGCTCAGTTACACACACAAACACACACACAGGCCCAATTATAACAAAAGCTCACCTTAAATGTCTAAGAGCGATATAGAATTGCATCCCAATGCAAACACACACACACAAAAAAAAAAAAACGTTATCAAAGATTTAGATATATTTACCAGAGCGTTTCGGCCCTCCCTCCGGTCTCCCTGACTGACTGCCTAGGTGTGTGTGAGAGTGTGTCTGACTCCTTTCTGACACCGACTGTGGGAGAAGGTAATATGGTTGGAGAATAACCCAGGTCTCCCTGAAATCAGGGGCAGGAGCTTGTCAGACAGAATGTGTGACAGTGTGTGTGTGTTTGTGTGTGTGTGTCCTAAAATGAGACAGAGGGGTCAGACAGTGACCTTCTGCTAGAAATCCCCCGTGATTTATTTACTGTGCCCTTATCCCTGTACACACACATGTACACACGTACACACGTACACACAATTCAGCCAGGATACGGGGCTGCGAAAATTGGGTTTTATTTTGTAGAGGGGAAATGGGCCCTCCCTCTCCACTCAACTCTCTCTCTCTCCTCTGTGGCCTCCCTCGCCTTCCACATTTTGTGCAGATATGTGCAGATATGGAATGCAAATTCATTCCCTCTCTCCTTGTCTGGCTTTTACACACACACACACACACACACACACACACACACACACACACACACACACACACACACACACACACACACACACACACACACACACACAGCGATCTCACACCTTGGTTGTGATGGGGACAGGCTGAGGGGAGGGACCTGTATTTTGACGGGTTGGACAGAGAGGGAGTTTCTACACTCCAGTTGGCTGGTTTGGGCTGTAAGTTCTCCCTCCCTCTCCGTCTCCGTTCACCCATACAGTGTGCTGTAATTTAAACCACCAGAGCCAATTATGCAAATCAGTCTAGCCCAGGTTGACCTATCACCTTCTCTCCCTCCGCTACATTTGTTTACAATATTCAAATTAGTTTTCGGTTCGAACACACCAGTCGGGGGGGTAATGCAAATAGTTTGGTAAACATTTTCATGCACTGCACACACACCCCTCTTCTTATCTGTGATGCTTTTGTGTGTGTGTGTGTGTGTGTGTGTGTGTGTGTGTGTGTGTGTGTGTGTGTGTGTGTGTGTGTGTGTGTGTGTGTGTGTGTGTGTGTGTGTGTGTGTGTGTGTGTGTGTGTGTGTGTGTGTGTGTGTGTGTGTGTACATTAGGGAAATTAAAAGGAGAGGACTACAGATGAGAGTTCTGGGATGAAGACGTGTTAGAAAGGAGAGAGAGAAAGTCTGATAAGATGTGTGGATCGGTAATGAAATGTGTCTATATTCCCGAAAGAGAGGAATATAGAAGAGGGGAATAAAGAAAAGGGGAATATAGAAGAGGGAATATAGAAGAGGGGAATATAGAAGAGGGAAATAAAGAAAAGGGGAATATAGAAGAGGGAATATAGAAGAGGGGAATATAGAAGAGGGGTATATAGAAGAGAGGAATATAGAAGAGATGATTAAAGAAGAGGGGAATAAAGAAGAGGGGAATATAGAAGAGGGGTATATAGAAGAGAGGAATATAGAAGAGAGGAATATAGAAGAGGGGAATATAGAAGAGGGGAATATAGAAGAGGGGAATAAAGAAGAGTGAATATAGAAGAGAGGAATATAATTACCTTTATTTAACTAGGAAAGTCAGTTAAGAACAAATTCTTATTTACAATGACGGCCTACCGGGGAACAGTGGGTTAACTGCCTTGTTCAGGTGCAGAACGATAGATTTTTACCTTGTCAGCTTGGGGATTCGACCTTGCAACCTTCCGGTTACAATTCCAACGCTCTAACGACTAGGTTACCTACCTATAGAAGAGGGGAATATAGAAGAGGGAATTATAGAAGGGGAGGGGAGGGGAGGAGGAGAGAATGGAATGGGGATAAGGAGGAAGATTGAAGACCATCAAATAATTATGAGGAAGGAGAGAAACCAGGTGTAGAGAAGAGCAGGTAGAGAGGAAGAACTTTATGATGAGGAGAGGGGAGGTTACATATGAGGAAGAGGAGGACAAGCAAAAAGGAGAAGAAGAGAGGGGGAGAATTAGATTGGTTGACAGAATACACACACGCTGAATTTTATTCAGGACCGCTCCCCACTCCCGAGGGTTATGGGAAGTTCACACAAACAAATGACAACCATTTTCCAGGAGTGCTATAAAGAAGGGAGCGAGAGAATGGAGAGAGAGAGAGAGCGAGAGGAAGGACGTGTTTTCAATTTATAACCTGAGGGAAAAAACATGGAACACACGCATACGCACACACCAAAAATGCAAACAGGCAGCAAGCTTAGAAATATTAACACATTTTCCTGCTGATCTTTTTTGCCTTAGACCATTCCAGTGTTCCAATACAACAAATGCTGTTTAAAATACATAGGACTGCCTTGGATGTCTCTGCTTTATTGTCTGTTACGCAAATTTGGAATCATCCCAGTTCTACATGAAATACTTGTTGTTCTAGAAGTTCCTACAGTAGGTTTGGAGTGGATTACAGAGTATTCTGGATCATCTCAGTTGTATGTGGGGGAGTTCCATGGATTAGATCCAGCGGTTGATTGGTCTAAAAGGGTGGTCCTTTGGCAAAATAAATGCAGACAACCATTCTGCACGAGATATCTTGTCCTATACTAAAACCTTAAATAACATTTACATCATATCTGAACCGCAAGCTGTAAAACAGAAATGACTGCAGTGTTTTGAACTGCGTTCTGATTGCGTATGTCTTGCGGGTAGAGCAGCGTGTAATCTATACTAAACCTTAATTGCACTCGACTCAACAATGTAAGAAAAACACATAATTGGAAAACATTTTAGGAAGATGCATGATAAGTAGCTAGAAATTACACATTTATTTAAAAACATAATGTTTATGGACATATTTAGGACACATGAACTGTCTACACAGCACTCTGCAATGTAAATTCACATTAGCATATATTATGATTTATAAAGCTATATGTAAATAAGCTGCCTTAATTAGAAGTTGAAATGTAATCTCTTCCTCGCTCGTTTTCTCCAGGCTAGAGAGCTAGCGCAGTGATGTCGACGACAGGGAATTAACTAAACAAAAGCTCTCGGAAAAAGTCCACTTTCCTCATCTTTTTAATTCCCTGTGTTTTTATGATCACGCTATCATGGGTCTGACTGGATGGAACGCTCCTAATTCTCAGCTCGTCAGCTATGACTTCTGCTTTGAGTGGAAATATAACTTTTTATCAGACGTTTCCTTGGTTGGATTAGTGGCTAGCTAGATTAATTATAAACCGAGACAATCACTATCTAGTAGTGCATAAGATACTTGAACGTTTGTGGTACTTTTACACTGCTCACTACGATAGGGATAAAGAATAGAACACACTGTAGGCTACATGGTGCCAACGAACATAATACCAAATAGGCAAGGTATGGAAAATGTTGGTTGTCATTATATAACAATGACTGTGGTATAGGTAGCTAGATAAATGGTGATATAGAAATGAATCGAGAGAGAGAGAGAGAGAGAGAGAGAGAGAGAGAGAGAGACAGACACAGTTCCCCCCGGGTGACCATGTAGCCGTCATATCCACTCTGATTCTGAATTATCTCTGATTGGTTGTCATGACTGTGTGTCCTGCACAGCTGAGACCACTCATCACAAAGGCTCAACACACACACACACACACAAAGCCTGCCTGCTATATTTTTATAGCTTGGGATCACATTTCCCTAAAATGCTGAGTATTCCACCAACGCATGGCTTTTTAAAGAGTTGTGGGCAGAGAGGTTTGTTTGTGAGAGCTGTGTGTGTGTCTGTGTGTGTCTGTGTGTGTCGGTGTGTGTCTGTGTGTCTGTTTAAAGAGTTGTGGGGAGAGAGGTTTGTTTGTGAGAGCTGTGTGTGTGTGTGTCTGTTTAAAGAGCTGTGGGGAGAGAGGATTGTTTGTGAGAGCTGTGTGTGTGTGTGTCTGTTTAAAGAGCTGTGGCTAGAAGCTGCCCGCTGGGTACAGACGTCCAGTTCAACGTCTAGTTTTTATTTACATTTGGTTGATTGTCAACTAACGTGAAATCAACAAAACATGTCACCATGCCATTTGATTTAGGTTAAAAAAAAAATTCAAGTCCAATCAGTTTTGGAAACAATGTGGATTCAACCAGTTTTTGCCCAGTATGTGGAGGCAAGTTTGTGTTCTGAGCTACCTCAGCTTTTACATATGCAGCAATTAACACTGATCACTGATGTGTTTTGAAGGGCTTGACAGATGTGGAAAATGCCTAACCTCATATCGAACATGAGGAATAACGTGTTTGGTTGAAGTGAATTTCAAGGTCTGGGTTTCCCTCTTTTAAATCACTGGACATAATGAATAATCAAGCCATACATAGCGACGTGAGTATTTCCTGATCAAGTTTCAACGTTTATTTGTCACATGCACAGGATACAGCAGGTGTAAAACAGTGAAACGTTTACTTCCCTATAAATGCAGTGTTAAAAGTAATAATATAGATAAGAAACACACAGGAGAATTATGAGAGAAGAAAAGGAACAGGAGAATACAAGTTATACTGTATACAGGTCAGTGCAGTACCATTCTTACAATGTGCACGGCTACCATGAAAGAGGACCACAATGGAAATAAGTCGTAGACTTTTTTGTTTTATCCTCAATGATTCTTAATCAAGTGCATCATTATGTATGCGTACCTTGTTTTTAAGTGATAAAATAAACTAAACTAAACAGACAAAAAAAATGGAGTAATTGAGGTAGGTACTGTATGTACATATAAACAGGGATAAAACGTGACTAGTAGCAGAGCAAATACTGATGGTAATAGTAACCAATATAGCAGCAGCGTAAGTGGTGAGTGGGTGTGTGCGTGTACGTGTGTGCATTTGTGTGTGTGCAAGTGTCAGTGTAGGTGTGTGTGATTGTGTAGGTAGAGACCTGTGGGTGAGCATAGAGTCAGTGCAGATAGTCCGTGAGAGTGAGTGGGCAGCTGTTGTTAGCTGTTCAGCAGTCTAATGGCTTGTGGAAAGAAACTGTCTCGCAGCCTGTTGGTCCGAGATCCGATGCTCCTGTACCGCCTGCCAGACGGAAGCAGAGAGAACAATCCATGGCTGGGGTGATTTTTAGCAATTTTTTGGGCCTTTCTCAGACGTTTGGCATGAATGTCCTGAATGACTGGGAGCTCTCGAGTGGCATCTCAGTGCTAGAAGCGTCACTACAGACCCTTGTTTGATCCCGGGCTGTATCACAACCGGCCGTGGTTGGGAGTCCCATAGGGCGGCGCACAATTGGCCCAGCATCGTCCGGGTTAGGGGAGGGTTTTCCCGGGGTAGGTTGTCATTGTAAATAAGAATTTGTTCTTAACTGACTACCTAGTTAAATAAAGATTGAAGCTCTTGACCCTCTCCAGCATGTTCCAGCAGATTTTCTAAACATTATTTCAGAGTTTTCTATTCCACACAAAAGGCCATCAATAATTATTGTGACAAGCCCAACTTATTTTCCCCACAGAACACAAAATAATCACATGTAATCATTTAGATCACCATAACCATGTGTCTTCCCAACTCACAGGGAGAAATTAAATTGTAATTGAGGCTCTCTCAGCACAGTGTGAGTGCTAATTTAAGGTCTTGGTAAGAATATGTCTTTGCTAGTGAAAGCCCAGGAGATCATTAGCAGCGGTTAGCCACCAACGTTAGCTGTCCAAACACTAAAACACTGAAATAAAAACATGTTATATTGTGTATATACTATGGTGCTGTGATCTTTTCAAACCCTCAGAGGTAAATGGAGCAAATAAGCAAGGGAGTGAGCTCGAGAGAGAGAGAGAGAGAGAGAGAGAGAGAGAGAGAGAGAGAGAGAGAGAGAGAGAGAGAGAGAGAGAGAAGTAAACATACAGTGGGTATCATAAATACTCACCACCTTGGATTTTTTTTTATTTTGTTGCATTACAAGGTGGGATTCAAATAGATGTAATTGTGATTTTCTTTTGGTCATTGTCCTACATAAAATACTAAAAGATCTACACAAAATATATCACCATAAATCACTATTAGTGATTATAAAAAAGTTCCAGAGTTCAATGGCTGTGATGGGAGAAAACAGAGTATGGATCAACATTGTACACTCCACAATAATGACCTAAATGACAGAGTGAAAATAAAAAAGATATATACCGAATTAAAATATTCCAAAACATGCATCCTGTATGCAACAAGGCACTAAAGTATTACTTTTTTTTAAAACACGGCAAAGTAATACACTTTCTTTGCAAAGCGTTATGTTTGGGGGAAGTCCAACGCAACACCTCACTGAATAATTACCTACTAATTTTCAAGTATGGTGGAGGCTGCATCATGGTATGGGTATGCTTGACATCGGCAAAGACTGGGGATATTTTCAGGATGAAAAGAAACGGAATCGACCTACCTACTAATTTTCAAGTATGGTGGAGGCTGCATCATGGTATGGGTATGCTTGACATCGGCAAAGACTGGGGAGTTTTTCAGGATGAAAAGAAACGGAATCGACTTAAGCACAGGCAAAATCCTAGAGGAAAACCTTCAGTCTGCTTTATACCAAACACTGGGAGAGGAATTCACCTTTCAGCAATAACCTACAACACAAGGCCAAATCTACACTGGAGTTGCTTACCAAGAAGACAGTGAATGTCTTCTGAGTGGCCAAGTTACAGTTTTGGCTATAAATCAGCTTGAAAACCTACCGCAAGACTTGAAAATGGCTGTCCAGGAATGATCCCCAACACATTGACAGAGCTTGAAGAATTTTGAAAGGAATAATGGTCAAATATTTCACAATCCAGGTGTGCAAAGCTCTTAGAGACTTATCCAAGAAGACTCACAGCTGTAATCGCTGCCAAAGGTGTTCCTAACATGTATTGACTCAGGGGGGTGAATACTTATCTGATCAAGGTATATTGGGGTTTTACTGGTCATTGGTCTTAAAAATATATATATAATCTTTCTTTCACTTTGAAGTGTAGAGCATTAACAAAAAATTACAATCAAATCAATTTTAAACCCACTGTGTAACACAATAAAATGTTTTAAAAAATGGGGGGTGAATACTTCTGATACCTTTGAACTGAGAAAGAGAGAGAGTAACCAAGGGAGAGAGCGAGACAGAGAGAGATAATATGACATTTGAAATGTCTTTATTCTTTTGGAACTTTTGTGAGTGTAATGTTTACTGTAAAAATATTTGTATTTTTTATTTCCCTTTCTTTGGCAATAAAGCCCCTTAAATTGAAATTTAATTGAAATTGAATTCAGTGAGTGACAGAGTTAGCAAGAGTTAGCAAGATACGGGGGTAAAGGACAGAGTAAATTCTTTCCTCTCAAAACCAAAACTCTATGTTATCTTCAGAAGTTGCTGGATCATGTTTCTTTGTAAAAAGCCAACAATTTTCTAAACGTTTAAAGGAAATCTAAACAGGACCAGCATTTCTCTCTCAAGCGCACACTCTCAATCTGGAGTTACAGAGGAGGCACTCTCCTGGGCATAGGGTTAAGGAACAGCCTGCCTCTCTGACCCTACCATGGAGGTCTGACTGGAGGGCTGGTGAGAGAATGAAAGCAAAATACACTACTGCATTACTATGCATATACAGAACACTGTTCAACTTGTTATGCAACAGCCCCCCCTGGTGCTCCAACAAGCAGAATTCAGCACTACAACATCCAAACTATCACATTTACATTTTAGTAGGCACTCTTATCTAGAGCGACTTACAGGAACAATTGGGGCTATGTGTCTTGCCCAAGGGCATATCAACAGACCTTTCACCAAGTCAGCTCAGGGATTTGAACCAGTGACCCTTCAATTACTGGCCCAACGCTCTTAATCGCTAGGCTACCTTCCGGCCCAGTTAACACTCATTCTTATGTATGATGGATTTTAAGGTATATGGATTTTGACTAAAAACAAATATTTAGAAAAAAATTATAGCATCAGCTCCCAGTAAGTTCAATGGAGATTTGGGTATTTTGTGGGCCCTGAAAACTCAAACCAGGATCGGTTCAAAGACTATCTTAACATGTCCTTATAATCCATATGGTACATGACCAATGGTCAAACTCTACCATGTACTTTTCATAGATAGGCAAACATTAAACACAAACACAGACACACACACAAAATGCCCTTCACTGTCCGAGCATATTGCTGTTAGGCCAACCCTGGGAAGCACGTTGGTAGAGAAGGGAAATCTGGACTCTTAAATCTCCTGTACATTTGTTTGAATTCCACAGCGGGTAAAGGAAACACACTGGTTCAATCAATGTTGTTTCCACGTCATTTCAATTAAATTACATTTAATAAACGTGGATTAAATGTTGAATTGACGTCTGTGCCCAGTGGGATGCTATTTAATGTTATCATGGTGGGTTACTGATAGACTGGGTGTTTATTAGTGTTACAGTCATTAGTTACAGAGATGAAAGAATATGATACAGATGTTAATGTTTTTTTTCATAAACAACATATGTATTTCATTGATTGAGGACAGCATGCAAATAATACTGCTTTCCCATTTTCAAATTCCCAAAATACTTGTCTAAATGCCTCAGACAGGTCAACATGTTCTGTCTATAATACAAGTAAAATGTATGAACAAAAAGGTATAACGACAAAGAAGACTATTATACGAATAGTGCTTTGCGGTTGACAAATTGATTAATAAACATGGGTGGTTACTGTAATATTACAATGTCTGCTACAGATATATATTCAAACCATATGGTTTGGAGCTGTGCTGGAGGCTAGGAGTTATCACAATCTTGCACCAAAATCACAATAGGCTGTTATGCAAAGTGTGTAATACTTCTTGCACAGTCTGTGTGGTAATCTTATTTAGTAGAAATGAGACCATACTCTGTGACAACTAATCAGATTCGGAGTGGGTTTGTTGGTGATTTATCTATTATCGCTGAGCTGACAGGTAAAAAAGACAAATGCTTGTACCCAGCACCAGTAAATATGAATTATTTTGCAATCTGTCAGGCTATAATATTATAATATTTTCATCAGAAAGGCTAAACCTCTGTGTGTGTGTGTGTGTGTGTGTGTGTGTTGCACCTCAAGGAAAAGGTTAACTGATCTCTGTATTAATATTAAAACTAGTCAAACACTGTTGCTCCAAAATATAGCAAGTGTTCTTTATTCAACTTGCTTCACATGACAAGGCAAAATACATATTGCACAAAGTGAATTGAATGTAATAATGAAAATGCTACATCTTATTTTTGAAGAGCTGTTAATTGCAAAGAGAATGACCAAATCAAAGTTTATTAGTCACGTATGCAGATTTTCACGTCATCGCAGGTGCAGCGAAATGCTTGTGTTTTATAGCTCCAACAGTGCAAAAATATCTAGCAATACAGAACAGTACACACATAATGCGAAAAGTAAAAAAAAAGAGATAAGAAGTATCAGAATGAGCAAAACCAGCTAGGTTAATATAAATAGTAACCAACACATGTAACTAAGCAAGTGTAGGCCTATTATAACCTTAGATTGATGAAGTATTAGCATTTGTTAATGTTATTCAATCATGTAATATATAAAATAAATGTTTAAAAGTAAAAAACAAAAATAGAATATAAATCGGAGCATGACAACGTCTCTCCACCCCGGTGAGGATGGGGTTCTCCTCAGGCCAGTCCCTGGTCTCCAGTTTCTGCCAGAAGACCCTTGCGTCCTCCCCAGCTCTTGGCCAGCTCAGGTAGGTGCGTCTCTTCACCAGCCTCCTCATGCGGTGGTAGGGTGAGAGCTGGTGGTCTGGGATCTCTTTCGAGAAACACCAGGATCAGCACATCCTTCTGCTCATCAAAAAGACGGAAGCTGGAGAGAGCAGTATTTTATTTCAGTGTTTGCGTAGACAACCCAAGTCCCATACACGGTGTGATTTTCCAAAAAACATCATACCTGAAGCTAACAACATAGCACATTGCTTTCTCTCGACAACCCAGATGCAAAGTCGCAAGAGAGTAAAAATGATCAAATCGATGTTTGAATGTCAATTGTCTATTTATATAGAAACAACATTGGTCAAATAAAGCACTTTGCTGTTCTATGAGTGGAGTGGGTCTGGGACATTGAGAGAAATAAAGTGAATATTAGCTATGACGCTTCAGGGAAACAAACCCCTGGACAGTCATACAACTATAAATAGAAAGACATTAAACCAACCTGGCCACCTGGATCTCTCTGGAGCACCACTCGCTCTCCAGATATCGGTGGGTGATCACACAGATGGTTTTCCTGCTCCTGTAGATGGCGTCTGTGATGTTCTCTATGATGGGTTTACCTGTGGAACACAGTGAGAAACAAATCCTTTGGAAGCAGTGATTCATGACAATGTACCTACTAGTTGTAAGTGTATGTAGTTACTGGGACACACCAGCTACGTGTTGCAACTGAATCTGTACACTCTTAGTATTATGCAACTTCCTGTTTCAGATGGCATTTAATGCTGTACTGGATGCAGGTCACTCACACAAGCCTGTGTTACAGCCAGAATACTCATCTAAAATGTGAACTTTCATATAAAATGTCTGAAATAACAATGCCATAAAGGCCCCATCTTCCAGTGTCTTTATTTGATTGTCATGTAAAGCCAAATCATCAAGTAATCTTAAGCTTTTGAAATACTTTGTTCTGATGTTGATTAGTTTATTGAATCCTAAATCCAAGCTCTTTAAATGTTGCAAACCCATCGTGAAAGCTTCACCTTCAAGTTTAGGAGTTTGTTGCTTCTAAGTGTCAGGGTATTTAAGGCCCTCAATTCTTGGAAAACACAACCTTCAAGGTCTGAGACTAAATTGTTGTTAAGATAGAGGTTTATGAGTCATCTTAGATTGGAGAAATCCGAGCATCCTAAAGTTTTCATTATGTTTTGGCTGAGATCCAATATTTTCAATGTGGGGAGATTCATTGTAGCATTTGCAACAGAAGAGAGGCCATCGTTGTCTTGTCTCAGACATCTCAAATTGTTTATTGATCTAAAAGTGGCTTCTGACAGGTCAGTAATATTATTACCTGATATGTCCAGGTCAGTCACTTGTGTGCCGGACTGCAGCAACTCGTCAGAGACAATGCTAAACTTGTTATATTGCAATCGGAATGACTTCAGTGTAGGTATGTGGCAGGATACATTAATGAGATTATTTTCCTATACTTTATCCAGCCCCAGAGACGCCAACGAAAAGTTTATGCTCTGAATCAGAGAACTCATCCCCTCTAAAGACGTGAAGTCGAGGCTGCTCACATTCCTCAGAAAATACCTGTTTACTACATCCCATTCCATGCTTCCATTAATGCCACAGAAGTAGTTTCTTAAAATGGGGAAGAATATCTGCTGTGACACTGAAGATCTCCAGAGGATTCCTGGATAGATCCAACTCTGTCAGCCCTATATTTCCTGTGACTGCAAAGAGGTCAAGCGGTTGCTCCCAATGAACAACTTCAGCAAGCTTGGTAATTGTAAAATGGGCTGAAGCTCCTTTAAACAATGCAGTTTGTTGCTAGTTAAGTTCAGTGCCTTCAAGCTGAAGAGTAACTGAAAAGATGATGATGCGATACTTGAGATGTGGTTGTTATCCAGGAGCAGTACTGTGAGGTTGTCCAGGCCCTTAAACATTTGGTCTGAGAGGGACGTGAGTTTGTTAAAGGCCAGATTCAGCTGCTCTAGGGCCACCAGGTCTGAAAAAGACCCATTCTCTACATGAGAGATCCTGTTGCTGTACATGATTAACATTTTGAGGATCGTTAGATCTTTGAAGTCCTCACTTTTTATCTGTGAAATGTTATTCCCTGATTCTGCAGTGTTTCATTGAGTAGCCATTTACTGGATTAAATAGAATCCAGCAATACAGAATAACGCATAGACGGCAAAGTGAGAATATGTAGACCCATTTCCTTCTCATGACATTCCTTTTTAAGAGGAAAAAAATGCATTGTCACCAATAATTGAGTCCAATGAGGTTCCTCTCGAAATTCTTCCTGCTTTCAATTTATAGGCTTCTTGATATCTAATGTAAATAACAGAGAGAAATACAATCAATTTTAAATAACTGTCATCATAGGTGGAGGACATACAATATTTACATAACAAAAAACAATTTCTAACATATAAAATCATCCAATTTCATCAGCCTTTATAACTAGCTTATTAGCAGCCATTACGATAATGTTACAATATAGATTCTGTTATGGGCTAGGTTGCTGTGAGTGAGTTTTAGTTTAGAAAACAATCTCTCTGCAGAAGCGACAGTTACAGGGATAGTAAAACAGCTTGATTGCCGCAGCAACATCAGTGAAACTAGGCAGAAGGGAATGGTGCTTCAAATACAGCAGCTCTGTAACATAATTAATTACGGGCCTCAACATGTTACAGAAAAATATTAACTGTATAGGAAGTTCTTGGGACAGGTCATCTGAATAATGGACAGCCATTAAATTGGCAGATGCAAACAGATTATCATCTTCAGATTATCATCTTCAACAGTTTTCAATTTCGTTCATAGGCGACTGGAGTCCCCTCTCTCTGGTATATCTTGGCATGCATCATTCAAGACTAAGTTTAAATTGTGTGCAGCGCAATGGGCATATAATGCACAATGTCTCAGGATGTCTGGGTTGACAATACTTAGTATAGAAAACAGGGCGAACTCTGACCTTGCGGAAGGATCCAGAGAAAGTGCATTACGCCAGTGGTGTTATTGGTGTTTGGAGTTGAGGTACAGCTTGATGGGATGTAGGGAACTGTTAGGTGCTGAACTACTCCTGTCCTTATATGAACACCGTAAACAACATTTCAATCTGTCACATAAATCATAGAACTAGATGTTATGTGTTAATGGTTAGGACATAGGAACATTGAGTGTATACAGTTACTGTGTGAGGAAAGGGGAACAGGATGTTCTGTCTAGTGTCTGGTGAGTGAGATGAGCAGGGGGTTGCACAAAACATTCGCAAGAGAGGACAAGATATAGAGGAATTGCCACCGACATGCCTGACCGCAAAGAAAATAGCGCCACCGATGGTCAATTCTAAGAAACCGATGGACAGTCCACACCCATTACATTTTCTCTGTATATACATGTTTGTGTGATTTTGTGAAGCTATGCTCTCAGCTGAAGCATCCATTTGGAGCGTAATTATCCTGGTTTGAGTTTCCTCAGTGTCCGTCTGAAAGTTTGTGCCAGAGATAGAACCTAATGTAACAGTACTCTTCTTGCATTGTGAACAATCATCGACAAGGACTCCAGCATGTAGCACCAGTCACAGATGTATTATCTGATGGGAAACAGCACGTTATTCAATGCAGCCACCACAGATCCTCATCCTACTCTGCATTTGTGCTGGTTTGGTGCTTGTTGACTGGGGTAACCATAGTTACCAAAAATAATAAAAAAGTTTACCACAACAGGAATTATGAAAAATACAATGCACAATATATTAATATATTTCACAAATGTACCTGATAGAGAAACAGCACGGATAGCACATCATGCAATGCAGCCACCACAGATAATTCTACTCTCTGCATGTGGGCTGTACAAAATGCATAAAACACCACCAGACACAGTGAATAACCAGCTAGCATTTGCTGAAATTCTATTTGACAAAATGCACCCAAATATCCACAAAGGAAACACCACATTATGTTTAATATTCCTGCAATGTTTACAAACAAATTGATATAATTTGTACATTCCGATCTTCACTTTGATGTACAATGTTTTGCAACAGTTAACTTACCGCTGGTTTGAAACTTGACTGGGACAATTCTAATTCAAACACTGCCCCTCATAAGCAAGCCACGCAAACCAGCCCAAAAGATTCCATGTTGAGTAGGAAGGCAAGACAAACCAAAAAAATAATAATTGGCTTACAATAGAGAGTGGCAAAAGAAATCATCAGTAATAACACTTACACTTATTAGAATCTTCTTTGCAGCTAATACAGCTGTGAGTCTTTCTGAGTAGGTCTCTAAGAGCTTTGCACAACTGGATTGTAAAATATTTGCCCATTATTCTTTTCAAAATTCTTCAAGCTCTGTCAAATTGTTTGTTGATAGACAACCATTTTCAGGTCTTGCCTGTCACGTCCTGGCCATAGATAGCCCTTTTTGGCTTCTCTATGGTGTTTTTGGTCAGGACGTGACCAGGGGGGTTTAGGGTTCTATGTTGTATTTTCTATGTTGGTTTGGTTTGGGTTCCCAATTAGAGGCAGCTGTTAGTCGTTGTCTCTAATTGGGAATCCTATTTAGGATGTTAGTCCCCCCACCTGTGTTGTGGGATATTATTTAGTGTGTGTAGTTGCTGCGTTGCGCTACACAGTGCGTTGCGCTACACAGTGCGTTGCGCTACACAGTGCGTTGCGCTACACAGTGCGTTGCGCTACACAGTGCGTTGCGCTACACAGTGCGTTGCGCTACACAGTGCGTTGCGCTACACAGTGCGTTGCGCTACACAGTGCGTTGCGCTACACAGTGCGTTGCGCTACACAGTGCGTTACGGTCATTGTGACGTTATTGTTTTTTGGTGAGTTTTCAGTGATTAAAACATGTTTAACTCAACCCTGCACGCTGCCCCTTGGTCTACTCATGTCAACAATCGTGACATTGCCATAGATGTTCAAGTCAAAACTGTCACTCGGCCAATCAGGACCATTCACTGTCTTCTTGGTAATCAACTCCAGTGTAGATTTGGCTTTGTGTTTTAGGTTATTGTCCTGCTGAAAGGTGAATTAATTTCCCAGTGTCTGGTGCAAAGCAGCCTGCACCAGGTTTTCTTATAGGATTTTGCCTGTGCTCCATTTGTTTTTTTTGTTTTTTTTTATCCTGAAAAACGACCCAGTCCTTAGCGATTACAAGCATACCCATAACATGATGCCGCCACCATATGGAGAGTGAAAATATGGAGAGTGGTACTCAGTGACGTGTTGTATTGATTTTCCCCAAATATAACAATTTGTACATAGCCCCCCAAATTTGTTGCAGTATTACTTTAGTGCCTTGTTGCCAAACAGGATGCATATTTCAAAGTTGTATTTTGTACAGACTTCCTTCCTTTTATTCTGATCAATCCTCAGTTCTCCTATCACAGACAAACTGTTTTTAAAGTCACTGTTGGCCTCATGGTGAGATTTCTGAATCCCTGAACTGCAACATAGTTAGGAAGGACGCCTGTATCTTTGTTGTGACTGGGTGTATTTATACACCATCCAAAGTGTACTTAATAACTTCCCCATGGACATTCAATGTCTGCTTTTTTTCTTTTTTACTACCAATAGGTGTCCCCATTGGAAAACCTTCCTGGTCTTTGTGGTTTAATCTGTGTTAAAATTCACTGATCGACTGAGGGACCTTACAGATAATTGTATATGTGGTGAACAGATATATGGTAGTCATTCAAAAATTACGTCAAAACAGTATTGCACACAGAGTCCATGCAACTTATTATGACTTGTTAAGCAAATGTTTACTCCTGAACTTATTTAGGCTTGCCATAGCGGTCATCAGCTACCACCTGTCACTCATTGCTTCGCTCACCCCTGGATGTACCACCTGCCAGTACCTGAGCCAGAGAGTCGCTGAGCTGGAGGGGAGAGTATCAGTCTTGCGCCAGATCAGGATGCCTGGATTGCTGTCCGGGGAGTAAAGCACTCCAGGAAACGGAATCCATCAAATGTTTCGGAGGTGCTACAATTGGGGAGGAGATTCAGGGTCCTGGAAGACCTGGAAGTGCATTCCAATCATACTGTACAGGGTCCCTCCACTACATCTCTACTGCTGCCATCTCACTCTCAGGTGGAAGTGCCCAAGCACACTCATCTGCGCTCCTTACCCGCCGCTAGGTCGTCAGTTTTAGCTGCTAGCCCCCCTCAACCTGCTAGGAGACAGACCACCCGGGAGAGGCCCCGCCATTTACCCAATAAACCCATCTGTAGTCCTTTCGTTCTCGTGGTGGGTTCATCCATGGTCCGAAACGTTTCAATCCGGAAAGCTGAGACCTTCTGTTACCCTGGAGCTAGGATCCCTGACCTAAACTCCATGCTACCGCAACTTATTAGCAAGAACTCCGCCGCTTCAACTGTCATTGTCCATGCTGGGTCAAATGACATTAAACTCCAGCAGTCAGAGAAATTGAGAGACGATTTTAAAACATTGCTAAAGACACCACTGGAATCTGGGAAGCAGTGCGTTATTTCCGGTCCATTTCCATCCCAAGCTACACGGATATGGTTTTTAGTTGTATACGCCAATTACTCACCTGGCTAAAGGGATACTGCTGCACAATGGGAATTCCTTTTGTGGATAACTTTGCAGCTTTTTACAGACCGATCAGGTCTATTTCTTCAGAACAATTTACATCTTAACAGGCATCCTCTCCACCAACATGTCTCTTGCTCTTGCTTCATGTAGAGCCTTTGATACCTGACGTTGTGTATCTTCGGGGGTTGACTTTTGGGATTGTACGCTCCCCTATCAGACTATGTTCAATGCTCCTCTCCCAGTTTCATTAACTAGTCCCTCAATTGCAAATATGGAACAAACTACAGTTAACAACCTTTTTTGCAATTCCTAGATTATTGTCCAATCACCGTATTGCTAATACTACTCACATGCAGAGAGGTATTGTTTGTAGTAATCTTGTCCCCATAAAATTGAGCTCTGTTAATTGCTTGAAAATGGTTTATTGCTCATCCAGTGCCGCTTCAGGTGCTACCTTGCTACCTTGGATACTTCCCGTGGCAATGGCATTGGAATAATTCATTTGAACACTAGAAGCCTGATCCAAAAGTTGGACTTTATTGACATTTTGGTCTCACAATCAAATGTTGACGTACTGATTGTATCTGAATCGTGGCTGTGTGATTCTGTGCCTGATTCAGATGTTCAGTTGATTGGGTACAATATTTATAGAGCTGATAGAGTTGGTAGAGGTGGTGGTATCGCGATTTATGTAAAATGCTGCTTAAATGTTTCTGTTTCCATATCAACTTCTGTCCCAAAGCAATATGAATGTCTAGTTTTAAATGTAGTACTTGGTAATAACGCTCAGTTAACTCTAGCAGGGGTATATCACCCCACCCCCTCAGCTCCTCCTTGTACTCTATGCAAATTATCTGATATACTGTCTAATTATGAAAACTCTGAATTACTTAGATTTTAACCTGGATTGGCTCTCACCAGTATCCAATAAATTAAAAGACATTTGTACTGATCTAAATCTAACTCAGCTGATAACTAAACCAACCTGTCCCAACTTTAAGAACCGAGTAAAATCTACTTTACTAGACATTATTCTAACAAATACCCCCCATAAATACACAGCCAGTGGGGTTTTTGCAAATTATATCAGTGAACACTGCCCTATTGCTTGTATTAGAGATACCAGGCTGAAACACTCTGATCCCTGTATAATCTCTAAAAGAAATTGTTCTCACAGCAAGCTTTTATCCTTGATTTATATCACTCTGAGATTTTATCCACTTGCTGCATTCTGGACCCGGTTTTAGCCCTTGCTTTTTTCTCTTCTATTGTTACCTCTATGTCTGATAAACATGCCCTGCTTAAGAATCACAGAGTAAGAAACCGAACCAGTTCTTGGTTCTCTCCTGAATTTTCAGATCTTTTCCTGCAAAAGAATCGGGCCTGGGCCTAGGCGGGGAAAACAGGTACTCCAGCTGATTGGCTGTTTTTTAGGCAATTGAGAAATAAATGTACTGCAGCTGTCAAAAAGGCAAAATCGAATTACTTCCTTAATGCTATGACAGATTCTGCAGGAGATTCTGCAAAACTGGAAAACTGTTAATTCACTGAAACGGGGACGGGGCTGTTTCTCTTTGCTAAGCAAATTATCTGAGACTCCTGTATTCTAAGTGGAAAAAATTATATTTGTGATGCTTTTAATAAGCATTTAATCTCTGCTGGTTTTTTATTTGAAAGGAAAAGTGGCCATTGTGGTACTGGCCAGTTAGTTGATTTTTCGTCTTGCTTTCCAACCGTTACTCTGAAAAATGGTAACCCTGTTTTTAGTTTCCAGAAAATAACTGAAGCAGAGGTTCTAGCTGCCCTGTGTGCCATTTATACTAAGAAATCCTTAGGCACGGACAATTTAGACCCGTACATATTTAAGTGTGCTGCACCTATCATTGCTGGTTCAGTGACACACATTTTTAATCTAACATTAAGCACAGGAAATATCCCTAAGGTGTGGAAAGCAGCTTTTGTTCTGCCATTACATACGGGAGGTGATGGTAGTGATTTGGATAACTATCTAGGCTCCCTTGTCTGGCAAAGATCCTAGAATCTTTAGGCAACAAACAGTTACAATCTTTTCTTTCTGCTAACAATAGTCTTAGCACCAATCAATCTGGTTTTAGATCTAAACACAGTACCACATCAGCCACTATGCTTGTTGTAAATGATATTGCAAATGCCTTAGATGATAGAAAGCATTGTGCTGCGTTGTTTGTAGATTTGTCAAAAGCTTTTGACACTGTAGACCATGCTATCCTTTTGAGTAAGCTGTCATCTATAGGACTGGGCACTGAGGCCTGCCGATGGTTTTATGACTATCTTAAAGATAGACCCCAGGCCGTCATGGTCGACGGGGTCAAGTCTGACCCCTTACAGTTACTTAAAGGGGTCCCTCAGGGTTCAATAATTGGCCCACTATTGTTCTCACTTTATATAAACAACATTGGTGATGTCAGATATTGTAATTTCCATTTATATGCAGATGACACAGTGATGTACTCTATTGCTCCAACAGTGGACCAAGCTTTAATGCAGCTTAAACTTGTTTTAAACATTAAGAAAACAAATGTCATGTTTTTCTCTAGGTCTAAACTCTCAGAAACACTTTTGTAATCACTAGCTTGGATGGTACTCAAATCAAACAGGTCTCTGCATATAAATATTTAGGGGTATGGTTAGATGATAGGCTCTCTTTAAAAAACATGTTACTGAACTGGGAAAAAAGCTCAAATTCAAGATAGGGTTCCTTTACAGAAACAGGGCTTGTCTGTCCTCCGCAAATAGAAAACAAATTGTGCAGGCTACTTTTATGTCCGTTTTAGATTATGGTGATATTATTTATATGCATGCATCGGGAAAACACATTAAAACCACTGGATGCTATTTACCATTGTTCACTCAGGTTTATCACGGGTGATAGTTACAAAACTCATCACTGTATCCTATATTAACATGTGGGTTGGGCCTCTATCTGTGAGGTGAGAGCAACATGCTCTTTTGTTTATTTATAATGCACTTCTTTTAAAACTACCTCCATATATATCATCATTAATTTCCACTAGATATATTACTTTTAAAACCAGATCACAGATGTGGATTACATTAGAGACTCCTGTGGTCTCCACAGAGTTGGGAAGGACTGCCTTCATTTCCTTTGCACCTTATTTATGGAACAAACTGCAGATCCAACTTAAGTTAGACACTCTGGTGTCCCTTGCCCATTTCAAAAATGTTATGGAGGATCAATATGATGTTGTCTGTGATTGTTTCTGTTGAATTGTGTCTTTGTTTTGTATGTTTTGAAATGTTCTTGTCTGTATGCCTAAAACTGTACATGTCAACATGTTTACACAGGGCACAGCCGTAAAAGAGATCCAGGTCTCAGTCTGTTTTCCCTGTTAAAATAAAGATGAACAAAACATTTAAAAAAATAAACAGGTTGAATACATAGACTCAGCTTTAAATTGTAAAAATGACTACAAACATAATTCCACTTTGACTAAGCCAGTGACCAAACAATCTAAATGTAATCCATTTTGAATTCAAGCTGTAACCCAACAAAATGTGGAAAAAGTCAAGGGGTGTGAATATTTTCTGAAGGCACTGTATGCTACGGAAGGTTTCATTCAAATCGAAAGTGGTGATGACAGAAAGGGATTGAAATGATTTGGAAAACCCTATAGTCATAGTTAATCACTCCTTTGACAGCCCTACTTATGGATAATCCAATTAACCAACTTGGTTCATAAAATGTTAACTTTAAACAATGGTAAATAATACTATACTGAAGTAGTCAAACTGAACAAAAGCTGTTAAACAAGACAGAGGTAAATGTGAAAATATATAGCTTTTTACTGTTTACTCACCATAAGCAGAAGAGGACATAGGCTTCTCACTACACCAAGGATTTCTAATAGTAGCAATTTGATGATGGAATACAGAACCTTTCCCTCACCTCCCTCGCATTGTCACATGCAGTTTTACTTCCAGGTTCTAAAACCTGTTTCACAAGGTACAATGCCCTTATAAGTCTTGAGACAGTGTTCTTATAGACTGATCATTTCTTTGTCAGTGGGCAAACGTACAAAATCAGCAGGGGATCAAATACTTTTTTCCCTCACTGTATTTATTATGGCCATGGAAATGTTAGCTATTAAAATCAGACCCAACAATAATATCAAGGGATTAGAAATACAGGGCTTAAAAACAAAGGTGTCACTGTACGCTGATGATTCATGTTTTCTTTTAAATCATAGAGGATCTAGATACTTTTTCTAACCTCTGAATTACAACCAAATTATGATAAATGTACTATATTACGTATTGGATCACAAACAAATACAGCTTTTACATTACCATGTAGTTTACAAATAAAATGGTCTGATGGTGATGTGGACATACTCGGTATACATATCCCGAAATAAAGCAATTCTCTCACTCCAATAAATTTTTATAGAAAGTTAGCAAATATATACAAGATCTTGCTACCATGGAAAGGTAAATACCTTTCTATTTGTGGAAGAATCACCCTGATTAACTCTTTAGTCATATCCCAATTTACCTATTTGCTTATGGCCTTGCCTACACCTAGCGAACAGTTTAAAAAAATTATATGAGAAAAAGATATTCAATTTTATTTGGAACGGCAAGCCAGACAAAATTAAATGTGCCTATTTACATAATGAATATGAATTCGGAGGGCAGAAATAATTAAACATTCAAGCATTAGACATCTCACTAAAGGCTTCAGTCATACAAAAGTTATACTTAAATCAAAACTAGTTCTCTAACAAATTAGTGATTACCACAGTAAATTCATGATTTAACAAGGGGGGGCAATTACTTTGTCACATAGGGCCGTGAAGGTTTGGATAGATTTTTTCCCTTAATAAATACAATTATCATTTACAAACTGCATTTTGTGTTTACTTGGGTTATCTTTGTGTAATATAAAAATGTGTTTGTTGATCTGAAACATTTAAGTGTGACAAATGTGCAGAAAAATAAGAAATCAGGAAGGGGCAAATACTTTTTTACAGCACTGTAATATATATATATATATGTGTGCGTATGTATATTTGCAAATTACATTGTAGCTTCCATCAATCTATATGCAATATTAAAGCTGATATACCCTCTAAAATAAAATAAAAATAAAAAACATAAAGACAGAATTGTATATAAAATAAACGTTTAAAAGTAAAAGAAAATAATTTAACACAAATCAGAGCATGACAGTAGTCTATGTCACTGTCTCTCCACACCGGTGAGGATGGGGTTCTCCTCAGGCCAGTCCCTGGTCTCCAGAGCCACCTGGAGTTTCTGCCAGAAGACCCTTGTGTCCTCCCCAGCTCTTGGCCAGCTCAGGTAGGTGCGTCTCTTCACCAGCCTCCTCATGCGGTGGTAGGGTGAGAGCTGGTGGTCTGGGATCTCTTCGAGAAACACCAGGATCAGCACATCCTTCTGCTCATCAAAAAGACGGAAGCTGGAGAGAGCAGTATTTTATTTCAGTGTTTGCGTAGACAACCCAAGTCCCATACACGGTGTGATTTTCCAAAAAACATCATACCTGAAGCTAACAACATAGCACATTGCTTTCTCTCGACAACCCAGATGCAAAGTCGCAAGAGAGTAAAAATGATCAAATCAATGTTTGAATGTCAATTGTCTATTTATATAGAAACAACATTGGTCAAATAAAGCACTTTGCTGTTCTATGAGTGGAGTGGGTCTGGGACATTGAGAGAAATAAAGTGAATATTAGCTATGACGCTTCAGGGAAACAAACCCCTGGACAGTCATACAACTATAAATAGAAAGACATTAAACCAACCTGGCCACCTGGATCTCTCTGGAGCACCACTCGCTCTCCAGATATCGGTGGGTGATCACACAGATAGTTTTCCTGCTCCTGTAGATGGCGTCTGTGATGTTCTCTATGATGGGTTTACCTGTGGAACACAGTGAGAAACAAATCCTTTGTAAGCAGTGATTCATGACAATGTACCTACTAGTTGTAAGTGTATGTAGTTACTGGGACACACGAGCTGACTACGTGTTGGTCGGAACTAGAAGCACAAGCATTTCGCTACACTCACATTAACATCTGCTAACCATGTGTATGTGCCAAATAAAATTGGATTTGTTGCAACTGAATATGTACACTCTTAGTATTGTGCAAGTTCCTGTTTCAGATGGCATTTAATGCTGTACTGGATGCAGGTCACTCACACAAGCCTGTGTTACATCCAGAATACTCATCTAAAATGTGAACATTCATATAAAATGTCTGAAATAACAATGCATTTCAATACAATGACCAATTGTTGTGCTAAATATGTGATACCTGGCTGGAAGTCCCGGTGGTGAAGACACAACTTCCAGCCTTGCTTTCCCTCCAACTCTGGCAGCAGCTCCCTCACGACCCACGATTCATCACGGGTGTTGTAGGAAATGAAGGCATCGTACTGATGAGGAGTTTGTCTGTTCCTCCGCTTGGTGTCATGGAGATAAGCCAGGAAGAGGTAGTAGGCATATACCACCTGCCACCTCAGGAGATGATAGATAAAGGACCCCAGCAGGGTGAGGAGGACCAGAGAAGTGGTTGAGATGAAGTAGAAGACGCCTATGTCTACTGAACAGGAGTGGGTGTCCAGGTCCAACAGCTTAGTGTTCTTTAGATCGCCTGGATAGCTACATGGATAGTCATGGGCATAAGCAACTTGTGTTTGGTTGTTGCTCTCTGCCCAATGAACAAACCAAGCATTTCTGCAGTCACAGATGAAAGGATTCCTTTGCATATCCAGGAGAGTTAAGGCTGGGAGAGAGTGCACCACTGTCTCATTGGTCCATGTAATTTTATTCTGTCTCACCTTTAAGAAATGGACTTGAGTGAGGTTGGCTTCTATGAGGAAATCTAATGACTCAAGTTCAGTTTTGGAGATGGTGAGTCTTTTGAGCTTGGGGATTGGGTGAAAGAGCTCTGGGGAGAGGGCTTTGAACCAATTCTGGCTGATATCAAGGGACAGCAACTGGGGTGTGTGAATGAATATGTCAGGGTGCAGGGACATAATATGAAGATTCCCTGCTTGGAACTCTGATAACATTTTCAGACCTTCAAGAAAGTTGGAAGGTAGAAAAGACTTTGTCTTATACTTACTATAATGCTGACTAAATATGTAGAGGTTTTCCAGAGATGACAGGTCAGTGAAGGGAGGTGGTTGGAGTAGTTCATCTTTTTCATATTTGATAGCATTGGAAGCCATATTGAGAGTTTTTAAGCTTCTAAGTCCTTTGAACACAGCACCTCGGATTTCACTTTTACCTATAACATTGTTTAGCAGGACAAGTTTTTGAAGTTTGGCCAAACCCATAAAGGCCCCATCTTCCAGTGTCTTTATTTGATTGTCATATAAAGCCAAATCCTCGAGTGATCTTAAGCTTTTGAAGTACTTTGTTCTGATGTTGGTTAGTTTATTGAATCCTAAATCCAAGCTCTTTAAATGTTGCAAACCCTTTGTGAAAGCATCACCCAAGTTTAGGATTCTGTTCCTTCCAAGTGTCAGGCTATTTAAGGCCCTTAAATCCTGGAAAACACAACCTTCAAGGTTTGAGATTAAATTGTTGTTAAGATAGAGTTTTTCAAGTCTTCTTAGATGGGAGAAATCCGAGCATCCTAAAGTTTTGATGATGTTGTGGCTGAGATCTATTTTTTTCAATGTATGGAGATTCCTTATAGCATTCGGCACAAAAGAGAGGCCGTCATTGTCTAGTCTCAGAGTTTTAAGACATTTTATTGATCTAAAAGCGGCTTCTGACAGGTCAGTAATATTATTACCTGATATGTCCAGGTCAGTCACCTGTGTACAGGACTGCAGCAGCTCGTCAGAGACAATACTGAAGTTGTTACATTGCAATCGGAGTGTCTTCAGTGTAGGTATGTGGCAGGCTACATTAATGAGATTATATTGTCCTATTTTATCCAGCCCCAGAGATGCTAAAGAAAAGTTGATGCTCTGGAGCACCAAACTAATCCCCTGTAAAGACATGTGAATGCCACTCAAGTCGAGACTGCTCACATTACTCAGAAAATACCTGTCCGCTACATCCCATTCCATGCTTCCATTAATGCCACAGAAGGAGAGGTCTAAATTCTTAAGATTGGGAAAAATATCTGCTGTGACACTGAAGATCTCCAGAGGATTCCTAGATAGATCCAGCTCTGTCAGCCCTATTGACCTATTTGATATTTCCTGTGACTGCAAAGAGGTCAAGCGGTTGCTCCCAATGAACAACTTCAGCAAGCTTGGTAATTGTAAAATGGGCTGAAGCTCCTTTAAACAATGCAGTTTGTTGCTGGTTAAGTTCAGTACCTTCAAGCTGAAGAGTAACTGAAAAGATGATGATGCGATACTTGAGATGTGGTTGTTATCCAGGAGCAGTACTGTGAGGTTGTCCAGGCCCTTAAACATTTGGTCTGAGAGGGACGTGAGTTTGTTAAAGGCCAGATTCAGCTGCTCTAGAGCCACCAGGTCTGAAAAAGACCCATTCTCCACATGAGAGATCCTGTTGCTGTACATGATTAACATTTTGAGGATCGTTAGATCTTTGAAGTCCTCACTTTTTATCTGTGAAATGTTATTCTTTGCTATGTTTACAGATCTCACCAATGATGGGATGTCTGCTGGTACGGCATTGAGGTTTCTGCTATCACATAGCACAGACGTATTTAGAGATTCACTGATTCTGCAGTGTTTCATTGAGTAGCCATTTACTGGATTAAATAGAACCCAGAAATACAGAAGAATGCATAGAAAGAAATTCAACCGAGAATATGTAGACCCATTTCCTTTTCCTGACATGGTTATTTTCAGTTCCATATAAAAGGAGTTTTGTTTCCTTTTTTGGAAGAAAAAGTGTCTTGAGGTTCTTCTCGAGACTCTTCCTGATGTATTCGACTTATAGGCTACTTGAGATCTAATGTAAATAAAAGACAAATACAAAACATTTTAAATAATTGCTTCATCATAGGTGGAGGACATATGACCTTCGTTAACTACAGAATGAAAACAAATTGCTAAAACATAAAACAATCATATTTCATCAGTTGTTCTAGTGCCCAACTCAGAAGATACAAGTGGATTCTCCTGGTTATGATTGTGCCTGATTAAAATGTACTTACTGCAGTTTTTACAATGTAATAGTACTAATCAATACTGTATTCACTGAAAGACATCACAAAACCCTTTGAAACCTAAAAAAAAAACGTTTCCTTGGTCATGTCACAGGATGACGAATAACTATGACTATACAGACCAGAGTTTATCATATAACTGCATACATTAATCAATCATTTGACAGCACCACTTATGGATATTCCAATTAACCAACTTGGTTCCTAAACTGTTAACTTTATATAAATGGTAAATAATACTATACTGAAGTAGTCAAACAAGTAGTCAAACTGAACAAAAGCTGTTAAACAAGACAGAGGTCAATGTGAAAATATATAGCTTTTTATACTGTTTTACTCACCATAAGCAGAAGATATGAACACTACATATGCTTCTCACTCTAACAAGGGTTTATAGTAGTTATAATGTGATCATGGAATACGTAATCCTTCCCTCAAGTAGTTCCTCAGAACATAGTCACATGCCATTTTACTTCTAAAACTTGCTTCACTTTCCCCATTAACTCTTTCAGCTCCTGTAGAACATACTACACCCTTATAGCTCCCATATAGGGCCACATACTAATAGTCAAGGAACAGTCTATTTCCTGTGTAACTTGCTCCTCGCGATCAGTTGGCCTTGTTTATGACTAACAGAAGGTTATCAAGGAATAAGAAAACATTGATGAAGGCCTTGTAGCGGTATTGTTAGAGAGGGGTAAAGATAAAGATTTTATTCGGGTGCCAGGCAGGTATTAACCCTGCCGAAAGGAAAATATTAGGATAGAGAGAGTACCACTACCAGACACACACCAGCAAAAGAGACTACCTAGAGTGTAGCCTGTTTGCCAGATAGCCAGTGGAGAGAAAAGATAAGACACACCATATAAAACACAGCACAATAATACCTCACCCAATCATAATGGCAGAGCAATTTAACGGCAACTTCATAGAAACAATTTACAAGAAAGAACCCAGTCATCAATATTAGAGGATTTGCAATAATCTGTATAACCTACCAGTGGAGGAGTGCATAGGGTATGAATGGGGAGGGGGGAGGTGTTCATAGACAAAACAAAAGGCCACATGCTAATAGTACTACCCCACATCAATACAGCAAGCAAGAAAGAAAGAAAAAGAGAGAGAGACTTATCTGTTTACTTCAGGCTTGCCGCCCATCTGTCCGTCTGATGGTTTGTTTGTTTGTATGTCAAAGCTTCGCAACAAGGTTGCTACTAATCCATTAAGTCAATAACTGGTGCGTTCCCAAAAGATAACAACACAGATCTAGAGCGGTAACACCAATGATCGAGTTAAACACTTTACAAACTCAGCACGCTGAAATTAAACAAGACTTCTGCAGCATTACACACCCCAATCAAACTGCCGTGCCAACCGAGAGATACCTCCCAGAGAGCCGGAGGAGCCATCTTTATTTCCTCCTTTCTGACTGCTGATGCGCTCTTAATAAAGTGGCAGCGGACGGTGCAGGATTTCGCCACAGCCTGAACTAGTTGTTATATAACAAACTTCAAATTACCTGGTATGAGGTCACCCAGAGTTGTGCTTTATCAGAATGTGTTATATTGTTTTTCACATTTGCTGTAATGTTAAATTCTCATACAGTGGCTCAATACAATCATTTCATTTCAGAGGGGGAGACAGGAGAGGAGTATTGTAAGGGGACAGAGGTGGAGAGATTGAATGGAAAGGGGATAAAGCAGGGAGAGAGGGGGAGAGGGAAGGAAGGTGAGAGAGGTTGCCAGGAGGAGAAGTGAGTATCAATCAAATGTATTTATAAAGCCCTTTTTACATCAGCAGATGTCACAAAGTGCTAATACAGAAACCCAGCCTAAAACCCCAAAGAGCAAGCAATGCAGATGTAGAAGAACGGTGGCTAGGAAAAACTCTAGAAAGGCAGGAACCTAGGAAGAAACCTAGAGAGGAACCAGGCTCTGAGGGGTAGCCAGTCCTCTTCTGGCTGTGCCGGGTGGAGATTGTAAGAGTACATGGCCATTAAGGCCAGATCTTTCTTCAAGATGTCCATAGCCGCAGGCGGAACATTTGAAACTGGTGCAGCAGCACGACAAGGTGGACTGGGACAGCCAGAAGTTGTCAGGCCAGGTAGTCCTGAGGCATGGTCCTAGGGCTCAGGTCCTCCGAGAGAGAGAGAGCATACTTAAGTTCACACAGCACACCAGACAAAACAGGAGAATTATACCAGACTGACCCTAGCCTCCAGGCACAAACTATTGGAGCAAAGATACTGGACACTGAGACAGTGAGCAAACAAAGCAGGCTTCTAGCCTTAAAATTGTACTTCTATTGAATATATTCAATCCCCATCTAAAAGCTCACTTTCTGATCCAAGGGAAATTAATGCAACATTTCAGTCTTTTTACCAATAGTTATATAAATATTATATCCAGTTTGAGCCAGACAAATGTAAGCCATTTTAAGATAATCTTGATGTGCCCGTATTGGATGAGTATCAATCTGCGGATCTGGGCCGACCCATCTCATTAGAGGAACTGGAGTCAGCACTGAAAGGTGCTAAAAATGGTAAATCACCTGGCCCGGATGGCATTGCCTCGCTTCACGTTCTCAGGAAGCTATGCAGTATTTATTTTTATTTTTATGGATTACTTCTTACATTGTTACCCCGGGAAATCTTAAGTTTTATTACATACAGCTGGGAGGAATTATTGGATATAAGAGCAACGTCAACTTACTAACATTACGACCAGGAATATGACTTTCCCGAAGCGGATCCTCTGTTTGGTCCACCAACCAGGACAATAGACTGGATCCCAGCCGGCGACCCAAAACAACGGCGGCACAGGAGAAGGGGTAGACGGGGCGGTGTTCTGGTCAGGCTCCGTAGAAAGGCACATCACGCACCGCTCCCGAGTATACTTCTTGCCAATGTCCAGTCTCTGGACAACAAGGTAGACGGAATCCGAGCAAGGATTGCCTTCCAGAGAGACATCAGCGACTGCAACCTTCTTTGCTTCACGGAAACATGGCTCACTCAGGACACGTTATCAGAGTCGGTACAGCCACATGGTTTCTCCACGCATCGCGCCGACAGAAACAAACATCTATCTGGTAAGAAGAAGGGCGGGGGTGTGTGTCTTATGATTAACGAGTCGTGGTGTGATCATAACAACATACAGGAACTTTTGTTCACCTGACATAGAATTCCTTACAATCAAATGCAGACCGCATTATCTACCAAGAGAATTCTCCTCGATTAAAATCACATCCGTGTATATCCGGATGTGAAAGAAATCCATTGGACTCTATGTAAACTGGAAACCACATATCCTGAGGCTGCATTTATTGTGGCTGGGGATTTTGACAAGGCTAATCTGAAAACAAGGCTCCCTAAATTTTATCAGTATATCGAATGTGCGACCCAGACCGGAAAAATCGTGGATCATTGTTATTCTAACTTCCGTGACGCATACAAGGCCATTCTCCTCCCTCCTTTCGGCAAGTCTGACCATGACTCCATTTTGTTGCTCCCAGCCTATAGACAGAAACTAAAACAGGAAACGCCCGTGCTCAGGTCTGTTCAACGCTGGTCCGACCAATCTGATTCCACGCTTCAAGATTGCTTCGAGCACGTGGACTGGGATATGTTCCGGGACAGCATCAGACAACAACATTGATGTATAAGCTGATTCGGTGAGCGAGTTTATTAGCAAGAGCATCGGTGATGTTGTACCCATAGCAACTATTAAAACCTTCCCCAACCAGATACTGTGGATTGATGGCAGCATTCGCGCAAAACTGAAAGCGCGCGAACCACTGCTTTTAACCAGGGTAAGGCGACCGAAAACATGACTGAATACAAACAGTGTAGCTATTCCCTCCGCAAGGCAATCAAACAAGCTAAGCGTCAGTATAGAGACAAAGTAGAGTCACAATTCAACGGCTCAGACACGAGAGGAATGTGGCAGGGTCTACAGTCAATCACGGACTACAAAAAGAAAACCAGCCCCGTTGCGGACCACGATGTCCTGCTCCCAAAGTAAACAACTTCTCTGCTCACTTTAAAGACAATACAGTGCCACCGACACGGCCCGCTACCAAAACCTGCGGGCTCACCTTCACCGCAGGCAACGGCCCAGATGGCATCCCTGGTCGTGTCCTCAGAGCATGCGCAGACCAGCTGGCTGGTGTGTTTACGGACATATTTAATCAAATCTTATCCCAGTCTGCTGTTCCCACATACTTCAAGAGGGCTATCATTGTTCCTGTTCCCAAGAAAGCTAAGGTAACTGAGCTAAATGACTATCGCCCCGTAGCACTCACTTCCATCATCATGAAGTGCTTTGAGAGACTAGTCAAGGATCATATCACCTCCATCCTACCACACACCCTAGACCCACTCCAATTTGCTTACCATCCCAATAGGTCCGATGACGCAATCGCAATCACACTGCATACTGCCCTAACCCATCTGGACAAGAGGAATACCTATGTAAGAATGCTGTTCATCAACTACAGCTCAGCATTTAACATCATTAAGCTCGAGACCTTAGGTCTTGACCCAGCCCTGTGCAACTGGGTCCTGGACTTCCTGACGGGCCGGCCCCAGGTGGTGAGGGTAGGAAACAACATCTCCACCCCACTGATCCTCAACACTGGGGCTCCACAAGGGTGCGTTCTCAGCCCTCTCCTGTACTCCCTGTTCACCCATGACTGCGTGGCCATGCACGCCTCCAACTCAATCATCAAGTTTGCTGACGACACTACAGTGGTAGGCTTGATTACCAACAACGACGAGACGACCTACAAGGAGTAGGTGAGGGCCCTCGGAGTGTGGTATCAGGAAAATAACCTCTCACTCAACGTCAACAAAACTAAGGAGATGGGACAGTGGCGGAGAAGGTGCAAAGTTAAGTTCCTTGGCGTACACATCACGGACAAACTGAAATGGTCCACCCACACAGACAGCGTGGTGAAGAAGGCGCAACAGCGCCTCTTCAAACTCAGGAGGCTGAAGAAATTCAGCTTGTCACCAGAAACACTCACAAACTTCTACAGATGCACAATCGAGAGCTTCCTGTTGGGCTGTATCACCGCCTGGTACGGCAACTGCTCCACCCACTGCACAACGCATCACCGGAGGTAGACTAGCTGCCCTCCAGGACACCTACACCACCCGATGTCACATGAAGGCCAAAAAGATCATCAAGGACAACAACCACCCGAGCCACTGCCTGTTCACCCCGCTATCATCCAGAAGGCGAGGTCAGTACAGGTGCATCAAAGCTGGGACCGAGAGACTGAAAAACAGCTTCTATCTCAAGGCCATCAGACTGTTAAAACAGCAACCACTGACTTAAATCTCTAGCCACTTTAAATAATAGAAAATTGGATGTAACAATATGTCGTGTCTTTGGCATCATTAAAGTGAAGACTGTTATTTTATCAAATCAATTCTCAGTAATGATTATTACATGATTAAACTAATCATGTAAATAACTAGGAAGTCAGGGCACCAAGGAAAATATTCAGATTACAAAGTTATAATTTTCCTAATATAACTTCAGATATTTTAATATCTGATCAATTAGTCTTCTCATTAACTACTTAGCGGGCCGCTCCCGACACTACCCGGTGAAATGTAAAGCGCCAAATTCAAAATCCAAAAGTTTAATTATTAAACATTCATCAATATACAAGTGTTGCATAGTCATCAAAAGCTCTGCTTCTTGGCAATATCACAGCGTTGTCAGATTTCAAAAAGGCTTTACGGCGAAAACACAACATTTGATTGTTTGAGGATAGCACCTCATATATTTTCCACATTAGCATAAATTCATATCCAGCGCGGGTCACACAAAACCCATATAAGAGCTAAAAATATCACTTACCTTTCGAAGAACTTCTGCTGAGGGCTTCGCAAGTGTCCAACGAAGACATCCAATGGTTCTTTTGTTAGAAAAAGTCATTTATTATATCCATAAATCTCAGTTTGGTTGGCGCATTATGATCATAAAATCCACCGTTGAGTCGTCCATTGAACCGTGAAGAGAACACGTTCAAATTATACCTATAAACTTTCTACAAACAAATCAAACATTATTTTTTATGTATCCGTAGGTATCCTTTTATGTATATTTACTGTAATATTTCATCCGGACGATAACGTGAACAATAGGAAAGGAAAATAAAGTGGGGTGCGCTCACAATCTCGTGCCTGTCAAACGTTGTTGACAAAAGTGGTCCCCTGACTACTTCCTCTTCCTATCTGTTCTGCTTAGTGCTAGAGCTTCCAGACTCTGTATAAAGACCGTTGACATCTAGTGGAAGCCATAGGTACTGCAGTCTCAGTCCTAGTTAAAATAGAAATGAATAGGCAGCCTGGAGAAGAAGGTCATGTACAAAAAAAACTGCAAATCCAAATGGATTTTCCTCTGGTTTTTGCCTTCTATATCAGTTCTGTTATACTCACATACATTATTTTAACACTTTTAGAAACTTCAGAGTGTTTCCTATCCAATAGTACTAATTATGCATATCCTATTTTCTGGGCCTGAGTGGCAGGCATTTTACTTTGGGCACGCCAGACTCTCCAAAACCGTCACCTCTGCTGCCGCTCCCGAAGAAGTTAATGAATTATTCTTTACCTCAAGTTAGTCTCATTCCGAACGTCGGAAATTGTCGGATATCTGCACGAACCCAGTCTTTACTATGAATCAGCTATACACCAACTGTCTTAAATCACTCATTTATTAACTAACTAAATAATCACAGAAATGCACGAACAAACAGTAAACAAACAAAGTAGATATGGTTACAAGGAAATTATATGGGATGTTCCCTAGTGGGATAAGCTGGTATGGCGGCTTGGTGGCTTGGTGGACAAAGGGAAGTGGTTGTGGATTGAGAAAGGCGGGAAATACACAAATGAGTCACTACACGGTTGATAATTATATTAATTGAAATGCTAATCCTTTGCACATGAACGCTCACTCATTCGGGAACAATTGCAATCAATATATATTTACGCTCAGTGTGCCGTTGGGATCGTCCGTCTTTCTGTTGGGAAGTTAATCCGCCTCTCTCTCTCTCTCTCTCTCTCTCTCTCTTCCAATAGGTATTTCGTGGTTAGAATGGGTACTTCAGAGGACCATTAAGAAATGTCCTTAGGATAGATGTTTCGGCGGTTCTCGCATTCAGATCGACATAATTTCTAGCTGCAGACTATTAACTGGTGTCGAAGGGTTGCTCTTATTCTGTCGGATCGATAGTCTCAGAGTTTAACTACGTGGTATGGTTAAGAATTCAAAAAACATTTGTGGTCTCTACTCAAACCTTAGTTCCCTCTGTGATAGAGGTACTGGTCTCAAATCAACCCTTAGCCGTCTCGGTGATCGAGGTAAGCTTGGTCTGAAGTGGGTTTACACAGGTGGGGGTTTTATTCGGAACATAGAAAAGGGCTGTCCCATGACGCCAGATCACTGTCTGTGCTCATGGGGCGGGCCTATGGCTTAGTTACTTTCTAAAGTGAATTGGATTCTCTTTCATTAAACAGTTTAAAATCACATTCCATAATTTCACAAATAGTTTCATCGTAACTCATTCATTTTATACAACAATTAGATGCAAGTCTCACAGCTGAGACTTGAATAAACATGATTATGGTAATGTGCTGTATTGTCTCTCCTGAGTTTCACAAACATTAAACGAATTGGACCGGTCGTAGCTGGATTCTTCACCGACCGTGTATACATTCTGCAGAACATGGATATTGTTAATTTTTCCAGTTCTGTGATGTGGCAGAAATTCCTTTGTTCTCCCTAAGAAAACCTCTGTGTATACTGCAGGGCCATGAGGGAGTTTCCCCCCCGGAATTTACGAAGTGCGATAAGAGAACCTGGGTGTAAGGGAGGGGGATGGAGGGAGAGAGAGATGGGAGAGAGAGGGGGATGGTACTCTCTATTCCCAAAGAGGGCCAACGTCATGACAAAATGTATCACTAGCCACTTTAACTTCTTAGGGAGTGGTGGGGCGCTAGTCTTCTCATTAACTACTTAGCGGGACGCTCCCGACACTACCAGGTGAAATGCAAGGCACCAAATTCAAAATCCAAAAGTTTATGTCACGGTTCATGAATTCACCGGCTCACTCTGTGTGTGTGTGTGGGTGTGGCCGCTGATTGCTCCCGCTCGTTATCAGCGCCAGCTGTTACTCATTGTCTGTGCCTTTATATACTCGTGGTCTTGGTCTAGTGTTTGTCGGTTCGTTGTCTTGTTGCCCTGTGCGTGTGTTTCTCTCCAGGCCGTGTTCTGTGTCCTCCTTTGGTTCTGTTCTCCGCTGGACTCTACGTTCGCTCTCGCTCCTGTGGAGGACTCTATGTTGGGCACGTTCGGGATCGCTAGTCTGGGTATCCTCGGCGCCAAGGACGTACAGAGGATTGGGTTTCCCTGCTGCCTCGGCGCTGTTCAGACCCAGACACTTACTGACACACCCTATTTACCTGTACCTGTTACTCACCTCCTGGATTACTTCAATAAATATTGAACTGTACTCGCTACTGAATCCTCCGTCCTTTTCACGTGACAGTTTAATTATTAAACATGCATCAATATACAAGTGTTTCATACTCATCAAAAGCTCTGCTTCTTGGCAATATCACAGCGTTGTCAGATTTCAAAAAGGCTTTACGACGAAAGCACTACATTTGATTGTTTGAGGGTAGCACCTTCAATATTTTCTTTTACCATGAATTCATTAGCCAGCGCGGTCCATAGAAAATGCATTTCACAGGGAAAACCTGTGCCTTACCTTTTGTAGAACTTCTGCTGAGGGCTTCCCAAGTGTCCAACGAAGACAATCCATGGGTATTTGGTTAGAAAAAGTCATTTATTATATCCATAAATCTCCGTTTGGTTGGCGCCTTGTGTTCAGAAAATCCAACGTGAAGAGAACGCGTTCAACTAAACCTATAAACTTTTCCTCAACAAAACAAAAACCAATTGAAATGCATCCTTAGCTATCCTTTTATGAATAAAAGTGATAATATTTCACTTGGATGGTCACCTAAACGTTATATAAGTCAAATAAAGTGGACCGCTCAGCCAAACGTGCGCCCAAAAACCGTGCAACCGAAAAGAGCTCCTCTCACCAAAACCCCTTCCTATTCAACACATTAGTTCCGATCGCTTTGAAACTTTATATATAGACTGCTGACATCCAGTGGAAGCCATAGGTACTACATTCAGTGTCCTGATATAAGGGATTTTCAATAGGCAGTCTCTCAAAATGGGCCATAAGCCACCAGAATGACATTTCCAGATGGAATTTTCTCTGGTTTTTGCCTGCCAAATGAGTTCTGTTATACTCACAGACATTATGTTAACACTTTTGGAAACCTCAGAGTGTTTCCTATCCAATAGTACTAATTATGTGCATATCCTATAGTCTGAGCCTGAGTGGCAAGCATTTTACTTTGGGCATGCCAGACGCTCCAAAACCGTCACCCCAGCTGCCGCTCCTAGAGAAGTTAAACAATTTTGTATATAATGTTTACATATTCGACATTACTCAAATTAAATGTAAACACTGTACTCTATACCATCTACTGAATCTTGCCTATGCCGTTCGGCCATCGACTCAAATCTCTAGGCACTTTAATAATAAAAATTTTGATTAAATAAATGTATCACCAGCCACTTTAAACGATGCCATTTATATGTTTACATATCCTACATTACTCATCTCATATGTATATACTGTACTCTATACCATCTACTGCATCTTGCCTATGCCGGTCAGCCATCGCTCATCCATATATTTATATGTACATACTCGTATTCATTCCTTTACACTTGTGTGTATAAGGTAGTTGTTGTGAGATTGTAAGATGACTTGTTAGGTACTACTGCATGGTCGGAACTAGAAGCACAAGCATTTCGCTACACTCGCATTAACATCTGCTAACCATGTGTATGTGACAAATAAAATTCGATTCCACCTGAACTGTTACTACATTTCTGGGGCATTTTAAGAACAGTATTATTGGAGTTAATTCATTCGGCCATCGACAAGGATTTTTTTCATGAGCATACTAACTCTGCATTAATCTCTCTACTGCCAAAGAAAGGGAAATAACACACAGATTGTGCTAATTACCATCTGATATCTTGACTTAATCCTGACCAAAAATTTTATTGAAAAGTATTGGCGTTATGGACGGAAAAGTATTTGGGTAAGTTGATTCACATGGACCAGTAAGGTTTTATGAAAGGTCGCCTTGCAGCTGACAATGTCCGTCGAATAATGCAGGTAATACATGAAACACAACAGCTGGACACACCGTGTGCAGTGCAGTCTCTAGATGCCGAGAAGGATTTTGACAGGTTTGAATGGCAGTACTTTTGGGCTATCTTGGAGAGATTTGGTTTGGGAAAGAATTTTATCGATATGGTTTGTGTGTTATATGCTTACCCTGTTGCTATGGTTTCTACTAATGGCATGCGCTCAAGTCCATTCCCTATTTTTCGGGGATGTAGACAAGGAGACGGCCTATCACCAGCGTTATTCATTTTGTCGCAGAATGTAGTCGCTTCTCCTATACTGATGAAATCTTCCTCTCATTTTTCACTATATGCGGATGATATTCTCCTCGTAACGGAGGGGAAGAGTGGGACCAGACGTGATATATATATAAATAAAGTTTGCTGCTTCGGTGTCTTTAGATATTTTTGTCAGATGTTACTATGGAATACTGAAGTATAATTACAAGCATTTCATAAGTGTCAAAGGCTTTTATTGACAATTACATGAAGTTGATGCAAAGAGTCAATATTTGCAGTGTTGACCCTTCTTTTTCAAGACTTCTGCAATCCGCCCTGGCATGCTGTCAATTAACTTCTGGGCCACATCCTGACTGATGGCAGCCCATTCTTGCATAATCAATGCTTGGAGTTTGTCAGAATTTGTGGGGTTTTGTTTGTCCACCCGCCTCTTGAGGATTGACCACAAGTTCTCAATGGGATTAAGGTCTGGGGCGTTTCGTTATAGAAATTTTGTTCTCAATGTTCATAAACTGAACTTCAATTAAACAACTCCGTCTGTAACCCAGAATTTGTGAGATACTGGTTGAAATAAGACAGACAGGAGCCCAGTCTACAATGGTCAAAGGTAAATTGTTTATTCCCGCGAGAGCTCTGATCTTAAAAGGTGTACACAGTCTTTTATATGGTACAATGTTGAAATACAAAAAATACAAAAGGCTCCACCATATTCCCCACCCTTTCTGGGAAATTGTGTTTTTCCCACAGTACACATTCAGCGGCATATCACAATCTTACAGCATAAGTCAAACTTGGGCAGCTCCTTAACAATCCCTCCCGTCCCAAGGACAGGGGCCTCTCACATGTGTCTGGTAGAATCAAAGAATTCTTTGTTATCCCAGATACTCCCTAGGTCAAGTTGTACCAGACTGTTCCACTCTAAACACACACATTAATTGGACTACCATTTTGTCTTATAACCCTATCTCTATTGCATACATTTTCAGAATGGAATATTCTTAGATGTACAAACATTTAGTCATTAAACATAAAATCTATAACAATCCACCCTTTTGACAACATTTTTACACACAATCACCCCTCTATATTGATTAGAATTAATAATGACACCACACCAAAAAGAAACAACCTATAAAGAAATAACACCACATCTATTTTGATTAGAATTATCATTACCACACAAAACGATTACACAAAACCAATACATGTATTTACATCTGATCCTCATCAATTACTGTTCTAGGCCTATATCCAATCATAACTCTTCTAGGTAGGATTTTCATTATGATCTTCATGAAAAGAAACAGCATAACATTTAAGGTCTAATCTAAACATTGAAAATTGTCTCATCAAACATGGGTTCCTCATGAGTAAAGGAACTGGAGCCATCTAGAGGGTCATGAGGCATGTATTCATCATTCCCCTGGTCAGAGCTCGGAATTGGTCCGTATCTCACCATCTGTTGTGTCATTGATTTCTCCAGAGTCCTGGAAATTAAACCTCCCACACACGGAATCACACAACACCCACACAGAACTAACACAGTCATACAGGTGAAAGTTTCCCACAACACAGTAATCATTACATTTTTCCATTGCCCAAACATATTGTCAAACCAACTCGTCAGAGCTGGAGCTATGTTATTGGGGAAGAAGGTACAGCACATTATTCCCCCATCATTCTGCAGACGCCACCCTTTTAGCCAATAACACATCTAGAGCCAACCTATTTTGCCAGGTCATGAGGGAGGTGGCGGATAATTGTTCAGAGATTCCCATCACTGCATCTCTAGTCTTATTCACAAATACTTGTTGATTATAATACATATAATTGATCCAATCAACATTTTTAGTTATCGTTACCCACCAGAAGAATGTAGTGACAAAACCCTCCCCAATCTGAGTCATAGCTTTATACTAGTCTGGAACTTCTCTGGCGATGCCTATGACATCCATCCAAATAGAACTGCCTACATTAGAACCTATATTTCTCCTTTTTCTAGTTATCCCGTCCAGAACTGGCCTCTGATGTCTAATCCTAACTGGTTGGACCAATAATACCAGAACACAAGTGCCCCTCCACCCTTTAGGTAATGCCTGTCAGAGGCCTCCTTTATTGGTACAAGCCCACCACACATCAGTTATAGAATCTCTAAGGTTGAGAATTTTCTACTATACTTCTGAACCCAAATCAGTCACATTGACAGACATCTATTGAGATCCACTACAAGACCTGGGTCTTTCGTTGGTCTCTACCGACTGGATTAATGAACAGGAAAAATCGTGTCCATAATCATCAGTGTAAGCCCAATACCTTCATTCCGTGTCTGTTTCTGTGACTCTTTGGAGGGTTACTGCTACATCGACTCTACAGTCATTAATATCTAAACTTTGTTTAAAACTCCATCGAGATCACTTTCCGTTCACATACCCCAGTCCCCAAGTAAGTTTAATTACCTAGGCCAAGAACAAGATGAAGTGGGTCCCAAACAGAAATATAAAAGGTATCACAAAGTCCCAAATCATCTTATATAATTTATTATGCAGCCATATTCCTGCTCTATTAGGGAAATGTTTAATATTTACCTTAAATCTCACATCATCGCCTATTTGGACTCCTTCTTTATATCCTTCTTATTCATGAGGGGTCGGGTATTATATAACTAGTCTTTGACTTTTTGAACCTGTCAACGACATATAATTTATACTAGAGGTGTTGAATCAGGATTTATAAAAAAGATCATCAAAACTATGATGCAGTTCAAGGTACCCCATATCCCAAAAACCGCCAACCCTCTCCTGCCCTTAGCCAGTCTGCTAGGTACCACCCCATACTCACACCTCTAGTGAACACACTACAGTGATGATAGATCGGGGTAGGAAATCTTCGTTAACAGAAGCGACTCCCAGACCCTATTGGTCCAGTTCTGCTCTTTAACTCTGCGTGTGCTCCACGGTGTTTGTATGTGTTCCTACCTTTCTGCAGTGGGTAACGTTGACCCAGGTTGCTCTTTCGGATATTCTGATGGCAAAGGCTGTGACCAACATAACCTGGTAGGGACCTTCCCAACGGGGCTGCTCCCAGTCCTTTTTCTCCAGAGACTGGACCCACACCCAGTCACCAGGCTGGATCGTATGGCTCCCCTCCTTCTGTAGTTCTTCTGTTGGGCATAAAATCTCTGACATACAGGTGTGATAGTAATAGTGACATGCAACAGTCCAATGTAAAACAATGGCCACAGTCCAAACACTTAAAAGACACACCCTATCCCCTCAGCCCTCAAATTAAGTGGACACTTCTGATGACGTATTATGACGTCTGACGAGTATACACTTGCAAGGGGGGAAGGAATGATTTTTAAATGAACCACCCTTGGCCAGAAATTTGTCACTCGTTCATCCCAAGATGATTGTGTTTTCAGCCACCGGTGGCTTGTGGGTGCTTTATATGTGCTACATTCAATTGAGTGCATGTCTACTTATATTAAATACACACCTACTGTATGATAGCTAGCAAATTAATTCGCTAACTAACGTTAGCCTGCCTAGCTGGAACTTCTGAGGAAGGGAAATGTTTTATTTCTACAACTTCCAAACAGAAATGTTGCTACTACGTAAAAAGTCTAACTTATTTGCATTCGTTTTTACTTACACTTGTATCTTGACTTCTCCATTGATGTTTAAGTTTTCGCTGACTTTTCTTAGCAGATGTACAATCGTGCAAATTGAATTATGGGGAGTTTCAGGCCCTGGAGTGAACATAATTGTATACTCAAAACCGAGTGAAAACGAGGGCTGAGGGGCTTATGTTGCAAACTTTCCTTGCTTGGCTAATCATTTGGACCACCCTCCAAGATGGCGACAGTGATTCCCCCAACAGCATAGAGGGTAAGTGGACGAGGGTGTCTTTTAAGTGTTTGGCCCGCAGGCCAGTCCCTCCAGAATTTCTCTATTTGTTTTGCGATTTCTGCGGCAGCTTTTCTGAAATTCTGCAATAAATTTTGCGATGTTATTTTTCAAGTTGATTTCATAAAGCAATCAAAGTCATGTGCTCAGTTTTTGGACGGTTTTCAGCAGAATACATAATACAAAAAAAATCTTGTTTATTTTCCTGAACAAACAGCTGTCACAATCCACTCACACCTCTCCATCAGGCTTGGGGCTTGCTATCAACAAGAGATGCACCTCCCATTCCTACTCCCTCCCACCTTTATTTTACTAGTCCAACGCTCTAACCACTAGGTTACCCTGCCGCTCTCTCGCTCTCTTAAAAAAACAACCAAATAGATTCAAAGCTGATCAATCACTTTCAATTTGAGGATCGATATTTCTTGCTAATAAGCGGTCTTCAAAATGCTTGAGATTTTTTTTCTGAAAGGGTCGTAAGGGAGATAAAGAACAGAACACTAAAAATAGAGAAATTCCAGAAAGATTGTGCTTTCGTGATCCATATTAAGTTAAAAAGGTCAACGCTGACAAATTGCACTCGCGGTGCTTTGATCAACGCTCTCCATAGACAGACTGGGGAGAGCAGATTGCCGACCACCCTCCTAAAGCCAAGGTTAGCGGAGTAAAAGGCCACTCACCTTTATTCTTTCAGCGCTTGCCAGTCTTCCCTGCTACCACTTCAGTCATGGTGATCCGCCGCTGCTGTGGGAACTGTTCTGACATTCTCATATGCTTTGCTGATTTGAAGTGACTGTTGATTGTCGACTTTCTCTAGTTTCCAAAAACATTTGGAAATTGTTTCGCACTGTCGTTAGCTGTTATTTTTGTTGGAAAATTAGATTGATTTCTGTTCATTGTACTGCCTGTCAGCCATCAACAATCACCCATCTTCGCACGTGCATACGCTGACAGCCAGGGGGAAAAGCTTTGTTGACGTGTGGTTGGATTGGGATATTCTCCACCGTAACAGTGCAGTAATTGGTCAAAACTAAGAACCCGCTTTTGATTGGACCATTTTATGCGCTAAAATTGCGGGAATTTTTCAAAATTGCGAGCTCTCGCATAATATGCGCGGATTGGTTGATTTTGCATTGAATTATGCGATCGCGGAATCCTGTGGACTGGCAGGCAATATGCCACGACAACTGCACATGCCCAGCTAGTTAAAACTGATGTGCATTTGTCATCTGTGCTCAGAAGCAGCAGTGTTGTGTCAGAACCACTAGAGGGCGATCTTGTCATGGATTCAGACTGGTTCTGAGTCCTCTCTCCAGAGACAGGTCTAGAGGCACATTGTGTGTGGGCTACACAGGGGTTACACTGAAGTCTTATATGAGCTAAAACTGACCCAAAATGTATTATTCTTCATTGGTCATTCTTAGCAAACTTCATTATGTGTGCTGTCTGAAGCGTTGTACCAGTGATATATAAGTATTTTGTTTATAACTAACCATAAACTTCATGGAGCACATCCAGGGTTGAGTAAATTACTTTCTAAATGTAATCTGTTACTAGTTACCTGTCCAACATTATAATCAGTAACGTAACTTTTAGATTACCCAAATGTAGTAACGTCATCTGATTACTTTACCCTTAAAGGAAATGTCAATAGTGCATTTAAAAAAAATGGAATGTAAGTATTTCCACTGACATCAGTGTGCATCATGTGATTTGAATCAATTATGAGTAGGCATTAGTTACTAATTGGCTGCCGGTGATGACATTGGAAACACTTATCCTCCTACAAAACATAGAAACATATTTTTCACATAATGTTGATGTTGGGGTGGTTCTGGAGATGATGAATATGAAGTTGAAACATGGTGATGTCCCTTTAAGAGGCATTAGAAGAAGACAAAAAGGATCCTCTAAATGCATTTGGTGTCATCATAGTGGTCTCTGACTTGTGGTAAGACTCCTTCAGGTCGAACAAACTTCAACTTGCGCCTTTTTGAAATGCTGAATTGAATGTAATTGAGAAAACAGAAAGGTGTCATAATGTTTTTTTTTGCAAACATCTGTTCTGAATTTGAAAGTAATCCAAAGTATCTGTACTCTGATTACAATATTGTACCTGATTACAGTTACAGGATGCCATACTTACTTCCTTTCTGTTTCTCCTGAGGGATGGGGCAGCAGGGCAGATTTCACAACATATATTGTATAAAAAGTGTGTGAGTGTAGCGGCCTACGTCACCTCCTAAGCCCCCTCAGAACAGAGAGGGTGGGAGGTTAATTTTGGAGGAGGGGGGTATTTTCTAGGTTCCTTACTTCCACTCTTCTCTCAGATCCTCTCCTCCAATGTGTGTTACAAGGAGATGAGGAGAGAGGACATGAGGAATCAAGGAAAGACTTTTGAGAATGAGCCCGGGTCTCCAGCATATATAAACAGTAGGAGTCTGAAAGATACAACACAATGTTCTATCCACTCAGAGCTGATACATTATTGACCATATATCTCTTGTAATATATATTCATCTCTATCTCATCCCTCTTCATGTCTCTCTCTCCAACCCCCTCTTTCTGTCTCTTTCTCTCTCTCTCCCACACACTCACACACACAGTGGCAGAAGCTGAGGAGGTACATATAATATTGAAAAGAGGAACCATTACGCAACCACTTCTCTGAACAGGAAGTGGCATCATCTTGCATTGGGGGGGAGAGAGCGAGAGACCATTGAGGTGAGAGAGACACATGGATTTAATGTGTGTGAAAGGTGAGAGTTCTATTGAACAAAACAGGCTTGCTTCAAAACCACATGTTCACGCCATTTTTGTGTGTGTGTGTGTGTGTCTGTGTCACTGCACCAGTCCGACTCCAATCTGGTTTCTCAGATCCCCCCCTTCTCTCCTTGCCCAGCACCTTCTTCTTATTGGATGACCTAGTGGGGTTGCCAAGGAAACATCTGTGGTGGGTCGAAATGTGGGGTGCAGATTTTTGAATGGGCTTCAATCACACAGTCACACATGCATCCACTTTTTGGCGCACACACACACACACACACACACACACACACACACACACACACACACACACACACACACACACACACACACACACACATACACTTAGGTGAAAATCAGTGGTGAGATTTTATACAAGCAAGGCCAGTTACCCATGGAGATTAAATGATGGAGAAAAAACTGATAGAGAAGGAAAAGAGAGGGAAGAAAAGATGAGGGGAGGGGAGAACTCTTGACTTTCGGAAAAAAAGTACATCATCTAGTATATCTACAGGCTTAGACAAAAGGGTTCCAAAAGGGTTCTTCGGCTCTCCCCGTAGGAGAACCCTTTTTGGTTCCACGTAGAACCCTTTTGGGTTCCATTTAGAACTCTGTGGAAAGGGTCCTGCATGGAACCCAAAAGGGTTCTACCTGGAACCAAAAAGCATTATTCAAAGGGTTATCCCATGGGGACAGCTAAAGAACCATTTTAGGTTCTAGATAGCACCTTTTTGCTAAGGGTGTAGAACTGTATATCATCATCAACAACATTATCGCCATAATCATGATAATTTAGTAGTACAATCTCACCTGAATAACTATACAGTCAACTTTAATCATTCTTCTAAATTATGCAGGTTCTCAAACAAACATGCACACTGTGACTACAGACAGGCTCTTGATGCCAGGCCTTTTTGAGCATCATTCGACACACACCCACGATAAAGTCCTCATTGCTTTCCTGCCTACCACTCAGTCTTTCTTTCTCTCTTTCTTTCTCATTCTCTCATTTCCATTCTGTCTTTGTTTTCCTCTGTAAGCAAATTCAAAGAAATTCCACCCAGACAAGTCTTTATAGTTCAATATGCAGTATACCCACGCTGACTGACTGTGTGTGTGGAGTCAAAGGTTAGATCACATGAAAACGAAAAGAGATATCCTACTACACAGACACACACACACACACACGCGCGCAGGCAGTCACTTCACACAAAAGCAGACTCCCACTTCACACTGATAGTGTACACACACCCCTCTCTCTGTCATCATGAGCAGCTTTGATCTGGTGTGCTGTTGCCATTAAAGTGTTATGGTGTTACGTAATGCTTTTACATAAACTGCACTCTGCAGGGAGAGAGAGGGAAGACAGATGGGGGGGTGAGAGAAGGAGAGACTTATTTTTGCTGCACCATTACAAAGGAGATTCGCACTGCACCAAATCCCCCTTCCTTACAAATGCACGCACACACAAACCAACACACACACACTCGGTTCCATGTTGACAGATTGCCTATATTGGCTGAATCCAGTACCTTTCTTTGTGTTCCAGATTTAGTCTGTCTCTCCCCACCATACATTCTAACAAACAATACTCAACATTGATTTATTTTTAACAAACAAGCATGGGGAATTGTATCTCCATCTCTTGAAATGAACCAGACAGCTCTCTGAGCCACACACTAAAACAACAACAGCCTCCCTCCCCCACCCCTCATTCTCCTAGGGATTTAAACAGCGGGGGGAAGGGGCTGAACCACAAAGCTTCATCCATATCACCCACCGGCTGAACAACCATGCCCTACACGTGGTGTGTGTACATGTGTTTTGTGTGTGTGTGTATGGGTGTATATGTGCAGGTAACAAATGGATGCTAACACTGAGCCAGAATCCACTCTATTAGCACAAACACAGGGTTTTATTCATTAAATATATAAACAGGAAAGAAAACAAAGACATTCACACCATTAACAGAGAGAAAGAGAAAACAGTAAAAATTATGGATAATGCTTTCCACTGTAATGCAACTTGTTGCCTGGATTAAGGATAAGATGGTGAACAGAGAGAAGGAAACCAAAACATAGAAAAACATCCAGACTATTTTTAAAACTGCACTCCACCTTTACACTCTCCTCTCTTCAACTGTCTGTTAGAATTTCTCTGAACTGCTCCCCAAGCTAGGGGGTCAAATCAACATCCCTTCTACCCACTTCTAAAACTCAGGAACAGACCGACAGATGGATAGACAGACCGGCCGACAGACAGGAAGGTAGACATAGGGTTAAGAGCAACGTCACGCTCATTGTCTATAGGTCTGTCACTCCTGATGATATATAGAGGAACAGTGATCACCAGCAGGATGAGAGAAAAGGAGTGTGTGTCCATGATTTGGGGATGGGGATGAGGTGTACTCCTGAATGCAAGCCACAGGTATTAACTTTGGCCCCCACCCCCTCCTCCTTCAGAAATCAGAAACAAAGGTCCACTAAGAACCTGCCCATTGGGCACACCAGGTCATTTCAACGTGGATAATTGGGTAATATTTGGTTGAGACGTTGATCAATGAGATTCCAACCTATATTCACCAACTCAAAAAGACAGCCAAAAGTTAGTTGAATTTCCAATGTGTTATCAATATGCTTTCAACCATCTAAAACCATTACCAAATTCCAATGGAAAAACAATGTCTGATTTTTGGTTTAGTTGTCACCCAAATGCCTATCACTGCACTTTCAACCATTTAAAAGCACAGCAAAGTTCAAATGGGAATACAATGTCAGATATTTTGTTTATTTGTACAACAGATTAATATGTTATCACTGTGCTTCATCTAATAGCACAACCAAGTGACCTGAATTGCAGTTGAGATTACATTAAAAGTACATGGTGCAAGTGATCAATGCCATTCTAGATTCTGCGCAGATTGTTAAAGCAATTGGTAAAGATCTCCATAGACCTGCAATGACTTATGATGCTATCTTGAACACGCACACTTTATTTGATTACATAAGAAATGTATAGTTAACATTAACCTCAAAACGTGGCCATGGATGTGTTACTCATTTTAAGGTTGAATGTTATATTAGATTTACTGTATACAAAAGTAATATGCAATTATGTTTGGTTGACAACGCAACCAAATATCAACATTGAAAGGCGATGTATCTACTTATTGGATAGTTCCATCAGAGCCACTGGCTTAAATCCATTCTTGAACTTTTATTTTTGGTTGAGTTGGAGACATGAATCCAACATATAATTTGATAACTAACAAGTTAATAGTCTATTTATTGTATTTAAAAAGTGATATTGATTTTTTTTTTTTTTTTGTCAACGCAACCAAATATAAACATTTGAAAGATATGTATATTCTGCTTGGATAGTTCCATCTGTGTCACTGCCTGAGTCTGGCTTTAATACCAGTTTATCTACAAATTAATAATTGATATGTTGGATTCACCTCTCCATCTCAACCAAAAATCTAAGTTAAAGAATAGTACTAAATCAATTCGAATCAAACTTTAAATTCACTTCAAATAAAGTTTGATTTGATTTAGTCATATTATTCTAAACCAGACTCAGTCAGTGGCACAGATTAAACTATCAAAGCAGAAGATACATCTCCTTCAAATATTGGTATTGGTTGCATTGACAAAACAAAAAAGACAACAAAAAAAAAATCAATATGTAAGGGATAATCAACGAGGGGCTATGCATTCTATGGAAAATAATGAACAAAGAGGATAATGAGGAAGATGTGTTCCACGACACGCTAGAGGAGTGGAACTGACCTTCCACGGAGTTGCATAATTTTCAATGCATAGAGCCCAGAGCTGATTATCCTTTTTATACCTTGGCTGTAATTTAACACATTTGCTGATAGACGTGTTCATTTGAAAGTAGAAATGTGTTCAGCATCCACTGAAGTAGCTAGCAAGTGTACAATATAGCTACAGTAGTTGCCTTGGTAACCAAACAAACAGACTGGCTAGTTTAGTTAACCAAACCATCAGTCCTAACTTGGTATTATGAAAATCTAATCCAACAATGCCAATAATGTTTTCAATTCGACTTTTGCTTTCAAAAGTAGCTTGAACATAGAACATGTAAGAATGAACTATAGCCATTGAATACAACCATGCTGATATAGCATCCCTTATAGGGAAATTATGCACGCTCTAGAATGCCCTTCAAGCCAATCAGAAATGAGTGTTCAACAATTTCATGGTACAACACTAAATATCATTACATTTTAAATCAACCAGAGCTTGAAACCCTAGGCCTATTGTATTGTCAGTTTTCTGTTGAATTCTGGGTTGAATTCAAACAATTGCTGTTGATGACTTTGCAAATGCTATAGACCTTTTTATAGCTATATAGACCAGACCTTTTATAGCTATATAGCTATATAGACCAGTCAAGGTTGTTTGCGGTGTCTCATGAAACATTATCCTATAAAAAGAGTATGAAAACCAGTGAAGAACAAAGTACTCAGTAGAAAAAAAGCATTGTATTAATGTGTCCTGGTAGAGAAGAAGGTAATCCTTGACGTGGTGTGTGTGTGAAAGAGAGTCCTTGACGTGGTGTGTGTGTGTGTGTGTGTGTGTGCGCGTGTGTGTGTGTGTCCCCTTAGTGTAGACTGTGTTCCCTGAACCTAGTGCCTTGTGTTCCAGGCACCTCATGCAGCAAGAGAGGAGTGTTCAGTGGTCATTGTTCAGTCAGTAGAGGAACATCCTTCAATGGTGTCTCAGTATTGCGTTACTTTTGCAGTTTTTTTATTGGTTGGTTTGTTATCGTTGTTAATCCCAGAGAGATTGAACCTGCTGCTGTTTCTCCAGTGCGAGGTCATCACAGTACAGTAGTTGCTCGTTTGAGTGGTGGAGTACATCTGGTCCAGAGGAGAATGTGTGTGTTTTTCATTCACTTAGGACGATTAAGTTTTGTGATGCTGTTTCTTGGTAATGTTCACTGGCAAGGTGAGGTGTTGTATCCTGTGATCTCCATTTACACCTTAATAAAAAGACATTCATACATGCTTTCTGATTGTTTTGAGCAATGTTGTCATCACTGTTATCCACTGGTACTTTAACACTGGGAGAAGAATAGTCAACAGTACACCCCACATTGCCACGGGAAGTAGGGGTGCTGAAGAAAATTACAAAAATAATTTTAAAAAATCACAAAAGTAGTGCACTGGGCCTAGTCCTGTATTGCTCCTCTGTAGCTCAGTTGATAGAGCATGGTGCTTGTAATGCCAGAATAGTGGGTTTGATTCCCGGGACCACCCATATGTAGAAATAATTGCACACATGACTGTAAATCGCTTCGGATTAAAGCGCCTGCTAAATGGCATAAAAAAGATGTAGATGTGGATTGAGACTGTGATTGTAGTCTGGGATTAGGAGGTAATTAGTTAACAATTAGATTATTACAAACTGTTTAACTAGATTAGGCCGTCGTTAGATTAAACACGTCGTATCATATAAAAATCTGTGTTTTAGAAAAAAGGACTTGCAGAGAAGAGGAAAAGCTTCTCTAGTCATTCCTAGTCGTGTGCAGTGCAGTTGAATTCTGTGACCATTGTTTACATATTCAAAAGCGCTGAGAGTGGATCGAAAAAGTGGATCCCAAACTTTGAAATGGCCTCCCCTCACCCACTTGAAGTCTTTAAAAGTCCAGTGATGTAGATTTTTTTGTTTTTAAATTCAACTTTTGGGGGGGTGGCTTGACCCACCAGGACCAATGGGAGTGTTGTTTAGAGCTCCTATCACTCTCTTTCAAGTCTTTATCATTGTCTGATGCATTTCACAATATACCATTCCAGCAATGTCATACACACCAGTCCAGTAATGTTGTCTAGTTCTAACAAAAGAAACCAAAGTCCATGGCTGCCTGGTCCAGACTTACTTCCTAGGGGCTGGCCCTCGTGTAGCGTTGCTGGGCTTGTTCCCAGGGCGACGGACTGGAACCTTTGGGACAGGGATCCTGGTCCGGGCTGGGGGAGGAGCTTGGGTGCGTGTGTCAGTTGGAGGAGTGGCTGTGAGGACAGTGGAAAGTGCTGATTGGCTCACAGAGTGAGGGGGTGTGGTCTGTCTGACACTAAGAGGGATTTTGGACTCGAGGGGAAGGCTAGTGCTTCCCTTCATAGAGCGGAAAGATGAAGAGGAGGAAGAGGAAGGAGGAGTAGTCTGGGAGGGAGCGCTACGTTTGTAGTCGTCAGTGGAGAGGGAAGGAGTACTTGTCAGATCTTCTTCCTCCTCCTCTTCCTCTTCATCAGATCTGTCCAATTCCTCATTGTAGAGGTCGTAGAGCGCGTCGCCAGAGCAGCTGTCACGCGATAAACCAATCCTCTGGTTCCGCAGGAAGCCGTCGTCAGGTGTTGCCGTGGGGGTTGCCGAGGGCGTATCCCAATAGCCCTCGTCTCTAAGGGCCGGGACATCCTGTTGGGGCTGGACTTCTTCCTTAGTGTCCTTCTCATTGGGCGAGGAAGTTTGACGGGCAGCGTGAGTGGGGAGTTTACTCATCCTTCCTCCCCCCACTAAAGGGATCTTGCTGAGTCCCAGAGACTTGACCTGGGGGGGTTTCCGCTCTGTACCCCTGGGGGGAGCCGGGTGAGAGCTGGGTCGGGGGAGGGCGGGGGAGTTCGCTCCCCCAGAGGGGAGCATGTGCCAGAGCCCCTGCATGTCTGCGTCGTCCACCCCGTCAGGGCTGGCCATCTCCTCACCACCCCCCATGTAGGCCACCACGCCGCTGCCAGAGGGCTGCTGAATCGGGGCAGAGTGAGAGGGCATCAGCCGTGCCCTGGCTGGGAGGGGGGCAGGGGTGGAAGTGGGGGTAGGGGTAATGCTGGAAGGGGTGACATGGTTAGTAATGGAGGATTTAGCTGGGGAGCTGCGTACTACTCCTCCCCCACTACTACTGCTACTGCTGGTGACACTTCCTCCTCCTCCATTTCCTCCTCCCACGTTTCCTGCCACCTCCTCCTCTGCATCCGCAATGATGTCACCGCACCCTGTCAGCGAATCAAAGCTCTTGAGCGAGGTGACGTCAGTGAAGAGGAGTGAACAGAGCCGGTCCACTGAGGGTTCAGAGGTGGGGTCACACCGATCCAGGGGGGGGGTGGCCGTTGCTGAGGAAATTGACATTTTGGGTCTTGAGTGAAAGGCAGAGTGAAGAGGGGAAGGGGATGGTGTATAGGGGAATTCTGACAGGTTTGTCGTCATGGCAGTAGAGTGCGTGAGTGGTGTTGTGGCGTTGTCTGCGGGAGAAGTTCCCGCTGATTCTGTGTGTGGCTCAGCCTCCAAGCTCCCATTATCCTCCTGCGGTGAGCGAGGCTGGGGTTCAAGGGTCAGAGTGATGTCTTTCACTTCCTCCTTTAGAATCATATCCCCCTCTCTCACCTCCCTCCCCTCAGTTACTCCCACCTCTCCCTCCGTCACTCTCTCCTTCCGCCGCCACCTTATACTACTAAAGAAGCCTTTTAAACCTCTCCCCCTGCTTCCAAACCCTGTACTCTCATTAGCTCTCAAACTTCCTCGTCTGAGCAGCGAAAAGAAGCTTAGTGATTTGCTGAGAGACCTCACCTGTCCCGCCTCTGATATTCCGGACTCCTCCCCTCTCTGTCCATCTGTCTCCGAGCTTGTTAGTCCATCATGCGTTTTACTCCTGACGAGATCGTTAGCCGCCCCCGCAGAATTCCCATTCACAGAATTCCCATTCTCGGAATTCCCATTCCCATTGGCCTCTTTGTTCCTGAAGGAGAAGAATCTGGCCATTCCGGAGCTGGAGCGTCGTTTTCCAAACAGCTTTAAGGCTGCTTTGTTGATCTTCCCTGGCGGCTGGGGGTCACATGGGGGAACGGAAGGAGGAGGTGGAGGAGGCTCCACGCATTCTGACTGCACCTCCATCTTTTAGCTATCTCTATCACTCTATTTCTCCGGCTGTCTCCCTCTGTTCCTCTCTCTCTCTCACTCACACTCTCTCTGTCATGCAGCCTGGTGCTCTCTCGCTTCCTCACTGGTTCTTTCTGATGCTTGCCTGTTGGTTTTCTCTCTCTCTCTCTCTCTCTCTCTCTCTCTCTCTCTCTCTCTCTCTCTCTCTCTCTCTCTCTCTCTCTCTCTCTCTCTTTCTCTCTCTCAAACACACACACACACACGACGGGTGCTACTCTTGACTGTATCCATGGCAACTGGTTGGGCTAAGCAGCTTTCGTCAGAGTTGGCGGACTGCCCATGTCTCTCCTCCTCCCTCTCTCCCTCCCTGCTCCCTCAATATACTCCCCCCTCCCCACCCGATCAGCACCATGGCTCCCTCTCTTCTTTTCTGTCCTTTATTTATTCATCTTTGTTCACGCCCCCAGATTAGTTCCTCCCATCAAAATGAGACATATTGAGCGAGAGACTGACTTGTGCTGCACTACTGTGAGTAGTTGTGTGTATGTGGTTGTGTGTGTGTGTGGGTGTGTGTATGTGGTTGTGTGTATGTTTGTGTGACATTTTAATAGTATGTGAGACAGATGAGCTTGTGTTTGCTTATGAATGTGTGACCTATACAGAACTTACATAATAACATGCGTGTGTGTGTTCAGAGGTAAACACTTTAAGTATACAAACTGAGCCTCTCAAATCCCACTCAGATGAGAAGACTCAGTTGTGTAGTGTTTTTTTCCTCCATTGCGTGTGTGTGTGTGTGTGAGCAGATCTGCTGATCAGTGGAATGAAGAGAATAAAGCATGCATATAGACTTAGAGAATTATTGTTCTCAACACACACACACACACACACACACACACACACACACACACACACACACACACACACACACACACACACACACACACACACACACACACACACACACACACACACACACACACACACACACACACACACACACACACACACACACACACACACACACACACACACACACACACACACACACACACACACACACACACACACACACACACCAGACTGCAGACATGCCTCCAGTAGAGTTTGGCCTGGCAGTATACAACATATGGCAGTATACAACTAACCCTGTTCCATATGGAGTCAAGGACCATGTGTCCAATAGGATATGACAGCTAAGAGACAACGGTCTAACAGTCTCTCATCTAAAGAAGACTGACTGTTGAAATAGATGTTTTTGTGTTGTGTATTTGACCCAATGAAATAAATACATACATGTACAGTTTATCATACCGTTTTGTTCTGTCTCCCTCCTCGTCTTCCCTCTCTCAACAAATGTGTGTTTCATCCACAGATTCTGTTTCATTCTCTCCTTCCTAGATTAACTCTGCTTATGTGCTCAATTTTTTCTCTCCTTTTTCTTGTCCTTTTCCAATCCTCCCTATCTCCCCTCAGCACCCCGACCTACTTTTAGCCGCTCTCCTCGCTCCTTCCCTCCTCCCCCTCTTCTTTCCTAGTTTTGAAGCACGGGACCCATCTTCCACCTCATTGCTATCAAACAATGTCTGCATTCACACGCTGGAGGCTACCAACATCCACACAGACACACACAGAGACACACAGAGACACGTGAGGGCTTCCCCAGAGTGAAGCACTGAGGTGGATCTCCTTATGCTCTTTCCCAGCCAACTCTATTAGATAGAGCCTACCCAGGCCTGCCTGTCTGTCTACCTACCTTCCTGTCTGTCTGCTTTTCTGTCTGTCTGCCTGTCTACCTACCTTCCTGTCTGTCTGCCTACCAGCTTGTCTACCTACAGTACCTACCTGTTTGCCTACCTGTCTGCGAAAATAGTATGTTACTCTCTATCTCTCTCTCCATTGCGTGTTTTTTCACAGGCCCCCTGGGTATATCTCGTCACTAAATGGGACAGTTAGAGGACATTACAGAGTGTTACTGGGTGTGTGTGCGTGTGTGTGTGTGAGAGAGAGAGGTATCTGTCTATTGACTCCATATTCAGACCAATGACTCAATCCATTGATGGGCTGAAGCAGAGTGGAGTGGATTGTGAGAGTGGTTGGCATGGTAACAATTATTGGATGGATCTGGCCGTGAATGGCCATGTTGTTCATATCTGCCTTATTAGACATCCGTCTGGCCATAGTGGTAAGGACAGATTTGTTGGATTTAACAGGTCATATCTTCTGCTCTGAACAATGCAAAAGTATAACCCATCCTCTAATACAGAATTAATAACACACAGTACACAGACATGTGCATGCAGACAGAGCACACACTGGTCATCCCCTCTGTAGCCCCAGGAGTCTTGTAGTGAGTGGTTTTGGGGGGTAGGGACTCTTAGAAGAGTGTCTCCCCAGTGTGGCTGGGTCAGAATTAGACTAATCCATGTGTGTGTGTGTGTGTGTGTGTGTGTGTGTGTGTGTGTGTGTGTGTGTGTGTGTTTTAACCCCCAGGATTACTCCTTGTGCTCTTTTGTTCCTGTAATGAACAGAGAGCAGCTTTAGGTATTATTAAGTGACATAGAGACACTCCCCCCATTGTGACATAGTACGAATATACACACACACACTCCTATACTAAAATCACATGTACAGTTGAGTCAACAAATTGTATATGCTGTCTTAGGACTGGTCTGAATGTGAGCATGAAAAAGGAACATGTAAATACAAAAGTATGTGGACATCCCTTCAAATTAGTGGATCCGGCTATTTCAGCCACACCCGTTTCCGACAGTTGTATAAAATCGAGCACACCGCCATGCAATCTCCATAGACAAACATTGGCCCGTACTGAAGAGCTCAGTGACTTTCAATGTGGAACAATCATAGGATGCCACCTTTCCAACAAATCAGTTTATCACATTTATGCCCTGCTAGAGTTGAGCAAGTTGAGAACAAGTTCTCATTTACAACAGCGACCTGGCCATATAATATAGAATATAGAAGCAACAATGGCTCAGCCGCGAAGAGGTAGGCCACACAAGCACATTGCACTTAAAAATAATCTGTCCTCGGTTGCAGCACTCACTACCGAATTCCAAACTGCCTCTGGAAGCAACGTCAGCACAATAACTGTTAGTCGGGAGCTTCATAAAATGGGTTTCCATGGCCGAGCAGCCGTATACAAGCCTAAGATCACCATGCACAATACCAAGCGTCAACTGGAGTTGTGTAAAGCTCGCCGCCATTGGACTCTGGAGCAGTGGAAACGCATTCTCTGGAGTGATGAATCACACTTCACCATCTGGCAGTCCGACAGAAGAATCTGGGTTTGGCGGATGGCAGGAGAACTCTACCTGCACAGTGCCAACTGTAAAGTTTGGTGGAGGAGGAATAAGGGTCTGGGGCTGTTTTTCATGGTTCCACTGAAGGGAAATCTTAATGCTACAGCATACAAACATTCTAGATGATTCTGTGATTCCAACTTTGTGGTTGGAGGAAGGCCCTTGCTTTTTCAGCATAACAATTCCCCCGTGCACAAAGCGAGGTCCATACAGAAATGGTTTGTCGAGAACGGTGTGGAAGAACCTGACTGGCCTGCACAGAGCCCTGACCTCAACCCCATCAAACACCTTTGGGATGAATTGGAACGCCGACTGCGAGCCAGGCCTAATCGCCCAACATCAGTGCCCAACCTCATTAACACTCTTGTGGCTGATTGGAAGCAAGTCACCGAAGCAATGTTCCAACGTCCAATGGAAAGCATTTCCAGAAGAGTGGAGGCTGTTATAGCAGCAAAGGGGGGGACCAACTCCATATTAATGCCCATGATATTGGAATGAGATGTTCGACGAGCAGGTGTCCACATTTGGCCATGTAGTGTATATGGAGCGTGTGTGTAGGTGTTGGTGGACGTGCATGTGTACTTAGCCCTCAGTAGTGTCATGGCTGTCTGGGGTGTAGAACGTAGCAGAATGTTGGAGCGCTATGGAAGACGGTAGGGGAACCATGTAGTGTAGAAGACCTGTTAATGTTTAATGGAAGTTAAAGTGCAACGGGACGAAATGGCTTACGGAAGCACAGTTCACCATGTAGAGGGAGAGAGAAGTGTAGGGGGGAGTGATGTCTTGTCTATGCAATCCAACCCTTCAGCAGACACTCTTGACGTAGTGTTTGTGTGTATGTATAGTAACAGTGACCTCCAGAGCTCATTTACAACAAGGGCCTTCTTGTCTCAGGCTACAGGGTTTTAGCTGGTCTTTACAGAAAGCTGACACGAGTATAGAGCGGCAACAATGTATTGGTGAAAACAGACATAATCACGCGCCCAGGCTTGGAATAAAAGGCCTGGTAAAGTACATTGGGACAGTGTCTTCATGGAGATTTGTAGAGAGCTGGTGGAACTAGTTCAATGCCCATTCAGGGCATATTCATAAATAATTTAGGAGCAAGTGCTTTACCCTCCTCCCCCAGTTACTTTCAGACAAACTTCACAATGTATGTTCACACACACACGTAATACCATCTGTACACTGTGTGCTTGTCAGTGTGTGAGAGGGATCAGAGAAATGGTTTAGGTCAAATTGTATAAACCCATTCCAGACAGTCTAATCCTCACCCTGTTACACTACTGTAGCGACTGCTGGGGGACAGCAATGTCCTGACCTCTCGGCATGGGACATAGTGGGATAACATTATACACTGTAGTGAGGCGACATCGGTCCCGCGACCCAAGGGGAATCAAGGAGTGCCTAGTTCTAGTGGCCAGCTCAGATACATTACGACGAACAACTAAAAACAACGGGTGACTGTCCTATTGCTTGCTGTCGCCACAGTGTGTTATAGCGACCACCTGCTGGATTCCAGCTATGGCTGTTCTCACCAATGCGGAGGCGAAAAAAACAAACACCTGTTTAGGCGAGGTGCTGGCTAGCGGAGTAGAACACTTGAAAAATAAATGGAGAGCCGCACACTCTAGGAGCTCCGATGCAATAATTTAATAACCTAACCAACGTTTCGACAGACAAGCTGTCTTCATCAGGGTATAGTCACCCTGATGTTCTCACCAATGTCATATGAAGAATTGTCTGAAAGATCACGATAATCTGGTCAGAGGCTCTACTGCACATGTCAAACTCATTCCATGGAGGGCCAAGTGTGTGGGTTTTCGCTCCTCCCTTGTACTTGATTGATGAATTAAGGTCACTAATTAGTAAGGAACTCCCTTCACCTAGTTGTCCAGATGTTAATTGAAAGGAAAAACCAGCAGACACTAGGCTCTCCATGGAATGAGTTGACAGCCCTGCTCTAGTCTCCCCTGATAGACTGACAAGCTCTTCCAGTCTCTCACACACAGCCTCCTTGTTCTCCTGCTGACCCCTCCAATGTTCTATGACCCCAGAGTAACTGTGGCAATTACCTTGAAAATGGGGTCATGACCTTACCCAGTGAGACAAAGGTAACCAATTGGATTATCCAATCAATCCAAGGAGCCAATGGGATTATCTCAATGCCATGTCCACGGACTAACGTTGGACATGGAAGTAAAATCGACTTTCAGCATTCATCATTCAGATTACAGTGGAATCATGCCATCTCGCAAGATGGAACAGTTTGAAGGCCAAATTCTGATTTCAGTGCAATTCCACGTTAAAACAGGGTTATCCAGAGATGTTCTGGCTTTGACGGAGGATCGAGACGTTTTAGAACTCAAATCTGTACCTGGCCATCGTCCTATCTGGAGGATCGCAATATTAAGAACATGAAATATGGGATGTTCATTTCTAAAATCGGCTAGATGTTGGATTAAGGGGAGAATCTGATGCTTTGAACATAAAGAGATCAGAGCAGACACAGTCTGATTTACAGAGCGTTGGCTTTCACAAATACAGTTGTATTGAGTTGAATAACATAGGCAGACAGAACACGCAGATCTTCATGATTCATGTTGTCATTTATTCTCTTTAGTGCTTTTCAACATTCTTAAAAACAAGCCTTTCTATGTGCAGTAAATGCCGCTTTCCATAAAGATTTACAATACACCTTCATCCACCAACATAGGAATATGGCTAAACACAACACACATACACGCATTCACACACACACACTCGTCCTTTAGTGACCCAATCTCTCACTCTCTTTCCATCCCTCCTCCCTCCATTCCAGCCCAATCACCCCTCCTCCTCCATTTCTCCAGTATCACACGCCTCAGCAGGTCATGCGGGCCACTCCAAACTCCAGGCTGACCACAGCGGGCTCGGCCTTGGCCCCGTATGTCCCCTGCAGGTCACTGTAGCTCTCCTTGCGCTCTGTACCGCTGCTGCCCTCTACTGTCCGCTCTGTGTCACTGCAGCACTCTGTCACCTCCTCTCCCACCTCCTCCTCCTCCTGCTGTCGCTGTGCCTCCTTTCGGCTGAGGGGGGCTCCCAGGATGAGGGAGTGAGGGCGTGTGGGGAGGATGCGTTGGTCTCTAGGGGAAGCCTGGGGGTCCAGGGTGGGGGGGCTGATGCCATGCTTCTGTAGCCTCTGGAGGGACACAAAGAAGGAGACATACGGTTAGATTTAGTAACGCGAGAGAGAGAACCCCCCACCCATAAAAACACATTGCGCACCACCACACCACCACCACACACCACCACCTGTTGTTTTCAGAATCCTGATGTGCAGATTGATGTCACATTGTGTATTGTTTCAATACAATACACCAGCACCACATTACAACCGTACCTCTAACCCCTCCTCTCCAGCCACACAGACAGCCCCCTACCTCTTGAAACGACGCCACACTGTTAATCATTTTATGAAATTCAAACCTAAGGCCCGGTTCGTCCTTGTTAGCCATACGGCCAACTTGGCCTGGCCAAACAAAGTTCAGCAAAACACATTTTACCTTTTCACTGCTTGAATAGCTTGGCCCCAATCACAAACATCCCCACAGAGAAGATCCCCCCCAACCTCAAACACACAGTCCAGAGACAGTAACAGCATTATCCTGGCACACAGAAAAAAACATGACGAGTCTCAGTCACTGCACAAAACAGATACCCCTCCCCAACTCCCGGGTCAACCCTATGGCTATTGGTGGCTTATAGAGCACCCTCCACCTATACCCTGCCATGCTCTCAGCCCCCCACAACCCCCTGCCACTGATGGCCCTTCACTCCCACTGAGCTCCTGATGTGCCTAACCTTGACACTGAGGGTGTACAGCGCCTTACCCCCCACTTCCGCAAACTCCCACAGGCTCGGAGTGCTAAATATCAGTACGTTTCCAGAACCCTCCTGCCAGTCCCAAGTCTCTGCTGTCACTTGCAGTGGTGGCCCCTCCTCCAGAGGTTGCTCCAGCACCCTCTTCACTGGCTCAGGCAGAGCCTCCTGGACCTCCCCATGACTCTCTCCAGCAACCTAAGAGAGTCCCGCCTGTTGTGCCAACTCCTGAGGGGTTTTCCACCCCCCACCAGCCGTAGGTCAGCTAGGCTCCTGCTGCCATTAAATGTCCCTGCAGGGTGGTTGAACGGACCTCAAAGGAATCAGTGGGTTGTGGAAGATGGGCTCCTCCGACACCGCCGCCACCCCCCTCCCTCCCTCGTGTGGGCCTCAGCAGCTGCCAGGCTCTCAGTACTGCTGCATAGAAATCAGAGACCCCCGTTTCATTTAGTCTCTCCGGCCGCATGAAGAAGAGCTGGCGGCCCAGCCCTAAACCGCCACAGCCCTCCTAAACAGAGCACATGCTGGTTCCCTCCAGCTAACATCAGTGTGGTACAGTAGCCTCTGCACTGCACTGAGTCAGAATGATGCCACCCTGCTTTCCAGGTCCACCAGGCCTTGTCCTCCCTCCTGGACAGAAAAAATCCACGCGCTTGCGTTGCATGTCCGCAAGGAATCCTCCGTTGGTGGGGGGTATCTCTCTCATCTCCCCCACAACAGAAGTAACACGCCCATCAGACAAACGTAAAACAATGTGTTTTATTGGTTTCCCTGCTCTGTTTTACCAACCCAAAGAAGAAAGATCTGTCAGCATCCATCTCTCTCAACATGGAAAATCTAGCTCTTACAAGTGCTTTTTTCACTTTGATGGGATAAAGAGCCCCATGTCCCAGTGTAGTTGACAGATTATCTTGCAGCCCCCACCCTATTCTGCCGCACAAGCTCAACCTCCGATAACACTCAAGCTCCCCAAGTACTCTCCTGGACTCTGAAGGAGAAAAAGCTGTATACTGCTGACAGAAAAACCCAATCTGGGCTTTCCCTACATCCCACCACTGACTGAGAGACTCAAACTCCCCTTTCCAGTGTCCCCACCCCTCCCAAAAGCCTTGTAAGCTTGAGCAAAAAGTGGCATTGTGTAAGAGCTTTACATAGAATTTTCAATAGGAACCTGCCTGGGCCCTGGTGAAACAGAGAAGTGAGCCATGGCAATAGGATGATCTGAAAACCCAACAGGGAGAATGGAGGCTCTCACTAGCCTATTGCTCTAAAAAAAAATTATGTATAGATACGATCCAAACGAGTTGCGTTCACCCTACCCCCAACCACCTTTACACACGTATACTGCTTTGGAGGTGGGATACTTAGTTCTCCATGTGTCCACTAGATCAAACTCATTCAACATCCCTGCCGAGACCGAATGCAATTCCTCCACATTCCTGTCTTTAGTGAAACCCCTTTCCCCCCAGTCTCATGTTAAGGGAGTCTAACCGTAAAATCTCCAGGTGGGAGGGAAAACACCACAATTAGAAACCAGTAGAGTAGCCCATGAAGCCACCGTGCCATAAAAGACCTAACAATTTACACAGTCTGTAGAAATGCCCTTACGCACCAATGTGACCCACTTTCTTAGCCTATACTGCTTCTTGGGTGAGAGAACACTAAACCCCTCATTCTTCATCAGGTGTTGTACTGACCTTACAAACCTTTCAGAAGCAGGAAAATAACTCCAGCGGAACCTTCTTTTCCCCTTTAGTCTCCCTCAGGAAGCTAGACAGTTCCCTCGCTGTATGTATAGGGCCCTCCGCCTGACTGGCTGGCAGCTCTAGATCCATTAAGCCGTCTGAAAACAAGGCATCCTCCATTGGCACGGTAACGTCCTCCTCAGTCTGGTCGCCCTGCACTTCCCCCCTGATCAGGGCCTCCTCCCCAATGACAGGAAATATTTCCGGGGATGAGCCCACTCTGCCTTTGCCCAGCCACTCTCTTTTCTCCACTTTTTTTTTCTCTGTTCCTCAGCTCCACCAGCATGGTTACCGTTCCCCACAGACCCTGTACTCACTTCCTCCACCACCAGAGTCTCCGTTACTACAGCAACCTGCCTCTGCTCATTTTGCCCATCTATACACCCCCTTCTCCAATAAACAAACAATGCGTTAACCCTGCACCATGAAAATTTACATTTTTTATGAATTTTAAAATAAGCAAGAAACAGGATAGTAGCCCTCAACACAACCCATCAACCCAGTCCCCAGTGAGATAGAAGTACTCACAGCCTCCAGTTCTTTTATTGTGTCCTCCAGTTGGCAGTTGCTCTCCTTCAGGGTGAGAACGTTCTTCAGGACAGACTGACGGGGGTGCATGGACCGATCAAACTGGTGGTACATATTCCTCCAGAACCTGACACACACACAGAGAGAGAAATGAGGGAAAAGGAATAACAGGGTAGGGTTGATGAGAGAGAGGGACGGAGAGGAGGAAAAGAGGGATGGAGAGGAGGAAGAGAGATCAAAATCTGATTGTATTTGTCACATGCTTCGTAAACAACAGATGTAAACTAACAGTGAAATGCTTAATTACGGACCTTTCCCAACAATGCAGAGATTTTTTATTTTTAAATGAAAATGTGATTTTTTTTGGTGGGGGTGAAAGAATGGCTATATACACAGGGTACCAGTACTGAGTCAATGTGCAGGGGTACAAGGTAATTTAGGTAGATATGTACATATAGGTAGGGATAAAGTGACTAAGTAACGGGATAGATAATAAACAGTGACAGCAGCATATGTGATGAGTCAAAAGAAATGAGTGCAAAAATGGCTGATACAGATAGTGAAGTAGTTATCAATAGCTACCCGGAATAACTATTTAGCAGTCTTATTGCTCGGGGGTAGCAGGTTCAGGGTCTTGTTGGTTCCAGACTTGGTGCATCAGTACCTCTTGCCGTGCGATAGCAGAGAACAGTCTATGACTTTGAAGATTTTTAGGCCCTTCCTCTGACACCACCCTGTATAGAGGTCTTGGATGGCAGGGAGCTCAGCCCTAGTGATGTACTGGGCCGTACGCACTACCCTCTGTAGCATCTTGCGGTTGGATGCCAAGCAGTTACAATACCAAGCGGTGATGCAGCTAGTCAAGATGCTCTCAATGGTGCAGCTGTAGAACTTTGAGGATCTGAGGGCGCGTGACAAATCTTTTCAGCCTCCTGAGGGGGAAGGGGCGTTGTCGTGCCCTCTTCACAACTGTGTTGATGTGTGGACCATGATAGTTCCTTAGAGATGTGGACACAGAGGAACTGGAAGCTCTAGACCTGTTCCACAACAGCCCCGTCTATGTAGATGGGGGCGAGCTCGGCCCTCCATTTCCCGTAGTCCACGATCAGCTCCTTTGTCTTACTGACGCTGAGGGAGAGGTTGTTGTCCTGGCACCACACTGCCAGGTCTCTGACCTCCTCCCTGTAGGCTGTCTCATCATCGGTGATCAGGCCTACCACCGTCTACAAACTTAATGATGGTGTTGGAGTCGTGCACGGCCACACAGTCATGGGTGAACAGGAGGGGACTAAGCACGTACCCCTGAGGGGCCCCCTTGTTGAGGGTCAGCGTGGCAGATATGTTGTTGCAGAGGGAAGTGTTTAATACTAGGGCCTTAGCTTAGTGATGAGCTTGGAGGGCACTATGATGTTGACCGGTGAACTGTAGTCAATGAACAGCATTCCCACAAAAGTGTTCCTTTTGTCCAGGCGGGAAAAAGCAGTGTGGAGTGAAACAGAGATTAGGAAGATGAGGAAAGCATAAAGGATATTCGTAGAGTAGAGTGGATGAGGGAAGGAGAGTGAGGTGAGGTAAAGGACTAGTTCTTACTTGAAGTGGCAGGGCAGGGTGGAGGGTTCTAGGACGGGGTGTGTCTCTGCGTAGGTGGGGCAGTAGGCGGGATTTAGGTAGTTCTGCTGCTCACTTAACAGAAACGCCCACAGAGAGTGAGTCCTGTCTCCAAGTCTAACGGGGAGAAAGAGAAGATTGAGTGAGTGAGTGAGTGGGAGAGAGATAGAAAGCGTGCTTGTTTGTGTTTTACTTACTGCAGCTCTTCTCTCCGTCTCTGGTTGTTAGCCAGGAAGTTTCCGTACTGACAGGAGTGAACATGTTCATGGATCTGCAGCAGCAGCCACTCACTGAACTCAAACGCCTGAGGAAGAGTAGGCATCATCATCATCATCACCACAATCATTCCTCACTCTTCCACTGTGATGGCTGCTATGTGGTGAGTATACTGGAAACACGCAGATGCGTGCACACACACACACACACACCTGCGGAAACTGCTCGGTGAGCTGCCACACACACTCCAGGAACTGTGTGAAGACGGGGGGACACCTCCTTGGGGTCTCCATCCAACTGGTCACACCTGTCTGCAAACTTGTGTCCAAATGAGATCCAGTCTTTCTCTATGAGGACCTGAAACACAGAGAGAGCAGAGTTTCTTATGACATGTTGCTTTCCTCTATGTATGTCTACAGGCATTGTTTGATGGTGCAGTAGTACACACACTTACCATGAAGCCTTTGATGGTGCGGTAGTAGGGGTCCATGAGCAGAGCTCCCAGAGAGCAGACCTGGGCTGTCCGATCCCAGCCGTCTGAACAGTGGACCAACACACTGGCTCCTTCTACTGTCACTGCCTATGGGGGAGGGGGACTGAAGTTAAATAACTGCCATTGCTATTATCATAACTTGTAAATAATATAGATATATATATTTTTTTATACAATGTTTTACAGGGTCAGCCATAGAAGTACATTGCCCCTGAAGCAAATGACGATTTAAGTGCCTTGCTCAAGGGCACAGAGATTTTTCACCTTGTCGGCTCGTGTTACTGGCCCAATGCTCTAAGTGCTAGGCTACCTGCTTAATGTGACAAATGAGAAAAATGTCTCACCCTTTAAACGATAAGAATTTCATAAAATTACACCTGCGCTGCTGCTAGCAACGGTTTGGGTCTCACGATGCATCCCTTCCAGATGGTTAAGCATTGTACAGTGGGGCAAAAAAGTATTTAGTCAGCCACCAATTGTGCAAGTTCTCTCACTTAAAAAGATGAGAGGCCTGTAATTTTCATCATAGGTACACTTCAACTATGACAGACAAAATGAGGAAAGAAAATCCAGAAAATCACATTGTAGGATTTTTAATGAATTTATTTGCAAATTATGGTGGAAAATAAGTATTTGGTCACATACAAACAAGCAAGATTTCTGGCTCTCACAGACCTGTAACTTCTTCTTTAAGAGGCTCCTCTGTCCTCCACTGCTACCTGTATTAATGGCACCTGTTTGAACTTGTTATCAGTATAAAAGACACCTGTCCACAACCTCAAACAGTCACACTCCAAACTCCACTATGGCCAAGACCAAAGAGCTGTCAAAGGACACCAGAAACAAAATTGTAGACCTGCACCAGGTTGGGAAGACTGAATCTGCAATAGGTAAGCAGCTTGGTTTGAAGAAATCAACTGTGGGAGCAATTATTAGGAAATGGAAGACATACAAGACCACTGATAATCTTCCTCGATCTGGGGCTCCACGCAAGATCTCACCCGTGGGGTCAAAATGATCACAAGAACGGTGAGCAAAAATCCCAGAACCACACGGGGACCTAGTGAATGACCTGCAGAGAGCTGGGACCAAAGTAACAAAGCCTACCATCAGTAACACACTACGCCGCCAGGGACTCAAATCCTGCAGTGCCAGACGTGTCCCCTGCTTAAGCCAGTACATGTTCAGGCCCGTCTGAAGTTTGCTAGAGAGCATTTGGATGATCCAGATGAGGATTGGGAGAATGTCATATGGTCAGATGAAACCAAAATAGAACTTTTTGGTAAAAACTCAACTCGTCGTGTTTGGAGGACAAAGAATGCTGAGTTGCATCCAAAGAACACCATACCTACTGTGAAGCATGGGGGTGGAAACATCATGCTTTGGGGCTGTTTTTCTGCAAAGGGACCAGGACGACTGATCCGTGTAAAGGAAAGAATGAATGGGGCCATGTATCATGAGATTTTGAGTGGAAACCTCCTTCCATCAGCAAGGGCATTGAAGATGAAACGTGGCTGGGTCTTTCAGCATGACAATGATCCCAAACACACCACCCGGGCAACGAAGGAGTGGCTTCGTAAGAAGCCATTCAAGGTCCTGGAGTGGCCTAGCCAGTCTCCAGATCTCAACCCCATAGAAAATCTTTGGAGGGAGTTGAAAGTCCGTGTTGCCCAGCGACAGCCCCAAAACATCACTGCTCTAGAGGAGATCTGCATGGAGGAATGGGCCAAAAATACCAGCAACAGTGTGTGAAAACCTTGTGAAGACTTACAGAAAACGTTTGACCTCTGTCATTGCCAACAAAGGGAATATAACAAAGTATTGAGATAAACTTTTGTTATTGACCAAATACTTATTTTCCACCATAATTTGCAAATAAATAAATAAAAAATCCTACAATGTGATTTTCTGGATTTCTTTTTCTAATTTCGTCTGTCATAGTTGAAGTGTACCTATGATGAAAATTACAGGCCTCTCATCTTTTTAAGTTGGAGAACTTGCACAATTGGTGGCTGACTAAATACTTTTTTGCCCCACTGTACTTTTAGTACCATTTCTTTACCTCAATTCCACCTTGCAAAGTTAGCATTTTCTTCTCATTTAACTCCTTAAAGTATTGCCATACAGGACTTCGCAGCTGTCGCTTGCCTTTCTCTGCTATTTTTCCAACTGTTAACGATAGTGACGTAGTGGTGGAGAGTCGACTAATTGACTCCCATTTCTGAATGTCAAGATTAGATTCCAGGTCAGAATTGACTACTAAAGATTCATTATTTTTGGAACGGAGGAGACTGAGTAGTTGCCTAACTTCCAAGAACACAAACACTTGCATCTTTCATAGCGAGCACGCGAGGGACAGATAGCGAGGGGAGAGGCACAGCATAGGCAGGTCGGCTACCAGGCAGACAGTCAGAACCATGCACTAGGCCCATCTATAGGCAGTCAAAAGCTGTATATATCGCAATGGAATGCTGTATCTCACAATTTCATTCCTTGCAATGTCTCGCAACTTCAGTAAAGCAGGGCCTATTATCAATGAATAGGCTAGGATATTCTACACGCAACAGACCGAAGACTGAACACACACTGGCATCATTAGCGGAGAGAGAGAGAGCAGTGTTATGATCAATAGTCCAAACAGTTGCGAAGCGTTTTTCAACTAAAATGAGAGCTTCTACGGACGGACGCAGGTAGGTCCCTCCCCGTTTTCTTCCGTTTAAGAAACATTCTGCAACAGAATCGGCGGAATGAATACGCCCCCAGGCGAGCCAGCGTGAGGGAGAGGAAGGGGCGGGCAGAAAAGAGAAAAAATGCGGTGCGCATATGTCTTGGTAATCTGTCTTGCAAACAGAAAGTGATTGGAGAAGGGACATGGCCTTACCTTGGTGAGGAAGATGGCTGCATCTACCACAGCTTTGACGTGCCGTAGCCAACCACAGCTCTCCAAGCCCAGCAGGTAGTCATTTACTGACAGAAAACGACTTCCCACCACTGAGAGAGACAGAGAGAGATGGAGGGAGTGAAGTAAATTGCGCATGTGTGTGTGTAGTGCATGTGTGGTATGAGTGAGTGTGCCCGTCTAACCTTCCAGGAGTTTCTGTAGGCTGGTCCTCATCACGTGGATGTTCTCGATCCCCACAAACTGGAAGCGGATGTTGGAGTAGTTATCTTCATTCTCATAGCCTTTACCTGCTGCTCTGTTAGCCATGGCATTCAACTGCAGAGAGGGAGGGTGATGAACAGATAGAAAAAGAATGAAGGAATGGACTGAGAATGTCCACATTCTTTGGGAAGAGCTTGCTACCGGCGTTGCGATTGGGTACCTTGGGCCTAGTATCCATGACGTAGACAAATCGGCTGTTGTGATTGGCTTTGCTGATGGCCTGCAACATGCTCTCGTCCTCCAGGCATCGTGCGCTGAACCCAGAGAGAGGCTGGCTGCACCGACACACGGCTGCCTGCAAAGGACAGGGACGAGCACAGAAAACAGGGATTAGGCCACATATACCTAACCGGACGATTTACGGAGACTTGTTAGGTTAGGAATATTGCGTTGGGGTGAAATGGTAGAGGTAACGGTACAGGTTTAGATTATGATGGTGTTGGGAACAGTGGTAAAATGTTAGGGCAGGGATCATCAACTAGATTCGCTGTGGACACATTTTTCCTTGAGCGAATGGTCGGGGGGCTGGAACATAATTATAAATAATTTGTAGACTGCAAATTGACCGCAAGAAGCCCAAACAGATATAAAATTTGACTAGCACATAAACCTTACATTTGTATACAATAACATATCTCCATTATGTGTTAGAATACTTGGGAACAGATTACTTAAATTAAAGTCACTTGGAGCTGATTTCCTGGTGTCTTATGTCCAACAATTAAAATTCTCAACAATAAAAAGAAAGAACATGGGGGCCAAATAAAACCAGGTACGTGTTATGTTAGGGTGAAGATGGGTAGGGTATACAGTGCATTTGGAAAGTATTCAGACCCCTTGACTTTTTCCACATTTTGTTATGTTACAGCCTTACTCTAAAATTTATAAAATGTACTTTACTACATACAATACCCCATAATGACAAAGCAAAAACAGGTTTTTAGAAAGGTTTGAAAATGTACTACAAATAAAACCTGAAATACCTTATTATTATTTTAAAATGTTATTTATTTTTCTCCCCAATTTCGTGGTATCCAATTGGTAGTTAGTCGTCTCATCGCTGCAACTCCCTTACGGACTCGGGAGAGGCGAAGGTCGAGAGCCGTGAGTCCTCCGAAACACAACCAAGCCGCTGCTTCTTGACACAATGCCCACTTAACCCGGAAGCCAGCCATACCAATGTGTTGGAGGAAACCAACACCTGGCAACTGTGTCAGCATGCACTGCGCCCGGCTCGCCACAGGAGTCGCTAGTGCGCTATGGGACACGGACATCCCTGCCGGCCAAACCTTCCCCTAACCCAGACGACGCTGGGCCAATTGTGCACCGCCCCATGGGTCTCCTGGTCGCGGCCGGCTGCGACAGAGCCTGGACTTGAACCCAGAATCTCTAGTGGCCACTGTGCCACTCGGGAGGCCCTGAAAAGCTGTGAGACTCAACTGAGCTCAGGTGCATCCTGTTTTCATTGATCATCCTTGAGATGTTTCTACAACTTCATTGGAGTCCACCTGTGGTAGATTAAATTGATTGGACATGATGTGGAAAGGCACACACCTGTCTATATACAGTTGAAGTCGGAATGTATTATGTATTAAATGAACGTGGTACCTTCAAATGAACGTGGTACCTTCAAACTCAGTGCCTCTTTGCTTGGCATCATGGGAAAACCAAAAGAAATCAGCCAAGACCTCAGAAAAAAAAAAAGTCTGGTTCATCCTTGGGAGCAATTCCCAAACGCCTGAAGGTACCACGTTCATCTGTACAAACAATTATAAACACCATGGGACCACGCAGCCGTCATACCGCTCAGGAAGGAGACGCGTTCTGTCTCCTAGAGAGGAACGTACTTTGGTGCGAAAAGTGCAAATCAATCCAAGAACAACAGCAAAGGACCTTGTGAAGATGCTGGAAGAAACAGGTACAAGTATCTATATCCACAGTAAAACGAGTCCTACTTCGACATAACATAAAAGGCCGCTAAGCAAGGAAGAAGCCACTGCTCCAAAACCGCCATAAAAAAGCCAGACTACGGTTTGCAACTGCACATGGGGACAAAGATCATACTTTTTAGAGAAATGTCCTCTGATTTGATGAATCAAAAATAAAACCGTTTGGCCATAATTACCATCGTTATATTTGGAGGAAAAAGGGGGAGGCTTGCAAGCCGAAAAACACCATCCCAACCGTGAAGCATGGGGGTGGCAGCATCATGTTGTGGGGGTGCTTTGCTGCAGGAGGGACTGGTGCACTTCACAAAATCGATGGCTTCATGAGGAAGGAAAATTATGTGGATATTTTGCATGCCAAGTGTCACATCTGGAGGAAACCTGGAACCATCCCTACGGTGAAGCATGGTGGTGGCAGCATGCTGTGGGGATGTTTTTCAGCGGCAGGGACTGGAAAACTAGTCAGGCTCGAGGGAAAGATGAACGGAGCAAAGTACAGAGAGATCCTTGATGAAAACCTGATCCAGTGCACTCAAGACCTCAGACTGGGGTAAAGGTTCACCTTCCAACAGTACAACGACCCGCTTCAACAAAGTACTAAGTAAAAGGTCTGAATACTTACGTAAATGATCAGTTTTTTCTTTTTAATACATTTGCAAAAAAAAAAAAATCTACAAACTTGTTGTTCTTTGTCATTATGGGGTATTGTGTGTAGATTGAAGAAAAAAAAAACTTAATATATTATATAATAAGGCTGTAATGTATGAAAAAGGCAAGAGGTCCGAATACTTTCCGAATGCACAGTATGTTAGGGTTACGGTTAGGGTAAAGATGGGTAGGGTGGGGTAAGGTGGTACCTTCTTCTCCTGGTAGAAGTATGTGAGGACAGGAAAGCGTCCTTTGCTCCTGAACTTGGAGCTGCCGACGATGATGGGCTTACTGGCTGTAATGGGCACATACAGGTCCCTGGGATACGTCTCACATATCTACAACAGGAAACATAGGATCATGGGATTTGTTGTCAAATATTGAACCGATCTTATTCCATTACATCCTGAATCCTATTGGAACGCTCTGCCCACCTTGTAGTCCCTGTTGACGTCAGTGAGCTGCCATCGGTCGCAGGGTACGCCCATCCTCTCAAACTCCGCCCCCAGATCAATGAGCTGCCAGCCTTCCTCTCTCTGCTGCTCGTTTTGCTTGGGGTTGTAGGAGAACGCATAGAGCTCATCATAGGATACTAGGGAGGGAGACCGAGATGGAGAAGAGGGAGAGGGAGAGAGAAAATGTCAACATTCTTTAGAAACTTCACTCGACTCAAGCGTCCTGCACACTCAAAGTAGGGCTGGCACAATTACCTTATAATCATCTAACCAACGATTATTAATTTTATTTATTTCACCTTTATTTAACCAGGTAGGCAAGTTGAGAACAAGTTCTCATTTACAACCGACCTGGCCAAGATAAAGCAAAGCAGTTTGACACATACAACAACACAGAGTTACACATGGAGTAAAACAAACATACAGTCAATAATACAGTAGAAAAAAAAACGAATCTATACACAAAGAGTAATGAAGACTCATGAAAATCAAATAACAGTCATAACCGTTTAATTTTGTTTTTGGGGGGTGGAATGAACAGACGGCATGTCAGGCGGTTGAGTCCATTTCCGCGGTAACATGGAATCTTTACAACGTGATGAAACTGTTGCTCCTTGCTGAAACAAGCAAGGTGTTGTAGCAAATAAGTATTTGGTTGCCTCGACAACACCCCGCTCCCTGCAGCAGCAGCACATGCAGTCAGGAGCGGAGGAGAGGAAGAAAAGAAAAGTGCGTCTTACATTTTTTTAAATAAAAATGCTATTCTAACGATTAAAAAAATGGTGACCACGGTCATTTGGCTGACCAATAACCATCACCATCACAGCCCTAACTGAAACACACACACACGCTCAGGTACAGTAGGTACCTGGTCGTAGCAATCTGAGCAGTGAGCTGTAGATGTCGTGACAGTCTCTCTCTCTCTGGACCACAAAGTGGACCACTCTGAAGTTACGACACTGGATGACCAGAGGACAACCGCTTCTGGTCAACGACAGCTTCTCCACTGACGCTATGTGGTGGTGCAGGATCTGGAGGGGAACACAAAACAGTCATGACACCTTTTCTTAATATGACACTACAGGACATACTGTATGGGCAGCAGGTAACTTAGTAGTTAAAGATAAGAGCCAGCCACCGGAGGTTTCCAGTTCAAATCCCGGGTCTGACGGGAAAAATATGTTGGGAAGTGAGCTGGCAACCAGAGGGTCGCTGGTATCAAATCCTAGATTCGATTGCCTGCCATTGTGCCCTTGAGCAAGGCACTTAAACTACCACAACAACTGTTTCACAGGCACCCAGTGTAGCAGCCCCCTGCTCCAACCTATGTATGTGTGTCTTTCGGGAGGGGTTGGGATAAAAGCGGAACTCAAATTTCAGTTGAACCTTTTGTAAAACAGACAAATAAAGTAATCTTAATCTAGAGGTAGAGACCTTTTTCTTTCACTCTATCAAACATTTAACACACACAAAGGACGTAGGGAGATAATGTGCACTCACACACACGCTCATTGCAATCATCATACCTCATCACCTTTTTCTATCTGCCAGGAGTGTGTGAATGACTAACAATTCATTAAAGCCTTTTCATGACCATCAAAACAGAGAGCATGAAAGGACAATGCACCAAATAAGCATATTTAAATCAGCCCATCACCATAATCATATTAGATAACCAACAACCCTATAGTGACTCCAACCCTGGGACATTATTAAAATGCGCATTCATCAGCATAGTTAATGACTAGCAGAACATTCCAACACTAAGTGTGTGTGTGAGAGAGAGAGAAAGAAACACTTAAAATTCTGATCTCTCCAGCAGCAATGAGTCAGACAGTAAGTTTGGGCAATATACTGTATACCGGGTTATTTGAAAATAGAAATGGGATGGATTTTCAATACCCATAACTATTTATTTGAGACGATATTTTATTTTTATAAATATGAACGTTTGTAGCTACATTTAAGTAAATACCTGCATTCAACTTGTGCTATACGTTAGGAGATAAAGAAGACTGCATTCTTCATTTCACCAGTCACATTTTTTCATTATGAAGCTTGCCGGTATTCCCCAGTCACATGGTGTTTGTTTACAAGCACACAATGACAAGAGACCATGGCCTTGTGAGTCATCCACTGTTGTGCAGCCAGGTGACCTAGCTACAGTATGGAATTTAAACTAAATGTCTGCCAGCTCTTAACTATTAAGTTAAATTTGCTAAATGCTCTGCAGTTGTGCATTTGGTTTGTTAATTTAGTAGCTAGTTAGCCATCTAGTTACAGTGGTTCCTCCTTTAAAAAAGTTGCAGCATACTGTAGCACAGCTTGCACGGTGACGCATAATTCTATGGCACTTTATTTAAGTGTGAACCACTCGTACCATTAATGCTAGTTAGTGCTAGTTTGACCACCAGAGGGCATCTTTGAGAAGCATTTGATAGCCTTCAATAGCGGCTGTACTAGAGAATTTAAAACCTTTTTTTGTAAGAATATAGTATAAGGGACTGATTAAGAAATGTTGCTTAATACTTTGGTGTTTCTATTCTAAGAAAAACTTTAAAACTTCTGGGTTTCTGTTAGGATGGCACGGAAAATATGGCACTGTATAACGTGACGGCTGGGAGTAGCCTACAGTACTGGGCTATTTAGCTAAAGAATCCCCGTGTCGTGCGGGCACGCGGGACACCGGGGTTCAATTCCCCGACAGGGAGGAAGGAGAAGGCTGTCCTTGTAAATAAGAATTTGTTCTTAACTGATTCCATATGTGTTATTTCATAGTTGTGTTTCATAGTATTCTACAATGTAGAAAATAGTAAAATGAAGAGAAACCCTAATTAATTTGATTAATATTATGGTGTTTCTAATCCAAGAAAAACAAAAATCCCTCTGGGTTTCCGTTAGAATGAAACTTCAATATGCTCTTTAAATAAGTAAGACCTACACCACGTTTAACAGCACATTACTCAACACTAGTGAGACTCATGTCACCTACGGTAGACCTACACCACATTACTCAACACTAGTGAGACTCATGTCGCCTACGGTAGACCTACACCACGTTTAACAGCACATTACTCAACACTAGTGAGACTCATGTCACCTACGGTAGACCTACACCACGTTTAACAGCACATTACTCAACACTAGTGAGACTCATGTCACCTACAGTAGGCCTACACCACGTTTAACAGCACATTACTCAAAACTAGTGAGACTCATGTCGCCTACGGTAGGCCTACAGTATATCGAAAAATATGACGTGACTCTCCGTCAATAATTACATAGAGGATTGCAGGATATTTTTATATTTTAATCATTATTTTATTAACGAAAGCATAAAGATGCCATTATTAGTTACATTGTTTTAGTTTGAATGTGCAGACTGGCACTAAGAACAGCAGGAACGTTTCCCTAGTCAGCGCCATTATTTGTGCAATACCCCTTAAAGTGTTGCTCTGTGCTACCCAGTGGGGCGGGGGTCCACTCCCTCTTCCTCCTCCTACCCCCTTCCCCATGGTCTGTGCTACCCAGTGGGGCGGGGTGGGGGTCCACTCCCTCTTTCTCCTCCTACCCCCTTCCCCATGGTCTGTGCTACCCAGTGGGGCGGGGTGGGGGTCCACTCCCTCTTTCTCCTCCTACCCCCTTCCCCATGGTCTGTGCTACCCAGTGGGGCGGGGTGGGGGTCCATTCTGGATGCACATTTTGCCTTGCTATACACACTGACTCCCTGACTGAGTGCTAGCTACCAAATTTACACACACTTTTCCCCTTGCTCAGCAGTAGGAAGAGGAAGGAAGTGTGTAGGAAGCCTGGCAGCAGTGTCTTTGTTAAGAGATCTGACTCCAACCGTGGCCCTGGAGCTACACGGTTTACAGATTTCTGTTCCATACTCCAGCCCAGCCCAGCCAGCACTAACTAACCTAACTGATTCAACAGCTGACCGTAAGCGCTACAGGGTAGTGTGTATGGCCCAGTACATCACTGGGGCCAAGCTTCCTGCCATCCAGGACCTATATACTAGGCGGTGTCAGAGGAAAGCCCAAAAAATGTTCAAAGTCTCCAGTCACCAAAGTCAGACTGTTTTCGCTGCTACCGCACTGAAAACGGTACTGGAGCGCCAATTCTAGGACCAAAAGGCTCCTTAACAGCTTCTACCCCCAAGTCATAAAACTTCTGAACAATTCATCAAATGGCCACCGGATTATTTACATTGACCCCCCATATTTGTTTTTTTACACTGCTGCTACTCGCTGTTTATTATCTATGCATAGTCACTTCACCCCTACAGACATGTACAAATTACCTTGACTAACCTGTACCCCCGCACATTGACTCAGTACCCCCTGTATATAGCCTCGTTATTGTTATTTTATTGTGTTACTTTTTATAATTTTTTACTTCAGTTTATTTGGTAAACATTTTCTTAACTCTTTCTTGAACTGCACTGTTGGTTAAGGGCTTGTAAGTAAGCATTTCACGGTAAGGTCTACACATTGTACTTGGCGCATGTGACAAATAAAGTTTGATTGATCAAGTCAAGTAGGCCTAATAAGAGCTTACTGTCTTCCCTAAATCCTACTCGCTCACCCCTCCCTTTCCACCTGGCACTGCCAACAGGTTACCAAGGCGATGTTGAGAATAGGCTGGGCCAGCAGGTTACTGTAGCTTCAGTTGTCACTTGAGGAAGGCCGAATCCGGTTCCCACGGTGTCTCAACAGTAACTATACCGCTAGACAGACTACACACACACCTCACACTGCCCTACCTCCTCACACCACTCACACACACCTATGATATTAAAGAACACTAATCTGTAATGGGGTGTGTCAGGCATTAGCTGAAGCAAGTCCTACATTCTGAATTTAGAGCGCTGTGTGAGATAAGGTGTGTTCTGTATTCCGTATCAGAATAGAGGTACTTCTTACCCAGATCTCCTGTGCAGCGGTGGTGGCAGCGTTATTGCTCTCCACGAAGATGAGATGTGTGGCCGTCAGGTGCAGTGTCCCGCTGGTGGACTTGTTACTGAAGCGTTCCAACAGACGCACCTGCTCCACCTGCACAGGTACAATTATGATTACGGCGACACCTGTCAAACCTGTCTCCTAGCAACATTATGTAAAGAGATTTGGACTTGCTCTTTCCCTTGTCCACTCAAACCCAAGCACAAAAACACATGTAGTGAAAACCTTTGGCCCTACTACCATGTCCTCATTAACACTGCCACAGCATGAATGTCAGTAGAACATTGACTGAGTCTGCCGAACCAGAGTTGATAATTTCATGACTGGACAATTTTTTTTTGTTTACACATTCCTGGTTCACTGACTCCTGTTGACAGTGGTTACAAGATGAATAACTACTTAACTCAACTCTCACCTTTGTCTTCACACCCTGTAGATTGTATCACTTTAATGACATTTACACTTGACTGAATAGACTTCATCTGCACTATTCTAATCTGTGATTAACAAATAGGCTAGCCTATTCTCTCTCCCTCTCTTTGAAAGAGTCTCTCTCTGTCTCCCAGCAACCAGTGTGGTGCTAGGCAACGCCACAGGATGGCGGTCAGTCAGCTCAGTCAAGGCCTGGCAGCAAACAGAAGAGAGTGTGTGTGTTTGTGTAGACTGACACACAGAGGAGGAGGAAAGAAAAGGTTGTTGACGGGCCTGAAGTCACGCTGATGACTGTCCTGTTTCGCCAACTGCATTGCAGTTCCACAGTCCCTAGGCCTATTTCCTTGATTTGGATATCAGCATGATCCAGATTAGTGCACCCATGTCCCAGGGCCACAGCAAATCTCAGGAGTTGACTGTCTGTATGTTTTAATTAAGAGTTCAAACAGGGTCCTGGGGGCAGAGACTAAAATACTGCAGATGGGTAACACCCTTGCAGGCGACCACACCCACCATTTCTTTCACCTGAACAAAACAACCACACACTACAAGTGTCAGTTCAACAGACACACTCCTTCAGGCGCCACTTCACTGATAAAAAAAGGACTGAGGTGGCTCTTCAACCCGCTTTTTAAGCTATAACAGAAATACCCTTTGACTGCAGTGCCACCAACATGAAAGCTTTGAGCCTGTTTTGAGAAAACAGCGGCTGTGATGACATGACGTCTGTCACTCTCTATAGCAAATCATTGAATCATTATATAACTAGCTCATTATTCTATCTGACTATAGCATAAATACAAAAAAATCCTCCACTTTGCTCCTTTGACGTAGTGGTGGCCCCATGATCTGTACCACTAAATGCATTATCTGGAAACATCCAGCTGGTATCATAAATCTAATATCGTGTTTGTGCCAAGGAGGACAGGCAGCTGCAGGAGGCGGCTAGCGAGAAAACCAGGTCACTGGTACACAGCACATCAGACAGTCTGTTGTCAAAATACCAGAAAAAAAGATAGCCGAGTAGGCTACACCAAGAAGGCAATCTCCACCTATACTGTGATAGTGTTTTATATTGCTAGCAATGTCCACAGTGGCTTCCCCGAATCTCTCTCTATCACGTTCTAAATCACCACCCAAAGCGCGAGCCAACTTGCCCATTCTAAACGCCAATTGTAATGGCCATTCATACAGCTGTGCAGCAGAATCAGCTTCTCTTGGAACCAAAACAAGACTGAGCATATTAACACGTTAACTAGCTAACTAATTATCTGGTCCTGTAGGCCTAACGTTAGCTTTTGGGGCACCATTGTCAACGCACCAAACGTTATTGTAATTGCATAGCAAGTTATTATAGCTATCTAACGTTAGTCAACTAGCTACATCATATGCATTTGAAATGTTTTGCTGAGGTAAAACAAAAAAAACAGCGACGTGAATGGCGCTAGCTAGCTTTTTTACCTTAGGCGTTCGGATATGTTCCATTTCCCTGACAGCTGTCAGTGCATGCAACGATTCAACCAGTTGACATGTGATGTGGCTCGCACATCGATTATCAAGGTGCGGCAAGCTGACGTTATTTGATCGCTTGTTTTACTTTGGTACCGACATTAGTTGAGTGTTCACGATTGTGTATTTTTTTTTTCAGTAGATGCTCGCTAGCTATTAGTTGTTCACTGTCGTCAGTAGTCACCACAGCCACAAAGTCATAAACCCCGCCCATTTCTACAAATTATCTTCTTAACATGTGATTTTAAACCTAACCTTAACCACACTACTAACCTTATGCCTACCCCTAACATTAAATTAACACCAAAAATCAAAATGTTGCTTTAATGAATTTTTACAATATAGACATATTTGACTTTGTGACTGTGGTAACTAGTGGATACCGTTATCCACTACAGCGCTTCCCGCTTGGGCGACGTCAATGGGCGTACTACCTCACCGCCACGTAGTACAGAGTCCAGGCGTTATGGGAAATGTTTCAACCTATACATCAGGCATTGAAGTCAGAGTAGAGGATATTCTTGTTAGGCATTACTCCACCACCTATTACTATTTCCACATATTCTGTCACCTTTCCATCCAGACACATGCGTGTATTTAAAAACCCGTTCTCAAACTGACAAATAATGAAAGCACCTTTTAACTTGTTCAGAAACATGATAGCAACCGCTAGGTGTCCCCATGTGACCGTCCAATCGGACAAGTCCTCCAGTATCCCAGCAGGCCACAATAACCCGAAAATACATTGGGGATAAAGCGCGGATTCAGTTTTGAGAAGGAAGTTAACATTTTAGTGCTGTTTAACTATATACATAACGGATTAATTACGTTTCAGGTCGCTGTAAACGTTACTAAGCGTGTGAGTTTAAATCGCTGAATAGTATGTTGTTTTTCTTTTCTTCCACGTTACCATGATTTCGTAGCAACGGTGTCACACTGGCCTGCACGCGGGCGTTCGTATCTTTCAAAGCTAGCTAGCTGCTAGCTAACAGCTATCGAACAGTCGGTTAGATAAAGTTGGACTAACTAGAAACTTGGTTGTTGTTGATTAAGGATGTCAGGCTTTAATTTCGGATCCGGGGCTATTGGTTCCACCAACGCTGGTGGAGGGTTTTCGTTTGGAGCCGCTGCCAGGTAAGAATTGTACGGCTGTCGTAAGTTCGCTTTATCCCGCGGATATGTCGATACAGCGCGGTTTACCCAGGATGTATTGTAGCCAACTAACTAGCTAGCTTCCTAAATATCGATGTAGAACTAATCATGCCAACAGCGTTCTGATGTGTGTCAAACTGCTAATATATTATGGGTGTGTCAACTAGTTGTTGTGTTTCTCATATAGATATTAATGAATGAGTGAGAGAAGTTTGTAATCAGTGTGGGGTTTAGACTTCGGCCTTTTCTATGTCATAGTTATTTACTGTTCGTATTCAACAGATATACATTAATTGTGACAGTGGCCTATTGCGTATGTCTGTAAATATGGTGAGGCGTACTGCAAAGTCATGTAATGTTTTGTACTTCCCTCTATCTCCCCTGCTTTTTCTCTCACCTCTTTCTCTAGTACCCCAGCTGCAGCAGGTACAGGTGGGTTTACTCTGGGTGGAGCTCTGGGTGCTACAGCCCCAGCCTCCACCACCACCACCTCTTCTCTGGGCCTGGGCGCTTCACTGTTCTCACAAAAACCTACTGGGGGGTTCTCCTTTAACACTCCTGCCTCAGGTAGGTACACACATTTTCAACATTGCCTGTCGGTCTCTTTCCCTCTGCAGACCTGCCCCATGCCAATCACCAGCACAAAGAAATATACAGACATAAATGTAGGTGTAGGTCACTATTGTAGTTATGGAGTTATGTTCTTGTTTTTGTGCAGGAGCTGCTGCACCCACCCAAGGCCTTACATTAGGTGAGCTTAATATCAATGTAGCTACACATAAGTCAAGACCTCCACTGCTACCATTGGCTCATCCCAGTCTGAGCCTTCACATGAATCTTGGCAGATTCATTTATTGTTAATGTCTGTGGGTGATGATGTCATATGGTTGAGTCTACCTTTAACCCTGCTCTACCTGCTGTCTCTCCCAGGTGCCCCAGTAGCCTCTACAGCTCCTACCACGGGCTTCAGTATGACCTTCAATAAACCCTCTGCCTCGGCCCAACCCTTCTCCCTCACTGCAGCCTCCTCAGCCCCCACAGGGGCAGGACTGACACTAGGCTCCGTCCTCACCTCCACTGCGCCACAGCAAGGAGCCACAGGATTCTCTCTCAACCTAGGGGGTGTGGCCGCAAGTACAGCCCAATCCACAGGTCTATCGCTGGGTTCCAGTATGTTCTCTAACATGGCTACTACTGGTTAGTTAACTACACATCTCTGTCTCTCTTTGTTCTCCAGCATGGATCCTACTGGTTAGTTAATTACACACATCTCTCTCTGAGTCTCTCATCTAACCTCTTATCTTTTTCCATTTCACCATTTCTATCTCTTATCTCTCTTTTCACTACTATCCTTATTTGGAGGTAGTGAATGATCTGTCTCGTGTGTGTGTGCGTGTGTGACTAACACCTTTTTTGATTATGTGTTGCTCTTAGGTCTGAGCCAGTCCACTCTTGGAGGACTGGGGTTTGCGTTAGGTTTGTATGGGTGTCAGACTAACATTTGCATGGTTGTGTTTGTGAGTGTCAGTGTGTTTATTTGTGTTAATGCTTGTCTGTTTTAAGGTTTGGGCCAGACCACTCTCGGATCAGGGGGGTTGACGTTAGGTTCCCTGGCCTCTACCTCCACGGCGGTGTCAGCGGCCCCCAGCCTTGGACTGGGCGGAGTTGACTTCAGCACCTCCTCAGAGAAGAAAAGCGACAAATCATCAGGGGCCAGCCCACAGTGAGTCCCACTGACTGACAACAGTCTGGACCAATGAGTGTCCACAGTGTCATTTCTTGACCAACCGTTTATTATTATATCATAAAAGGTAATAAATCTGACTCTTGTCCCTGTTTATTTTTCCTTTCTCTCACTCTCAGAGACAGTAAAGCTTTGAAAGATGAAAATTTGCCTCCAGTCATCTGTCAGGATGTAGACAACTTCCAGTACGTAAATCAGTACTTTTCTTCAACTACACCCCATGTTAGTGTGTGTGGCTCTAACAGTACTGTTTGGTCATGAAGATGCGTTGTGTTGACGTGTGAATTCTCTGTCCTGTAGGAAGTTTGTGAAGGAGCAGAAGCAGGTTCACGAGGAGATCAGCAGGATGTCGTCTAAAGCCATGCTGAAGGTTCAGGACGACATCAAGAGTCTCAAACAGCTGCTGTCTGTCAGCGCCTCGGGACTACAGAGAAACGCCCTGGCTATAGACAAACTGAAGATGGAGACTGCACAGGTACACACGCTGATGTCACATTGTCTTTTGAGGAATTAAGGCTCAAAATACACAAGCCCTTACTGTTGCTGAACGTCATAGTCCCTCTCTCCTTCCCTCCCCGTCTAGGAGTTGAAGAATGCAGACATAGCTCTGCGGACTCAGAAGACTCCCCCTGGACTCCAACACGACAACACAGCTCCCTATGAGTGAGTATTCCTATCACCATCATTATATCCCCCTGAACTTACACTACATGATCAAAAGTATGTGAACACCTGCTCATCGAATATCTCGTTCCAAAATCATGGCTATTTTTATGGCGTTGGTCCCCCCCTTTGCTGCTATAACAGCCTCTACTCTTCTGGGAAGGCTTTCCACTAGAAGTTGGAACATTGCTGCGGGGTCTTGCTTCCATTCAGCCACAAGGGCATTAGTGAGGTCGGGCACTGATGTTGGGCGATTAGGCCTGGCTCGCAGTCGGTGCTTCAATTCAAAGGTGTTTTGATTGGGTTGAGGTCAGGAATCAAGTTTTTCCACACCAATCTTGACAAACCATTTCTGTATGGACCTAGCTTTTTGCACAGGGGCATTGTCATGCTGAAACAGGAAAGGGCCTTCCCCAAACTGTTGCCACAAAGTTGGAAGCACAAAATTGTCTAGAATGTCATTATATGCTCTAGCGTTAAGGTTTCCCTTCACTGGAACTAAGGGGCCATGCCCGAACCATGAAAAACAGCCAGACCATTATTCCTCCCCCACCAAACTTTACAGTTGGCACTATGCATTAGCGCAGGTAGTGTTCTCCTGGCATCCGCCAAACCCACATTAGTCTGTCGGACTGCCAGATAGTAGAGTGTTGCAACCGAGGACAGACGGTTTTTACATGCTTCAGCTGTCCCGTTCTGTGAGCTCGTGGCCTACCACTTCGCGGCTGAGCCGTTGTTGCGCCTAGGTGTTTCCACTTCACAATAACAGAACTTACAGTTGACCGGTGAAGCTCTATTAGGCCAGAAATTTGATGAACTGACTTGTTGGAAAGGAGGCATCCTGTGACTGATAAAAGCTTCAAACCTTTTTCTAAAGACTGTTGACATCTAGTGGAAGCCATAGGAACTGCAATCTGGGAGCAATTCCCCTATGTAACCAATAGGCCTTCAACTGAAAACTGGTCACCTCAAAAAATCCCACTCCCTGGATGGATTTTGCTTGGGTTTTCACCTGCCATATCAGTTCTGTTATACACAGACATTATTTTAACAGTTTTAGAAACTTCAGTGTTTTCTATCCAAAGCTACTAATTATATGCATATCCTAGCTTCTGGGCCTGAGTAACAGGCAGTTTACTTGGGGCACATTTTTCATCCGACCTTCAAAATACAGCCCCCTAGCCCAAAGGTTAAAGGGGTGTCCACATACTTTTGTGTGTGTGTGCACACTATTTATTTATATATATTTATTTATTTGTGTGTGTACCATACCCCTTTTTGCTTTTGGAACCACAGATGAATGTACTGCATTTTACCCATAATAAATTAAATCCTGTCTGTCTCGTTCTTTCTCTCTGTCTGTAGTTATTTCCGGTGTTTAGTGGAACAGTTTGAGGTCCAGCTGCAGCAGTACAGACAGCAGATAGAGGAACTGGAGAATCACCTCACTACACAGGGCAGTGGATCGCACATCACACCACAGGGTAACATACATGCATACATACATGCGTACATACATGCATACATACATACACACAGACTTTCTTCATAGTCTTTGTCTTTGTGTGTGTTTCTGTGTCTCTCACTTGATATTGTGTGTAGATCTGTCACTGGCCATGCAGAAGTTGTACCAGACGTTTGTGGCTCTGGCTGCTCAGCTCCAGTCAGTACACGAGAACGTCAAGGTAAGTCCTACAGACATCACTGTTCTATAACAAATCACCTTGTTACAGAAATAAAGATTGAGTATTTTGAATGAAGTGATTGAGGTTCTTCCTCTGGGGTATCTGTAGACCCTGAAGCAGCAGTACCTGGGATACCGCCGGGCTTTCCTGGAGGACTCCACGGACGTCTTCGAGTCCAAGCGGGTGGCCAGTAAGAAGTGGCAGAGTGCCCCACGCATCACCACCGGCCCCGCCCCCTTCAGCAGCGTCCCCAATGCGGCGGCGGTCGCCATGGCAGCCACGCTGAGCCAGCAGCAGCAGCCCGGCCCAGGTCTGACCTCCGCCTTCAAGTTCTAGAACCCTGACCCCCTCACCTTTGACCTTTCACCTTACCACCCCTCAGTCTGACAGAGAGAGGGGGGAGGAGAGAGAGATGTAGGGGGAGAGAAGGAAAGTGGGACAGAATAAAAATGTAGTCAGTGCCCAACGTTTAGTTTGTCTTTTCTTTCTCTGGAAAGAGGGAGGGAAGGAGAAAGAGGAGAATGTAAAAGCAACATAGGAAGTTCCAAACAGTGTTCAGTTTGTCTTTCTCCAGTGGTTCTGCTCTATACGTGTGAGAAGACCTTTTCCTCATGGGCATTAGACCCAAAGCAATCTTTCTGCGGCTGTGTTGGAACTGCCTGTTCATAAACGTAGCAGGGGCCATTACTCAGCTCTCTGCTTTTCCCTTAAACTCCCCCTCTCTCTCCTTTCTCTGTCTCTCCCTCCATAAGAGAAGCACTTAACAGTTTCTCAGTGAATCTGTGGCTTTTTCCTCTAGTGGGAAAAATAATGGATGGGACCTAAGATGAATGAAAAAGTATAGAGTGCTCAGATTACTGCAGATGAGACTGAAAACAAGAAAGCAGGACTTGTATTACTCGGTATTCATTCACAGCTCTCATCTGTCCCATACAGACTCTAGACTAGAATCCTTTGAATACTTGGAGGCTGCATTCTCTTTGGGTTCAGTCGCTTAATTTATATTGATTGGGTTCTTAAATTATCTATATTTATTGAAGGTGCTTTTTTGTGAAGCTTAACTGCTTTGGTTTTATTGAATAAAATATCTTCGGTGGTTTGTCTGGAGCTAGTCTGGATGGTGTAATGTGATGGTTCCAAGTGAGTGTGCTCTGTGTCTTCGATTAGGACGCAAGTGTCCAAATCGGTTTAGTTCGGAAATTGGGTCTCAACTTTTTTTTTTTATTCTGATTTTCCTGAACAAACTGGTTTAGATTAGGATACAGTTGTCTGTGTGTTTTCATAAAGCAGTAATGTAGCTTTCACTGTGTGGTAGCAGTCTTGATAAGCACTTAAATCACACATACTCTCCCTCTCTCTCACACAAACACACACACCAGCCTTAGACCAGCAGATCTCCCTTCCCAACTAGGTTGTATGTAACGATTAGTCTTTTTTTTTCTCAGCATCTGTCATTTTTTGTCTTTGACATGCTTCACCTATAGTTGAAGACGATCTGACAGTGTATAGCCTAGTGTTTAAAGAAGATATTGTGCAGTAAAGGACAGGTCGTACATCAAAAGGGTGTTTTAATTTCAGTGAAAAAAATTTAACTGTTGAACATATGCATTCCTTTTTGTAACAACGGCAGCGTCTTTAGTTGTAATAGCAATAACCGCAGGCTCTGGTTGCTAGTGGCCAGGTGTGTGCTTGTCTGTCTGTGTGCCTGTATCTGCATTGCAGACAGGACATTGACTGCCTCAGCCAGTAATGACCAGTAATTTTAACCACAGACAAGACACCCACTTCTACTTGACAGTCCATATCACTTTCAATCCATCACTATGCATTCTACAATAACCTTTTGACTAAGATCATGATTGTGATTTATCAGTATTTTCTACACGTACTACTTAACACTGGCAGGTGGTCTACCATGCAGGTCTACCTCACTCCAGGACATAGATGGCCGAGGGGCTGATGATGCACAGTCTGTCTGTACAGATGGAGCCTAGTTCTCTTTAGTTTCATAATCCATTCTGTTTAATAGAAGGGCTACGGTGTTACGTCACTCACCAGTTTTACAGGGGAGAAACGGAGTGAACGTGCTGCTCGTATCGACTGCCTTGGGAAGGCCAGTTGGATCGTTAGTGCCAAAAATCAGTATTTTTCTCTATTCAGAGTTGGCCATTTTGTGCTCCGAGATTAACCAACTGCTGCTCTGGACTGACCCGTCTGTCCTCCATCTCACGCTAACATTCCAGAACCACTCTGAAACTTTTGATTGTTCTAGAATGAGTAGCTAAATAGTTGTGGAACTGGAACATGTAAATTAGTTCTGGAACTCTGATTGGTTCTGGAACTCTGGGTCTGCTCTACGTAGCAGACTCCTGTTAATGTAACAGGCTGTCTAACAGGACTATGATGAAGGTCTTGGATTTTTTGAAGTGGTTCTATGAGGTCAAAGGTCCTATAATTTTTTTTTTTAAATCCCAGCCCCCGTCCCTGCAGGAGGTCTTTTGGTAGGCCGTCATTGTAAATAAGAATTTGTTCCTAACTGACTTGCCTAGTTAAATAAATAAATGACTACTAGTTGTGGTTGGACTGACTGGCTGAGAGACTGTCTGTCCACTCAGACAGTGTTCAGACTCAGAGGAATAGCTAGTTGGAGCCAGCGAGGTGCTGGGATCTTTGTAGAACACTGGTATTGGCTGGGGAGGTGTATTTTCAGACAACACAGATGCCAATTCTGTGGCCTGTTCAAGAGGGTGTGATGTTACAGAACGTTCAGATAGAAATGTGTTGTAGAATAGGGAGTCATCAGCTCTATTCATTACATTTCTGTCTTCAACGTACAGAACGTGTCACATCACTGAACACACCCCTCATCTTCACTCTGATTCAGAGTGCTTTTGTTTAGAATGGTGTGTTTAATCTAAATATAACCCATGCTTGTTGTTGACGATGATGCATATATCTGATACTATATAATATTGTGTGCCTTTTGAAACTAGACATATAATAATAATTTTGCGATGCATTTTTTTCTGGCACATGCTAGTTCCTTCACTCTTGGAATCTTGAATAGTTTTGGAAAACTTGTGAAATGCAATATAGCGGCTAGGAATTAACAATCGGTTGTGTCCTTTAACTGTGTCTGTTATATGTAAGTGGTATTGCTTTAAATTGACAATAAATCAGTTTTAAAGGAGCGACTTTGTCTTTGTTTCTTTGACTGGTAAATTACTGATTTTTTTTTAACACCCATTTGGATTTAAGAGAATTAATGAATACACTTTGGATGACGCTAAAAACCTAACGGAGTTTGCATCTCTAAAATCCAATTTTGAGAAACGATACAGGTGCACGGAGGTTCAGAGTGAAGGAACTAGCAGACATGTTTCTACCACTGGAACATTTATTTGACCATTTTATCTGTGAAAATCTATCTACAGTTGCTAATGTATTTGTGGAAATGTGTAGGGAGTAACAACTTCGATGTGGCAGTAAGGTTAGTGTTGGGGTGAGATAGGAGGTTGGGCTTAGAAGTCTAGTGTAGTCTGGTGGAATGTAATACAGAACCACTGATCCACAGGGTCCTGAGATGTTACTCTATTCACTCTCTCTTGGGGACATACACACAGCCTATATCACCACTGAATGTTGCAGAGGAGAGGGGGAACTTGACTTCAGTAACACACACAAACGGACACTCCCTAGTCCAGAGGAGTAAGCTGTGTGCTCTCTCTGTCTCAGGGAGCCAGGCGTCCCTGGGGTCTGGCTTGGGAAACCCCTTTGCCTTGGGAGTGGGCTCTAGCTTGGGCACCTCAGGCCTTGGAGGTATTACCTCTCTTTTTACGTCTCTTCCTCATCCATCTCTACTATGTATCTTTCTCACTGTCTGTTGCTTTCTTTAGATTTCTCTCTACCTCCCATTTCTCCCCCTCTGTGTGTGTGGAAGACAGTTGGCAGTGTTAGGAATGAATGTGGTGTGAGTTAAGCTCTTCACTATCTAGGGCTGAAACAGTCTGCCTGTAGCTGTGGTATGGCGTGGGTCTTTATGCTTTACTCTCTTCATTGGATACAGTTACTTCCACTATACCCTGTTTGTGAGTGAGCCATTATAGAGGCTTAGCTACAGTTCTTTCTCTCACTCTTGCAGTAGTTGTGTGGTGTGTCCATGAAGCTAAGCTCTCTCCCTCTCTCATGTAGTAGCAGCATAGTGAGTGTGTGTGTCCCTAAAGCTTGGCTCCCTCAATCTCTCTCTCTCCTGCAGTGTTTGGTGGGGGTCCAGGTTTCGGGGGGGTAGCGACGGGGGGCTCCTCATTTGGTTTCTCCTCCGCCAGCAAGCCCTCGGGAGGGAGCCTGAGTGCAGGTACACACACACACACCTTACCTCCTTGTGCAAGCTTTCTGGAGGGTGTTTTAGCAGACACACACACTCCCTGTGAGCATACTCATTATGTGAATAACTCATGTCCTCTTTCTTCTGTTCCTCCTATCTCCTTCTCTCCAGGTTTTGGAAGCAACAGTAGTTCAGGGTTTAACTTCAGTAACCCCCGGCCTCAACGCATCTGCAGGCCTGACGTTTGGCGTGTCCAACCCTCCCGCCACGGGCTTCGGCACTGGAGGTCCACTGCTGCAGCTCAAGAAGCCCCCGGTGGGAAACAAGAGGGGGAAGAGATAGAGGGGCAAAGGGAACGGTTAGGATTTGGGGAGTGTAAGCTGATCCTAGATCTGTGACTTCCAGAACTGTCAAAGGTTGTTTAATGGGTTAATGGGTCACAGTCCATGTAGATGGATTTGGGAGGGTACGTTTATTCTAGACCTGTGCCTAAGGGTGATTTCTAGAGCTGTCCAGGGGAGGTCGGGGCGTAACAATCTGTCCCAGATCTTTATTTTTATATCTGACGGGGGAGCAGAGGGTTTGAGGGAGGGGGGTCATGCAGAACCAGGGTGGAGGGAATGAGGAGAGGGAGAACTTGAGCAGAAAAAAAATGTTGAAACAGATCAGCACATTTTGGATAAGGTTCATAACCTGTTTTATTTTTAAACGTCCTCATTATTGTTTCATCATGATTGCTTTGTTTTTGTAGAGGTTTATTTTATTATCTTTGTAAGTGTTTGTTGCGCATGCGTGCAAGGATGCGTGCTCGGGAGAGAACTTGGCCGTGCTGAATGTCCCACACAGCCCCAAATGAGAACCTGGAAGGGTACCAGAACACACCAAACATGCACAAACACATACGTACATTTCCTGTCAAGTGTGAATTTATGCAGTGTGTCAATAGACTGTGGTGGTGTTTTAGGGCGGGTGGATGATGAGCGTATTACTGTCTGCTTTTCGTTGTCTATTCTGATTCTCTCTGTTACCAAATAGTGATGTCATCCTCTTCTATTCATCTGAGTTGATAAGTGTAAACCTGTATTTTCAAACATCAGTTTAATAATAAAATTCCTGTTGTTGATGATGGTTTTCCTTTGTCTGTTTTTGTTGAAATGATTCTCTTATGAGCAGACAGAGGTCATGTATCAAGTGTTTGGAAAGATATTCTGCTGTTTGCCTTTATTTACAATGCCACCTGGCGGTTGAACAAATATTTTGCGGCAAGTCATGTCATCTTTCTGGTCCAATCACCGAAGCTTACTGTTGCTATGTGACGTTGAGGGAAAACATTTGAGGTTACTGTGCAATTGTCCGTCCCTAAACCAAATCAACTTTTTATGTATTTTAGCAATTTATTTTTTGCCACCAAGCAAGATACTCAATTCAGTATTCAGGTAAGAGTTTTTGTAGTAAATTAACGGATTACATGACTTTGTTATCCGTTATTTGTCTGCTAAACGTAGCTAAGATCGTGCACTAGTTTATACAAGCTAATATATTATACAAGCTAATATATTATCACAGCTTGAGTAACATTTCATTTCCACTTTATTTCCCAGCAATGCCTTCTCCAGATACTATGTACTGTGCCCAGCAAATCAACATCCCCCACTGAACTACCGGACATCCTCAAACAGTTCACCAAAGCTGCCATCAGAACCCAACCCCGGGTTGTACTAGCTACGGTGGTCTGCAGCGTAAGTTGCTACAGCCTCCCTGGATGTGACTGGACCACCAAGAGAACCGGGCTTTTATGGTACATGTGGTCGTACATTGGCCGTGTAACTACCCAGTATCTAAGCCGGGATAATGGGCAGCGTAAGGTGAAATTGTTTCGTTAGTGTATTTGTTATTGTTATATCGGGTACTTCTCTGCCCTGTCCAAAGGAGACATTCTACCAACCAAGGAGAGGCTGGAGAGGCCTGTTGCCACACAGAAGACCGATACCGGACTAACTCCAGGCCTGCTGAATGTCCTAAACAAACAGATACTCAGTAACTCACAGAATGACACCAGGCTCTCTCCTATTTGGTACTCTAGCTTGCCTCTATTATAACTGTCCAAGGTAGTTGAAACATTGAGAGGAACCAAGCTAATTGAACCCCTGTTCTCCCTCTTCTCTCCAAGTGTGTTTCTAGCCTATTCCCAAGGAGACGATCAGTATGGAGGAGATGCAGCAGAAGTGGAAGGGTCTGTGTCAGCCCTTAGAGCAGCTGGACACTGCTGGCCCTGGAGAACTTCTTCGCCAAACATCCACTGGATGCAGTTCTTTGCTCTGTAAGGGGTGAGTGACTGGCTCCCATGTCGGTCAGTCTCCAGAGAGAAACGGTGGTGTAGTTCTTATAAGTACCACATGGAGGCAGTATTGCACTGTCTTGATCACCTGCGGTTTACTGACTTCTGTGTGTGTTCAGATCATCAATGCCCTGAGGTATGCGTGTGAAATCCTGACGGAGAATGAGGGAGGTGGAGCGGCGACGATGCCCTTTGATCTGTTCGCAGGGCTGTACACCTACCTGGCCCACCTGGATGGAGAGATCCCCAGGACCAGATAGATTCCTAAGCAGCCTGCAGGAGCCTGTCTGAGTAAACTACCCTACACACACCTTCTCTATCACTCTGTCGCTGTCTGTCAGTCTCTCCCTCATTATCTATCCCCCTCTGTCTCTCTACCTCTCACACTATATATCCTGTTGTGCTTTAGCCGTATAGGCCTAGTACAGTAATCTCATTTGTTTATAGGGAGAGAACATACCTGTAGTATTCACAGCATACCTGTACTGTGAATGGGACATTACATTACAAAGGCAATCAATACCCTCTCAAATATCCTAACCCTAATTCTATTGGCTATCATTGCGTAAGATCTGATTACGTTATCAAACACTGCCTAAAACGATTGGGAATATACCCTCAACATGAGATGGTAGAGATACTGTAGTTATAATCATAGATATGATAGTAAGCAGCAGGAAATGGTTCTCAAACAATGCATTAATGTTTATACCACCAAACAGAATTACATGATTCAGGTGGCTAACTTCTACAGCGGCAAGAATTGAGATTATAGGAGAGAGGGAGAGAGACAACAAGGAAGAGAAGGAAGAAACTGAGCATGAAGGAAAAAGGGTTTACTACTTACTCTACAAATACATTCTCTAAATCAACATGAATTCAGGATCAGTGATTTTCTTCTCTATTAATGCTCAGATTTGGACAATAATAATAAATAATAGCCAGTGCTTGAATTATATCCCATACAGAATGCTCTCAAGGTCATTGAGTTTGGTCCATATCTTATTGAGAGTGGCTGTGATATTACATGGAAGGCTACTGTATGTAAGTTAGTATCACTGGATCCAATGACAGCCGCTCTTGTCCTGACAGGTTAGTCGATAGTTAATTTGTCATGCTCATGGCTTATCAGTCAAGTGCCTGTTGCATTCTCTTTCCACTTGGCATATTTTGTGAGATGGTCTGAGACAGAGAGATTGTCAGCTCTTGTGAAATGGAGATAAAGTGTTCGTATCAGTGGTCCTTTCGGCAAATAGAACAGAAACTGATAAGGCTAGTGAGTGAGAGAGCCCCCAGATCATCTGTTCGAAGCTAACACACACTGGTACACAGTAGCACATGCTGTATTACACAGCGGATTGCCTGTGTGTGATAGTGAAAGCCAGCGAACACATCACTGCAGTGGTGAAACACAGGAATCAAAACAGACTAATCTCTCACTCTCTCTTTCCCATAGAGTCATCATGAATGATGAGGAAATATTACTAGGAATTTAATATCTGTTTGACAATGTATCGAGAACTCTCATTACATATACCAGTTGACTGCTTGCAGCATAGTAAAATCATCTCTAGCATGAAGCAGCCTAGGTAGGTACAGTGCCTTGCAAAAGTACTCACCCTCCTTGGCATTTTTCCTATTTTGTTGCATTACAACCTGTAATTGAAATTGATTTTTATTTGTATTCAATGTAATGGACATACACAAAATAGTCCAAATTGGTGATGTGAAATGAAAAATATTACTTGTTGCTAGAAATTCGAAACAGAAAAGTGGTGCATGCATATGTATTCACCCCCTTTGCTTTTAAGCCCCTACATAAGATCTGGTGCAACCAATTACCTTCAGAAGTCACATAATTAGTTAGATTGCACACAGGTGGACTGTCACAAGTGTCATATGATCTGTCACATGATCTCAGTATATATACACCTGTTCTGAAAGGAGTCTGCAATACCACTAAGCAAGGGGCACCACCAAGCAAGCGGCACCATGAAGACCAAGGAGCTCTCCAAACAGGTCAGGGACAAAGTTGTGGAGAAGTACAGATCAGGGTTGGGTTATAAAAAAATATCAGAAATTTTGAACATCCCACGGAGCACCGTTAAATCCATTATTAAAAAAATGGAAAGAATATGGCACCGCAACAAACCTGCCAAGAGAGGGTCGCCCACCAAAACTCACAGACCAGGCAAGGAGGGCATTAATCAGAGATGCAACAGAGAGACCAAAGATAACCCTGATGGAGCTGCAAAGCTCCACAGCGGAGATTTGAGTATCTGTCCATAGGACCACTTTAAGCCGTACACTCCACAGAGCTGGGCTTTACGGAAGAGTGGCCAGAAAAAAGCCATTGCTTAAAGAAAAAAATAAACAAACACGTTTGATGTTCGCCAAAAGACATGTGGGAGATTCCCCAAACATATGGAAGAAGGTATTCTGGTTAGATGAGACTAAAATTGAGATTTTTGGCCATCAAGGAAAACGCTATGTCTGGCGCAAACCCAACACCTCATCACCCCGAGAACACCATCCCCACAGTGAAGCCTGGTGGTGGCAGCATCATTAGGTGGGTATGTTTTTCATCGGCAGGGACTGGGAAACTGGTCAGAATTGAAGGAATGATGGATGGCGCTAAATACAGGGAAATTCTTGAGGGAAACCTGTTTCAGTTTTTAAGAAATTTGAGACTGGGACGGAGGTTCACCTTCCAGCAGGACAATGACCCTAAGCATACTGCTAAAGCAACACTTGAGTGCTTTAAGGGGAAACATTTAAATGTCTTGGAATGGCCTAGTCAAAGCCTAGACCTCAATCCAATTGAGAATCTGTGGTATGACTTAAAGATTGCTGTACACCAGCGGAACCCATCCAACTTCAAGGAGCTGGAGCAGTTTTGCCTTAAAGAATGGGCATAAATCCCAGTGGCTAGTTGTGCCAAGCTTATAGAGACATATTCCAAGAGACATGCTGCTGTAATTACTGCAAAAGGTGTCTCTACAAAGTATTGACTTTGGGGGGGTGAGTAGTTTTCAGGTTTTTTGTCTTATCTTTTTGTGTTGCACAAGAAAAAATATTTTGCAGCTTCAAAACATGTTGTGTAAATAAAATGATACAAACTCTCCAAAAATCTATTTTAATTCCAGGTTGTAAGGCAACAAAATAGGAAAAATGCCAAAGGGGTGAATACTTTCGCAAGCCAATGTATTACAGTGGGGGTTTTGTGCCAGACAAAGTGTTTCTTGAATCTGTGCCAGGGTTTCATTGGGTTAATCTAGTTCCCTGGCTAGCCTGTCACTGATGGTAATGTAATTAACTCCTTTACCTCACAACACCCTGTCATCCCATTGGCTGTTGGCAGCGCTGCTTAATAAGCCCTGTGATCTGAATTGCTCCTGGCAGCGCTTGATGAGCTCTGTAATCTGATTGGCTTCTTGCAGAAATTGGTTAGGCAATCCTGTGATTTAATTGGCTGCTGGCTGTTTTAGGTAAAGGAGTCCTTTGATCGAATTGGCTCTTGGCAGTGAGGGAGCAGAAAAGAGTCTTGGTAAAGGTTACCCCTATTGGTTAAGGTTAGGATTTGGGGATTGGGTAATCTGGTTCTATATCTGTGGTTCTGACCTCCAGATGCTGGGTTATGGAGAGGTTTTGGTTAGCGTGCTGCTTATAGACATACCACATCATAATGCCAAAGTCACACACTCTGCAAATCTCACAGGGAACACACCCCTTGAGGCTGTTGAGGTGAGGGCTGGCTGGCTGACTGGGTGCTGTGAGACAGACTGCAGCATGATGCCAAACCTGAAGAGCAGACAACTCACTGCTAGGGAATCTCTTAATCCCTAACACAAGCACTGCAGCTCACGCAGAGTACACACACACACACACACACACAAACCTCTGACAGTGAACACTTACACAAACACACACACCCTCAGAACAAGTTTACAAACATAAGTCTCACACACACACACACTAGCATAGGTAGAACAAAGTAGGGTTTTCGTCTTTATCTTCCCAGATGAAGGGATGTAACCATATTACACAATAGTGTAGGTACTAACCAGCAGTAGACTGTAACCCTGGCTAGGTACAGGTATAAAACATGAGGTTTCCATGCTGTGAGTGTGGAGCGATCCAGCTAAATTACAAGCCAGGTCAGGAAATAAGATCAGGGGGATTTTATGTTTCCGGGACTGTGTAGCAGCAGGCTAGAGGGGGCAGGAAGGGGGCTCATCAGCACCCCTCCTCTTCTAACTAACCCCCCTCTAGTCTGGGATCCAGGCCAGGACTGGGGGCCATGGAAAGTTGTATATGTTTTTTCGTGACCAGGTTTTAGAATTTTGGTTTAAATTATCCCTTTTATGCTGTGATCTCTTCTAGGATCTGTCCATTTAATCATTTTCATTTTGATCTAAAAAGGCAAGACTGATCCTGGATCAGCACTCATACTTTGAGATGCTGTGTGGATATAGGCCCTGGTCTCTTTATTGCTCCTTAGGTAGCTCACGACTGAAGCTTGTGCACAAGACACCATAGACCTCAGTTACAGTCTGTGTAGCTTTGTAGAGTTAGTGGGCTGGGGTCCTGAGAAGAATTTCTTGCACAATAACATTTCTAGGGAGGTGACGCTATCACAGAATAGTAGGAAGGAAGGAAGGAAATTAGTGGCCAGTGCCAGAGAGAACACAAAGCCCTCAGTGAGGAGAGGGAGTAACTAGGGAGATGGAACAGGAGGAGAGAAAGAGAAGATAGCAACAAAGAAAGATTTGGACCTGGAGGGAGGTAAACAACTTTTGTCCACTGGCAACATGCTGTCAGGGTAGGTCATAGCTAACAATACAGTAAGGTCTCTCTCTCCTCTACAGAAACTCATTTTCTTTTTTTTGCCAAGGAGGAATGGTGCAGCCAGCTAACTTCAGGGATGGGATTTTTTCCTGAAATGTAATTCTTTTCTGAAATCAGGAATTCCTGCTTTTCTGTCATCATCCTCCATTCAAAGAGCATTGGAATTGACGACCTATACCACCCCCAAAAGCAGTATCCCATTTTTCCTGACTTTGTATGTTGTCTTGAATTATACTGGTCTCTCTGTATTGTGGACATGTCTTTTTCCAGACCAACAGACTGCACTGAGTAGGACCCAGGACAGATGGCTTTCATATCCAGAGGCCTGTCTGTCTATTGCCTGTCTATAATAATGTACTATGATTTGACTGTATGGCTGTCATGAACTGGTTCATTCTGTATGTGTGTATCTGTATCCATGTCCCATCTTATGTATATGTATCCATGTCCCATCTTCGAATAAATGGTACACACACACAGTCAGACAAATACACATGCATGCGAGTGAGTACATAAACATACAAACAAGTCGTGTTAATGAATGGGAATTGCTCTGTGATTATAATTGGTTAATTGCCACTCAGAAGGCTGAATAAATGCTATTGGAAGCAGTAAACACACTCTTTCCACCTATCTCTCTTCTGTCTCTCTTGTTCCTTTGCTTTCTCCCTTCCTCCTTTAGTGTCTACCGGGTGTCCTCTGCTCTGGCCAATTAACTTATACCTGTCGGTCAAAGAGCTACTAATCAACCTATTAATACGCAGCAGATTGGTGCTTTATGGGAAAAGGGGAAACAACTCAGAGACCTGTATAAACACACACACAGTGTACTCAAACCCACACAGAGGCCAGGGTGTGTCTGAGTAGAGTCATAAGAGGGCTTTTGTACACTGCAGCACAGGGTATTCCAGGTGAGGGGATGGCTCGTTAAAGGGATAGTTCACCTCAGAAATATATATATTTTTACAGACAATTTCCGACCTCCAAAGTAGAACCACTTTTGAGGGCTGAAAACAACTTTGGGTGGATCTATGCCTTTAAGGTGTTGTGTAGGCTCTGTGTTTTAAAGAAATGAATTGAGAGGTCTGTAGGTAGAGAGTGCATGTATAGACGTTTAAATCCCAGGTAGGATGCTGTTGTGTTGAGGAATACTGACATAGATGAAGAATATAGACAGTATGAGATATTAGTTGTCAGTTTATCTACTTATAAAGGCACGTGACAGGAGTAGAACCCCTGTCACACACCTGTGACCCTCAGAACATGGGCTCAGAGGCCAGACGTTTACCTGTCCTTTACCCCCCAGGGGTTCTACTCTGATTGGCTGTCTGGGGATTCCAGGTGCGGCTCACAAGTCAAGATGAGATCAGGTGGTTCAGAATCATAGAGGACACAGAGGGATAGATGTTTAAGGGCTTTACATATGAAATTACATGGCAGGAACCAGGCAGATTCTTATTCATTGTCTCTGTCACTCACACACACACAAACAAACTGCAGCCAGGGCCACTGGATGTGTGCTTGCATCAGGTCTTTGACTACATCAGGAGGGCCAGGAGAAAACAGGCCTGCTGAACACTAAACAGCCTTGCCATTCACTCCTGTTGGATCTGATTAGCATTGGGCTGATACACTGCAGACTGACTTAGAGGCTGCATAGGCCTCGGGCGGCTAGGACAGCTGGTGCCGGGCCAGGGACAGATTAGGGTCAGATACACCAAGAGACTAGAGTCCCTCTAGCAAGCAGATGCACAGACCCACAGGCCATTTAACAAGCACAATACTACTGTCTTGGATTGGCTGAGTCATTCACAGTGAGAGGTAATGCAGGGGGATTTCCTGCCAGATCTCACATCATCCAAGAAACAGAAAATGTTTTTTTTTCTGTAAATTTGAAACAGCAGAATGACTGCTCAGACCTTTTTCTTTTTCAGTATGAATCATTCTAATAACCAATGGCTCGTGAAAGGGTTGCAATGGGGTTGCCCCCATTTAGCTAAAATGTTCATCTCAAAGTATTCCCGATGTCAACATTTCAGACAGACGGAATTAATCTGCTCAAACGAAATGAGGGAGGGAAGGAGGGGAGAGCGATGGAGAGGAGGGGGCAGTGGGCTACGAAACTAATCGGATTATGGGACTACAGTTTATCGAGCGCCTGTTTTTCTCCTCTACGCGTTGCCTGGGTGAGTCTGGCTCTTTTACTTTGGGTACTGCGTGTCTACTGTTTTCTGTCCTAATGAGGAACTACATTTTTTTCCGTACTGTTGATGACATAACTAGAGTTGGCGTGACTCTCGGTTTGCTTCGCGTCGGCAAAAGGGGGTTTTGACTGTTGAATTGCACTTTGAATCACGTTCATTTCATGTTCTCACTGCTCCGGACGTGATGGAAAATCTTTCTGCGTTTTATAAAATGAACAAAAACAATCAACTTCTGACTTCGGATGAAGGCTACAACCCGGTGTAGTTTAGGTTGGTATTCCAGGGATAGTGCAGCGATATGATTTCATGTTAATTTCTCAAGGAACGTGGGATGCTGGAGTTGGACTATTATCTGGGGAATATTCCTCAACGGAGTAGGGTCAGCAGTTGGCCTGTTAGATCACATCGAAACGAGTTGCCAAACCTTCACCGTCATTCCATTTCCAGGCTCTTTGCAAAGTTCAACTCATACTCCGCGTTGATGTTGGAAAATACGTCCACGTGCTCTTCGCCCGACATCCACATGTTATTCCCCCCTGAGGAGGACAGCCACCTAGGGGGTTAGATGGTGCTGATCACGGATGAGAGAGACGGAGGTGGCTCCTCTACTACGGCCAGAGTCAAACAGCAGCAGCAGAACCCCAAAGGCGCCAGCGGCATCGCCCAGGTCCATCCGACCATTACCAGGGAATCGCCGTCCTTATCAGACGATGACTCATACCTCGGGTCCTGCGAGTCAGAGGGGGATGAGAACGAGGAATACGACGATTTCTCGTTATTACCGGACGCTAAAAGTATCGCTTCGGACGACTCGTTCTACCCACCGGACGATGTGTTCGCGGACAACGAGCGGACCCCCTCTCCGCAGAGTCCCGAGCCTCTGACGTTCTTCCAGGCGTGCTGCACCAACAACGCCACGATAGTCCGGATCATGATCCGACAAGGTGTGAGGGTAGAGGAGGTGAGGGAGACGGATAAAAACAACAGGGTAAGTCGGGTTAAATGTTCCCATATGTTCTGTGTCAAATATTTTTCTCGGTAAGTGTTCTGTTCTAATGCATTTCTATCCAGTGGCTTCTCTTCCTGTCGTGGGTTTGGAGATGAGGTAGTTTGGCACAGCCTTGTACACAATGGTGCGTGCGGTGTGAACTCACCTGTGCGTAATTACGCATGGTCAACGTGCATATCCAAAGTGATCAACTTGTGTATTTGTTCGAGTACGTCAACAGTCATGTATTCGCTCATGTATATCAGTGTGTCGAGGGGTTAAACATATATATTTTTTAGAAGTTTTAAGAACATGTCAGCCACTACAACAGTAAACAGATTCTTCATATAACTTGGCCGTTGTAGCAGATATTTACACTTTGAGAGTCATGATTAACATTATATCCCAAAGTTAAACCTATCCTTCCCATCCAAGCTGAGCTGAGTTGCTAAAGTAATTTGTTTGACAGTAGAATCAGAACCAGAGCCACGTCTCATATTAGTTTGTCATTTCACGTGTGTGTGTCTGCCCAGGATGTATGGGTCTAGAGAGAGGAGCCTGAAGTTCTGCTAGTCATAATTACAGCAACAGGAAAACACTGAGTCTTTCGCAGTCAGCAGAACAACCAGCACTGTGTGTGTGTCAGTGTGTGTGTGTCTTCGTGTCTGTCCGTGTTTTACTGTTTGTGGATGGATTTAGGGTACCTGTGAGAGAATCAGTGTAATATAGGTTTGCTTACTGACTTTCTAATAAGAATCTCCCCACTGTCAATTGAAGGGCCTGTACTGTTAAGACAGTATTTTACAGAGACTCGTTAGAAGAGCGTTCTCATTTAGGCCTATAGGCTGTCCAGAGACACATTACAAGTCAATAACTGCTTTATAAATATCATAGTAATAATGTATGTTTGATTTGACAATGCAAAGAGACACCTGGCATACCAAGCAGTTAATAAATCCTGTCAGTTGGGTGTGGCTGTGTATCAATGATGTATGTAAACCCTGGATTGCTGATGCTATGTATTGGCCATTGAGAGGCTTTGAAGCGATATTGGCACTCCCCAGTAGGAGCAGTCCTCCATAGAAATGATTGGAATTCTACAGTATTTCAAAATGTTTCATTTTAAATGTTTCAAGGGAAAAATTACGTGTATTTAATATTTTTTGGTGTTGCTGTAGTGGGGACAGTATCATTAGTAATCTCAAAATATTTTTTACACTGGTGAGGGAGTGCCAAAATGGAGAAATGTGGCTTCAACACAGCATCCCTATTAGCCATCTAGTGTATATATAATGGTTCCCAAGTGGTTTTGCATTATTATTACGACCCATGGTGTTTTCAGTGTCAGTATGACTGAGATACACACCACTATGCTTTCCAACAACACAGAGACCTAAAAGGACCTGGCTGGAAACCACCAGTTGGACCCTTAATTTGAATTGATAGACACTCAAAGCTACTAAAGACCAATTCCCCTTTGAGTATTCGTGCCTCGGTATGTTGTTTGGTTTTTCAACGCAAGGAACAGTTGCATAAACATATGCACACACACTCACTCACTCATTCTGGCAGTGCGCGGGATCAGCCTTTATCAGATTGTACAGTGAAGTGGTCATGCAGTCCTCTCTCTGTGTGTAATCAATAATGAGGTCACAGGGCCTGAGGGAGGAAGAGTGTGAATTACACAATCAGAATTGTAACGCCATGATGCCGACAGGCTGTCTCTCACTGCCTGGCCTTGTGACTGCTACTCATCTGCTCCCATGCTGCAGCATTCCTCATCAACGCTCCCAGTGTGTGGTGGTGGCTTTGTGCCTGCATTCCTCATCAACGCTGCATGTCGAGGAATTCTTATGATAATTATGGGCATATAGGAGGAGAGAAATGTGTGTGGATATCCTCAGTTGGGAGAGATAGAGAGATGTTTTAAGAGTGTATGATAAAACTCATTACACTGGGACACAGTCCTGTCTCCCTCCTGCCTGCTGTTCATTACACTGGGACACAGTCCTGTCTCCCTCCTGCCTGCTGTTCATTACACTGGGACACAGTCCTGTCTCCCTCCTGCCTGCTGTTCATTACACTGGGACACAGTCCTGTCTCCCTCCTGCCTGCTGTTCATTACACTGGGACACAGTCCTGTCTCCCTCCTGCCTGCTGTTCATTACACTGGGACACAGTCCTGTCTCCTGCCTGCTGTTCATTACACTGGGACACAGTCCTGTCTCCTGCATGCTGTTCATTACACTGGGACACAGTCCTGTCTCCTGCATGCTGTTCATTACACTGGGACACAGTCCTGTCTCCTGCATGCTGTTCATTACACTGGGACACAGTCCTGTCTCCTGCATGCTGTTCATTACACTGGGACACAGTCCTGTCTCCTGCCTGCTGTTCATTACACTGGGACACAGTCCTGTCTCCTGCCTGCTGTTCATTACACTGGGACACAGTCCTGTCTCCTGCCTGCTGTTCATTACACTGGGACACAGTCCTGTCTCCTGCCTGCTGTTCATTACACTGGGACACAGTCCTGTCTCTCCCCTGCCTGTTGTTCATTACACTGGGACACAGTCCTGTCTCCCTCCTGCCTGCTGTTCATTACACTGGGACACAGTCCTGTCTCCTGCCTGCTGTTCATTACACTGGGACACAGTCCTGTCTCCTGCCTGCTGTTCATTACACTGGGACACAGTCCTGTCTCCTGCCTCATGTTCATTACACTGGGACACAGTCCTGTCTCCTGCCTGCCTGCTGTTCATTACACTGGGACACAGTCCTGTCTCCTGCCTGCCTGCTGTTCATTACACTGGGACACAGTCCTGTCTCCTGCCTGCTGTTCATTACACTGGGACACAGTCCTGTCTCCTGCCTCATGTTCATTACACTGGGACACAGTCCTGTCTCCTGCATGCTGTTCATTACACTGGCACACAGTCCTGTCTCCTGCATGCTGTTCATTACACTGGGACACAGTCCTGTCTCCTGCCTCATGTTAATTACACTGGGACACAGTCCTGTCTCCTGCCTCGTGTTCTGTAAAACACACATGTTTCTGTCAAACTCAGGTTGTAAAATGGTTGTGATGCTTCTGCGATACAATGGAGAGCATGTCTGCACAAATATCTTTACACAACTATTGTATACAAGGCTTGTGTTATTTCTTTTGTGCAGAAAAACTCTCAGTTGTATCACAATAGTTGTGTCAAAGCAAAAGAGGAATTAGAGGTTAGGGTTTGAGATATGTTTTCAGTTTGCTTAGCCATAGAAATAAGGGACAATGTTTTCATCCATGAAATGATCCGCTGTATCAGGAATGACAACCTTAGCTCTCTGTCAAACTGTCAACAAATCTCTGTTTTGGGTTTGTGTCTCTCCGGGTGAGACATGTCCTATCTAATGTCCTCTGGTGTCACTGAGGCCAGCGTGACGCTATCAACTGCTATCTGTCTCTAATATACACACCAAAAAACACATGTTTAATGTTTTAAACCTGTTTAAATATTAAATAAATGAGTTACACACATATCATTTTGTTTGCTTTTGCTGTAGTTTAGAAGTTGTGAAATTAAACAATGGGATCTGGCCAGCCAAAGACAAAGCACATTAAACAGGCTGCACATGGTATAGTAATATGGTACCATACAGTAACTGTACACGGACATAGTCAACATCCTGTTATTATAAGTATTATAATTTTTATTTCACCTTTATTTAACCAGGTAGGATAGTTGAGAACAAGTTCTCATTTACAACTGCGACCTGGCCAAGATAAAGCAAAGCAGTGCGACAAAAACAACAACACAGAGTTACACATGGAATAAACAAGCGTACAGTCAATAACACAATAGAAAAACAGAAAGTCAATATACAGTATGTGCAAATGGCGTGAGGAGGTAAGGCAATAAATAGGCCATAGTAGCAAAGTAATTACAATTTAGCAGATTAACACTGGAGTGATAGATGAGCAGATGATGTGCAAGTAGAAATACTGGTGTGCAAAAGAGCAGAAAAGTAAATAAAAACATTATGGGGATGAGGTAGGTAGATTGGGTGGGCTATTTACAGATGGGCTATGTCGGTTAGCTGCTCAGATAGCTGATGTTAAAAGTTAGTAAGGGAACTATAAGTCTCCAGCTTCAGCGATGTTCAGCCTACACATTAACTGGAGGGACAACAGGACAATGCTGTTTATTTACAGTCAACATATTTAAATCAATTAAATCTTTGATGAGGTTGATTTATTTTTAGGAATTGTTAAAAGTTGAACATATATCTTTTACACAAACACTCCACTCTCTGTGACCTGTGGATGTTTCTCTCTCTCCCGCCCCTCTCTCTCCTGCTCTCTCTCTCTTGCTCTCTTTCTCTCTCTCAATTAAATGGGACATAACAAGGTCTACTGTCAGAGTTTACTGCAGGCAGGTTTAACATTGCTCTCTGTCTTTCACTGTCTCTCTCTCTCTCTCTTCAATCCAAATGCCTTTATTTGCATGGGACATATATGTTTACATTGCCAAAGCAAGTGAAATAGATAATAAACAAAATTGAAATAAATAATACAAAATAAACAGTGAACATGTGCAAATAGTTCAAGTACAAAAAGTAAAATAAATATGGGTTGTATTTACAATGGTGTTTGTTCTTCACTGGTTGCCCTTTTCTTGTGGCAACAGGTCTTTCTCTCTCACTCTCTCTCTCTGTGTGGCTGATAGGGATAAGCCTTTCTATTCCTGTCTTTCTATATTTCCCCCCCCATACTCACTCTCTCTCTCTCTCTCTCTCTCTCTCTCTCTCTCTTATATATATATATAAAGCATCCTGGGTTTGTGTGTGTATCTGTGGGGCTGAGAGCGGAGTAGTTTCACTCAGTGACCTTAAGTCCTTTTTTGTTCTAGGAAATGTATTATTAGAAATTAAGTTTCAACCGCTGCTCATCAAATAGATGTTATCCATCCTAAAAACAGCTACAACTTGTCACTTGTATAACACTTAGGGTTTAGCACAGGGAATAGACTTCATTTTTCCACAACAGAGTTGGGATGCAGACGTTGATCCAGGCAAAACATGTCCAGAATGCTGTCTGTTAATCAACACATATCTTAGAAAATAGTGAATGTAGATGTTGAATTTGTTCTGTGGATGAAGGATGTGGGCTGTTGCTAACAAGTATAGCCAAATCTTACAGAATGTAAAACATGTTTCAACAACCTTGAATTCTACGCATTTCATATAATAACGTCATACACATGAATGGAACTTTTTATTATTTTAATTCATAACAGTTTCAAGTGCAAATACATGTATTTTTATATACATTGTATTTGAAACTGAAGAAATGGAAAAATTCGGATAGTTTTGAAGCAGTTATGCAGAACATAGTGCTAGGGCTGGGGTCAACTTCAATCCACTACAGAAAAGATTAGGATTTAGGGAGGACAAACAAGTTCATCTACCCTTAAGAATAATGGTTTAACAACAAGCCTGCACTTTTACCCTACATTTAAAACATGAAAAACTTCAGCGCAGCTATTTTTATGGTGAGGTACAGTATGTGAAAAGGCAATTTTTCACACAGACATCCATTGTCTCACTTTGAGTTTTTCCAGGAATTCCTGATTATACACCACACAAATCACTTAAATCAAACACACACACACAGAGTCTTTCACTGGAAGTACCTCTCAGGCTGATTATTACAGTAGGGTTTAGCCTGCTGAGTGTCTGGTGGTATTTCTGTTCTCTCTATAGGCGTGCGTGCGTGTGTGTGTGCGGTCAGAGTGGCTTTAACAAGCTTGGGAAACAAACTCTTCTACTCTATGCCACTTAACTGATTGCGCAACACACATGTCTGTCTGTCCTTCTTTCTAGCTAGTAGAGTGTGAACGAACACACACACACACACACACACACACACACACACACACACACACACACACACACACACACACACAAAAAAAAAAACCTGTTGCTTTAAACCATCACCTCTCATTAACTTTGACTGCAGGTTAATACAGGCTAACACACACTCCATCTCAGTTAGGATTAAGACTCTTAAGGGAGCTGCACTCCTCCTGGTTATCTTTTCTATTGCTGTCTAATATATCAATTTCCCTAATTGACCCACTAGAAAGAATAGCCCAAGTTTGCTGTCTCTACGGTGCTGTCCTTTATGTCTAATACCTCTCCTATCCTTTTTCATTTCTCTGCCTCCTCTAATCTTTCCCTCTCTCCTCCTCACTCCCCCTTTCCTCCTCTCTCCCTCTCTGGCAGTAAAGTTGTTTGTTTTGGCTGATGAAGTGTTGGCCTTCCGGAAAACACTGGGACTTTTACAGGAGATTCCAAGCTGTGTACACACACACACACACGTTGCACTGGCATTCCAAAAACACGGCACATCAGAAAGCGATAGGAATTTTCCACAAGGATCAACATACTGTTTTAATAGCAAACAGAACTGATGTAATATTTACTGAATGATATTGGTTTTGGACCATACATACAGGGCTCCTGTTGTCGTCAAACCTCCATGACACTGGCTGAGATATCATATGTTTCCCAGTTAGGCATCAGAACTGAGCTTCTCATTCTTGGCTGATTTTGGCTCTGTCAACTAGATGGGCCTGTTCATCAACTAACTTTCACTTGCAGACAGACATGGAGGTTCAGACACACACACACACTCACACTCACAATCCCGGGACAGGAGTAGTCACCTCAGTGCTACAGGTAGAGAGGGTAGGAGGGAGAACAGTGAGACACTTGTGTTTCCCGTATCTGAGGTAACCTACTAAACAGTGTCTCTCTCAATCCAATTCAATGGCTTTATTGGCATGGGAAACGTATATTAACATTGCCAAAGCAAGTGAAGTGGATAATAAACAAAAGTGAAATAAACAATAACTCTCTCGCTCTTTCTCTCTCTCTCTTTCTCTCTCCCCCCTCTCTCTCTCTCACGCTCTCGCTCTTTCTCTCACCCCTCTATCTCTCTCTCTCCCGATCTCTCTCACGATCTCTCTCACTCTTTCTCCCCCCTCTATCTCTCTCTCCCCATCTCTCTCGCTCTTTCTCTCCCCTCTCGCTCTCCCCCTCTCTCTCTCTCTCTCTCCCCCTCTCGCTCTCTCCCCATCTCTCCCCCTCTCGCTCTCCCCCTCTCGCTCTCCCCCTCTCTCTCTCTCCCCCCATCTCTCACTCTTTCTCTCTCTCAGACGGGGCTGATGGTGGCGTGTTACCAGGGTTATGTTGATGTTGTCATAGCGTTGGCTCAGTGTTCTCACCTGGATGTCAACTGGCAGGACAAGGAGGGGAACACTGCCCTCATCACCGCTGCCCAGGCAGGTAGGACACACACATAGACCCATACACACGCCTACACACTCACCCGCATGCGCGCACACACACACACTTCAAAAAGGTTCACAGCCCTCTCTTTGTCTCTCTTTCTCTTTCCCTCATTCCCCTCCCTTCCTCCAGGTCACATAATGATCAGTAACTACCTGTTGAACTACTTCCCTGGTCTGGACATAGAGAGGAGGAACTGCCATGGCTTCACTGCTCTGATGAAGGCGGCTATGCAGGGCAAGGTGGAGTGTGTACGAGCCCTGATGCTAGCAGGTACTTACACAGATGGACACAAACAAATTACTTTACTTTCACTTATATTTCATAATTTGTACAGTATTTCAATATTTAACTTTGAACAGTAACTTCTAGCATCAATACTCCTACCACCAGTATGCATTTTCTCCTCACGCCTTCTCCTCTGCAAGGAGCTGACATGGAGACCAGAGACTTTGGTCGTAAGCTGACCTCCAGAGAGTGGGCGTTCTTCACAGGACGCTACGATACCGCCTGGGCCATGACACGCCTCCACTCCCGACCCTGTCCTTATCAACTGTGTGACGCTTACAGGTAAACTCAACTTCATGAGTAATGTTGATGATGATGATGGTGGTGGTGAGGATGATAATGATAATAATAATGATGGTGATATTGATGAGGATGTTGTTGATGAGGATGGTGATGATGATAATGGTGGTGAGGATGATAATGATAATAATAATGATGATGATGGTATTGATGAGGATGTTGGTATTGATGATATTGATGAGGATGTATTATCATTAAACAATGTCATCGATATAATTGAATATTGTTATTCTTCCAATCGTATTATTTCCTAATCTGATATTATTGTTATGGTCCAGAGTGGCCCCATCTGGTTTCTCTAATAGCTAATGCCCCGGAGGCTGTGTGTAGCTAGACATACTTCATACAGTACATACAGTACTACTACTATTACTAGCTAAGTCATTATATTCATGTAATTGTATTATATTCCAGTCCAGAGTGGCCTCAGCTGGCTTCTCTAGTATCTAAGGCCCGGGAGCCTCGGGGCTGTATGCAGCGTATATCAGACACCATACGGAACGCTCTGACATTCGCTAACATCACAGAGCCTGACGACGACGGAGTCTTAGATCACCTAGTCACCGTGACAACAGCCCTAGGGAGCCCCTTTGTGGCGGTGGCGTGTTCCACCGTGAGTTAGAAACTTCTGTTTCTTCTTCCTTCCTCTCTTAATCTTTTTCACTTTCATCTATTTAACAGTTCTCTCTGTCTTTGTCTCTCTCTCTGGCTTTATGTTCCCATTGCTCCCTCTCCTAATGTATACCTGTTTGTTCTTACTATCTAGGTGTGTCCGTCAAGCCCGCCCTGCGTGGGTAAACGTCGCTACTCCGTCCCTGAGATCCTCCGACGCCAACGGGCCAAAGAACTGAAAACCCAGAACCCTGAAAGACTCGACGACCACCGCAAACTCTTCCAGAATTCACGGGTCACTCTGGTGCCTAAACCTCCAAAGGACCGGCGGTCCAGCCTCCCGCCGCAGAACAAAAGCCCCACCACGACTAACCCTAACCTGGGTACGGTGTCTGGGGCCGTTTCCTCGGTGGCCCTGCGTAGAACTAGCCTGCTGCCCCTGGGTATGGTGAGGCGTAGTAGTGTGCGGCCAGGGCTGTCTATTCCAAAGGTGAGAATCACTAAGGCCCCAACGCCAACTTATGAACCTGAGAGAGTCCGCAGGAAGAGCAGCTTTAAAGATGGTGGGGGCAACTTCCTGCAGCTCCCAAAGTGGAGGTATAAAGAACTGAAGGAGGAGAGGAAGAGAGCGGAGGAGGCAGAGAGGAGGAGGGTGGAGGTGGCCACGAGACGGCACCTGGCTGTCGGGAAAAGGAAATGACACCACAGGAGGAAGTGATGTCACTCCACCCTTTCCTCCACTGTTGCCAGGTCAGTAGATAGTGTTCAGAGGGGGTTGGATACTTGAAATGTTTGATGTTAACTTATTTTCGTATTTATTTGCTTTCTTTGGAGTAAAAGTGACAGCGCTTTATTTTATAATGCATTTCATTCACAAAATCAGCAGTATTTTAGTAAGGTGATTTCTGTATTACCTGGCACATACCCAGGTTACAAACCCATATGACCTGACTGAGTACAGATAATGTTTCACTGATATATCTGACGCATCACAAATGGAAACTTTATTGCCTAAAATTATGACACAATCTTCGGGGGAGGGTTTGAATGGGACAAATAAGAATGGTTACAATATTGCGTAGCCTATAAAACCATTGAGTAAGCCTACCAGCATGTCAAACTGACTTACCGCCAAAGATTAGCTTTATTCTAGAAGCAATGGTATTTGTCTGAGCAATAATAGTTTATTTTTAGATAGGCACTGTGCTATGGTATGTTTATATTGGCTTTTTGAAAGCTTTTTTAATTCTGTGAATGTATTTTGCATATAGATTGTACCTTACAGCTGTGGGCCAGTAACTGAAAGGTTGCTGGATCGAATCCCCGAGTTGACAAGGTAAAAATCTGTTGTTCTGCCCCTGAGCAAGGCAGTTAACCCGCTGTTCCCCGGGCGCCGAAGACGTGGATGTCGATTAAGGCAGCCCCCAACACCTCTCTGATTCAGAGGGGTTGGGTTAAATACAGAAGACACATTTCAGTTGAATGCATTTAGTTCTACAAATGACTAGGTATCCCCCTTTCCCTTTCATCAGGTATTTTCAATTAGAGATATAAAAAGGTGGCTTTTTTTTTTATAACTTTTTATTTTCTACTAAAGTAGACATATATTAAGAGAATGTGAATAAAATTGTTTTCAATGTCTTAAAGAAATATCCCAACACTACACTGTTGTAATGTGACACTGTTATGGACTCTAGTCAGTCTGTATCGCTGAAAGCATTACGGATTGCGCGATAGACATTTTAAGGTAATTTCCAATTGAGCCTACATATGCAGCGTTTACCGTGAATGCAGTCTCTGCTAATACGGGAACATTGCTTTTACATTTCAATCACGCCGTAGTGCTGAACTTCCATGATACGGATTGAATAGAGCGCATTATCTAGCATGTGGGGGAAAACTGGAACAATATCCTGAAATGTTTACATGTTATGAATGAGATCTACATATTGCTACACTGACCTCAGATCAGAGTGCTTATTACAAACATATGTGTATTTCGATGACAATAAGACAGAACAGAAATCATAAGAGTAACAATCTATTTAACTTGGTTCAGATTTAATAGAAAATAATTGATGAAAATAGCTGGAGGTATGAACATAAACAGCAACTGGAAAGCACTGATATATTATTATGGTAGGGATTGAAGAGAAGATCATTTCACGGTAATAACCCCAAGGACAGGACAGGAGGCTTTAAGTGCAATCTTCAAGTGAATCTAATAGTCATGGTGATCAGTTGCTGTGGCGTAACCAGGGGGCAGTGGTTGGCCAAATAATAATTTCTGTAAATAAATGGAGCGGGCTATGCAGAAGTGTAACACTGAAACGCTTCCCCGAGGAAGGTGATCTTAATTTGAAAATGACAAAGTGCATATTTCGACTCGCCCCCAGACATATCGCAGCCCAATTCTGTGTTTGCCCCATCTCCCCAAAGTGTTTGCTGGTGGAAACTCTAAACTCTCTGCTTATACATTTAGTTGATGTGTGAACAAGTGTATACTTCTCTCAGGAACCCACACTGTTTTACGGATTCACAAAATGTTTACAACACTGTTTGTTGGTTTGTTTGTTTGAGTGGTGATGGAACCACAAGGGGACCAAAAATATCCAGGCCAGATATTCTACAGAATTCTTGTTTTACGGTCAATAAAAACCAAACTGTTTTACAAGTTCTGTTTGTGTGTCTGTTTTCAGAGTTTCCTGATATGTACCAGGTAACAGCCAGCGGAAACAGTCATGTAAAACCCATCGTTATGAAGGGAGAGGGATAGGCTGTAGACAGAGATAATATTGGAGGTCACTGTTATGAGCAGCTGCTGTCTGAGATGGTCACCTGAGATTATAAACCCTGAGATGTGGTCAGCACTTCTGTCAGCCTGGAAAATCTCCCTCTGCAAATCCACCTAACAGATTTAAAATCAGATTAGCCAAAACCCAATCATATCCGGAGCAGGGCTAGGAAACACCAATTGGTACACTCTGCTGGAAGACAGGGGTATTGCAGGCCACGCTCATGGTATTGCAGGCTAGGCTCAATTCACTATGAAAGAGACATGATCACTGATTTAGGAAATTAGCATGATAAGCATTTAGAAATAAGCATAAAACATTTTATCTGGTCTTTAGTCCTTAAGTATCAGTGCTCATGAAGGAATGGAAAGAAGAGAAGAGCTTGTAGAATATTAGGACATAGCATCAGTGTCAGAGTCAAGGTCTATATCAGTGGGACTTTGTGTCGAGCTCACCTACAGTTCTGTCCACCCAATCGGATGTCAGATAGCCCTGTGTTTGTGAAAAGAAACATGTAGGCCTTGACCAGAGACTGTTGTAATCGCTTTCAAGACAATGTTCACAGACAATGTTAGGGTTAGGGTTGAGACTAGGATTAGGGTTGAACCGGGATGTGGCCTTGAAGCTAGGGTTAGGGCTGAACCGGGATGTGGACATAAAGCTAGGGATAGGGTTGTGGTTGAGAAGGCTGGGGTTAGCATTGAACCGAGATGTGGACAGGAAGCTAGGGTTAGGGTTGAGGCTAGGGTTAGGGTTGAACCCGGATATGGGCATGAAACTAGGGTTAGGGTTAGGGTTGTGGTTGAGGCAAGGGTTCCCGCTAAGCACCTCTCTTTTCTGCTCTTTTCCTGTCCTCAATTCCAAAAATCAACCCATAGCCTCTAGCCACAGCACCATATGGAGATGTGAAAGGACTGGAAAGGTATAGGGAATCTGGTTGAGGTAAAGGAGGGCAGAGAGTTGGAGGGGATAGGAGAGAGAGGGAAGGGTGTAGCTTGTGTTCATACCATGTGGTGTAGATAGAATATGTAGATTGTGTTTCATACTGTCGTGTAGATAGTACAGTGCCTTCAGAAAGTATTCACACCCCTTGACTTTTTCCATATTTTGTTGTGTTACAGCCTCAATCAAAAATGTATTAAATTTAGATTTTTTGTATCTGCCAATAATGTCAAAGTGTAATTACACTATATATCCAAAAGTATGTGGACACACTTACAAATTAGTGGATTCTGCTATTTCAGCCACACCCATTGCTGACAGGAGTATAAATTGGCGCTCACAGCCAAACAATGGCAGTAGAACTTTCAACGTGGCACCGTCATAGGATGCCACCTTTCCAACAAGTCAGTTCGACAAATTTCTGCCCTGCTAGAGCTGCCCCCGGTCAACTGTGCTGTTATTGTGAAGTGGAAACGTCTAGGAGCAATAGCGGCTCAGCCGCAAAGTGGTAGGCCACACAAGCTCACGCAATGGGACCGCCGAGTGCTGAAGTGCGTAAAAAATCATCTGTCCTCGGTTGCAATACTCACTACCGAGTTCCAAACTGCCTCTGGAAGCAACGTCAGCACAATAAATGTTTGTTGGGAGCTTCATGAAATGGGTTTCCATGGCCGCACACAAGCCTAAGATCACCATGCGCAATGCCAAGTGTCGGCTGGAGTGGTGTAAAGCTCACCGCCATTGGACTCTGTAGCAGTGGAAACGTGTTCTCTGCAGTGATGAATCACACTTCACCATCTGGCAGTCCAACGGACGAATCTGGGTTTGGTGGATGTCAGGAGAACGCTACCTGTCCCATTGAATAGTGCCAACTGTAAAGTGTGGTGGAGGAGGAATAATGGTTTGGGCTAGGCCCCTTGGTTCCAGTGAAGGGAAATGTTGATGCTACAGCATACAATGACATTCTAGGTGATTCTGTGCTTCCAACTTTGTGTCAGTTTGGGGAAGGCCCTTACCTGTTTCAGCATGACAATCTCCCCGTGCAATAAGCCAGGTCCATACAGAAATGGATTGTCGAGATTGGTGTGGAAGAACTTGACCCCATCGAACACCTTTGGGATGAATTGGAACGCCGACTGCAAGCTAGGCCTGATCGCCCAACATCAGTGCCCGACCTCTTGTGGCTGAATGGAAGCAAGTCCCTGCAGCAATGTTCCAACATCTAGTGGAAGGCCTTCCCAGAAGAGTAGAGGCTATTATAGCAGCAAAGGAATCAACTCCATATTAATGCCCATGATTTTGGAATGAGATGTTCGACGAGCAGGTGTCCACATACACTACATTACCAAAAGTATGTTCAACATTTTTACAAATTAACTAAAAATTAAAAGCTGAAATGTCTCAAGTCAAGTATTCAACCCCTTTGTTATTGCAAGTCTAAATAAGTTCAAAAGTAAAAAATGTGCTTAACAAGTTACATAAGTTGCATGGACTCACTGTGTGCAATAATAAATGTTTAGTGACTACCTCATATTTGTATGCCATACATAAAATTCTGTCCCGAGTCAAGCAGTGAATTTCAAACATAGATTCAACCACAAAGACCAGAGAGGTTTTCCAATGCCTCGCAAGGAACGGCACCTATTAGTAGATGGGTGAAAATACAAAAAGCATGGTCTTTTAATAATTACACTTTGGATGGTGTATCAATACACCCGGTCACTACAAAGATCCAGGTGTCCTTCCTCAGTTGCCGGAGAGGGAGGAAACCGCTCAGGGATTTCACCTCGAGGCCAATGAGGACTTCAAAACAGTTAGAGTTTAATGTCTGTGATACAAGAAAACTGAGGATGGATCAACATTATAGTAACTCCAGGAAGCCTGTACAGAATACAAATATTCCAAAACATGCATCCTGTTTGCAATAAGGCACTAAAGTAAATCTGCAAAAAATGTGGCTAAGAAATTCACTTTATGTCCTGAATACAAAGCGTTATATTTGTGGCAAATCCAACACGTCACTGAGTACTACACTTCATATTTTCAAGCATGGTGGTGGCTGCATCATGTCATCGGCAAGGACTAGGTAGAATAAAAAGAAACAGAATAGAGCTAAGCACAGGCAAAATCCTATAGGAAACCTGCTTCAGTCTGCTTTCCAGACACTGTGACACAAATTCAACTTTCAGCAGGACAATAACCTAAAACACAAGGCCAAATCTACACTGGAGTTGTTTACCAAGACATTAAATGTTCATGAGTGGCCTAGTTACAGTTTTGACTTAAATTGGCTTGAAAATCTATGGCAAGACTTAAAAATGGCTGTCTAGCAATGATCAACAACCAACTTGACTGAGCTTGAATATTTTTTTGTAAGACTAATGTGCAACTATCGTACAATCCAGGTGTGCAAAGCTTAGATTTACCCAGAAAGACACACAGATGTAATCGCTGCCAAATGTGAATTTAACATGTATTGACTCAGGTGTGTTTGCTAACATTTCTGAAGATGTTTTCATTGTGGAGTAATGTGTGTAAAGCCATTTCATCCATGTTGAATTCAGGCTGTAACACACCAATGTGGAATAAGTCAAGGGGTATGAATACTTTCTGAAGGCACTGTATGTGTAGAGTATAAAAAAAAAGAGATCTGCAGGTCACAGAGCTCAATACACAACGGTTCTAGTAACACTGAAGACATAACAATGATTTGAAAGTTAAATCTTTATTCATGACAACCACACCTAATGCTTAAGTCCACTCACCGACTAAGGACTTGTTCACTTGACTCAAGAAACAAACTGAGTAAAATAAAAATATATATTTTAAACTTTATTAAATAAACTTAGGACATTACTCCTTCTTGGCTAAATGTATTTCCCTGGAAGCCTGAAATGTAGTGTTGACATTAATAACCACACTTGAAATGAAGGACGATTGTGTGTGGTCTATGACATTTCCCTTAGAACTACACTGAACAAAAATATAAACGCAACATGGAAAGTTTTGGTCCCATGATTCATTAGCTAAAAAAAAAGAACATCTCAGAAATGTTGCATATGCACAAAAAGTTTATTTCTCTCATATTTTGTGCAAAAATGTGTTTCCATCCCTGTTAGTAAGCATTTCTCCCTTACCAAGATAATCCAACCACCGGACAGGGGTGGCACATCAAGAAGCTGATTAAACAGCCAGATCATTACACAGGTGCACCTTGTGCTGGGGACAATAAAAGGCCACTTGTCACACAACACAATGCCACAGATGTAGTTTTCACGCTCCCTAGTTTTTAGGGAGCGTGAAATTGGCATGCTGACTGCAAGAAAATCCACCAGAGCTGTTGCCAGAGAATTGAATGTTAATCTCTCCACCATAAGCTGCCTTCAATGTTGTTTTAGACAATTTGGCAGTCTGTCCAGTCGTCCTCACAACTGCAGACCACGTGTAACCACTCCTGCCCAGGACCTCCACATCCGGCTTCTTCACCTGGGGGGTGCTGAGGAGTATTTCTGACTGTAATAAAGCCTGTTTGTGGTAAAAACAAATTCTGATTAGCTGGGCCTGGCTCCCCAGTAGGTGGGCCTGGCTACCCATGGCTACACCCCTGCCCAGTCATGTGAAATCCATAGATTAGGTCCTAATGAATTTATTTAAATTGACTGATTTCTTTATAAACTCAGCATAAAAAGAAACGTCCCTTTTTCAGGACCCTGTCTTTCAAAGATAATTCGTAAAAATCCAAATAACTTCACAGATCTTCATTGTATAGGGTTTAAACACTGTTTCCCATGCATAAACAATTAATGAACATGAACCTGTGGAACGGTCGTTAAGACACGCGTTTATCGTCAAAGGAATAAGTGTTACACCGAGGCCTGTACTCTGGAGCGGGATCGATTTGGAGGTGGAGGGTCCGTCATGGTCTGGGGCGGTGTGTCACAGCATCGTCGGACTGAGCTTGTTGTCATTGCAGGCAATCTCAACGCTGTGCGTTACAGGGAAGACATCCTCCACCCTCATGTGGTACCCTTCCTGCAGGCTCATCCTGACATGACCCTCTAGCATGACAATGCCACCAGCCATACTGCCCATTCTGTGCGTGATTTCCTGTAAGACAGGAATGTCAGTGTTCTGCCATAGCCAGCGAAGAGCCCGGATCTCAATCCCATTGAGCACGTCTGGGACCTTTTGGATCGGAGGGTGAGGGCTAGGGCCATTCCCCCCAGAAATGTCCGGGAACTTGCAAGTACCTTGGTGGAAGAGTGGGGTAACATCTCACAGCAATAACTGGCAAATTTGGTGCAGTCCATGAGGAGGAGATGCATTGCAGTACTTAATGCAGCTGGTGGCCACACCAGATACTGACTGTTACTTTTGATTTTGACCTCCCGTTTGTTCAGGGACACATTATTCCATTTCTGTTAGTCACATGTCTGTGGAACTTGTTCAGTTTATATCTTAGTTGTTGAATCTTGTTACGTTCATACAAATATTTACACATTAAGTTTGCTGAAAATAAACGCAGTTGACAGTGCGAGGACGTTTTTTGTTGTTGCTGAGTTTATGAACTGTAACTCAGTAAAATCTTTTGAATTGTTGCGTTTATATTTCTGTTCAGTATAATAACCCAAGTATGAGGAGAGTGGGATCACATGGAATGCTTAACAGGGGTTTCCCTGGTAACCTGAGCACATATGGTAAATGGTTGCATGCTTGATTGATTGGTTGTCCAGTTCTTTGATTGGTTTGTGGTTGTTGGGATTGTCGGTAGGCTGCTGTGATAGGCTGGCTGATGTGGTTCATTGATGATGCGTTGCATTGGCTTGCCCTTAGTCACAGATTTAGAATCAGTTTCCCCTCCTCAAATCCTTACTTAACCATTGGAGGGGGGTAAACACAAAACTGACCGTAGAGCTGCGTCTAGGAAGATTGCTGGCGCCTTGTGGGGCCAACTGTAGCAGAGTTAGCGGAGGGAAGGTAAGCTTGGCGGTAGCCTCACTTGCGGGGCTGGTGGATGTGCTGGGTGAGGTGCTGGTTCTGGGGCATCTTGGTGACAGACGGCTGGGGCTTCTGGTGAGCTACCTGGGCTGCCGCCGGGGGTGAAGTCCTTATCACCCTGAGAACACAACAACACACAGCCACTTAGTACAGGTGTGTTACAGTACAAAGGTGTTCACACACACACTTCTCTACATATTTTCCTCAAGCTGATCAGCCCTCAGACTACAGCTTCAATACATGCTACTGGCCTTAGTGCTCCTGCAAGCATCCAGCAGCACCAGTGTGTGGTGTCTATCACCTGTATGTCTACGCGCCGTCTCTCCTGGGGTGCAGATCTGTTTCACCCCAGTATGTTCTAAATATTCTGCCTCTCTGGTTAATTACCACGGGGATGCTGTGTGTGTGTGTGTGTGTACAGTCGTGGCCAAAAGTTGACTGACACAAATATTAATTTCCACAAAGTTTGCTGCTTTAGTGTCTTCAGATATTTTTGTCAGATGTTACTATGGAATACTGAAGTATAATTACAAGCATGTCATAAGTGTCAAAGGCTTTTATTGACAATTACATGAAGTTGATGCAAAGAGTCAATATTTGCAGTGTTGACCCTTCTTTTTCAAGACCTCTGCAATCTGCCCTGGCATGCTGTCAATTAACTTATGGGCCACATCCTGACTGATGGCAACCCATTCTTCCATAATCAATGCTTAGAGTTTGTCAGAATTTGTGGGTTTTTGTTTGTCAACCCGCCTCTTAAGGATTGACCACAAGTTCTCAAATGGGATTAAGGTCTATGAAGTTTCCTGGCCATGGACCCAAAACATCGATGTTTTGTTCCCCGAGCCACTTAGTTATCACTTTTGCCTTATGGCAAGGCGCTCCATCATGCTGGAAAAGGCATTGTTCGTCACCAAATTGTTCCTGGATGGTTGGGAGAAGTTGCTCTCGGAGGATGTGTTGGTACCATTCTTATTCATGGCTGTGTTCTTAGGCAAAATTGTGAGTGAGCCCACTCCCTTGGCTGAGAAGCAACCCCACACATGAATGGTCTCAGGATGCTTTACTGTTGGCATGACAAAGGACTGATGGTAGCGCTCACCTTGTCTTCTCCGGACAAGCTTTTTTCCGGATGCCCCAAACAATCGGAAAGAGTATTCAGAGAAAATGACTTTACCCCAGTCCACAGCAGTCCAATCTCTGTACCTTTTGCAGAATATCAGTCCCTGATGTTTTTCCTGGAGAGAAGTGGCTTCTTTGCTGCCCTTCTTGACACCAGGCCATCCTCCAAAAGTCGTCGCCTCACTGCGCGTGCAGATGCACTCACACCTGCCTGCTGCCATTCCTGAGCAAGCTCTGTACTGGTGGTGCCCCGATCCCGTAGCTGAATCAACTTTAAGAGACGGTCCTGGCGCTTGCTGGACTTTCTTGGGCGCCCTGAAGCCTTCTTCACAACAATTGAACTGCTATCCTTGAAGTTCTTGATAATCCGATAAATGGTTGATTTAGGTGCAATCTTACTGGCAGCAATATCCTTGCCTGTGAAGCCCTTTTTATGCAAAGTAATGATGACGGCACGTGTTTCCTTGCAGGTAACCATGGTTGACACTGGAAGAACAATGATTCCAAGCAACACCCTCCTTTTGAAGCTTCCAGTCTGTTATTCGAACTCAATCAGCATGACAGAGCGATCTCCAGCCTTGTCCTTGTCAACACTCACACCTGTGTTAATGAGAGAATTACTGACATGATGTCAGCTGGTCCTTTTGTGGCAGGGCTGAAATGCAGTGGAAATGTTTTGGAGGGATTTAGTTCATTTGCATGGCAAAGAGGGACTTTGCAATGAATTGCAATTCATCTGATCACTCTTTATGACATTCTGGAGTATATGCAAATTGCCATCATACAAACTGAGGCAGCAGCCTTTGTGAAAATGTATATTTGTGTCATTCTCAAAACTTTTGGCCACGACTATATACACACAGTAGAGTCCAGTACAGAGACCTAGGAGAGTAAATTGATTTCAAATCACTTTTTGACTGAACCCCTTTTGATTTGAACGAAACCTTCCATACATATTTTCCATTGTAGAAGTACTCAGAAAGTGACCTTTTGGAACTTAAAGAGATAAAAGGCGCTCAAATTTGACCCATTTTGCATTTCCCGCCATGCCATGAGACATCCATGTCTTCATCACTGGAAAAGATAAACGGCTGAGATTGACATAATTTAAAAAGCTTACAAACAGGGTTGTCAAACTATTTTATATATTTATTTTTTTAAGTAAAACTTTAACCTTAAAAAGGTAAAATATCAATAAGAAAAAAATAAGATTAACATATGTTGTAGCTTAGACCCTATTTTACATCATATGAGGTTGTGTTGTGCTCGTCATCAGATGAGATACAACATGCTCTTGAATACAGGGTGGGTGTCATGTTTTGGCTGATAAACGTACTCAAATGTGAATATAATTAAAATTTCGACATTCAAATTGTATCACAAAGATGATTGGAGGTCCACACATCATAGAACGTTGACTTGAATGGGAATATCTGTTGTTTTAAATTATACTGTCAATCTTCCATAGGAAACCTATTGAAATCATAGAAATATAGATAATAGAAAAGACCTGAAAATGTACTTTAAGTTGACATTCAGCAATGAGTAGCCCGACAGCCATCATTGTGGTAGTAATTAGAAGTCAAAATGTCAGTTCTATTTCAAATGGTGTACTAGTTAAATTGCAGTGGTCTGAAAGAATAGGTCTATTCTATGAATTATATTTCTATGATTGAAATGACACCCACCCTGTATTTAAAGAGCATGTTGTGTCTCAACCGACAACAAAAGTCTCAGCTACAACACAATCTAATATTAACAAAAATCAGTTTACCCATTTTTAGATAAATGACGTTAAAAGGTTAAAAAAAAGTACACACACACAACTGATCAAAAGTTGTAGAACACCTACTCATTCAAGGGTTTTTCTTTATTTGTACTATTTTCTACATTGTAGAATAATAGTTAAGACATCAAAACTATGAAATAACACATATGGAATCATGTAGTAACCAAAGAAGTGTTAAACAAATCAAAATATATTTTATATTTGAGATTCTTCAAATAGCCACCCTTTGTCTTGATGACAGCTTTGCACACTTAACATTCTCTCAACCTGCTTCATGTTACCTGGAATGCATTTCAATTAACAGGTGTGCCTTGTTAAAAGTAAATTTGTGGAATTGCTTTCCTTCTTAATGCGTTTGAGTCAATCAGTTGTGTTGCGACAAGGTGGGGGGGTATACAGAAGATAGGGCTATTTGGTAAAAGACCATGTCCATATTATGTCAAGAACAACTCAAATAAGCAAAGAGAAACGACAGTCCATCATTACTTCAAGACATGAAGATCAGTCAATACGGAACATTGAGAACTTTGAAAGTTTCTTCAACTGCAGTCGCAAAACCCATCAAGCACTATGATTAACTTGGCTCTCATGAGGACTGCCACAGGAATGGAAGACCCAGAGTTACCTCTGCTGCAGAGGATAAGTTCATTAGAGTTACCAGCCTCAGAAATAGCAGCCCAAATAAATGCTTCACAGAATTCAAGTAACAGTCACATCTCAACATCAACTGTTCAGAGAAGACTGAATCAGGCCTTCATGGTCGAATTTCTGCAAAGAAACTACTACTAAAGGACACCAATAAGAAAAAGATACTTGCTTGGGGCGAAGAAACCCAAGCAATAGACATTAGACCGGTAGAAATTTGTCCTTTGGTCTGGAGTCGGTACGCCATCCCATCTGGTTTGGGCTTAGTGGGACTATCATTTGTTTTTCAACAGAACAATGACCCAACACACCTCCAGGCTATTTTACCAAGAAGGAGAGCAATGGAGTGCTGCATCAGATGACCTGGCCTCCACAATCCCCCGACCTCAACCAAATTGAGATGGTTTGGGATGAGTCGGACCGCAGAGCGAAGGAAAAAGCAGCCAACAAGTGCTCAACATAAGAGGGAACTCCTTCAAGACTGTTGGAAAAGCATTCCAAGTGAAGATGGTTGAGAGTGCCAAGAGTGTGCAAAGCTGTCATCAAGGCAAAGGGTGGCTTATTGAAGACTATATGTTGATTTGTTTAACTACTTAGGGAGCAGTGGTGCGCTAGCGAAAACAAATCCCTTACCTTTCGAAGAACTTCTGCTGAGGGCTTCCCAAGTGTCCAACGAAGACATCCAATGGTTCTTTTGTTAGAAAAAGTCATTTATTATATCCATAAATCTCTGTTTGGTTGGCGCGTTATGTTCAGAAAATCCAACGTCGAATCGCCCATTGAAACGTGAAGAGAACGTGTTCAAATATACCTATAAACCTTTCCTAAACAAATCAAAGACCAGTTATAATGCATCCTTAGCTATCCTTTTATGAATATTAGCGATAATATTTCACTCGAATGGTCACCTAAACGTTATATAAGTAAAATAAAGTGGGGCGCACATCCAGTCTCGCGCCCGAGAACTTGTTGACATCTGAGCTCCCTTGACCATTTCCTGTTTCTATCCGTTCCTCTTACTCCAAATCACTCTGTCTTTGTATATAGACTGCTGACATCTAGTGGAATCCATAGGTACTGCAGTCTCAGTCCTGGTTAAAATAAAAATGAATAGGCACAATGGAGAAGGTCAAGTACAAAAAAAACTGCAAATCCGAATGGATTTTCCTCGGGTTTTCGCCTGCTATATCAGTTCTGTTATACTCACAGACATTATGTTAACACTTTTAGAAACTTCAGAGTGTTTCCTATCCAATAGTACTAATTATGTGCATATCCTATTTTCTGGGCCTGAGTGGCAGGCATTTTACTTTGGGCACGCCAGACACTCCAAAACCGCCACCTATGCAGCCTCTCCCTAAGAAGTTAACACTTTTTTGGTTACTACATGATTTCATAGTTTTGATGTCTTCACTATTATTCTACAATGTAGGAAATAGTAAAAATAAAGAAAAACCCTTGAGTGAGTAGGTGTTCTAAAACTTTTGACCGGTAGTGTATTTCTTTTTTAAACATATATTCGAGAAATTATTAAAGTTTGATAAAGCTGTTTGTATACATTAAAATTATATTCAAACTCAACCTTTTCCAGTGATGAAGACATGGATGTCTCATGTTAGGGTGGGGTATGCAAAATGTGTTAACTTTGAGCTTTCTGACCACTTCTTCCATGGGCAGACACGTATGGAAAGTTGTTTAAATCAAAAGGGATTGCTGTCAAAAAGTGATCGAATTCAAATGGATTTACCCAGGAGTGTCTACCCACATGTTCTATCTAAACCCTCGATCTGAAGTTTCAAGAACCCAGCCCACAAATACACATCCTCCCCTTCAATACTCCGACGCCACATCCCAGCAAAATCAAACGCATTTACTGTTTACCCTCCATTGCATTGCTTTACATTGTAGGCATTCTTAGGCTATGTAGTGCTATAGTTAAGACTAAAGAACTTAATTGCCTAGTTTAAATAAAGCTTCAATTAAAAGAGAAGTCATGGCCCTAATAAGGGTTAGTACACGAGTCCTTTAATAACATAGGGTGAGGGTCAGATTCAACCTACAGAGGATGAAAGTATAGCTCATATAAAAGTAAACTGACCCTCGCTCTTCAGAATCTCCCTCTCACTCTCTTTCCCTCTCTCCCCCAGGAGAAGTGTGTAGCATTCCAGATGAGTACTGTGGTGTGTTACAGTGGTGTAGTCATACTATCTGAGTCTGATAGATAAGAGAGTTGTGCTGGCTGTGAGTGACTCACCAGCTTCAAATCTCTAGGAAATGCTAACACAGCAGTATAAAGAGAATACACACATACACACACACACTTTTATATATCATGTCTGTGTGTGTCTGTGCATGCATGCAATCTAAATGTTGTGCAATGTATATGTGAATGTTTCAGTATAAAACCATAACTCCTATAGATCTGAAAGACCTACGATCCAGGGAGGCAGGGGTGTGGCAGACATTATCCAGGTTAGGAGGCCTGAATCTGGGCATGACACCACTCAGACCCCTTTATACAGTCCACTGGAGCTGATACAATAAAACTCCTATATCAGTTCTCTAGGTCGCTAGCATTCAGCCTAATCTATACATGGACATCTATGTTGTGTATTTTCCTGAAAATTAGTCAATGTTTTGGTTTGTATGTAAACAGAAATAAATGCATGGATGGACTGATATTCTGGTGCAGTAGGGAGACCAGATGGAAGGTTACATCATCTATATAAACCTCTGGACATGCGGACGGGAATGCACGCGCAAGCACTCACACACAGCGGAATAAGGTAAAACTAGAATGGCGATGTGTATTGGAGGTTGGAAGAGGAAAGAGGAAAGAGTAAGAGAGAAAGGGAGGTGTGTATATCAGTGTGTGTGTGAGAGAGAGAGAGAGAGAGAGAGAGAGAGAGAGAAAGGAAAAGAGGTGTGTATCAGTGTGAGGGAGAGAGAAAGGAAGGAAGGGCTGTGTATCAGTGTGAGAGAGAGAGAGAGAGAGAGAGAGAGAGAGAGAGAGAGAGAGAGAGAGAGAGAGAGAGAGAGAGAGGTGTGTATCAGTGTGAGGGAGAGAGATTGAGAATGTGTGTGCTATAGAGAAATGTATTAGTGTGTTTGAGAGAGGTGGAGAGAGATGTACAGTATGTACAGAGAGACATCTCTCTCTCTCTCCATAGGAAGGCAATAAAACTGAGTGGAATTTTGTTCAGTTTACCAAACCTCAACAAATATAGATCCGAGGCAGTAAGTCTAGCCTTAATCAAGGAGATGTAGAGCCCCTCTCTAAGGTCTCAGTGGGAGAATATAATCTCTGCAGCTGCCCCCTTGTTCGTCAGGCTTTATTTAAGGCTGTCGCAGCCTGCAGGTATGACAGCGCAGACAAATAGAGAATAAAAAGGCAAGCCTAGATGTACAGATAGAGTGCTAAGTAGGGGCCCCAGAGGGGTGAGCTTAGATAGGGGGTAAGGATGACGTGTGAGCGGAAAGGGTGGGGGTAAATGGCAATATCCTAGGGGTCGGGGTAGGCTAAGCTTAGTGTGTGTGTGCGCGTTGGTGAAGAATCCAGTCCGAGGTGATGTCTGGTATCTCTCTCCAACAATCTGTGTGTCCAGTGCTAACACAACGCTAGGAGCCGTCTTGCCCTATCTGACCCTGTCAAGGACTTCTGGGTGGGTCACACACACAAACACTTTGGTCTTACCTTTGTAACCACTCCTGACACGACCACAGTGGGCTTTGGTGGGCTAGAGACAGACAGAGGGGTTAAACACATCAGACTCCTACCTCAATGTCAATACTTTCACGATACACAATCACATTTTGTTGAGATGAAATGCCTAATGAATGTATGTCAGTGTCGATGTCAGAAACACTGACCATCAACTCTGGAGTTTCTCTTTCAGGGGGTTATAAAAGACAGGAACAGAAAGTGCTTCTGTTTGATCCAATTGAACAAACATACACAGAGACAGTGAGAGAAAGAGACCGCCCTGAGCTCATTCACAGTACTGTGGACCTGCCTGCCACCCTGCTAAATGAGTACCATTAATACTGGACTGGTTCTACACTGCAACTCACACAGCAGGGGAGAGAGAGAGAGAGAGATAGAGAGAGAGAGATCCTGAGATGGAAATGGACCTTGACATGAGAAACGAGTCCTGTCTGGTGTAACAGCAGAACCATTACCGGAGGTGAAAAGCTGTCCTCAGTGTCTACCTCTGTAGGTTTGGGCAGGGCAGCAGAGAGACTTAACGTAGCATACACAATTAAGGTAGCCTACATATTGTCGCTAGCGTCCTTGGTACAACACCAGCGGCCTTGTCAAGACGTTAATGACTGACAGACACAGGCCCACTTCGCTGCAGTATACCTGTATTGGAGTACTTCACTTAAAAGTAGCCTAAACATTATCTTCAAGTAATGTCAACATGGTATTTCTAGAGTAATTAAAATATAACTACACTGGTATGAGAGCAATTTAATCAGTGAGAAAACAAGTTCATCTGAGATTAGAGGATTGAGGCGCTGAGTCAGTCATCTGGAGTGCAGCTACACCAGATAGACAAGATGAGGGAAAAGAGAGAGAACAAAAACAGAGAGGGGGAGAGAGAAAGAGAGGGGATAAAGAGAAAGATAACATTTTATTTGTCATATACACGTGTTTAGCAGATGTTATTGCGTGTGTAGCGAAATGCTTGAGAGAAATAGAGTGGGAGAGCAAAATGAAAAAGAGCTGCAGAGTTAGGGTTGGTCCCGCCCCTCAGGCTGTGTACAGGAAGTGCTTATGGCGATGCTCTGTTGCCTTTACTGTAAACTTCTCTCCCTTTCCTCCCATCTCTCCATCTAGGTCTAAATTGTATGTGACAGGCGTTCCCTTGGCGACCTCGCTCCACTGGCTGCTACACAGCATCCACCTGCTCTCAACAGAGTGGACACACGCATGCACGCAAGACACACACACACTAACCTAGCTCTTTAATGAGCGACTGAAGGAAAGCAAGAGCCAGGGTAAGAGCCAAGCTGACCGCATCAGAGAGGATTTCTACTGCATTTCACACGGGCACTTTCACTGCCGCCTCTGATCTCTCCAGAGGACCCGGGGCAGGAGCTCTTATGGCAACCGCCATCTTTAGGCTGGGGCACAGGGTAAGGAAATACTTTAAACCTCTTCCGCTCTCTTTACTTTCCCTGTGTCCATGCCCCAATTCCTGCTCGCTCCCAAGGACCGGCCAAAGAGAAGAGCCACAGCTGTTTGAACGTTTATACAAAACTCTCAACGTGTTGTTCAAAAGGTTTTGGAGAGTACACTCAGCAGTAAACACAACACACACACACAGTGTGGTGTAAATATTTCACCTGTATAAACAGACATTGCTCAACAGTCGAGACGCAGAGCAGAACTTAGTGGGGGGTGTAAAGCACCATGCATTTATCCAACACAGTATAGCCACAAACATATACAACAGATGAATGTAGCCTCAAACACATGTCTAGAAAAAAACAAGGTGGACCTCAGGTTGACAATGGGCTGTGAAGGGATGAAAATAAACAGATATTGAAGCATCAGACCTGGTCGTTTTCTCTTCTAGCACAGCTACCGGCCATCATAGGTTATTTGGGGAGTTAAAGTTTGTGGAATGTTCTTACCAGTTCTAAAAATTAAACACATTATTCGGTCCAAGGACTATGTATGTATGTGTGTAGGTGTGTATGTATGTAGGTACAGTGGCTTGCGAAAGTATTCACCCCCCTTGGCATTTTTCCTATTTTGTTGCCTTACAACCTGGAATTAAAATTTATTTTTGGGGGGTTTGTATCATTTGATTTACACAACATGCCAACCACTTCGAAGATACAAAATATTTTTTATTGTGAAACAAGAAATAAGACAAAAAAACTGAAAACTTGAGCGTGCATAACTATTCACCCCCCAAAGTCAATACTTTGTAGAGCCACCTTTTGCAGCAATTACAGCTGAAAGTCTCGTGGGGTATGTCTCTATAAGCTTGGCACATCTAGCCACTGGGACTTTTGCCCATTCTTCAAGGCAAAACTGCTCCAGCTCCTTCAAGTTGGATAGGTTCCGCTGGTGTACAGCAATCTTTAAGTCATACCACAGATTCTCCATTGGATTGAGGTCTGGGCTTTGACTAGGTCATTCCAAGACATTTAAATGTATCCCTTAAACCACTCAAGTGTTGCTTTAGCAGTATGCTTGGGGTCATTGTCCTGCTGGAAGGTGAAACTCCATCCCAGTCTCAAATTTCTGGAAAACTGAAACAGGTTTCCCTCAAGTATTTCACTGTACTTAGCGCCATCCATCATTCCTGCAATTCTGACCAGTTTCCCAGTCCCTGCCAATGAAAAACATACCCACAGCGTGATGCTGCCACCACCATGCTTCACTGTGAGGATGGTGTTCTCGGGGTGATGAGAGGTGTTGGGTTTTCACCAGACATAGCGTTTTCCTTGATATCAATTTTTGTCTCATCTGACCAGAGTATCTTCTTCCATATGTTTGGGGAGTCTCCCACATGACTTTTGGTGAACACCAAACGTGTTTGCTTATTTTTTCTTTAAGCAATGGCTTTTTTTCTGGCCACTCTTCCGTAAAGCCCAGCTCTGTGGAGTGTACAGCTTAAAGTGGTCCTATGGACAGATAATCCAATCTCTGCTGTGGAGCTTTACAGCTCCGTTCAGGGTTATCTTTGGTCTCTTTGTTGCCTCTATTATTAATGCCCTCCTTGCCTGGTCCGTGAGTTTTGGTGGGCGGCCCTCTCTTGGCAGGTTTGTTGTGGTGCCATATTATTATTTTTTCTTTTATAACGGATTTAAATGGTGCTCAGTGGGATGTTCAAAGTTTCAGATATTTTTTAGAACCCAACCCTGATCTGTACTTCTCCACAACTTTGTCCCTGACCTGTTTGGAGAGCTCCTTGGTCTTCATGGTGCCACTTGCTTAGTGGAGTTGCAAACTCTGGGGCCTTTCAGAACAGGTGTGTGTGTATGTATGTATGTATGTATGTATGTTATATATATATATATATAAAATATACACTGAGATCATGTGACAGATAATGTGACACTTAAATAAAGTCCACCTGTGTGCAATCTAACAAATTATGTGACTTCTGAAGGTAATTGGTTGCACCAGGTCTTATTTAGGCGCTTCATAGCAAAAGGGTGAATACATATGCACGCTCTACTTTTCCATTTAAAAAAAATATATTATTTTTTTATTTTATTTCACTTCACCAATTTTGACTATTTTGTGTATGTCCATTACATGAAATCCAAATAAAAATCAATTTAAATTACAGGTTGTATTGCAACAAAATAGAAAAAAACACAACGGGGGATGAATACTTTTGCAAGGCACTGTAGGTGTGTGTATGTATGTAGGTGTGTGTGGCCTGATAATATAAGGAGCAAGAGTAACCTGGCATGCTGTTCCACATGTAGAGGCCACGGGCATGTGTGTGTGTGTGTGTGTGTTACCTAGGCTCCTCCACAAACTCCTCGTCGTCCTTGTCCTTGACAGGAGGCGGCTCAGGTGGAGCTGCTCCCTGGTGCTTCTGCACTATCCTCATTCCCCCTGCCTTCACTGTCACACACAATGAATTCACATCAACACACACGTCTTTATCACTGTTGTACATTAACAAACACCGACACACATTAGGCAGTGTTTCCCAATCTCGGTCCTGGGGACCCCAAAGGCTGCATATTTAGTTTTTGTTGCCCTAGCACAACACAGCTGATTCAAATAATCAACATCATCAAACTTTCATTATTTTAATCAGCGGTCTGGTGCTAGGGCAAAAACCAAAATATGCAGTTCCCCAGGACCGAGTTTGGGAAATGCTGCATTAGGGTACAGTGTGGATAAAAGACTGAGGCGCAACAAAGAATTCTCTTCACCAAAGCCGTAAAATGATAAATCAGATAGCCTAAAAGGCTACTGGCCCACCTGCAGAAGAGGTGGATTTGGCGCATGTACACTTGGTCAAAAACAATACTTAGGGTATTCACATATAATCCTCTTTAAATAACCGATCTCAGTCGTCGTTAAAGTGAACTCTGGGGTGAAAAACGCTAAAGAACTCTGTTCTCTTCGCATTCACACTGCCCTTGCCTTTGAATGAGGACTCAACTCTTCTGCCAGTTCACAACCAACTATTTTGTGGTTCGAGTCCTCTTTGCATTCACATTGCTATGTTTAGAAAGGAACCAAGATCTTTTTCCAACATTCACTCAATGCAGTCTGGGTTTTTACAATGTGCAGGAAATGTCATTCCATCTGAACGCGTTATCAGAAAGCTATATACGCCTACCTACATTTTGAAAGCAAAAAAATTGCATTTGGTTAAAAGATGACAATCATTGTAATCAGAAGATATTAATAATATTGACATGCTAATAGTAACAGAATAAATAGCAAAAGAATAACTGCAGATTAAATAATGCTGTAATTGAAATTTGTAAGAGCTACAATTGATTGTGTACCCTGTTGTCTTCTCACACTATTCAAACCCCACAATCAATAAACATCTTATGAAGCTGTCTTAGCCTATAGATCACATATTGTAAACAAATAACCTTAACTAAAAACTTTTTTGCAAACCCACATAATCATCTTCTCTCAATTGTGTCGCCAATGTGAGGGGTTATGGCAGGGGAAACGGTGGTGCAGTAGACTAGTGTGTGGTGCGGGAATAATGACAAACGGACATGGGGAGCTTTGTGTTCACATTGCCCTAAAAAAAGGGAACCGGACTGAGGATTTCAAGCGAACCAAACTCAGACCCCCTCTCGGGCTCAGTTCGTTTCGCTTCCGGGACGAGGGGTCTGGGTTCCTTTGGAGTGTTCACATTGGACAAAAAAATAAGCAAACCCTACTAAATTAACAAAAATTGTGTGAAAACACCCTTAGATTATTTTAAGACAAGGCATATCCTGCTAATTAGATCATGTCTTTTCACCACCTGGCAGTCCTAGCAACATTAACTAGTAGCTACTTGTAATCTTTAGTCAGTTGTGGCTATGTGCCCTACTTTCTATGTCCACGTAGGCTACTCCTTGGGACTGTTATCCGATCCCCCACATAGACTTTAACTGCATAGCCTGGATGCCAGTCTGTTTCAGCTCTCTTGCAAACTCCTTATGGAATTGTCATGTCAAACCTGTTTAGCATAACAAGGAGTTGCAAGAAGTGGAATGACAGCCAAACAGACTGGCACCCAGGCTTCATACGGTAGCTTCCACTATACTAACCAGGCCACAATATAATATACAGGCCTAGGTTTGATGGCACTCCGTCAATAAAACATTGGCAACGTGTGTAACGTTAGATCTCAATGTACAGGCGTAGTGCATCATTCGGGAAATCAGACTTAGCGACAGGCAAAAAATATATATTTCGTAAGCTTTCATTTGTCGTTCTACAGCACACACGTTAATCTAGCTACGTGAGTAGTGTGTATCTAACTAACGTTGCCCAACACAATTATTGACATAGGCCTAATGCGTATGCAGTGATACAACGTCAGTTGAATCATGAAAACAAAAGCGATGTTGTTTGTGCTGTAAAAATCAACATAAGGTTTAATACCAGCCGGGAGGTGTCCTCCTTTGGTCTCGATTTTTTCCTTCGGAGGCGAAGACATCTGTAATCTAACTAATATATTTCGGAGGAGTGAAAAACACTCGTTTAGATCTATTTTGGCTTTTCTGGGAAAAACAGCAGCAGTAGACTTCAGACCAGTTCGTCAACGTGGCTTTTTTGTTTGGCAAGGGTGCATGATGAGGACAGAGAAAATATCGACAAATAGGAAAGTCACGTTCAGTCTGACGTGGTGTAGGGTAGGTACGGGACGGGGCTAGTGCCAGAATAAAGAATGTCCCATGGATAAATAAAATCAACAGAGGTGAAAGTTAAAGGAGGTACGGTCTGGTACGGCGTCCCGGCAAAATAAATAGTAGGGGTACACCATACCGGCAAAAACATGAGCCTATCACAATAATTAAAGAAACATTTCAAGAACACTATAGGCCATTATACCACTTTTTATCATTAGCACATGTCAGAGGCATGAAAGGGAGGTACTTGAAAACGGTTGGTATAGCCTACGTTCCAAAATGCTATGTGGTTCGATGAGAACACAGATACTTTGCCAAGGCAGATATTTTTTATTTAACCTTTATTTAACTAGGCAAGTCAGTTAAGAACACATTATTATTTACAATGATGGCCTACCCCTATTAGCATGGGAAATATATGTTTATATGACAATCATATCATCTGATTGTCGTATAAACATATATTTCCCATGCCAATAGGGGTAGGCCATCATTGTAAATGATTTTATGGGTACATTACATTTTAAAAGTTACATGACAAATCTTTATGACTAGGCCCACAGAGATGCTATTGCATTAATATGGATCATATAATTAAATGTTTAGGCCCATAAAAATGTTTGATATATGTTTGATATATAGAAGGTAAATAGGAGGTTCCGTACCAGGAAGAAATGAATTATACTTTCACCCCTGTAAATCAGGGAATCATCTAGTCAGTGTGTGTGTGCGCATGTGTGTTCAATCGTGATTGTGGGCATCTGTGCGTGTGTTCGGTGTGTATCCGTGTGTGTCAGTGTTTGGTTCTGACAGTAGCGAAGACATCCTATAACACCTGTTCCCCCAGTCCAGAGGGTGTTGTAGTCCTATGAGAGGTGTCAAGGTGTTGATGTCCAATCAAAAGGCTAGGAGGTCACTGCTGTCCTTTCCTTTTTTGTAGAACCATGTTGTTGATGAATTCATAACATAAACAACATTTGGCCATACATGCGAACATAAGCACGCATTTAAAGTTAAACAGGTAAATTCAGTACATTTTTATGTTCTGGAACGTACAATTGAATGGAAATGGTGCTGTACTTAAAGCCCATTAGAAAAACGGGGAGGGGTTGGGTTGTGGCTTGGGGAACAATGTCAGCATGGTCACCACCTTTTAAATACGTCATTCACTGCGTCAAGCCACACCTCGCCAAAACCACCAATCGGGAGAAAAGTAAACGTACCTCAAAGTCTATTCAATAACGTTTTGGGGAAAAGTGTCATTCAGTACAAACCGTTCCGCAATGTAGCAAACATTCAAGCGAACTGAACGCACCTCATGTTCTTATGCAAAAAAATTGTCAGGCAATTAAAATGGTTGATTTACTTGGATGTGACCAAACACTAAATTATATCTCGTCCCATCAGATAACGTGGTACAAGTAGCACCAGGTGGCACTGATTACATGATCCTGGCACAACTTCTTCTTCCATCTATCAAAGATTTTAGAATTTATTTTTTCACACACATCCATGTGCTTTTATGGAAAAAATATAAATTAAGTCCTTCCAAGAAAGCTTATCGTACATTGTAAAAAAAAAAAAAAGAAGCCTAGTAGTCATAAAGGTTATCATTAGCTCCACCGTTACTTGTTTTATTTAACCTTTATTTAACTATTAACTGTTTCTAGGTGGCACCCACTGCTAAAGCGGTCAACTTGTAATTGTTAGTGCGTTTTAACCGTGAGTTTTTTTTCTCAGGAAAAAACTGTTCAAAGTTGGTCCTTCGATGCTCGATTAAAATTATTATAATTATGCATAAACTATAAAACATTGTAAGCCTACATGTATATACTAATGACAAAGAGTCACATTGACTGCCGACTCAAACTGCAATACTGCCATCTGTATGATGATACTGAGAGGGCAAATTATGTCTACTGTATATTTAGGATCCTCCTCCAGTGAATAACACATACTGTATGTGACTAAGCAGATGATTATAAAAATGCATAAAACGTGGGCCTACATTTAGGTGTACAGGTCCATGTAATATAGCCTGCAATATGATTATTAGGCGAAAGTAGTGTGTTTGAGTGCCTAGGCTGAAATTCCTTTTTATACATTTTCAAGCTGTTGGCTACGTCCCTTTTCAACACACTAACCTAATAGACTACATGTACATCCACATTTCAAAGGGGGACTCATGTGAGATTCAACCCCTTCAAATCAAATCAAACTTTATTTGTCACATGCGCCAAATACAACAAAAAATTGCCAGGCCGTACGCGCTACCCTCTGTAGCGCCTTACGGTCAGATGCTGAGCAGTTGCCATACCAGGTAGCGATGCAACCGGTCAGGATGCTCTCGATGGTGCAGCTGTAGAACTTTTTGAGGTTCTGGGGATCTTTCCAGTCTCCTGAAGGGGAAAAGGTGTTGTCGTGTCCTCTTCACGTCTGTCTTGGTGTGTTTGGACCATGATAGTTCATTGGTGACACCAAGGAACTTGAAACTCTCGACCCGCTCCACTATAGCCCCGTTGATGTTAATGGGGGCCTGTTCGGCTCGCCTTTTCCTGTAGTCCACGATCAGCTCCTTTGTCTTGCTCACATTGAGGGAGAGGTTGTTGTCCTGGCACCACACTGCCAGATCTCTGACCACCTCCCTATAGGCCGTCTCATCATTGTCGGTGATCAGGCCTACCAATCAAATTCAATCAAATAGATTTATGAAGCCCTTCTTACATCAGCTGATGTCCCAAAGTGCTGTACAGAAACCCAGCCTAAAACCCCAAACAGCAAGCAATGCAGGTGTAGAAGCACTGTTGTGTCGTCAGCAAACTTAATGATGGTATTGGAGTCGTGTTTGGCCACGCAGTCGTGGGTGAACAGGGAGTACAGGAGAGGACTAAGCACACACCCCTGAGGGGACCCAATGTTGAGGATCAGCGTGGCAGACGTGTTGTTGCCTACCCTTACCACCTGGGGGCGGCCCGTCAGGAAGTCCAGGATCCAGTTGCAGAGGGAGGAGTTTAGTCCCAGGGTCCTTAGCTTAGTGATGAGCTTTGTGGGCACTATGGTGTTGAACACTGAGCTGTAGTCAATGAACAGCATTCTCACATAGGGCTTATTTTTGTCCAGGTGGGAAAGGGCAGTGTGGAGTGCGATTGAGATTGCGTCATCTGTGGATTTGTTGGGGTGGTATGCGAATTGGAGTGAGAATAGGGTATCCGGGAGGACGCTGTTGATGTGAGCCATGACCAGCCTTTCAAAGCACTTCATGGCTACCGACGTGAGTGCTATGGGACCGTAATCATTTAGGCAGGTTACCTTCGCTTCCTTGGGCACAGGGACTATGGTGATCTGATTGAAACATAGGTATTACAGACTTGGTTGGGGAGAGTTTGAAAATGTCAGTGAAGACACTTGCCAGTTGGTCCGCGCATGCTTTGAGTGCACGTCCTTGTAATGCGTCTGGCCCCGCAGCTTTGTGAATGTTGACCTGTTTAATGGTCTTGCTCACATCGGCTACCGAGAGCGTCATCCCACAGTCGTCCAGAACAGCTCTTTGAAAGCGGCAGCTCTAGCCTTTAGCTCGTTGCGGATGTTGCCTGTAATCCATGGCTTCTGGTTGGGATATGTACGTACGGTCACTGTGGGGAAGACATCGTTGATGCATTTATTGAAGCCGTTGACTGAGGTGGTATACTCCCCAGTGCCGTTGGATATTCCAGTCTGTGCTAGCAAAACAGTCCTGTGGGGTAGCATCCGTGTTATCTGACCACTTCCGTATTGACCGAGTCATTGGTACTTCCTGCTTTAGTTTTTGCTTGTAAGCAGGAATCAGGAGGATAGAATTATGGTCAGAATCATGCCACAATCTGCGTTAATTACATGGACTAGGCACTACACAGAGAGCAATTTGAGCTGTCAGTCTAGTCAATCAATCAAATGTATTATTAAGGCTTTTTTACATCAGCCGATCTCACAAAGTGCTATACAGAAACCCAGCCTAAAACGCCAAACAGCAAGCAATGCAGATGTGATAGCCTAGTTGGTTTGCTTATCAGAGCGTAATGTTGGACTGATGCTAATGACGATTCCATAAACAAGTGTTGGAACACATCCTACAACGTCTCCAATTTTAATGTAAGGATGTAATCACTGCCACTTGGTGAGGTCAGCAAAGAGCTAACGTGTGCCATGTTATTTTACGGGTCCAGATTCAGTTTCGTTTTCTGTCACATGCAAGTAAATCGACAATTATCTTTAAATGCTTGCTTGTGTTCACAAGTATTATGGTCCCCATGTGATCAGGTTGTTTGTGTGTGCGTGTGTACATGTGTTTGCTTTTGCATATGGCCACTAGAGGGGAGAATACAGCTTTGAGAAATGTCCAAATCTCCCAGTCAGGTGTGTGAGGGTTCATCTAAACAATGTTATTTCTATCCATCAGTGTGTGTGTGTAAAGAAGGACCCATCATATGTTTGGATCTCAGGAAGAGTATCTGCTGCCTTGGCAGAGGATCCTAATACATTTACTAAAAGTACTAGACAGAGCAGGTAACAATGGGTAGACAGAGTAGGTAACAGTGGTGCTAGACAGAGCAGGTAACAGTAGTGCAAGACACAGCAGGTAACAGTTGTGCTAGACAGAGCAGGTAACAGTAGTGCTAGACAGAACAGGTAATAGTAGTGCCTGACAGAACAGGTAACAGTTGTGCTAGACAGAGCAGGTAACAGTGGTGCAAGAGAGAGCAGGAATGAGTAGTGCTAGACAGAGCAGGTAACAGTGGTGCAAGATAGAGCAGGTAACAGTAGTGCTAGACAGAGCAGGTAACAGTAGTGTTAGACAGAGCAGGTAACAGTAGTGCTAGACAGAGCAGGTAACAGTAGTGCTAGACAGATAAGGTAACGGTAGTGCTAGACAAAGCAGGTAACAGTGGTGCTAGACAGAGCAGGTAACAGTTGTGCTAGAACGAGCAGGTAACAGTAGTGCTAGACAGAACAGGTAATAGTAGTGCTAGACAGAACAGGTAACAGTATTGCTAGACAGAGCAGGTAACAGTGGTGCAAGATAGAGCAGGTATCAGTAGTGCTAGACAGAGCAGGTAACAGTGGTGCTAGACTGAACAGGTAACAGTGGGTAAACAGAGCAGGTAACAGTAGTGCTAGACAGAGCAGGTAACAGTGGTGCAAGACAGAGCAGGTAACAGTGGTGCAAGATAGAGCAGGTATCAGTAGCGCTAGACAGAGCAGGTAACAGTGGGTAGACAGAACAGGTAATTGTAGTACTAGACAGAGCAGGTAACAGTAGTGCAAGACAGTGCAGGTAACAGTGGTGCTAGACAGAGCAGGTAACAGTAGTGCTAGACAGAGCAGGTAACAGTAGTGCTAGACAGAGCATATAACAGTGGGTAGACAGAGCAGGTAACAGTAGTGCAAGACAGAGCAGGTAACGGTAGTGCTAGACAGAGCAGATAACAGTAGGTAGACAGAGCAGGTAACAGTAGTGCTAGACAGAGCAGGTAACAGTGGTGTTAGACAGAGCAGGTAACAGTAGTGCTAGACAGAGCAGGTAACAGTGGTGTTAGACAGAACAGGTAACGGTAGTGCTAGACAGATAAGGTAACGGTAGTGCTAGACAAAGCAGGTAACAGTGGTGCTAGACAGAGCAGGTAACAGTTGTGCTAGAACGAGCAGGTAACAGTAGTGCTAGACAGAACAGGTAATAGTAGTGCTAGACAGAACAGGTAACAGTAGTGCTAGACAGAGCAGGTAACAGTGGTGCAAGATAGAGCAGGTATCAGTAGTGCTAGACAGAGCAGGTAACAGTGGTGCTAGACAGAGCAGGTAACAGTTGTGCTAGACAGAGCAGGTAACGGTAGTGCTAGACAGAGCAGATAACAGTAGGTAGACAGAGCAGGTAACAGTAGTGCTAGACAGAGCAGGTAACAGTGGTGTTAGACAGAGCAGGAAACAGTACTGCCAGACAGAGCAGGTAACAGTGGTGTTAGACAGAACAGGTAACGGTAGTGCTAGACAGATCAGGTAACAGTTGTGCTAGACAGAGCAAGTAACAGTGGTGCTAGACAGAGCAGGTAACAGTAGTGCTAGACAGAGCAGGTAACAGTAGTGCTAGACAGAGCAGGTAACAGTGGTGTTAGACAGAGCAGGAAACAGTACTGCCAGACAGAGCAGGTAACAGTGGTGTTAGACAGAACAGGTAACGGTAGTGCTAGACAGATCAGGTAACAGTTGTGCTAGACAGAGCAAGTAACAGTGGTGCTAGACAGAGCAGGTAACAGTAGTGCTAGACAGAGCAGGTAACAGTAGTGCTAGACAGAGCAGGTAACAGTTGTGCTAGACAGAGCAGGTAACAGTGGTGCTAGACTGAACAGGTAACAGTGGGTAAACAGAGCAGGTAACAGTAGTGCTAGACAGAGCAGGTAACAGTTGTGCTAGACAGAGCAGGTATCAGTAGTGCTAGACAGAGCAGGTAACAGTGGTGCTACACAGAGCAGGTAACAGTAGTGCAAGACAGAGCAGGTAACAGGAGTGCTAGATAGAACAGGTAACGGTAGTGCTAGACTGAACAGGTAACAGTGGGTAGACAGAATAGGTAACAGTAGTGCTAGACAGAGCAGGTAACAGTGGTGCTACACAGAGCAGGTAACAGTAGTGCAAGACAGAGCAGGTAACTGTAGTGCTAGACTGAACAGGTAACAGTGGGTAGACAGAACAGGTAATGGTAGTACTAGACAGAGCAGGTAACAGTAGTGCAAGACAGTGCAGGTAACAGTGGTGCTAGACAGAGCAGGTAACAGTAGTGCTAGACAGAGCAGGTAACAGTAGTGCTAGACAGAGCATATAACAGTGGGTAGACAGAGCAGGTAACAGTAGTGCAAGACAGAGCAGGTAACGGTAGTGCTAGACAGAGCAGATAACAGTAGGTAGACAGAGCAGGTAACAGTAGTGCTAGACAGAGCAGGTAACAGTGGTGTTAGACAGAGCAGGTAACAGTAGTGCTAGACAGAGCAGGTAACAGTGGTGTTAGACAGAACAGGTAACGGTAGTGCTAGACAGATAAGGTAACGGTAGTGCTAGACAAAGCAGGTAACAGTGGTGCTAGACAGAGCAGGTAACAGTTGTGCTAGAACGAGCAGGTAACAGTAGTGCTAGACAGAACAGGTAATAGTAGTGCTAGACAGAACAGGTAACAGTATTGCTAGACAGAGCAGGTAACAGTGGTGCAAGATAGAGCAGGTATCAGTAGTGCTAGACAGAGCAGGTAACAGTGGTGCTAGACTGAACAGGTAACAGTGGGTAAACAGAGCAGGTAACAGTAGTGCTAGACAGAGCAGGTAACAGTGGTGCAAGACAGAGCAGGTAACAGTGGTGCAAGATAGAGCAGGTATCAGTAGCGCTAGACAGAGCAGGTAACAGTGGGTAGACAGAACAGGTAATTGTAGTACTAGACAGAGCAGGTAACAGTAGTGCAAGACAGTGCAGGTAACAGTGGTGCTAGACAGAGCAGGTAACAGTAGTGCTAGACAGAGCAGGTAACAGTAGTGCTAGACAGAGCATATAACAGTGGGTAGACAGAGCAGGTAACAGTAGTGCAAGACAGAGCAGGTAACGGTAGTGCTAGACAGAGCAGATAACAGTAGGTAGACAGAGCAGGTAACAGTAGTGCTAGACAGAGCAGGTAACAGTGGTGTTAGACACAGCAGGTAACAGTAGTGCTAGACAGAGCAGGTAACAGTGGTGTTAGACAGAACAGGTAACGGTAGTGCTAGACAGATAAGGTAACGGTAGTGCTAGACAAAGCAGGTAACAGTGGTGCTAGACAGAGCAGGTAACAGTTGTGCTAGAACGAGCAGGTAACAGTAGTGCTAGACAGAACAGGTAATAGTAGTGCTAGACAGAACAGGTAACAGTAGTGCTAGACAGAGCAGGTAACAGTGGTGCAAGATAGAGCAGGTATCAGTAGTGCTAGACAGAGCAGGTAACAGTGGTGCTAGACAGAGCAGGTAACAGTTGTGCTAGACAGAGCAGGTAACGGTAGTGCTAGACAGAGCAGATAACAGTAGGTAGACAGAGCAGGTAACAGTAGTGCTAGACAGAGCAGGTAACAGTGGTGTTAGACAGAGCAGGAAACAGTACTGCCAGACAGAGCAGGTAACAGTGGTGTTAGACAGAACAGGTAACGGTAGTGCTAGACAGATCAGGTAACAGTTGTGCTAGACAGAGCAAGTAACAGTGGTGCTAGACAGAGCAGGTAACAGTAGTGCTAGACAGAGCAGGTAACAGTAGTGCTAGACAGAGCAGGTAACAGTGGTGCTACACAGAGCAGGTAACAGTAGTGCAAGACAGAGCAGGTAACAGTAGTGCTAGACAGAGCAGGTAACGGTAGTGCTAGACAGAGCAGATAACAGTAGGTAGACAGAGCAGGTAACAGTAGTGCTAGACAGAGCAGGTAACAGTGGTGTTAGACAGAGCAGGAAACAGTACTGCCAGACAGAGCAGGTAACAGTGGTGTTAGACAGAACAGGTAACGGTAGTGCTAGACAGATCAGGTAACAGTTGTGCTAGACAGAGCAAGTAACAGTGGTGCTAGACAGAGCAGGTAACAGTAGTGCTAGACAGAGCAGGTAACAGTAGTGCTAGACAGAGCAGGTAACAGTTGTGCTAGACAGAGCAGGTAACAGTGGTGCTAGACTGAACAGGTAACAGTGGGTAAACAGAGCAGGTAACAGTAGTGCTAGACAGAGCAGGTAACAGTTGTGCTAGACAGAGCAGGTATCAGTAGTGCTAGACAGAGCAGGTAACAGTGGTGCTACACAGAGCAGGTAACAGTAGTGCAAGACAGAGCAGGTAACAGGAGTGCTAGATAGAACAGGTAACGGTAGTGCTAGACTGAACAGGTAACAGTGGGTAGACAGAATAGGTAACAGTAGTGCTAGACAGAGCAGGTAACAGTGGTGCTACACAGAGCAGGTAACAGTAGTGCAAGACAGAGCAGGTAACTGTAGTGCTAGACTGAACAGGTAACAGTGGGTAGACAGAACAGGTAATGGTAGTACTAGACAGAGCAGGTAACAGTAGTGCAAGACAGTGCAGGTAACAGTGGTGCTAGACAGAGCAGGTAACAGTAGTGCTAGACAGAGCAGGTAACAGTAGTGCTAGACAGAGCATATAACAGTGGGTAGACAGAGCAGGTAACAGTAGTGCAAGACAGAGCAGGTAACGGTAGTGCTAGACAGAGCAGATAACAGTAGGTAGACAGAGCAGGTAACAGTAGTGCTAGACAGAGCAGGTAACAGTGGTGTTAGACAGAGCAGGTAACAGTAGTGCTAGACAGAGCAGGTAACAGTGGTGTTAGACAGAACAGGTAACGGTAGTGCTAGACAGATAAGGTAGCGGTAGTGCTAGACAAAGCAGGTAACAGTGGTGCTAGACAGAGCAGGTAACAGTTGTGCTAGAACGAGCAGGTAACAGTAGTGCTAGACAGAACAGGTAATAGTAGTGCTAGACAGAACAGGTAACAGTATTGCTAGACAGAGCAGGTAACAGTGGTGCAAGATAGAGCAGGTATCAGTAGTGCTAGACAGAGCAGGTAACAGTGGTGCTAGACTGAACAGGTAACAGTGGGTAAACAGAGCAGGTAACAGTAGTGCTAGACAGAGCAGGTAACAGTGGTGCAAGACAGAGCAGGTAACAGTGGTGCAAGATAGAGCAGGTATCAGTAGCGCTAGACAGAGCAGGTAACAGTGGGTAGACAGAATAGGTAACAGTAGTGCTAGACAGAGCAGGTAACAGTGGTGCAAGATTGAGCAGGTAACAGTAGTGCTAGACAGTACAGGTAACAGTAGAGCTAGACAGAACAGGTAACGGTAGTGCTAGACTGAACAGGTAACAGTGGGTACACAGAATAGGTAACAGTAGTGCTAGACAGAGCAGGTAACAGTGGTGCTACACAGAGCAGGTAACAGTAGTGCAAGACAGAGCAGGTAACAGTAGTGCTAGACAGAGCAGGTAACAGTAGTGCTAGACAGAGCAGGTAACAGTGGTGCCAGACAGAGCAGGTAACAGTTGTGCTAGACAGAGCAGGTAACAGTAGTGCTAGACAGAACAGGTAATAGTAGTGCTTGACAGAACAGGTAACAGTAGTGCTAGACAGAGCAGGTAACAGTGGTGCTACACAGAGCAGGTAACACTGGTGCTAGTGAGAGCATATAAAATTGGGTAGACAGAGCAGGTAACAGTGGTGCTACACAGAGCAGATAGCAGTAGGTAGACCGAGCAGGTAACAGTGGTGCTTCACAGAGCAGGTAACAGTGGGTAGACAGAGCAGGTAACAGTGGTGCTAGACAGAGAAGGTAACAGTAGTGCTAGACAGAACAGGTAATAGTAGTGCTTGACAGAACAGGTAACAGTGGTGCTAGACAGAGAAGGTAATAGTAGGTAGACAGAGCAGGTATCAGTAGTGCTAGACAGAGCAGGTAACAGTGGGTAGACAGAATAGGTAACAGTAGTGCTAGACAGAGCAGGTAACAATGGTGCTACACAGAGCAGGTAACAGTAGTGCAAGACAGAGCAGGTAACAGTAGTGCTACACAGAACAGGTAACAGTGGGTAGACAGAACAGGTAATGGTAGTGCTAGACAGAGCAGGTAACAGTAGTGCTAGACAGAGCAGGTAACAGTAGTGCTAGACAGAGCAGGTAACAGTGGTGCTAGAGAGAGCATATAACAGTGGGTAGACAGAGCAGGTAACAGTAGTGCAAGACAGAGCAGGTAAGCGGTGGTGCTAGACAGAGCAGATAACAGTAGGTAGACAGAGCAGGTAACAGTAGTGCTAGACAGAGCAGGTAACAGTGGTGTTAGACAGAGCAGGAAACAGTACTGCCAGACAGAGCAGGTAACAGTGGTGTTAGACAGAACAGGTAACGGTAGTGCTAGACAGATCAGGTAACAGTTGTGCTAGACAGAGCAAGTAACAGTGGTGCTAGACAGAGCAGGTAACAGTAGTGCTAGACAGAGCAGGTAACAGTAGTGCTAGACAGAGCAGGTAACAGTTGTGCTAGACAGAGCAGGTAACAGTGGTGCTAGACTGAACAGGTAACAGTGGGTAAACAGAGCAGGTAACAGTAGTGCTAGACAGAGCAGGTAACAGTTGTGCTAGACAGAGCAGGTATCAGTAGTGCTAGACAGAGCAGGTAACAGTGGTGCTACACAGAGCAGGTAACAGTAGTGCAAGACAGAGCAGGTAACAGGAGTGCTAGATAGAACAGGTAACGGTAGTGCTAGACTGAACAGGTAACAGTGGGTAGACAGAATAGGTAACAGTAGTGCTAGACAGAGCAGGTAACAGTGGTGCTACACAGAGCAGGTAACAGTAGTGCAAGACAGAGCAGGTAACTGTAGTGCTAGACTGAACAGGTAACAGTGGGTAGACAGAACAGGTAATGGTAGTACTAGACAGAGCAGGTAACAGTAGTGCAAGACAGTGCAGGTAACAGTGGTGCTAGACAGAGCAGGTAACAGTAGTGCTAGACAGAGCAGGTAACAGTAGTGCTAGACAGAGCATATAACAGTGGGTAGACAGAGCAGGTAACAGTAGTGCAAGACAGAGCAGGTAACGGTAGTGCTAGACAGAGCAGATAACAGTAGGTAGACAGAGCAGGTAACAGTAGTGCTAGACAGAGCAGGTAACAGTGGTGTTAGACAGAGCAGGTAACAGTAGTGCTAGACAGAGCAGGTAACAGTGGTGTTAGACAGAACAGGTAACGGTAGTGCTAGACAGATAAGGTAACGGTAGTGCTAGACAAAGCAGGTAACAGTGGTGCTAGACAGAGCAGGTAACAGTTGTGCTAGAACGAGCAGGTAACAGTAGTGCTAGACAGAACAGGTAATAGTAGTGCTAGACAGAACAGGTAACAGTATTGCTAGACAGAGCAGGTAACAGTGGTGCAAGATAGAGCAGGTATCAGTAGTGCTAGACAGAGCAGGTAACAGTGGTGCTAGACTGAACAGGTAACAGTGGGTAAACAGAGCAGGTAACAGTAGTGCTAGACAGAGCAGGTAACAGTGGTGCAAGACAGAGCAGGTAACAGTGGTGCAAGATAGAGCAGGTATCAGTAGCGCTAGACAGAGCAGGTAACAGTGGGTAGACAGAATAGGTAACAGTAGTGCTAGACAGAGCAGGTAACAGTGGTGCAAGATTGAGCAGGTAACAGTAGTGCTAGACAGTACAGGTAACAGTAGAGCTAGACAGAACAGGTAACGGTAGTGCTAGACTGAACAGGTAACAGTGGGTACACAGAATAGGTAACAGTAGTGCTAGACAGAGCAGGTAACAGTGGTGCTACACAGAGCAGGTAACAGTAGTGCAAGACAGAGCAGGTAACAGTAGTGCTAGACAGAGCAGGTAACAGTAGTGCTAGACAGAGCAGGTAACAGTGGTGCCAGACAGAGCAGGTAACAGTTGTGCTAGACAGAGCAGGTAACAGTCGTGCTAGACAGAACAGGTAATAGTAGTGCTTGACAGAACAGGTAACAGTAGTGCTAGACAGAGCAGGTAACAGTGGTGCTACACAGAGCAGGTAACACTGGTGCTAGTGAGAGCATATAAAATTGGGTAGACAGAGCAGGTAACAGTGGTGCTACACAGAGCAGATAGCAGTAGGTAGACCGAGCAGGTAACAGTGGTGCTTCACAGAGCAGGTAACAGTGGGTAGACAGAGCAGGTAACAGTGGTGCTAGACAGAGAAGGTAACAGTAGTGCTAGACAGAACAGGTAATAGTAGTGCTTGACAGAACAGGTAACAGTGGTGCTAGACAGAGAAGGTAATAGTAGGTAGACAGAGCAGGTATCAGTAGTGCTAGACAGAGCAGGTAACAGTGGGTAGACAGAATAGGTAACAGTAGTGCTAGACAGAGCAGGTAACAATGGTGCTACACAGAGCAGGTAACAGTAGTGCAAGACAGAGCAGGTAACAGTAGTGCTACACAGAACAGGTAACAGTGGGTAGACAGAACAGGTAATGGTAGTGCTAGACAGAGCAGGTAACAGTAGTGCTAGACAGAGCAGGTAACAGTAGTGCTAGACAGAGCAGGTAACAGTGGTGCTAGAGAGAGCATATAACAGTGGGTAGACAGAGCAGGTAACAGTAGTGCAAGACAGAGCAGGTAACGGTAGTGCTAGACAGAGCAGATAACAGTAGGTAGACAGAGCAGGTAACAGTAGTGCTAGACAGAGCAGGTAACAGTGGTGTTAGACAGAGCAGGAAACAGTAGTGCCGGACAGAGCAGGTAACAGTGGTGTTAGACAGAACAGGTAACGGTAGTGCTAGACAGATCAGGTAACAGTTGTGCTAGACAGAGCAAGTAACAGTGGTGCTAGACAGAGCAGGTAACAGTAGTGCTAGACAGAGCAGGTAACAGTAGTGCTAGACAGAGCAGGTAACAGTAGTGCTAGATAGAACAGGTAACGGTAGTGCTAGACTGAACAGGTAACAGTGGGTAGACAGAATAGGTAACAGTAGTGCTAGACAGAGCAGGTAACAGTGGTGCTACACAGAGCAGGTAACAGTAGTGCAAGACAGAGCAGGTAACTGTAGTGCTAGACTGAACAGGTAACAGTGGGTAGACAGAACAGGTAATGGTAGTACTAGACAGTGCAGGTAACAGTAGTGCAAGACAGTGCAGGTAACAGTGGTGCTAGACAGAGCAGGTAACAGTAGTGCTAGACAGAGCAGGTAACAGTAGTGCTAGACAGAGCATATAACAGTGGGTAGACAGAGCAGGTAACAGTAGTGCAAGACAGAGCAGGTAACGGTAGTGCTAGACAGAGCAGATAACAGTAGGTAGACAGAGCAGGTAACAGTAGTGCTAGACAGAGCAGGTAACAGTGGTGTTAGACAGAGCAGGTAACAGTAGTGCTAGACAGAGCAGGTAACAGTGGTGTTAGACAGAACAGGTAACGGTAGTGCTAGACAGATAAGGTAACGGTAGTGCTAGACAAAGCAGGTAACAGTGGTGCTAGACAGAGCAGGTAACAGTTGTGCTAGAACGAGCAGGTAACAGTAGTGCTAGACAGAACAGGTAATAGTAGTGCTAGACAGAACAGGTAACAGTAGTGCTAGACAGAACAGGTAACGGTAGTGCTAGACTGAACAGGTAACAGTGGGTAGACCGAATAGGTAACAGTAGTGCTAGACAGAGCAGGTAACAGTGGTGCTACACAGAGAAGGTAACAGTAGTGCAAGACAGAGCAGGTAACAGTAGTGCTAGACAGAACAGGTAACAGTGGGTAGACAGAACAGGTAATGGTAGTGCTAGACAGAGCAGGTAACAGTAGTGCAAGACAGAGCAGGTAACGGTAGTGCTAGACAGAGCAGATAACAGTAGGTAGACAGAGCAGGTAACAGTAGTGCTAGACAGAGCAGGTAACAGTGGTGTTAGACAGAGCAGGAAACAGTACTGCCAGACAGAGCAGGTAACAGTGGTGTTAGACAGAATAGGTAACAGTAGTGCTAGACAGAGCAGGTAACAGTGGTGCTACACAGAGCAGGTAACAGTAGTGCAAGACAGAGCAGGTAACAGTAGTGCTAGACAGAACAGGTAACAGTGGGTAGACAGAACAGGTAATGGTAGTGCTAGACAGAGCAGGTAACAGTAGTGCAAGACAGAGCAGGTAACGGTAGTGCTAGACAGAGCAGATAACAGTAGGTAGACAGAGCAGGTAACAGTAGTGCTAGACAGAGCAGGTAACAGTGGTGTTAGACAGAGCAGGAAACAGTACTGCCAGACAGAGCAGGTAACAGTGGTGTTAGACAGAACAGGTAACGGTAGTGCTAGACAGATCAGGTAACAGTTGTGCTAGACAGAGCAAGTAACAGTGGTGCTAGACAGAGCAGGTAACAGTAGTGCTAGACATAGCAGGTAACAGTAGTGCTAGACAGAGCAGGTAACAGTTGTGCTAGACAGAGCAGGTAACAGTGGTGCTAGACTGAACAGGTAACAGTGGGTAAACAGAACAGGTAACAGTAGTGCTAGACAGAGCAGGTAACAGTGGTGCAAGACAGAGCAGGTAACAGTGGTGCAAGATAGAGCAGGTATCAGTAGTGCTAGACAGAGCAGGTAACAGTGGGTAGACAGAATAGGTAACAGTAGTGCTAGACAGAGCAGGTAACAGTGGTGCTACACAGAGCAGGTAACAGTAGTGCAAGACAGAGCAGGTAACAGGAGTGCTAGATAGAACAGGTAACGGTGGTGCTAGACTGAACAGGTAACAGTGGGTAGACAGAATAGGTAACAGTAGTGCAAGACAGAGCAGGTAACAGTGGTGCTAGACAGAGCAGGTAACAGTAGTGCTAGACAGAGCAGGTAACAGTAGTGCTAGACAGAGCATATAACAGTGGGTAGACAGAGCAGGTAACAGTAGTGCAAGACAGAGCAGGTAACGGTAGTGCTAGACAGAGCAGATAACAGTAGGTAGACAGAGCAGGTAACAGTAGTGCAAGACAGAGCAGGTAACAGTGGTGTTAGACAGAACAGGTAATGGTAGTACTAGACAGAGCAGGTAACAGTAGTGCAAGACAGTGCAGGTAACAGTGGTGCTAGACAGAGCAGGTAACAGTAGTGCTAGACAGAGCAGGTAACAGTAGTGCTAGACAGAGCATATAACAGTGGGTAGACAGAGCAGGTAACAGTAGTGCAAGACAGAGCAGGTAACGGTAGTGCTAGACAGAGCAGATAACAGTAGTGCTAGACAGAGCAGGTAACAGTAGTGCTAGACAGAGCATATAACAGTGGGTAGACAGAGCAGGTAACAGTAGTGCAAGACAGAGCAGGTAACGGTAGTGCTAGACAGAGCAGATAACAGTAGGTAGACAGAGCAGGTAACAGTAGTGCAAGACAGAGCAGGTAACAGTGGTGTTAGACAGAACAGGTAATGGTAGTACTAGACAGAGCAGGTAACAGTAGTGCAAGACAGTGCAGGTAACAGTGGTGCTAGACAGAGCAGGTAACAGTAGTGCTAGACAGAGCAGGTAACAGTAGTGCTAGACAGAGCATATAACAGTGGGTAGACAGAGCAGGTAACAGTAGTGCAAGACAGAGCAGGTAACGGTAGTGCTAGACAGAGCAGATAACAGTAGGTAGACAGAGCAGGTAACAGTAGTGCTAGACAGAGCAGGTAACAGTGGTGTTAGACAGAGCAGGTAACAGTAGTGCTAGACAGAGCAGGTAACAGTGGTGTTAGACAGAACAGGTAACGGTAGTGCTAGACAGATAAGGTAACGGTAGTGCTAGACAAAGCAGGTAACAGTGGTGCTAGACAGAGCAGGTAACAGTTGTGCTAGAACGAGCAGGTAACAGTAGTGCTAGACAGAACAGGTAATAGTAGTGCTAGACAGAACAGGTAACAGTAGTGCTAGACAGAGCAGGTAACAGTGGTGCAAGATAGAGCAGGTATCAGTAGTGCTAGACAGAGCAGGTAACAGTGGTGCTAGACAGAGCAGGTAACAGTAGTGCTAGACAGAACAGGTAATAGTAGTGCTAGACAGAACAGGTAACAGTAGTGCTAGACAGAGCAGGTAACAGTGGTGCAAGATAGAGCAGGTAACAGTTGTGCTAGACAGAGCAGGTAACAGTAGTGCTAGACAGAACAGGTAATAGTAGTGCTAGACAGTACAGGTAACAGTAGTGCTAGACAGAACAGGTAACGGTAGTGCTAGACTGAACAGGTAACAGTGGGTAGACCGAATAGGTAACAGTAGTGCTAGACAGAGCAGGTAACAGTGGTGCTACACAGAGCAGGTAACAGTAGTGCAAGACAGAGCAGGTAACAGTAGTGCTAGACAGAACAGGTAACAGTGGGTAGACAGAACAGGTAATGGTAGTGCTAGACAGAGCAGGTAACAGTAGTGCAAGACAGAGCAGGTAACGGTAGTGCTAGACAGAGCAGATAACAGTAGGTAGACAGAGCAGGTAACAGTGGTGTTAGACAGAGCAGGAAACAGTACTGCCAGACAGAGCAGGTAACAGTGGTGTTAGACAGAACAGGTAACGGTAGTGCTAGACAGATCAGGTAACAGTTGTGCTAGACAGAGCAAGTAACAGTGGTGCTAGACAGAGCAGGTAACAGTAGTGCTAGACATAGCAGGTAACAGTAGTGCTAGACAGAGCAGGTAACAGTAGTGCAAGACAGAGCAGGTAACGGTAGTGCTAGACAGAGCAGATAACAGTAGGTAGACAGAGCAGGTAACAGTAGTGCTAGACAGAGCAGGTAACAGTGGTGCTAGACAGAGCAGGTAACAGTTGTGCTAGACAGAGCAGGTAACAGTAGTGCTAGACAGAACAGGTAATAGTAGTGCTAGACAGAACAGGTAACAGTAGTGCTAGACAGAGCAGGTAACAGTGGTGCAAGATAGAGCAGGTAACGGTTGTGCTAGACAGAGCAGGTAACAGTAGTGCTAGACAGAACAGGTAATAGTAGTGCTAGACAGTACAGGTAACAGTAGTGCTAGACAGAACAGGTAACAGTGGGTAGACCGAATAGGTAACAGTAGTGCTAGACAGAGCAGGTAACAGTAGTGCTAGACAGAGCAGGTAACAGTGGTGCAAGATAGAGCAGGTAACAGTTGTGCTAGACAGAGCAGGTAACAGTAGTGCTAGACAGAACAGGTAATAGTAGTGCTAGACAGTACAGGTAACGGTAGTGCTAGACAGAACAGGTAACAGTGGGTAGACCGAATAGGTAACAGTAGTGCTAGACAGAGCAGGTAACAGTGGTGCTACACAGAGCAGGTAACAGTAGTGCAAGACAGAGCAGGTAACAGTAGTGCTAGACAGAACAGGTAACAGTGGGTAGACAGAACAGGTAATGGTAGTGCTAGACAGAGCAGGTAACAGTAGTGCAAGACAGAGCAGGTAACGGTAGTGCTAGACAGAGCAGATAACAGTAGGTAGACAGAGAAGGTAACAGTAGTGCTAGACAGAGCAGGTAACAGTGGTGTTAGACAGAGCAGGAAACCGTAGTGCTAGACAGAGCAGGTAACAGTGGTGTTAGAAAGAACAGGTAACGGTAGTGCTAGACAGATCAGGTAACAGTTGTGCTAGACAGAGCAAGTAACAGTGGTGCTAGACAGAGCAGGTAACAGTAGTGCTAGACAGAGCAGGTAACAGTAGTGCTAGACAGAGCAGGTAACAGTTGTGCTAGACAGAGCAGGTAACAGTGGTGCTAGACTGAACAGGTAACAGTGGGTAAACAGAGCAGGTAACAGTAGTGCTAGACAGAGCAGGTAACAGTGGTGCAAGACAGAGCAGGTAACAGTTGTGCTAGAACGAGCAGGTAACAGTAGTGCTAGACAGAACAGGTAATAGTAGTGCTAGACAGAACAGGTAACAGTAGTGCTAGACAGAGCAGGTAACAGTGGTGCAAGATAGAGCAGGTATCAGTAGTGCTAGACAGAGCAGGTAACAGTGGTGCTAGACAGAGCAGGTAACAGTAGTGCTAGACAGAACAGGTAATAGTAGTGCTAGACAGAACAGGTAACAGTAGTGCTAGACAGAGCAGGTAACAGTGGTGCAAGATAGAGCAGGTAACAGTTGTGCTAGACAGAGCAGGTAACAGTAGTGCTAGACAGAACAGGTAATAGTAGTGCTAGACAGTACAGGTAACAGTAGTGCTAGACAGAACAGGTAACGGTAGTGCTAGACTGAACAGGTAACAGTGGGTAGACCGAATAGGTAACAGTAGTGCTAGACAGAGCAGGTAACAGTGGTGCTACACAGAGCAGGTAACAGTAGTGCAAGACAGAGCAGGTAACAGTAGTGCTAGACAGAACAGGTAACAGTGGGTAGACAGAACAGGTAATGGTAGTGCTAGACAGAGCAGGTAACAGTAGTGCAAGACAGAGCAGGTAACTTGGTAGTGCTAGACAGAGCAGATAACAGTAGGTAGACAGAGCAGGTAACAGTGGTGTTAGACAGAGCAGGAAACAGTACTGCCAGACAGAGCAGGTAACAGTGGTGTTAGACAGAACAGGTAACGGTAGTGCTAGACAGATCAGGTAACAGTTGTGCTAGACAGAGCAAGTAACAGGTAACAGTAGTGCTAGACAGAGCAGGTAACAGTAGTGCTAGACAGAGCAGGTAACAGTAGTGCTAGACATAGCAGGTAACAGTAGTGCTAGACAGAGCAGGTAACAGTAGTGCAAGACAGAGCAGGTAACTGGTAGTGCTAGACAGAGCAGATAACAGTAGGTAGACAGAGCAGGTAACAGTAGTGCTAGACAGAGCAGGTAACAGTGGTGCTAGACAGAGCAGGTAACAGTTGTGCTAGACAGAGCAGGTAACAGTAGTGCTAGACAGAACAGGTAATAGTAGTGCTAGACAGAACAGGTAACAGTAGTGCTAGACAGAGCAGGTAACAGTGGTGCAAGATAGAGCAGGTAACGGTTGTGCTAGACAGAGCAGGTAACAGTAGTGCTAGACAGAACAGGTAATAGTAGTGCTAGACAGTACAGGTAACAGTAGTGCTAGACAGAACAGGTAACAGTGGGTAGACCGAATAGGTAACAGTAGTGCTAGACAGAGCAGGTAACAGTAGTGCTAGACAGAGCAGGTAACAGTGGTGCAAGATAGAGCAGGTAACAGTTGTGCTAGACAGAGCAGGTAACAGTAGTGCTAGACAGAACAGGTAATAGTAGTGCTAGACAGTACAGGTAACGGTAGTGCTAGACAGAACAGGTAACAGTGGGTAGACCGAATAGGTAACAGTAGTGCTAGACAGAGCAGGTAACAGTGGTGCTACACAGAGCAGGTAACAGTAGTGCAAGACAGAGCAGGTAACAGTAGTGCTAGACAGAACAGGTAACAGTGGGTAGACAGAACAGGTAATGGTAGTGCTAGACAGAGCAGGTAACAGTAGTGCAAGACAGAGCAGGTAACGGTAGTGCTAGACAGAGCAGATAACAGTAGGTAGACAGAGAAGGTAACAGTAGTGCTAGACAGAGCAGGTAACAGTGGTGTTAGACAGAGCAGGAAACCGTAGTGCTAGACAGAGCAGGTAACAGTGGTGTTAGAAAGAACAGGTAACGGTAGTGCTAGACAGATCAGGTAACAGTTGTGCTAGACAGAGCAAGTAACAGTGGTGCTAGACAGAGCAGGTAACAGTAGTGCTAGACAGAGCAGGTAACAGTAGTGCTAGACAGAGCAGGTAACAGTTGTGCTAGACAGAGCAGGTAACAGTGGTGCTAGACTGAACAGGTAACAGTGGGTAAACAGAGCAGGTAACAGTAGTGCTAGACAGAGCAGGTAACAGTGGTGCAAGACAGAGCAGGTAACAGTGGTGCAAGATAGAGCAGGTATCAGTAGTGCTAGACAGAGTAGGTAACAGTGGGTAGACAGAATAGGTAACAGTAGTGCTAGAAAGAGCAGGTAACAGTGGTGCAAGATTGAGCAGGTAACAGTAGTGCTAGACAGTACAGGTAACAGTAGAGCTAGACAGAACAGGTAACGGTAGTGCTAGACTGAACAGGTAACAGTGGGTAGACAGAATAGGTAACAGTAGTGCTAGACAGAGCAGGTAACAGTGGTGCTACACAGAGCAGGTAACAGTAGTGCAAGACAGAGCAGGTAACAGTAGTGCTAGACAGAGCAGGTAACAGTAGTGCTAGACAGAGCAGGTAACAGTGGTGCCAGACAGAGCAGGTAACAGTTGTGCTAGACAGAGCAGGTAACAGTAGTGCTAGACAGAACAGGTAATAGTAGTGCTTGACAGAACAGGTAACAGTAGTGCTAGACAGAGCAGGTAACAGTGGTGCTACAGAGAGCAGGTAACACTGGTGCTAGTGAGAGCATATAACAGTGGGTAGACAGAGCAGGTAACAGTGGTGCTTCACAGAGCAGATAACAGTAGGTAGACCGAGCAGGTAACAGTGGTGCTTCACAGAGCAGATAACAGTGGGTAGACAGAGCAGGTAACAGTGGTGCTAGACAGAGAAGGTAACAGTAGTGCTAGACAGAACAGGTAATAGTAGTGCTTGACAGAACAGGTAACAGCGGTGCTAGACAGAGAAGGTAATAGTAGGTAGACAGAGCAGGTATCAGTAGTGCTAGACAAAGCAGGTAACAGTGGGTAGACAGAATAGGTAACAGTAGTGCTAGACAGAGCAGGTAACAATGGTGCTACACAGAGCAGGTAACAGTAGTGCAAGACAGAGCAGGTAACAGTAGTGCTAGACAGAACAGGTAACAGTGGGTAGACAGAACAGGTAATGGTAGTGCTAGACAGAGCAGGTAACAGTAGTGCTAGACAGAGCAGGTAACAGTGGTGCTAGAAAGAGCATATAACAGTGGGTAGACAGAGCAGGTAACAGTAGTGCAAGACAGAGCAGGTAGCGGTAGTGCTAGACAGAGCAGATAACAGTAGGTAGACAGAGCAGGTAACAGTAGTGGCAGACATAGCAGGTAACAGTGGTGTTAGACAGAGCAGGTAACAGTGGTGCTTCACAGAGCAGATAACAGTAGGTAGACCGAGCAGGTAACAGTGGTGCTTCACAGAGCAGATAACAGTGGGTAGACAGAGCAGGTAACAGTGGTGCTAGACAGAGAAGGTAACAGTAGTGCTAGACAGAACAGGTAATAGTAGTGCTTGACAGAACAGGTAACAGCGGTGCTAGACAGAGAAGGTAATAGTAGGTAGACAGAGCAGGTATCAGTAGTGCTAGACAAAGCAGGTAACAGTGGGTAGACAGAATAGGTAACAGTAGTGCTAGACAGAGCAGGTAACAATGGTGCTACACAGAGCAGGTAACAGTAGTGCAAGACAGAGCAGGTAACAGTAGTGCTAGACAGAACAGGTAACAGTGGGTAGACAGAACAGGTAATGGTAGTGCTAGACAGAGCAGGTAACAGTAGTGCTAGACAGAGCAGGTAACAGTGGTGCTAGAAAGAGCATATAACAGTGCGTAGACAGAGCAGGTAACAGTAGTGCAAGACAGAGCAGGTAGCGGTAGTGCTAGACAGAGCAGATAACAGTAGGTAGACAGAGCAGGTAACAGTAGTGCTAGACAGAGCAGGTAACAGTGGTGTTAGACAGAGCAGGTAACAGAAGTGCTAGACAGAGCAGGTAACAGTGGTGTTAGACAGAACAGGTAACGGGTGTGCTAGACAGATCAGGTAACGGTAGTGCTTGACAGAGCAGGTAACAGTGGTGCAAGATAGAGCAGGTATCAGTAGTGCTAGACAGAGCAGGTAACAGTGGGTAGACAGAATAGGTAACAGTAGTGCTAGACAGAGCAGGTAACAGTGGTGCTACACAGAGCAGGTAACAGTAGTGCAAGACAGAGCAGGTAACAGGAGTGCTAGATAGAACAGGTAACGGTAGTGCTAGACTGAACAGGTAACAGTGGGTAGACAGAATAGGTAACAGTAGTGCAAGACAGTGCAGGTAACAGTGGTGCTAGACAGAGCAGGTAACAGTAGTGCTAGACAGAGCAGGTAACAGTAGTGCTAGACAGAGCATATAACAGTGGGTAGACAGAGCAGGTAACAGTATTGCAAGACAGAGCAGGTAACAGTAGTGCTAGACAGAGCATATAACAGTGGGTAGACAGAGCAGGTAACAGTATTGCAAGACAGAGCAGGTAACGGTAGTGCTAGACAGAGCAGATAACAGTAGGTAGACAGAGCAGGTAACAGTAGTGCTAGACAGAGCAGGTAACAGTGGTGCTAGACAGAGCAGGTAACAGTGGTGTTAGACAGAACAGGTAACGGTAGTGCTAGACAGATAAGGTAACGGTAGTGCTAGACAGAGCAGGTAACAGTGGTGCTAGACAGAGCAGGTAACAGTTGTGCTAGAACGAGCAGGTAACAGTAGTGCTAGACAGAACAGGTAATAGTAGTGCTAGACAGAACAGGTAACAGTATTGCAAGACAGTGCAGGTAACAGTGGTGCTAGACAGAGCAGGTAACAGTAGTGCTAGACAGAGCAGGTAACAGTAGTGCTAGACAGAGCATATAACAGTGGGTAGACAGAGCAGGTAACAGTAGTGCAAGACAGAGCAGGTAACAGTAGTGCTAGACAGAGCAGATAACAGTAGGTAGACAGAGCAGGTAACAGTAGTGCTAGACAGAGCAGGTAACAGTGGTGCTAGACAGAGCAGGTAACAGTAGTGCTAGACAGAGCAGGTAACAGTAGTGCTAGACAGAGCAGGTAACAGTAGTGCTAGACAGAGCAGGTAACAGTAGTGCTAGACAGAGCAGGTAACAGTGGTGCTAGACAGAACAGGTAATAGTAGTGCTTGACAGAACAGGTAACAGTAGCTAGACAGAGTAGGTAACAGTGGTGCTACACAGAGCAGGTAACACTGGTGTAGTGAGAGCATATAACAGTGGGTAGACAGAGCAGGTAACAGTGGTGCTTCACAGAGCAGATAACAGTAGGTAGACCGAGCAGGTAACAGTGGTGCTTCACAGAGCAGATAACAGTGGGTAGACAGAGCAGGTAACAGTGGTGCTAGACAGAGAAGGTAACAGTAGTGCTAGACAGATCAGGTAATAGTAGTGCTTGACAGAACAGGTAACAGCGGTGCTAGACAGAGCAGGTAACAGTAGGTGCAAGACAGAGCAGGTATCAGTAGTGCTAGACAAAGCAGGTAACAGTGGGTAGACAGAATAGGTAACAGTAGTGCTAGACAGAGCAGGTAACAATGGTGCTACACAGAGCAGGTAACAGTAGTGCAAGACAGAGCAGGTAACAGTAGTGCTAGACAGAACAGGTAACAGTGGGTAGACAGAACAGGTAATGGTAGTGCTAGACAGAGCAGGTAACAGTAGTGCTAGACAGAGCAGGTAACAGTGGTGCTAGAAAGAGCATATAACAGTGGGTAGACAGAGCAGGTAACAGTAGTGCAAGACAGAGCAGGTAGCGGTAGTGCTAGACAGAGCAGATAACAGTAGGTAGACAGAGCAGGTAACAGTAGTGCTAGACAGAGCAGGTAACAGTGGTGTTAGACAGAGCAGGTAACAGAAGTGCTAGACAGAGCAGGTAACAGTGGTGTTAGACAGAACAGGTAACAGGTGTGCTAGACAGATCAGGTAACGGTAGTGCTTGACAGAGCAGGTAACAGTGGTGCAAGATAGAGCAGGTATCAGTAGTGCTAGACAGAGCAGGTAACAGTGGGTAGACAGAATAGGTAACAGTAGTGCTAGACAGAGCAGGTAACAGTGGTGCTACACAGAGCAGGTAACAGTAGTGCAAGACAGAGCAGGTAACAGGAGTGCTAGATAGAACAGGTAACGGTAGTGCTAGACTGAACAGGTAACAGTGGGTAGACAGAATAGGTAACAGTAGTGCAAGACAGTGCAGGTAACAGTGGTGCTAGACAGAGCAGGTAACAGTAGTGCTAGACAGAGCAGGTAACAGTAGTGCTAGACAGAGCATATAACAGTGGGTAGACAGAGCAGGTAACAGTATTGCAAGACAGAGCAGGTAACGGTAGTGCTAGACAGAGCAGATAACAGTAGGTAGACAGAGCAGGTAATAGTTGTGCTAGACAGTACAGGTAACAGTAGTGCTAGACAGAACAGGTAACGGTAGTGCTAGACAGAGCAGGTAACAGTGGTGCTACACAGAGCAGGTAACAGTAGGTAGACCGAGCAGGTAACAGTGGTGCTTCACACAGCAGATAACAGTGGGTAGACAGAGCAGGTAACAGTGGTGCTAGATAGAGCAGGTAACAGTATTGCTAGACAGAACAGGTAATAGTAGTGCTAGACAGAACAGGTAACAGTAGTGCTAGACAGAGCAGGTAACAGTGGTGCAAGATAGAGCAGGTAACAGTAGTGCTAGGTAGAGCAGGTAACAGTAGTGCAAGACAGAGTAGGTAACTGTTGTGCTAGACTGAACAGGTAACAGTGGGTAGACAGAACAGGTAACGGTAGTGCTAGACAGAGCAGGTAACAGTAGTGCAAGACAGAGCAGGTAACAGTGGTGCTAGACAGAGCAGGTAACAGTAGTGCTAGACAGAGCAGGTAACAGTAGTGCTAGACAGAGCATATAACAGTGGGTAGACAGAGCAGGTAACAGTAGTGCAAGACAGAGCAGGTAACGGTAGTGCTAGACAGAGCAGATAACAGTAGGTAGACAGAGCAGGTTACAGTAGTGCTAGACAGAGCAGGTAACAGTGGTGTTAGACAGAGCAGGTAACAGTAGTGCTAGACAGAGCAGGTAACAGTGGTGTTAGACAGAGCAGGTAACAGTATTGCTAGACAGAGCAGGTAACAGTGGTGTTAGACAGAACAGGTAACGATAGTGCTAGACAGATCAGGTAACGGTAGTGCTAGACAGAGCAGGTAACAGTGGTGCTAGACAGAGCAGGTAACAGTTGTGCTAGACAGAGCAGGTAACAGTAGTGCTAGACAGAACAGGTAATAGTAGTGCTAGACAGAACAGGTAACAGTAGTGCTAGACAGAGCAGGTAACAGTGGTGCAAGATAGAGCAGGTATCAGTAGTGCTAGACAGAGCAGGTAACAGTGGTGCTACACAGAGCAGGTAACAGTAGTGCAAGACAGAGCAGGTAACAGTAGTGCTAGCCAGAACAGGTAACAGTGGGTAGACAGAACAGGTAATGGTAGTGCTAGACAGAGCAGGTAACAGTAGTGCAAGACAGAGCAGGTAACGGTAGTGCTAGACAGAGCAGATAACAGTAGGTAGACAGAGCAGGTAACAGTAGTGCCAGACAGAGCAGGTAACAGTGGTGTTAGACAGAACAGGTAACGGTAGTGCTAGACAGATCAGGTAACAGTTGTGCTAGACAGAGCAAGTAACAGTGGTGCTAGACAGAGCAGGTAACAGTAGTGCTAGACAGAGCAGGTAACAGTAGTGCTAGACAGAGCAGGTAACAGTAGTGCTAGATAGAACAGGTAACGGTAGTGCTAGACTGAACAGGTAACAGTGGGTAGACAGAATAGGTAACAGTAGTGCTAGACAGAGCAGGTAACAGTGGTGCTACACAGAGCAGGTAACAGTAGTGCAAGACATTGCAGGTAACTGTAGTGCTAGACTGAACAGGTAACAGTGGGTAGACAGAACAGGTAATGGTAGTGCTAGACAGAGCAGGTAACAGTAGTGCAAGACAGTGCAGGTAACAGTGGTGCTAGACAGAGCAGGTAACAGTAGTGCTAGACAGAGCAGGTAACAGTAGTGCTAGTTAGAGCATATAACAGTGGGTAGACAGAGCAGGTAACAGTAGTGCAAGACAGAGCAGGTAACGGTAGTGCTAGACAGAGCAGATAACAGTGGTGTTAGACAGAACAGGTAACGGTAGTGCTAGACAGATCAGGTAACGGTAGTGCTAGACAGAGCAGGTAACAGTGGTGCTAGACAGAGCTGGTAACAGTTGTGCTAGACAGAGCAGGTAATAGTAGTGCTAGACAGAGCAGGTAACAGTGGTGTTAGACAGAACAGGTAACGGTAGTGCTAGACAGATCAGGTAACGGTAGTGCTAGACAGAGCAGGTAACAGTGGTGCTAAACAGAGCTGGTAACAGTTGTGCTAGACAGAGCAGGTAACAGTAGTGCTAGACAGAACAGGTAACTGTAGTGCTAGACAGAGCAGGTAACAGTGGTGCAAGATAGAGCCGGTATCAGTAGTGCTTGACAGAGCAGGTAACAGTGGTGCTAGACAGAGCAGGTAACAGTAGTGCTAGACAGAGCAGGTAACAGTAGTGCTAGACAGAGCATATAACAGTGGGTAGACAGAGCAGGTAACAGTAGTGCAAGACAGAGCAGGTAACGGTAGTGCTAGACAGAGCATATAACAGTGGGTAGACAGAGCAGGTAACAGTAGTGCAAGACAGAGCAGGTAACGGTAGTGCTAGACAGAGCAGATAACAGTAGGTAGACAGAGCAGGTAACAGTAGTGCTAGACAGAGCAGGTAACAGTGGTGTTAGACAGAGCAGGTAACAGTAGTGCTAGACAGAGCAGGTAACAGTGGTGTTAGACAGAGCAGGTAACAGTAGTGCTAGACAGAGCAGGTAACAGTGGTGTTAGACAGAACAGGTAACGATAGTGCTAGACAGATCAGGTAACGGTAGTGCTAGACAGAGCAGGTAACAGTGGTGCTAGACAGAGCAGGTAACAGTTGTGCTAGACAGAGCAGGTAACAGTAGTGCTAGACAGAACAGGTAATAGTAGTGCTAGACAGAACAGGTAACAGTAGTGCTAGACAGAGCAGGTAACAGTAGTGCTAGACAGAGCAGGTAACAGTTGTGCTAGACAGAGCAGGTAACAGTGGTGCTAGACTGAACAGGTAACAGTGGGTAAACAGAGCAGGTAACAGTAGTGCTAGACAGAGCAGGTAACAGTGGTGCAAGACAGAGCAGGTAACAGTGGTGCAAGATAGAGCAGGTATCAGTAGTGCTAGACAGAGTAGGTAACAGTGGGTAGACAGAATAGGTAACAGTAGTGCTAGAAAGAGCAGGTAACAGTGGTGCAAGATTGAGCAGGTAACAGTAGTGCTAGACAGTACAGGTAACAGTAGAGCTAGACAGAACAGGTAACGGTAGTGCTAGACTGAACAGGTAACAGTGGGTAGACAGAATAGGTAACAGTAGTGCTAGACAGAGCAGGTAACAGTGGTGCTACAGAGAGCAGGTAACAGTAGTGCAAGACAGAGCAGGTAACAGTAGTGCTAGACAGAGCAGGTAACAGTAGTGCTAGACAGAGCAGGTAACAGTGGTGCCAGACAGAGCAGGTAACAGTTGTGCTAGACAGAGCAGGTAACAGTAGTGCTAGACAGAACAGGTAATAGTAGTGCTTGACAGAACAGGTAACAGTAGTGCTAGACAGAGCAGGTAACAGTGGTGCTACACAGAGCAGGTAACACTGGTGCTAGTGAGAGCATATAACAGTGGGTAGACAGAGCAGGTAACAGTGGTGCTTCACAGAGCAGATAACAGTAGGTAGACCGAGCAGGTAACAGTGGTGCTTCACAGAGCAGATAACAGTGGGTAGACAGAGCAGGTAACAGTGGTGCTAGACAGAGAAGGTAACAGTAGTGCTAGACAGAACAGGTAATAGTAGTGCTTGACAGAACAGGTAACAGCGGTGCTAGACAGAGAACGTAATAGTAGGTAGACAGAGCAGGTATCAGTAGTGCTAGACAAAGCAGGTAACAGTGGGTAGACAGAATAGGTAACAGTAGTGCTAGACAGAGCAGGTAACAATGGTGCTACACAGAGCAGGTAACAGTAGTGCAAGACAGAGCAGGTAACAGTAGTGCTAGACAGAACAGGTAACAGTGGGTAGACAGAACAGGTAATGGTAGTGCTAGACAGAGCAGGTAACAGTAGTGCTAGACAGAGCAGGTAACAGTGGTGCTAGAAAGAGCATATAACAGTGGGTAGACAGAGCAGGTAACAGTAGTGCAAGACAGAGCAGGTAGCGGTAGTGCTAGACAGAGCAGATAACAGTAGGTAGACAGAGCAGGTAACAGTAGTGCTAGACAGAGCAGGTAACAGTGGTGTTAGACAGAGCAGGTAACAGAAGTGCTAGACAGAGCAGGTAACAGTGGTGTTAGACAGAACAGGTAACGGGTGTGCTAGACAGATTACAGAGCAGGTAACAGTGGTGTTAGACAGAGCAGGTAACAGTGGTGCTAGACAGAGCAGGTAACAGTAGTGCTTGACAGAGCAGGTAACAGTGGTGCTAGACAGAGCAGGTAACAGTAGTGCTAGACAGAGCAGGTAACAGTGGTAGTGCTAGACAGAGCAGGTAACAGTGGTGCTAGACAGAGCAGGTAACGGTAGTGCTAGACTGAACAGGTAACAGTGGGTAGACAGAATAGGTAACAGTAGTGCAAGACAGTGCAGGTAACAGTGGTGCTAGACAGAGCAGGTAACAGTAGTGCTAGACAGAGCAGGTAACAGTAGTGCTAGACAGAGCATATAACAGTGGGTAGACAGAGCAGGTAACAGTATTGCAAGACAGAGCAGGTAACGGTAGTGCTAGACAGAGCAGATAACAGTAGGTAGACAGAGCAGGTAACAGTAGTGCTAGACAGAGCAGGTAACAGTGGTGTTAGACAGAGCAGGTAACAGTAGTGCTAGACAGAGCAGGTAACAGTGGTGTTAGACAGAACAGGTAACGGTAGTGCTAGACAGATAAGGTAACGGTAGTGCTAGACAAAGCAGGTAACAGTGGTGCTAGACAGAGCAGGTAACAGTTGTGCTAGAACGAGCAGGTAACAGTAGTGCTAGACAGAACAGGTAATAGTAGTGCTAGACAGAACAGGTAACAGTATTGCAAGACAGTGCAGGTAACAGTGGTGCTAGACAGAGCAGGTAACAGTAGTGCTAGACAGAGCAGGTAACAGTAGTGCTAGACAGAGCATATAACAGTGGGTAGACAGAGCAGGTAACAGTAGTGCAAGACAGAGCAGGTAACGGTAGTGCTAGACAGAGCAGATAACAGTAGGTAGACAGAGCAGGTAACAGTAGTGCTAGACAGAGCAGGTAACAGTGGTGCTAGACAGAGCAGGTAACAGTTGTGCTAGACAGAGCAGGTAACAGTGGTGCTAGACAGAACAGGTAATAGTAGTGCTAGACAGAACAGGTAACAGTAGTGCTAGACAGAGCAGGTAACAGTGGTGCAAGATAGAGCAGGTAACAGTTGTGCTAGACAGAGCAGGTAACAGTAGTGCTAGACAGAACAGGTAATAGTAGTGCTAGACAGTACAGGTAACAGTAGTGCTAGACAGAACAGGTAACGGTAGTGCTAGACAGAACAGGTAACAGTGGGTAGACGAATAGGTAACAGTAGTGCTAGACAGAGCAGGTAACAGTGGTGCTACACAGAGCAGGTAACAGTAGTGCAAGACAGAGCAGGTAACAGTAGTGCTAGACAGAACAGGTAACAGTGGGTAGACAGAGCAGGTAACAGTAGTGCTAGACAGAGCAGGTAACAGTGGTGTTAGACAGAGCAGGAAACAGTAGTGCCAGACAGAGCAGGTAACAGTGGTGTTAGAAAGAACAGGTAACGGTAGTGCTAGACAGATCAGGTAACAGTTGTGCTAGACAGAGCAAGTAACAGTGGTGCTAGACAGAGCAGGTAACAGTAGTGCTAGACAGAGCAGGTAACAGTAGTGCTAGACAGAGCAGGTAACAGTTGTGCTAGACAGAGCAGGTAACAGTGGTGCTAGACTGAACAGGTAACAGTGGGTAAACAGAGCAGGTAACAGTAGTGCTAGACAGAGCAGGTAACAGTGGTGCAAGACAGAGCAGGTAACAGTGGTGCAAGATAGAGCAGGTATCAGTAGTGCTAGACAGAGCAGGTAACAGTGGGTAGACAGAATAGGTAACAGTAGTGCTAGACAGAGCAGGTAACAATGGTGCTACACAGAGCAGGTAACAGTAGTGCTAGACAGAACAGGTAACAGTGGGTAGACAGAACAGGTAATGGTAGTGCTAGACAGAGCAGGTAACAGTAGTGCTAGACAGAGCAGGTAGCGGTAGTGCTAGACAGAGCAGATAACAGTAGGTAGACAGAGCAGGTAACAGTAGTGCTAGACAGAGCAGGTAACAGTGGTGTTAGACAGAGCAGGTAACAGAAGTGCTAGACAGAGCAGGTAACAGTGGTGTTAGACAGAACAGGTAACGGGTGTGCTAGACAGATCAGGTAACGGTAGTGCTTGACAGAGCAGGTAACAGTGGTGCAAGATAGAGCAGGTATCAGTAGTGCTAGACAGAGCAGGTAACAGTGGGTAGACAGAATAGGTAACAGTAGTGCTAGACAGAGCAGGTAACAGTGGTGCTACACAGAGCAGGTAACAGTAGTGCAAGACAGAGCAGGTAACAGGAGTGCTAGATAGAACAGGTAACGGTAGTGCTAGACTGAACAGGTAACAGTGGGTAGACAGAATAGGTAACAGTAGTGCAAGACAGTGCAGGTAACAGTGGTGCTAGACAGAGCAGGTAACAGTAGTGCTAGACAGAGCAGGTAACAGTAGTGCTAGACAGAGCATATAACAGTGGGTAGACAGAGCAGGTAACAGTATTGCAAGACAGAGCAGGTAACGGTAGTGCTAGACAGAGCAGACAACAGTAGGTAGACAGAGCAGGTAACAGTAGTGCTAGACAGAGCAGGTAACAGTGGTGTTAGACAGAGCAGGTAACAGTAGTGCTAGACAGAGCAGGTAACAGTGGTGTTAGACAGAACAGGTAACAGTAGTGCTAGACAGATAAGGTAACGGTAGTGCTAGACAAAGCAGGTAACAGTGGTGCTAGACAGAGCAGGTAACAGTTGTGCTAGAACGAGCAGGTAACAGTAGTGCTAGACAGAACAGGTAATAGTAGTGCTAGACAGAACAGGTAACAGTATTGCAAGACAGTGCAGGTAACAGTGGTGCTAGACAGAGCAGGTAACAGTAGTGTTAGACAGAGCAGGTAACAGTAGTGCTAGACAGAGCATATAACAGTGGGTAGACAGAACAGGTAACAGTATTGCAAGACAGTGCAGGTAACAGTGGTGCTAGACAGAGCAGGTAACAGTAGTGCTAGACAGAGCAGGTAACAGTAGTGCTAGACAGAGCATATAACAGTGGGTAGACAGAGCAGGTAACAGTAGTGCAAGACAGAGCAGGTAACGGTAGTGCTAGACAGAGCAGATAACAGTAGGTAGACAGAGCAGGTAACAGTAGTGCTAGACAGAGCAGGTAACAGTGGTGCTAGACAGAGCAGGTAACAGTTGTGCTAGACAGAGCAGGTAACAGTAGTGCTAGACAGAACAGGTAATAGTAGTGCTAGACAGAACAGGTAACAGTAGTGCTAGACAGAGCAGGTAACAGTGGTGCAAGATAGAGCAGGTAACAGTTGTGCTAGACAGAGCAGGTAACAGTAGTGCTAGACAGAACAGGTAATAGTAGTGCTAGACAGTACAGGTAACAGTAGTGCTAGACAGAACAGGTAACGGTAGTGCAAGACAGAACAGGTAACAGTGGGTAGACCGAATAGGTAACAGTAGTGCTAGACAGAGCAGGTAACAGTGGTGCTACACAGAGCAGGTAACAGTAGTGCAAGACAGAGCAGGTAACAGTAGTGCTAGACAGAACAGGTAACAGTGGGTAGACAGAGCAGGTAACAGTAGTGCTAGACAGAGCAGGTAACAGTGGTGTTAGACAGAGCAGGAAACAGTAGTGCCAGACAGAGCAGGTAACAGTGGTGTTAGAAAGAACAGGTAACGGTAGTGCTAGACAGATCAGGTAACAGTTGTGCTAGACAGAGCAAGTAACAGTGGTGCTAGACAGAGCAGGTAACAGTAGTGCTAGACAGAGCAGGTAACAGTAGTGCTAGACAGAGCAGGTAACAGTTGTGCTAGATAGAGCAGGTAACAGTGGTGCTAGACTGAACAGGTAACAGTGGGTAAACAGAGCAGGTAACAGTAGTGCTAGACAGAGCAGGTAACAGTGGTGCAAGACAGAGCAGGTAACAGTGGTGCAAGATAGAGCAGGTATCAGTAGTGCTAGACAGAGCAGGTAACAGTGGGTAGACAGAATAGGTAACAGTAGTGCTAGACAGAGCAGGTAACAATGGTGCTACACAGAGCAGGTAACAGTAGTGCAAGACAGAGCAGGTAACAGTAGTGCTAGACAGAACAGGTAACAGTGGGTAGACAGAACAGGTAATGGTAGTGCTAGACAGAGCAGGTAACAGTAGTGCTAGACAGAGCAGGTAACAGTGGTGCTAGAAAGAGCATATAACAGTGGGTAGACAGAGCAGGTAACAGTAGTGCAAGACAGAGAAGGTAGCGGTAGTGCTAGACAGAGCAGATAACAGTAGGTAGACAGAGCAGGTAACAGTAGTGCTAGACAGAGCAGGTAACAGTGGTGTTAGACAGAGCAGGTAACAGAAGTGCTAGACAGAGCAGGTTACAGTGGTGTTAGACAGAACAGGTAACGGGTGTGCTAGACAGATCAGGTAACGGTAGTGCTTGACAGAGCAGGTAACAGTGGTGCAAGATAGAGCAGGTATCAGTAGTGCTAGACAGAGCAGGTAACAGTGGGTAGACAGAATAGGTAACAGTAGTGCTAGACAGAGCAGGTAACAGTGGTGCTACACAGAGCAGGTAACAGTAGTGCAAGACAGAGCAGGTAACAGGAGTGCTAGATAGAACAGGTAACGGTAGTGCTAGACTGAACAGGTAACAGTGGGTAGACAGAATAGGTAACAGTAGTGCAAGACAGTGCAGGTAACAGTGGTGCTAGACAGAGCAGGTAACAGTAGTGCTAGACAGAGCAGGTAACAGTAGTGCTAGACAGAGCATATAACAGTGGGTAGACAGAGCAGGTAACAGTATTGCAAGACAGAGCAGGTAACGGTAGTGCTAGACAGAGCAGATAACAGTAGGTAGACAGAGCAGGTAACAGTAGTGCTAGACAGAGCAGGTAACAGTGGTGTTAGACAGAGCAGGTAACAGTAGTGCTAGACAGAGCAGGTAACAGTGGTGTTAGACAGAACAGGTAACGGTAGTGCTAGACAGATAAGGTAACGGTAGTGCTAGACAAAGCAGGTAACAGTGGTGCTAGACAGAGCAGGTAACAGTTGTGCTAGAACGAGCAGGTAACAGTAGTGCTAGACAGAACAGGTAATAGTAGTGCTAGACAGAACAGGTAACAGTATTGCAAGACAGTGCAGGTAACAGTGGTGCTAGACAGAGCAGGTAACAGTAGTGCTAGACAGAGCAGGTAACAGTGGTGCTAGACAGAGCATATAACAGTGGGTAGACAGAGCAGGTAACAGTAGTGCAAGACAGAGCAGGTAACTCTAGTGCTAGACAGAGCAGATAACAGTAGGTAGACAGAGCAGGTAACAGTAGTGCTAGACAGAGCAGGTAACAGTGGTGCTAGACAGAGCAGGTAACAGTTGTGCTAGACAGAGCAGGTAACAGTAGTGCTAGACAGAACAGGTAATAGTAGTGCTAGACAGAACAGGTAACAGTAGTGCTAGACAGAGCAGGTAACAGTGGTGCAAGATAGAGCAGGTAACAGTTGTGCTAGACAGAGCAGGTAACAGTAGTGCTAGAAAGAACAGGTAATAGTAGTGCTAGACAGTACAGGTAACAGTAGTGCTAGACAGAACAGGTAACGGTAGTGCTAGACAGAACAGGTAACAGTGGGTAGACCGAATAGGTAACAGTAGTGCTAGACAGAGCAGGTAACAGTGGTGCTACACAGAGCAGGTAACAGTAGTGCAAGACAGAGCAGGTAACAGTAGTGCTAGACAGAACAGGTAACAGTGGGTAGACAGAACAGGTAATGGTAGTGCTAGACAGAGCAGGTAACAGTAGTGCAAGACAGAGGAGGTAACGGTAGTGCTAGACAGAGCAGATAACAGTAGGTAGACAGAGCAGGTAACAGTAGTGCTAGACAGAGCAGGTAACAGTGGTGTTAGACAGAGCAGGAAACAGTAGTGCCAGACAGAGCAGGTAACAGTGGTGTTAGAAAGAACAGGTAACGGTAGTGCTAGACAGATCAGGTAACAGTTGTGCTAGACAGAGCAAGTAACAGTGGTGCTAGACAGAGCAGGTAACAGTAGTGCTAGACAGAGCAGGTAACAGTAGTGCTAGACAGAGCAGGTAACAGTTGTGCTAGACAGAGCAGGTAACAGTGGTGCTAGACTGAACAGGTAACAGTGGGTAAACAGAGCAGGTAACAGTAGTGCTAGACAGAGCAGGTAACAGTAGTGCTAGACAGAGCAGGTAACAGTTGTGCTAGACAGAATAGGTAACAGTAGTGCTAGACAGAGCAGGTAACAGTGGTGCTACACAGAGCAGGTAACAGTAGTGCAAGACAGAGCAGGTAACAGGAGTGCTAGATAGAACAGGTAACGGTAGTGCTAGACTGAACAGGTAACAGTGGGTAGACAGAATAGGTAACAGTAGTGCAAGACAGTGCAGGTAACAGTGGTGCTAGACAGAGCAGGTAACAGTAGTGCTAGACAGAGCAGGTAACAGTAGTGCTAGACAGAGCATATAACAGTGGGTAGACAGAGCAGGTAACAGTATTGCAAGACAGAGCAGGTAACGGTAGTGCTAGACAGAGCAGATAACAGTAGGTAGACAGAGCAGGTAACAGTAGTGCTAGACAGAGCAGGTAACA